>LR738715.1:417553708-417623732 GCA_902687465.1 Secale cereale
TACCACCAGTTTTACGCTTTTACCCTCAACTACGTTGCCACCTGTCGGTGACCCCTTTGACCTATAAAAGGAGGCCCATGCACAACGTAGACGAGGTTCCGAAGTTTGATCACTCCCACGCTCGGTGTAGCTAGTTCTCAGCACTGTAGATCTTCTTGCTGCCGAGCCAAGAACTCAATAACAAAACCAAGGCAGGAGTAGGGTTTTACGCATCCGTGCGGCCCGAACCTGGGTAAACTGCTCGCGTGTGCGCCTCGATCTGCTCTTCGTGCTCCCTCCGCTCCCTTGCCGTACCGAAAAGGGGCTCCGGTCCCATAGGTGTTCGTGGGCGATCAGTTTCCCCGACAGTGACCGACCGGGAAGTTGCTCCCGGGTGCGCATGAGTGAGGACAAGTGCGCAGAAAAGACTAGTATTGATATGTGAGGCCAGTCTAGATCCCGCCAGGAGTAACGACCACCGACGGGTGTGTCCGGGGCGTTACAAGTGGTGTTTGAGGAAATGACGCGGCTACTGAAATTTTACTACGTTGAAGTAAAATGCCGGGGTATTGAAAATTTGGATGATGCATCGCACACGGTCCCAATATAACAATTGTTTGTTATCAAATAGAAAAACCCTCGAGCAGGGCATATAATTTCGAGGGATGCGGGGAAAACAAACATCACACGCGGTCGAAACATAATAGCCGTGTGTTATCAAACATAAAAACCCTGCAGGTGAGTAGATATTTTTGATATTGCGAGGGAAGCCTCTTGGAGCCCAATGTATTGTGCTAATGTGAGTGACAGGGGCACATGCATAGCACACGGGTAGTGTGAGTGAACCGTATCTGTTGCATCATCTGACTTGCCTAATATTTACAAATTCGGCAAAAATAACACCGAAAAGGGTCAGAACACGAACACACTTGCATGTGGATCAAAAATATGTATGAAAATGGTTGTTTGATGTTCAAATACCAAATGCACAACTTCACTTGTCTCACAAAGCGCACGGTATTGCTTGCCCCCTTCCTATCGGTAGGAGGTGAATCCTAGCTATGAACGCATGTCCCCAAATAGCTAGGTCTAACATATCACCCTACCGTAACACTAAACCTATGGGAGTCCATCGTGATCAAACCCCCGCCCCCCTTTTGCTTCCAGTGAAAGGTGGACCGTGTGCGGGCCCACAAATGTGTGCTTCTGGCGTGAGATGGGGTGAGACCATATACAAAACACCTGCGGGGTAGCCCAACTATATGTATGAAAAGGGTGGTGTGATATTTAAATACCCAATTCACAACTTTTATGTGGCAGATGTGCCTCACAAATTAACCGCACATCCCTGACCCCACAGAGGTTAACCTGGCAAAGTGCGAAGTAGCCCCCCCACACACATTGAGTTGACATGAGAGGGCATCTCACCAAGATGTATCATAAAACGGACCAAGAAGAATCCACCTCGGTTGTACATCCTATCTCTTGTTGTTGGTCAATGTGATGGACATCCATGCGACCCCAGAGATTGGCTAGCTCACCAATAATAATCACGCAAGTACTGCCTGCATGTGGCCCAAACATATGTATGGAGTGTTGATGTTTGAATACCCAAATGCACAACTTTGATGTGGTGTTTCGAACCAGAAATCCCCACATGGAGAGAGGGGTAGTTGACGACGCGTTGTATATATGTATGTCACACCACACTTTGAGGCAGTGATGGGGATTCATGCATGTATGTATGTATGTGCTCAAACTTAGGTCTGGAATCTCACCATGATACTACGATAGCCCGAACCAAATTAAATAAGAAGAATCCAACATGCTAACATATCTCGTTGTTGGTCAAAGTGATCATGGATGTCCACGCGCGCCCATGAATATATAGGCTTGCCGCCGATAACCACGTGAGGGAGAGTACAATTCAAAGACAACCACTGCATGCATGTGGCCCAAGCATATTTATTTATGTGCTAGCAAACATGCTCGTGCGTTGCAACGGGAGAAAAAAATGCATGCTCCTAGGACAATAAGCATGACTCTAGACCACTGCACAGGTCCACGTTATTTATGTCAACATAGCACCCCATCCATGTTATCCCTTACCCTCATTGCTGCCTTCATCAACCAAGATGGCGATGTTCACCTGATTACATTGTGTCCGAACGTGGCTAATCACAAGGTAACGACCTCGGCCATCGCCTAAAACCTAAACCTACTCATACATAATAATGAACTATGCCATCATAAGTGAATGTCTAATAGTTTTAAAATTAATCTCGTCGAGTTGGACGTGACGTCCGCCCTTCCCGCTACAACATACACCTAATCCATACACATCCCTCGTATGCCCACTCACTTTTAAATTGTATATCTGTTTTTTAAAATGCATTAAAGTTCTTTTTAAAATATATAAAACTACGTAAATCACATGGACTTCTTAAAAGAGAATGGATATTCTTTAAATTACAAAAAAAAAAAATTAAGCATCTTAAGACTTTTTAGAATTGCATGAATTTTTTCTTTTAGAGAAGGGTGAACAATTTTCAAACTGTACGAATATTATTTTAACACGTGAAAACTTTTCTTTAAAATTCACAAAAGAAATTTATAACACATGAAAATATTAATTGGTATTGCGCGCCTCACCAACATACATGGATCTTGTCGTGTGGCTGTTTTTATAATTCCTTTCCATCCTAGGCACAACGGAAGCTGAAAATCTTAATTCCTTTCCTGTGTGAGTTTATTTTCTTTTCCCTCCTTACGCACGTGCTAGATTTATTTATTTTTTGTGAATGCACATGCTAGATTTTTAATTTTTCTTAATTGATTTCCTTGCTCGGCCCTGCCAGATTTTTCCTTCAGGATAGACTCTTCACCTCAACTTTAATTCATTATTAGGAGTCTTACGAAATACAAATACCAGATGAATATAAATTGGTGGGGTGAGTTGCAAGAAAATGAGGCAGGACTAATTAATAGGTGACATAGCTTACCTCTTACACACAACCATTGGCATGCTGAACCGTAAGCTTTGAGAAGATTCGACATTCGTCGGGTGTTCAATCTTTATGGCAGTGCATATTTTTTGGAAAACGATTTGTTTCATCAATAGGCTAATTCAACGATTTGCATCATTCGCCTCCTAGTACATCGGGCACGTGTCCATGTGAATCGATCCAGCTGCGGCCTTATCCTTATCTATTGCTGGATGGTTCTCATCCGCTCATCCTATTACTCCTCCCCTCACAATCTCTCTCACACCTCTCTTGCAGCGCTCCTCCATGCTTGGTCTCGCGCCGCCACCGTTGCAAGTGCCCTTACAAGCTGACTGCTACAACATTTTTTTGTCGTGCTCGTGCGCCACCGCCACCACAAGTGTCGATGCAACTCACATCACTATGTTCCCGAGACCTCCATCCATGTCTTCCTCTCTCTGTTTGAAGCTGATGCAACCACCTATGTTGCAACCTTGTCCGACCACTGGGGACAAAGGTCGCAGCGACAAGGGCCACCGTTGCTTCAACCTCCCATGTCGCAGAACCCATTGGTGTTGTAAGCCAGAGGTGAGCCGCACAAACATCGACTGTCGATGTCAAAACTGGCAGTCCTTGGGGTAAGGGGTACCGATCTGCGGATCTAGGATCGATGGACAACAAGGGGCGATGAACACAGTGGTTATCCTGGTTTGGGCCCTCTCAAAGAGGTAATACCCTACATCCTGCTCGATTATATTAGATGTGTATATGATTACAGAGTGGATCTACCTCGAGGTCAGCATGAGCTAAACCTCAAGGAGATGAGGTCACTATTGCAGGATGCTGCTAATGCGACACTACGTTCAGAGACCCTGTGACGAAACTGTGTGCGATGCATTAATCACAAATGGTGATGTAAAATAACCATCAAAAAAGATGCAAAACGTTTGCGATGAAGGTTACATCAAACACGGTTCATATTTTAGTTGCGTGTGCGATGAGGGGCATACGGTTCAGTTCAATGAACTGTTTTCGATGAAGCAGAACAAAAGAAATAGGCAGCCAGATGAAGGCGTGTGTGATATACGTCATACAGTTCACTCGGATAGACTGTTTGTGATGAGGCAGAACAAGAGAAACTAGCAGCCAGATGAAGGTCTGTGTGATATACATCATACAGTTCACTCGGATGAGCTGTTTGCGTTGAGCCAAGAGAACAAAAATGGTTCAACTTAACAAGATGTGTGTGATGTGCGGCAACAAGGTTTGTAATCGGAAATGTGTGGGAAGACCGATAACAACACGGACGATTCCTGATAACAAGCCGTGTGTGTTGTGAGCAAACGATTGCTGAAGTATACAGTTGTCAGTGATTGATGAAATCATCACTGACGGGTTCCATCGTTTAGTCCGTGTGCGATGTGATTTGCATTGTCTATAGAGAATCATCATATATACTTAAAAATACAGCATTGCAAAACCAAATTAAGCATATAGTTACACAAGTGACTACACACATAACATTTACACACACCAAAGTAAGCAATTGCATTCATACTAAACTATGAGAAATGAGGTTCATCTACTTATTGTTGCGGCGACGCTTGCCATTGCTCTACTTCCGGCTGGATCCCTGGTCGTTTTAGGGAAGGAGGCACTTCCTCATGTCAACAATCCACCTGTACATCTCGTAGATCGTGTACGCCTCCTTGATCGCGTACACGATGTGAGCTTTGTCGAGTTTATCCATCCATGCCGAGTGCCAGGTGATGTCTACACACACTTCTACTCTTGTAGACTATGTTGGGCCTCCAAGCGCAGAGGTTTGTAGGACAGCAGCAATTTCCCTCAAGTGGATGACCTAAGGTTTATCGAACTCAGGGAAGTAGAGGTTGAAGATGGTCTCTCTCAAGCAACCCTGCAACTAAGATACAAGAAGTCTCTTGTGTCCCCAACACACCTAATACACTTGTTAGATGTATAGGTGCACTAGTTCGGCGAAGAGATGTTAAATGGCAAGTGATATGGATGGCAAAACAAAGTAATATAAATCTGTAATAAAAAGTGCAGCAAGCAAACAAGTGGTAAACGTGAGCACAAATGGTATTGCAATGGTGGAAACAAGGCCTAGGCTTCATACTTTCACTAGTGGCAACTCCCAACAACATTAACATAATCGAATCACATGATATTTCCCATAAACATGCAATGGAGACGCACCCGGAGGTCATTCCTTCGTGGTCAAGAGAGGACGAGAATTATGTAGGGCTACAAAAGCACACCTCAAAGTTCGTAGTTCTCAATCTAAGGATTTCCCAATGTCACCGCGGCCATCCAAAGAGAGTCCCACAATCACCACAACATATCTAAAGGATAGTCAAAGACAAGCACCAAGAGACTCTCAATCTTCAATCAACACATAAGAGAGGAAATCACTCATGAAAATATTGTTCTAATCCATGTCCAATAGACCGCTGTCACCTTGGTCTCGGGGATTATACTAGATAAAGACAAGTGAGTACATCAATCCAATACATAGAGGAAGGGGAAATATCATGGGATCACCCTAGATTAACATAGCCTATGATCACAACGAAGATCACATCATGGGAGAGAGAATTGACCACATAGCTACTGGTAAGA
Organism: Secale cereale; assembly: GCA_902687465.1. NCBI lineage: Eukaryota > Viridiplantae > Streptophyta > Magnoliopsida > Poales > Poaceae > Secale > Secale cereale. Next base: position 417,559,315 of record LR738715.1, read on the forward strand.
ACCTCAGCCCCCAGGAGGAACTACTCCCGCATCATGGAGGGAGGAAGCAACATCGATGGAGATGAATCCGGGGGCACTTCCCCGTCCCGGCAGGGTGCCAGCGCAGGAATTTTGGTCCCCCGAAGCTTGATGGCGATGGCGGCGGATATCGGAATCGCGTCTGGAGAAAAGGGGTCTGGAATCAGGGTTTCCGCGACACGGTGTAAATATATGCCACAGGGGGGCATCAGAGGGGGTCAGGGGTGCCCAGGCGCCCCCCCGGCGCGGCCAGGGGGGCCGCGTGGGCAGGCCGCCTGGAGCCTCTGTGGGTCCCCTTCGGCCCTACTTTGGCCACCTGGAAGCTTCCGGAACGCTGATTTTTTATATAATTGTTCTGGATTTTTTCTGGCAGTTCTCGTAATGTGAAAACCTGAAATACAAAAACAGCCGAAAACAGAAACTGGCACTGGGGTGCACTGAGTTAATAGGTTAGTCCAAATATGATCAAAAGTGTATGGAAGTGTATAAATAGCATAGCAATATCACCCAAAAGAGGCATGGAGCAAGCAGAAATTATAGATACGTTTTGGACGTATCAACATCCCCAAGCTTAATTCCCGCTCGTCCTCGAGTAGGTAAATGATAACAAGAATAATTTCTGTGGTGACATGCTATTAACCATATAGGACTTTTTCATAGTCATATGACAAAAGCTTACTGAAACAATGAATCTATAGTAATTAAGTTGCCTCATGAGAAAATCACAAAGAACTGAAAGTTTTACAATATGATATTGAAACATCAAATAGATTTGTAATGAACATGATGTGCAAATATGATAAAGTGATATCTAGCTTGCCCCCTTTAGTGAAGCAAAACATAAATGCAGGGGCACCTCCAAGGTTTAAGTGATGACTAGATACAATGATTTCAAAATAAACGATATCACAATCATGCAAAAGACAATGCTACTTTGGGACAATGCACATTACACTCAGAATGACAATCATGCTCTCAGTAGTTGGTGCTTTTATAAGAAGGTGGAGACTCTCGAACCGTGGCTTTTGTTGGCAAGGTTGAAAACCCATAGTCGGAAACAAAGACAAAACATGTACCAGAGCTCTTGGTTTTAAAACAGAGGTAATATTTTTTTAGATCATGCATGTTTCGTCAACGAATGCTAGCAGACAACTCAATCACTTCTTGAGATGGACAAGTTTCGAGGAACGGCTCCCGAATGAGGACGATCACATCCTCTTAATCTCCTTTGTTTATCACTGCCAAAGTTTTCTGATTTCTCATGAACAAAGCGTGAAGGAGGGTTTGTTTGTTATATTATCTTTTTGAGTCGGGCGCACTCGATGCCAGTTCCTTCTCGTATTATGGGTTTGCACATTATACATGCAATCCCGGGGTGAAGCTTGTCCAACTTAAAAAGATCATGAATTAACTAATACTTCCTCATGAACTTAAAACAGAGGCACAAAATATGAATGCTTTTTCTTTGAATAATTTCGAGATGGTACATGCAAGTCTCCGTTAGGAATGGCAGGTAAATACCATGTAGGAAGATATGGTGGACTCATATGGCATAACTGGATTAAAAGGATGTGGATGCACAAGCAGTCAGTCCGCTTAGTACAGGCGAAGGTTAGCAAAAGACGGGGAGCGACCAACTAAGAGAGCAATGACGGTCATAATCATGCAGAGCGACAAAGCAACATTGAATCAGGCATGGAAGTTATATCGCTACTCAGAAACAAAAGATCATCAAGGCTTGACAGACTTTCTTTACAGTCTTAAATATGCGTGAGCATACGCCAAGTCAATCAAAATAAATTCTTTGAAGCAAGATATTACTAAACCATACCACATCATAGGCAAACAAATCATGTTGGTACTCCAATAACACATTGGGAACCCCCCCAGCTATTTGAGACTAACCATAAGAAAACATGAACTACTAAGCGCCATTATGCACGTAGCATCTTTATCATAGTCATATCAACCAATGCAACGGAAGCAAACTCTCTTAATAAGATAAACATGATAACTAAAGAGAGTTCAAGCAACCAACTAAACAAAAGCTCTTTAAAAAGATAAGCATGAAAGTTAAGAGCTAAGCATGATAGTAGCTATTAAAAGACAAAGAACACACACAGCAAAGATAAACATGCAAATTCTATGTTATGTTCTAGGTAGAAGTGGAGCGTGTTTCTCTCCCACATAAAGAAAGCTGAGTTCCAACTCGTTATGAAAAGCTAAAGAAAACTAAAAGGAAAACTAAAACAAGAGGCTCCAAGCATAGCACATAACACATGAAGTGATTAAAATATAGTGGAACGAAGGACGAACTGATAATGTTGATGGAGAAGGGGATGCACGGGGGCATCCCCAAGCTTAGACGCTTGAGTCTCCTTGAATATTTCTTGGGGGTGCATGGGGGCATCCCCAAGCTTGAGCGTTTGTCACTCCTGAATCTTTTTATCATCTTCCCTCGCACACTTGAAAACTCCCTTCATACATAACTCATCATAATCTGATTAGCGAGGTTAGTACCCATAATAAAATAATTGTTCCTTGCTGGAAATAAAGATATTCTTGAAGTTCTACTGTTTCTCAAGATTGCCAAAAGGTTTTTGCAAAGAAAAAGCAAGCTCTAGGTTTGCAAAATGAAGGAAAGGCAAAACATGACAGAATCTGTCAAAAACAGAACAACAGGTAGTAAATGATTTTTCCGGGGCACTTCTGCAACTCTAATCAAAAAACTCAAAACAGACGCACGAAAGAAAATTATATAGAGCACGCTGTCGAAAAAATTCAGACCAAAAAGATGATCTGGTGATTTTATACGAATTTTTCTATCCAAGGACATAATCTGTTTCCTGGACTGCACGTCACAACTTTTGAACTTTCTTGCAATCAGAGGCTAAACTTGGCACAAAGCTGAAAAATAAAGATACAATGATGTTGCTACAGTAGTAACAAACATCAAGACCACTAAAACTGAAAGTAAACATAACAAGGGTTGTCTCCCTAGAGCTCTTTCTTTATAGCCATAAAGATAGGCTTAAGACTTTAATGATGCTCTCGTAGGAATAAGAGCTGAAAAACAAAAGAGAGCATCAAGAAGCAAATACCAAACACATTTAAGCCTAACATGCTTCCTATGCATAGGAATATTGCAATAGAATAATTCATTGAAGCACAAAGCAACTAGCATAGGAAGGCAAAACAAGCATAACTTCAAAATATTCACCATAAAGAGAGGAAACTTCTTATTATTAAGATATTTAGAACCAGGTCTCCCTCTCTCATTATAAATTTCAGTGGCATCATGGATGAACTCAACAATATAAGCATCACGTAAGGCATTGTTACCATGATCCACATGCAAAAAGGTACTCTTACTCTCCACATAAGCATAATCTCTCTCATTGGTAATAGTGGGAGTAGGACTATCATAAACAACTTGAACACTATAGATTACTTGTGTATTAGGAGGGTGGTGTTCAACAAGGGAGTAATTCCCTCCATGATTATGACAAGTTTCATAAGGATAATTTCTCCTTATGTCATAGGTACCTTTATAATCACTATAGGTTGGAGTTATGACATCATCATAGTAGAGAAGAGCATTATCATTGCTAGCAACTATATTTGTAATCATGTTGTCTTTATTCTTACTAGCAAAAGAATTATCAATTATCACATCACTAGTGGGTAAAGGGTTTGCAATCCTATCATCCCCAAGCTTAGAGCTTCCCATATCATCACTTTCAGAGTTGGTACCAAAAAGATTTTCAAGATCATAAGTAGCATTATCATCATTTTCCCAATCACAATAAGTAACATGCATATCATAATCAAAATCATCTTCAATAGTACCTACGGACGTATCATCAAGATGATAATTAAGGCAATAAACTTCACCTTCTTCTTTAAACTTACAATCGTTAGGATAAAAGTTGATGGGAGGAATATGCTCAGGCCAGGTTGATACCCATTCTTCTTCTTTCTTGCTCCTCTTCCTCCTCCTCTTCTTTTTCTTCTTCTTAACCTTAGGAGGGAGTGGTTGGAGGTGAAGCTTCTCCACATATCCTGGTTTATCATTAGAAACAATAGGGGAAACTTGGGAGAAACTCTCCTTTTTATTAGCAGAAATATAAGAGACATTTTTATACTTTGGCAAAGTTCCCTCCTTTATAATCTTACCTATGTAATCATTTTCATGGCAATTTTGCAAAGTGTTTTTTATTCCTATGGCATTAACATCTAGCCATGAAGTCTTTTCTGATAACTCTTCACACATCAAAAATAACATAAGCTCATCATAAAGATCAGAGGTGATCATGTTATCACACAACCGGTTAACAGTTATGTTTTGAAAGTTCATGCATTGAAAATTAAAGTGACCCTCTATACGGCAAAGTTCACAAGTAAAAGGATAAAGGTCACACAATTCTCTAGCAATTTCATTTAAATCTCTGACCCAAGTGATTGTTCTTTCATGCTTCTGTTGCTTACAATACTTCTCTTCTTCAATCATAGGCCTTTCACAAGGTCTATCCACTCCACAAAAATTAACATGCTTATATAAAACTTCATTTTTAGGAATTGGATCATGCATGTTGCAATCATCATGAACAATTTCATTTTATTTGCAAGTCTCTTTAAAAGGTTTATGATACTTGATCCAATCCTCCTTAGGCATATTAAGATGTGAAGCAAAAGATTTGAGGAAATCAACAAGGAGTTGGGAATCAAGCCCAAACTTAGCACTAAACTTATTAAAACTTGTAGTTTCAACAAAGGACTTAATGCAATCATACTCATAAATTATACCTGACTCTTTACCTTTGTCGATCTCCCAATCTTCAGTGTTGCGTTGAATTCTTTCAAGGAGTTCCCATTTAGCATCAATCTTTTTGTTTGTGAAAGAACCCATAGAGGAAGCGTCGAGCAAATCTTTATCCTGTCGAGAAAGCCTCGCATAGAAATTAGTAATAATCATATCTTTGGGGAGCCCATGGTTAGGACATTTTAGCATTAACGTTTTCAGTCTCCCCCAAGCTTGAGCTATTCTCTCTCCGTCATGAGGATAAAAATTATAAACATAATTCCTATTCTCATGGACTTCATGAAGAGGATAAAACTTGGAGTAAAAGAGAGACTGGATCTCTTCCCACTCCAGCAGGTGAGAGTCATTTAGTAGCCTATACCATTCCAATGCTTTTCCTTTCAGTGACAAGGCAAATAATTTCCTCATGACAAACTCCCTTGATACACCTGCAAGCTTAAATAATGAACATAGTTGTGACAGATATAGCAAGTGTTCACCGGGATGTCTGTCTCCTGCATAACGATCAGCCAAAACATAATCAATAATACCAGCTGGTATTTTATAGGGCACAATTTCAGTAGGGGGAGGAGCAACCACCACAGGTGTGGGGCGTCTTCCCGCAAGCAACGATCCAATAGCAAGGTTGTCCATAAACATAACTAGTGAAATAAAAACAAGAAACAAAAAGATTTAATTGCAAGATCTAAAGATATACCTTCAAGCGCTCACCTCCCCGACAACGGCGCCAGAAATAGCTTGATGTCTACACACGCTTCTACTCTTGTAGACTATGTTGGGCCTCCAAGCGCAGAGGTTTGTAGGATAACAGCAATTTCCCTCAAGTGGATGACCTAAGGTTTATCGAACTCAGGGAAGTAGAGGTTGAAGATGGTCTCCCTCAAGAAACCCTGCAACTAAGATACAAGAAGTCTCTTGTGTCCCCAACACACCTAATACACTTGTTAGATGTATAGGTGCACTAGTTCGGCCATTACAATGGTTAAGCTTGACGAGCCTAGCATGTACAGACATGGCCTCGGAACACTGGAGACCGAAAGGTCGAGCGTGAATCATATAGTAGATATGATCAACATAAGATGTTCACCATTAAAAACTACTCCATCTCATGTGATGATCGGACATGGTTTAGTTGATATGGATCACGTGATCAATTAGATGACTAGAGGGATGTCTATCTAAGTGGGAGTTCTTTAGTAATATGATTAAATTGAACTTTAATTTATCATGGACTTAGTCCTGAACTCCTGATAGTATTTGCAAAATATGTTGTAGATCAATAGCTCGCGTTGTAGCTCCCCTATGTTTTTTTGATATGTTCCTAGTGAAAACTAAGTTGAAAGATGTTAGTAGCAATGATGCGGACTTGTTCTGTGATCTGAGGATTTTCCTCATTGCTGCACAGAAGTATTATGTCCTTGATGCACCGCTAGGTGACATATCTATTATAGGAGCAAATGTAGACATTATGAACGTTTGACAAGCTCGGTATGATGACTACTTGATAGTTTAGTGCGCCATGCTTTACGGCTTATAACCAGCACTTCAAAAACGTTTTGAACGCCACAAAGCATACGAGATGTTCCAAGACTTGAAATTAGTATTTCATACTCATGCCCGTGTCGAGAGGTATAAGTCCTCTGACAGTACTTCGCCTACAAGATGGAGGAGAATAGCTCAACCAGTGAGCATCTGCTCAGATTGTCTGGGTAGGGCTGGGCATTCGGTTCCCCCGAACCGATCGGTTCGGGTCTTCGGGTTAGACTAAAATTTGGTTTCCAGATTTTGTGGACCGATCGGTTTCCTAGAAAAATACTAACCGACAGATCGGTCCAGGGATACTTCGATTCGGGGCTCGGTTACGACAACATCACCAATGTTCCGCAAAACCTACAGCGGTGTATACCATTCTAAATAAATGAGCAGATTGCAACACATGGTTTACTTCAGATTTGGCTCAAAAACAGAGCTGAATCAGTCTTGAACACAACTGACAAAAAGAAAACTGAGCAGGCAACAAAGATCTAGGCATCCGGCCAATATGACATCGGCAAATATTAGTTACAGAAAAAATACATGCTAATTACGAGATGTAATCCATCCGCCGCCTCCATCACCTCATCCATCTCTACACCTGCACTCGAAATCTAGATCCCTAGATCTGTGCGCCTCCCCGCTCCCTTCTCTTCTCCATCACATACCAAGATTTCCAAATCGGATTTGTGCATCATGCTTCAGTGGGAGCCGTTTTTCTTCGCAGCAGGTGGAAGAGATGGTCGCCGCCTCGCCGGTCATCTTAGGTTTCCACAAGCGGCAGCACCACCATCGTCACTGGAATGGATAGGAGCAGAGGGGCGGGGTTGGGAGGTGGAAGAAGTGGAGCGCTGCCGCCGGCCATCGGGATGGATAGAAGTAGTATGCAGGGTGCAGCGGCCAAGAGACTAGCAGGCGGGCGGTAGCTAGGATGCGGCCATGCGTCGAGTTGCCGATGCAGATGTAGTAGGGATTATGAGAAGGATTTTATCGCTCTTCGGGATGAGTAGTTGGGCCGTGGGCTACGTATGTTTCTCTAGATTCGATCTATTATTTCTCGGTGCTTCGGTGTATCCGGGTACTCGATACATATACCCGAACTGACCGATGAAAGTTCGGTTTTACGGATGGGCTGACCGAATTTATGACCAAAGGATTTGGTTTTGGTGCCTTCGGGTTCGGTCTCGGTTAGTTCGGTTTGGTATTTCGGTCATCGGTTTAAATGCCCACCCCTATGTCTGGGTACTACAATTACTTGAATCAAGTGGGAGTTAATCTTCCAGATAAGATAGTAATTGACAAAGTTCTCTAGTCACTATCACCAAGTTAGTAGAACTTTGTGATGAACTATAATATGCAAGGGATGACGAAAGTAATTCCCGAGCTCTTTACGATGCTGAAATCGGCGAAGGTAGAAATCAAGAAAGAGCATCTAGTGTTGATGGTTAACAAGACCACTTGTTTCAAGTAAAGGGCAAAAGGGATAGAAGGGGAACTTTAAGTAGAATGAAAAGCAAGTTGTCACTCCCGTGAAGAAATCCAAAGCTAAACTCAAGCCTGAAACTAAGTGCTTCTACTGCAAAGGAAATGGTCACTGGAAGTGGAACTGCCCTAGATACTTGGCGGATAAGAACGATGGCAAAGTGAACAAAGGTATATTTGATATACAGATTATTGATGTGTATTTTACTAGTGTTCATAGCAACCCCTGGGTATTTGATACCAGTTCAGTTGCTAAAATTAGTAAACTCGAAACGAGAGTTGCAGAATGAACAGAGACTAGTTAAAGGTGAAGTGACGATGTGTGTTGGAAGTGGTTCCAAGATTGATATGATCATCATCGCACACTCCCTATACTTTCGGGATTAGTGTAGAACCTAAATAAATGTTATTTGGCATTTGTGTTGAGCATGAATATGATTTGATCATGTTTGTTGCAATATGGTTATTCATTTAAAGTCATAGAATAATTGTTATTCTGTTTACATGAATAAAGCCTTCGATGGTCATACACCCAATGAAAATAGTTTGTTGGATCTCGATCGTAGTGATACACATATTCATAATATTGAAGCCAAAAGATGCAAGTTTAATAATGATAGTGCAACTTATTTGTGGCACTGCCGTTTAGGTCATATTGGTGTAAAGCACATGACGAAACTCCATAGTGATGGAATTTTTGAATCACTGGATTATGAATCACTTGGTGCTTGCGAACTATGTTTCATGGGCAAGATGACTAAAACTCCGTTCTTCGGAACAACAGAGCGAGCAACAAATTTGTTGGAAATCATACATACTGATGTATGTGGACCGATGAGTGTTGAAGCTCGCGGCGGGTATCGTTATTTTCTGACCTTCACTGATGATTTGAGTAGATATGGGTATATCTACTTGATGAAGCACAAGTCTGAAACATTTGAGAGTTCAAAGAATTTTCAGAGTGAAGTAGAGAATCATCATAACAAGAAAATAAAGTTTCTATGATCTGATCGTGGAGGTGAATATTTGAGTTTTGAGTTTGGTCTTCATTTGAGACAATGTGGAATAGTTTCACAACTCACGCCACCCGGAACACCACAACGTAATCGTGTGTCTGAACGTCGTAAACGTACTTTATTAGATATGGTGCGGTCTATGATGTCTCTTACCGATTTACCACTATTGTTTTGGGTTATGCATCAGAGACAAGTGCATTCACATTAAATAGGGCAACATCTAAATCCGTTGAGACGACGCCTTTTAAACTGTGGTTTGGCAAGAAACCAAAGTTGCCGTTTCTTAATGTTTGGGGCTGCGATGCTTATGTGAAAAACCTTCAACCTGATAAGCTCGAACCCAAGTCGGAAAAATGTGTCTTCATAGGATACCCAAAGGAGACTGTTGGGTACACCTTCTATCGTACACCTTCTATCACAGATCCAAAGGCAAGATATTCGCTGCTAAGAATGGATCCTTTCTAGAGAAGGAGTTTCTCTAGAAAGAAGTGAGTAGGAGGAAAGTGGAACTTAATGAGGTAATTGTACCTTCTCTCGAATTGGAAAGTAGTACATCACAGAAACTAGTTCCAGTGAGTCCTACACCAATTAGTGAGGAAGCTAATGATGATGATCAGGAAACTTTGGATCAAGATACTGCTGTACTTCGTAGATCAACCAGAGTACGTTCCGCACCGGAATGGTACGACTACCCAGTTCTGGAAGTCATGTTACTAGACCATGATGAACCTACGAACTAAAGTGATGATGAGCCCAGATTCCGCAAAATGGCTTGAGGCCATGAAAACTGAGATGGGATCCATGTATGAGAACAAAGTGTGGACTTTGGTTGACTTGCCCGATGATCGGCAGTCAATTGAAAATAAATGGATCTTCAAGAGGAAGACCGACGCTGACGGTAATGTTACTGTCTACAAAGCTCGACTTGTTGCGAAAGGTTTTCGACAAGTTCAAGGAGTTGACTACGATGATACTTTCTCACCTGTAGCGATGCTTAAGTCTGTCCGAATCATGGTAGCAATTGCCGCATCTTATGATTATGAAATCTGGCAAATGGATGTCAAAACTGCATTCCTGAATGGATATCTCAAAGAGAAGTTATATATGATGCAACCAGAAGGTTTTGTCGATCCTAAAGGTGCTAACAAAGTGTGCAAGCTCCAGCGAGCCATCTATGGACCGGTGCAAGCATCTCAGAGTTGGAATATACGCTTTGATGAGGTGATCAAAGCATATGGTTTTATACAGACTTCTGATGAAGCCTGTATTTACAAGAAAGTGAGTGGGAGCACTACATCCATTCTGATAATTATATGTGAATGACATATTGTCGATCGAAAATGATGTAGAATTTTCTGGAAAGCATAAAGGAGTGTTTGAAAGGAGTTTTTTCAAAGAAAGACCTCGGTGAAGCTGCTTACATATGGAGCATCAAGATCTATAGAGATAGATCGAGATAGTTCAAAATGGATCGGTCAGAGAAGGAGTTCTTGCCTGAGTTACAAGGTATGAAGTTGAGTAAGACTCAAAAAACCCGATCTCGGCAGAAGATAGAGAAAGAATGAAAGTCATTCCCTATGACTCAGCCATAGGTTCTATAAAGTATGCCATGCTGTGTACCAAACCTGTTGTGTACCTTACCATGAGTTTGGCAAGGAGGTACAAAAGTGATCCAGGAGTAGATCACTGGACAGTGGTCAAAATTATCCTTAGTTACTGGATGACTAAGGAAATGTTTCTCGATTATGGAGGTGATAAAGAGTTCGTCGTAAAGAGTTACACCGATGCAAGCTTTACACTAATCCAGATGACTCTATGTATCAATCTGGATGCATATTGGAAGTGGGAGCAATTAGCTAGAGTAGATCCATGCAGAGCATCATAGACATAGAAATTTGTAAAATACATACGGATCTAAATGTGATAGACCCGTTGACTAAACTTCTCTCACAAGCAAAACATGATCACACCTTATTACTCTTTGGTGTTAATCACATAGCAATGTGAACTAGATTATTGACTCTAGCAAACCCTTTGGGTGTTGGTCACATGGCGATGTGAACTATGGGTGTTATTCACATAACGATGTGAACTATCGGTATTAAATCACATGGCGATGTGAACTAGATTATTGACTCTAGTGCAAGTGGGAGACTGAAGGAAATATGCCCTAGAGGCAATAATAAAGTTATTATTTATTTCCTTATATCATGATAAATGTTTATTATTCATGCTATAATTGTATTAACCGGAAACTTAGTACATGTGTGAATACATAGACAAAACAGAGTGTCCCTAGTATGCCTCTACTAGACTAGCTCATTGATCAAAGATGGACATCTTTCCTAGCCATAGACATGAGTTGTCATTTGATCAACGGGATCACATCATTAGGAGAATGATGTGATGGAAAAGACCCATCCGTTAGCTTAGCACTATGATCGTTTAGTTTTACTGCTATTGCTTTCTTCATGACTTATACATGTTCCTATGACCATGAGATTATGCAACTCCCGAATACAGGAGGAACACCTCTTGTGCTATCAAACGTCACAACGTAACTGGGTGATTATAAAGATGCTCTACAGGTGTCTCCAAAGGTGTTCGTGGTGTTGGCATAAATCAAGAATAGGATTTGTCACTCCGAGTGTCGGATAGGTATCTCTGGGCCCTCTCGGTAATACACATCATAATAAGCCTTGCAAGCAAATGACTAATGAGTTAGTCACGAGATGATGTATTATGGAACAAGTAAAGAGACTTGCCGGTAACGAGATTGAACTAGGTATTGAGATACCGACGATCGAATCTCGGGCAAGTAACATACCAATGACAAAGGGAACAACGTATGTTGTTATGCGATTTGACCGATAAAGATCTTCGTAGAATATGTAGGAGCCAATATGAGCATCCAGATTTTGCTATTGGTTATTGACCGGAGATGAGTCTCGGTCATGTCTACATAGTTCTCGAACCCGTAGGGTCCGCACGCTTAACATTCAGTATTATGAGTTTATGTGTTTTGATGTACCAAAGGTAGTTCGAAGTCCCGGATGAGATCGGGGACATGACGAGGAGTCTCGAAATGGTCAAGACGTAAATATCGATATATTGGACGACTATATTCGGACATTGGAAAGATTTCGAGTGATTCGGGTATTTTTCGGAGTACCGGAGAGTTACGGAATTCGTTGGGGAGTATATGGGACTTATTGGGCTTTAAGGGAAAGAGAGAGGGGAGGCTGCGCCCCCAAGGCTTAGTACGAATTGGACTAGGGGGAGGGCTGGCGCCCCCTCCTTCCTTCTCTTCTCTTTTCCCTTTCCTTCTCTCCTACTCCTACTAATTGGAAGGGCTCCTATTTCTACTAGGAAAGGGGGAATCCTACTCCCGGTGGGAGTAGGACTCCCGTAGGGTGCGCCATAGAGAGGGACGGCCTTTCCCCCTCCTCCACTCCTTTATATACGGGGGTGGGGGGCACCCCACGGACACACAAGTTGATCATTGATCTTTTACCCGTGTGCGGTGCCCCTCTCCACAGAAACATACCTCGGTCATATCGTTGCGGTGCTTAGGCGAAGCCCTGTGTCGGTAACTTCATCATCACCGTCATCACGCCGTCGTGCTGACGGAACTCTCCCTCGAAGCTCTATTGGATCGTGAGTTCGTGGAACGTTACCGAGCTGAACGTGTGGAGATCGCAGAGGTGCCGCATGTTCGGTACTAGGATCGGTCGATCGTGAAGACGTACGACTACATCAACTGCGTTGTCATAACGCTTCCACTTACGGCCTACGAGGGTACGTAGATGACACTCTCCCCTCTCGTTGCTATACATCACCATGATCTTGCGTGTGTGTAGGGAAATTATTGAAATACTACGTTCCCCAACATATCCTTCCTCAAAACAGCCACCATACCTACCTATTATGGCATTTCCATAGCCATTCCGAGATATATTGCCATGTGACTCCACCGTTCCGTTTATTATGACACGCACCATCATTGTCATATTGCCATGATCGTAAGATAGCTAGCATGATGTTTTCATGGCTTGTCCGCTTTTGTCATTGCTATGTTAGATCATTGCACATCCCCGTACACCGCCAGAGGCATTCATATAGAGTCTTATTTTTGTTCTAGTATCGAGTTGTTATATCGAGTTGTAAGTAAATAAAAGTGTGATGATCATCATTATTAGAGCATTGTCCCGAAAAAAAGGCCAAATAAAAAAAGGAAAGAAAAGCCAAAAAAAGAGAAAGGCCAAATAAAAAAGGGAAGGCCCAAAAAAAAGAAAAGAAAAAAAGAAAAAAAGGGACAATGCTACTATCTTTTTTTCCACACTTGTGCTTCATCATAGCACCATGTTCTTCATGATAGAGAGTCTCCTATGTTGTCACTTCCATATATTAGTGGGAATTTTTCGTTATAGAACTTGGCTTGTATATTCCAACGATGGGCTTCCTCAAATGCCCTATGTCTTCATGAGCAAGCAAGTTGATGCACACCCACTAGTTTTCTTTTGAGCTTTCATACACTTATAGCTCTAGTGCATCCATTACATGGCAATCCCTACTCACTCACATTGATATCAATTGATGGACATCTCCATAGTCCATTGATTTGCCTAGTCTATTTGAGACTTTCTCCCTACTTTTGTCTACTACCACCTTCTATTCCACCCATAGTGCTATGTCCACGGCTCAAGCTCATGTATTGCGTGAAGAGTTGAAAAGGTTTGATAAATTAAAGTATGAAAACAATTGCTTGGCTAACACCGGGATGGGCATGACGGGTACCTTGTGTTAAGAAAAGGGATCATAAAAGACTATATGATTTTGCAGGGATAACGTTCTTTAGCATTGCTATTTTGAAAGACTTGATTGTTTGTTGGGATGCCCGAGTATTAAATTCTTTTATGTCAAATAATACACTATTGCTTTGAATCACTCGTGTCTTAATATTCATGCCATGATTAGATTACATGATCAAGATTATGCTAGGTAGCATTCCACATAAAAATTATCTTTTTTGTCATTTACCTACTCGAGGACGAGCATGAATTAAGCTTGGGGATGCTGATACATCTCCGTCGTATCTATAATTTTTGATTGTTCCATGCTAATATTATACAACTTTCATGTACTTTTGGCAACTTTTTATACTATTTTTGGGACTAACATATTGATCCAGTGCCCAGTGCCAGTTCCTGTTTGTTGCATGTTTTTTGTTTCGCAGAATATCCATATCAAACGGAGTACAAACATGATAAAAATGGACGGAGATTTTTTTTGGAATATTTATGAATTTTGGGAAGAAGAATCAACACAAGACGATGCCCGAGGGGGCAATGAGGCAGGGGGGCACGCCCCAGGAGTTCAGGAGCGCCCCTGACCCTTGTGGCCAGGCCATAAGGAGGTTGGTGCCCTTGTTTCACCGGAAGAAAGGTAATATCCGGATAGAAATTGTGTCAAAAATTCAGCCCAATCGGAGTTACGGATCTCCGGGAATATAAGAAAAGGTGAAAGGCCAGAATCTGGGAACACGGAAACAGAGAGAGACAGAGAGACAGATCCAAACTCGAAGGGGCTCTCGCCCCTCTGCCGCCATGGAGGCCATGGACTAGAGGGGAAACCCTTCTCCCATCTAGGGAGAAGGTCAATGAAGAAGAAGAAGGAGGGGGCTCTCCCCCCCTCTCTCCTGGTGGCGCCGGAACGCCGTCGGGGCCATCATGGTGTGACGGCGATCTACGCCAACACCTATGTTATCTTCACCAACATCTCCATCACCTTCCCCCATCTATCTACAACGGTCCACTCTACCGCAACCCGCTGTACCCTCTACTTGAACATGGTGCTTTATGCTTCATATTATTATCCAATTATGTGTTGCCATCCTATGATGTTTGAGTAGATTTTCATTGTCATATCGGTAATTGGTGAATTGCTATGATTGGTTTAATTTGCTTGTGGTTATGTTGCTGTCCTTTGGTGCCCATCATATGAGAGCGCGCATGGATCACACCACAGGGTTAGTTGTATGTTGATAGGACTATGTATTGGAGGGCAAGAGTGACAGAAGCTTCATCCTAGCATAGAAATTGATGCATACAGGATTGAAGGGGGACCAATATATCTTAATGCTATGGTTGGATTTTACCTTAATGAACGTTACTAGTTGCGGACGCTTGCTAATCGTTCCAATCATAAGTGCATAGAATTCCAAGTCAGGGATGACATGCTAGCAGTGGCCTCTCCCACATAAAACTTCCTATCGGTCTAGTAACGTAGTCAATTGCTTAGGGACAATTTTGCAACTCCTACCACCACTTTTCCACACTCGCTATACTAACTTTATTGCTTCTTTACCTAAAACAGCCCCTAGTTTTTATTTACGTGCTCTTTATATTCTTGCAAACCTATCCTGTCACACCTACAAAGTACTTCTAGTTTTATACTTGTTCTAGGTAAAGCGAACGTCAAGCGTGCGTAGAGTTGTATCGGTGGTCGATAGAACTTGAGGGAATATTTGTTCTATCTTTAGCTCCTTATTGGGTCGACACTCTTACTTATCGAAAGAGGCTACAATTGATCCCCTGTACTTGTGGGTTATCAGTAACTACTCACAAATGATAAACATGCTCAAGATCAGAGGGGTATTGAATAACATAATGGATCTGAACATATAATCTTCCACCAAATAAACCATATACTAATCAACTACAAGATGTAATCAACACTACTAGTCACCCACAAGCACCAATCTATAGTTCCGGTAACAAGGTGATGTTGAAGATGTTGGTGAAGATAACCATCCCCAAGATGGGAGAGTTGTTGGTGATGATGATGTTGATGATTTCCCCCTCCAGGAGGGAAGTTCCCCCGGAGGAATCGCTCCACCGGAGGGCAAAAGTGCTCCTGCCCAAGTTCCACCTCAAGACGACGGCGCTTCGTCCTGAAAGTCTTCTCCTTATTTTTTTCTAGGTCAGAAGGGCTTATATACCATAAGACGGGCACCGGAGACGGGCCTGGGTGAGCACAACCCACCAGGGCGCGCGTGGGGGGACCTGGCGCACCCAGGTGGGTTGTGCCCACCTGGTGGTCCCCCTCTGGTGGTTATCATCTCCAGTATTTTTCATATTTTCCATAAAAAATCTCCATGAAGTTTCAGCTTGTTTGGAGTTGTGTAGAATAGGTGGCCTGACGTAGCTTTTTCAGATCCAGATTTCCAGCTGCCAAAATTCTCCCCCTTGATGCATTCCTTGAAAATTATGAGAGAAAAGGCATTAGACTTACTCTAATAAGCATTATTATGCATAATAACAACATAAATAACAACAAGAAAACATGATGCAAAATGGACGTATCAACTCCCCCAAGCTTAGACCTCGCTTGTCCTCAAGCGAAAACCGAAAACGAAAAACATGTCCACATGCTTTGAGAGTGAGGTGTCGACAATAAAAAATACGAACATAGAAGCATCATGTTGATTATTATAATGGCAACAAACTTAAACATAAGACTTTTATCAAAGGACTTGTATCATAGACTTCTTATGAGCAAGTAACAGTTCATCACATAGTTGAGGTATAAAGCATAATCTTTATTAGAAACCAACAAACTATGTTCTCAGTCAACTTTGCAACTACAATTCATCATCTTTTCAGGAAGGTTCATGTATCAGAGCCTTTAGGAAAGTCCACATACTCAACCATCATATAGTCTTCTATGATTGCTAACACTCACCGCATACACATGAGCAAAACGTTTCAACCGGACACATAGAAAGATATGGGCGTATAGTTTTGCCTCCCAACGTACTCACCTCAAGGGTGATGTCAACAATAATAACTCATGTTACCCATATTCAACTGGACATATGTGCCTAGATCTTTCCTCACCACATGATGCTTGCCAAAGGATAAAATAAAAAGGAATAGAGAGAAAACTTCGACTCTTTGCACAAAAGTAAAAGATAGGCCCTTCGTAGAGGGAAGCAAAGGTTGCCATGCGCTTATTTGTTTGTATGCTCAACCCCTTAGGGCAAAAGAACGTCATGTTGCATTGCCCCTTGTGATAGCAACCTTTATTATGCAGTCTGTCGCTTTTATTCTTCACCATCGCAAGTTCATGCAACGCTCAATTTTCTCTTGCACTAAATGATCTCACACTTTTAAAAACAATTTTATTGCCTTATTGCACCGATGACAACTTACTTGAAGGATCTTACTCAATCAATAGGTAGGTATGGTGGACTCTCGAATAAGGTTTGGGTTTAAGGGTTTTTGGATGCACAAGTAGTATCTCTACTTAGAGCGGAATTTTTTGGCTAGAAAAGATATTGGGAAAGCACCACATGTTAAAGGATCTATGTCAATATGACTTCTATGTGAATATGAACAAACACAAATCATTAAGTTGTTTTCCTTGTCCAACGTCAACAATTTTGGCATATAATATTTTTATGGGGGCTCACAATCACAAAAGATTTTTAGGATAGTATATTTATATGTGAATCTTCTCTTCCCTTATTAACTCTTTCATCAGTTGCATCATTGACCAATGCTATGTTTTTTCCATCTCTAATCAAATTTTCTACTTATACTTTTCCTTATGTGGTGCTATCACCTACCATAAGATTAAAATATGCTCATCTTAATTTATTTCCTGTCTTTCATTCATTTAATTATAACTTTTCTTTTTTATTGCAACAGGAAGGTAAAAACTCAAAACTAAACTTTATTATATATCACGCACACGATTACAAAGATAGATCACTAAGCAAACTCACGAAAAGAAGGGATCGAACTAAACTTCCATTTATTCTAAAGCAAAAAGATCACACTAAAATAAGTAAATGCAAAAGGATAGTGGGGATGATATGATACCGGGGCACCTCCCCAAGCTTGGCGGAAGCCAAGGGGAGTGCCCATAGCCGATACTCAATTTTCTTTTGGTGGTGAAGAAGATGGTGGTGGTGATGACAAAATAGTGAGCTCTTCAAACTTGCGTCGTAGGCTAAAAAATTTGTCCCTTAGGTCTTCGTTCTCCAACTCGAGCTTCAATATTTTCTTGCCTAATGCTTCCTTGGTCTCCCGTTGGAATCGAGGAGGAAGAGGCTCATCTTCTTCCTCCTCATCCGTGGACCAAGCATGTGCAGGCTTAAAAACATAGATATCAATAGACTCATGGGAGGAAGGGCTCTTATCTCTTGAGCCTTGAGATGACATGATCTCAGATCTACCAGAAATCACAAGGAAAGAAGAACAGAAGATTCTCCGCGATACGGTGGTCAATAGGTTCGTGGGGCATATAAATAATTTTTATCTTGGGAAACAAGCAAACTGTAGAAAAACAGAGTTCGGAAGGTACCCAAGGTGGGCCCAACCCACCTGGGCGCGCCAGGCAAGCCTGGAGCGCCCTGGTGTCTTGTTCCCACCAGGGTATGCTTCCCGATAGCTTCTTATTTTCCTAATTTTGTAAATATTCCAAAATTGATAAAAAATATTTTTGCGGAATTTTCGGATCCGTTTACTTACCATATCACGTACCTCCTTATTTTCACGATTCTGGAGTATTCTGGAAGGATTCTTTTATGTGTTCTTCTGGATAATATTGCTTTCAACATTAATGGGTGTACCTGAGATATAATGCTTTATTCGTTGCCCATTGACAACCTTTGTTTTGGTACCTTCGGCATTATTTATTTCGATAGCTCCAGAACGATAAACCTCCTCGATAATATAGGGGCCATCCCATTTAAAGAGGAGCTTGCCTGCGAACAACCTGAAATGAGAGTTGTACAAAAGAACATATTCTCCGACTTTGAACTCACACTTTTGGATTCTTTTATCATGCCTTCTTTTAACTTTTCTTTAAATAACTTGGCATTTTCATAAGCTTGGGTTCTCCATTCATCTAATGAGCTAATATCAAATAACCTCTTTTCACCAGCAAGTTTAAAATCATAGTTAAGTTCCTTGATTGCCTAAAAAGCTTTCTGTTCTAACCCAAGAGGCAAATGACAAGCTTTTCCATAAACCATTTTGTAAAGAGACATACCCATAGGATATTTATAAGCTGTTCTATAAGCCCAAAGTGCATCATCTAATTTCTTAGACAAATTCTTCTTGGACCTATTGACAGTCTTTTGCAAAATTAATTTTATTTATCTACTACTAAGATCAACTTGACCACCAGACTGAGGATGATAAGGTGATGCCATTCTATAGTTAACATCATATTTGGCAAGCATTTTACGGAAAGCACCATGAATAAAGTGTGAACCACCATCAGTCATTAAATATCTAGGAACTCCAAACCTTGGGAAAATAACTTCCTTAATAATTTTAATAGAGGTGTTGTGATCAGCACTACTGGTTGGAATAGCTTCCACCCATTTAGTAACATAATCAGCAACAACCAAAATATGTGTATACCCATTAGAGGAAGGGAAAGGTCCCAAGTAATCAAAGCCCCAAACATCAAATGGTTCAACAACAAGTGAATAATTCATAGGCATTTCTTGATGCTTACCAATATTACCTATCCTTTGACATTCATCACAAGAGGAGACGAATTTACGAGCATCTTTGAAAAGAGTAGGCCAATAAAATCCAGACTGCAATACCTTGTGAGTAGTTCTATCTTCAGCATGATGTCCTCCATATGCTTCGGAGTGACATTTCCGAAGGATTTGTCCCTGTTCATGCTCAGGTACACAACGTCTAATAATACCATCCACTCCTTCTTTATAAAGATGCGGGTCATCCCAAAAGTAATGTCTTAAATCATAAAAGAACTTTTTCTTTCGTTGGTAAGTAAAACTAGGTGGTAAATATTTAGCAACAATGTAATTAGCATAATCAGCATCTAAGGAGTATTATTAGTAATATTTATTGTAGCTAATTGGTCATCAGGAAAACTATCATCAATATGTAGTGGGTCATCAGGCACATTTTCAAGTCTAGGCAAGTTATCAGCTACGGGTTTCTCAACTCCTTTTCTATCAGTGATATGCAAATCAAATTCTTGTAGCAAGAGAACCCACCGAATAAGTCTAGGTTTAGCATCTTTCTTTTCCATAAGATATTTAATAGCAACATGGTTAGTGTGAACAATTACTTTTGAATCAACAATGTAAGACCTAAATTTATCACAAGCAAATACAACTGCTAAGAATTCTTTTTCAGTGGTAGCATAATTCTTTTGAGCACTGTCTAGAGTTTTACTAGCATAATGAATACAATTTAGTTTTTTTATCAACTCTTTGTCCTAGAATAGCACCCATAGCATAATCACTAGCATCACACATAATTTCAAAAGGTAAGTTCCAATCAGGTGGTTGAACTATAGGTGCAGAAATTAAGGCTTTCTTAAGTGTTTCAAAGGCTTCAAAGCAATCATCATCGAAAACAAAAGGAATATCCTTTTGTAAAAGGTTAGTGAGAGGCCTAGAAATTTTAGAAAAGTCTTTGATAAATCTCCTATAGAAACAAACATGACCTAAGAAACTATGAATACCTTTGATATCCTTAGGACATGGCATTTTCTCAATTGCATCAACCTTAGCTTTGTCCACTTCAATACTTTTTCAGAAATCTTATGGTCCAAGACTATACCTTCATTAACCATAAAGTGGCATTTCTGCCAGTTCAAGACAAGACTAGTTTGTTCACATGTCTGCAAAACTTGATCAAGATTGCTTAAACAATCATCAAAAGACTTCCCATAGATAGAGAAATCATCCATGAAAACTTCCACAATCTTTTCACAAAAGTCAGAGAATATAGCAGTCATACATCTTTGAGAGGTAGCAGGTGCATTGCATAAACCAAAAGGCATACGTCTATAAGCATAAGTTCCGAAGGAACAAGTAAAAGTAGTCTTTTCTTGATCAGGTTGAGAAACATGTATTTGTGAAAAACCAGAGTATCCATTAAGGAAGCGAAAGTGTGTGTGCTTTGATAATCTTTCTAGCATTTGATCAATAAAAGGTAGAGAGTACTGATCTTTTCTAGTTGCTTTATTTAATTTCCTAAAATCAATTACCATTCTATAGCCTATAACAATTCTTTGTGGAATGAGTTCATTCTTATCATTAGGAACAACCGTAATACCTCCTTTCTTAGGAACACAATGAACGGGGCTTACCCATTTACTATCAGCTACAGGATAGATTATACCTGTTTCCAGAAGTTTTAATATTTCAGTTCTTACCACTTCTTTCATTTTTGGATTTAACCGACGTTGATGATCAACAACGAGTTTAACATCAGGTTCCATATTAATCTTATGTTGACATAGAGTGGGACTGATGCCCTTTAAATCATCAAGAGTATATCCAATAGCAGCTCGGTGCTTCCTTAGAACTTTCAATAATCTTTCTTCTTCATGTTCTGAAAGGTTAGCACTAATAATAACAGGATATATCTTCTTTCAATAATCCTAGGGTTTCAATAGGTAGATTGTGTTTAAATAGAGGACGTTGCTCGAAGAAAATATCATCTATTTCATTCCTTTCATACATATGTAAATCATTTTCATGGTCTAGCAAATATTGTTCTAGAGGATCAGTAGGAGGCACAACAATAGAAGTAAGACCAATAATTTCATCTTACTAGGCAATTCTTTTTCATGAAGCCTTCTATTAAACTTGGAAAAATTAAATTCATGAGATTCATCGCCAAAACTAACACCGACAGTTTGTTTCTTACAATCTATTTTAGCATTAACGGTGTTCAAGAAAGGTCTACCAAAGATAATGGGACAAAAGTTGTCTTGTGGGGAACCAAGAACAAGAAAATCAGTAGGGTATTTTATTTTCCCGCACAAGACTTCAATATCTCTAACAATCCCAATTGGTGAAATAGTATCTCTATTAGCAAGTTTAATAATGACATCAATGTCTTCTATCTCTGTGGGTGCTATGTCATTCATAATTTCTTGATATAATGAGTAGGGAATAGCACTCACGCTAGCACCTATGTCACATAAACCATGATAACAGTGATCTCCTATTTTGACTGAGACAACGGGCATGCCAACAACAGATTTGTGTTTATCTTTTATATCAAGTTTGGCAATTCTAGCAGCTTCTTCATTAAAGAAAATAACACGCCCATCTACATTTTCTTCCAACAGATCTTTGACCATAGCAATATTAGGTTCTACTTTAATTTGTTCATCTAGCTTAGGAGTTATGATATAACTTTTGTTAATCACAATTGAAACTTTAGCATGTTCCTTTATCCTAACAGGAAAAGGTTTTTTTTCCAATATAAGCAGCAGCAACAGCTTGATCAACATTATAAAGTATGGTTTCTTATTTAACTGGTAATGGTTCTTTAATTTTCTTCTTTAATAGGTGGGTTGTAATGCCCAGGATGGGACTATACCTCCTACGTGTCGAGGCACGACTTAAAGGTATAAGCCCATTCTGGAATGGTCTCAAATTTGGTATCTTTGCACGACTCATGTAAAAGAGGGATTAAATTGCAAAAGGAGATAGTTGGCTTACACTCGCCACTTCACACAATACATTACATAAGCAACACATCATCCAAATAAACATCACAACCCATCTAAGGGTAAGATCCAAAAGACAAGATACGAAACATAACGTTAAACCACAGGTCTAG
The DNA here is from genome assembly GCA_902687465.1 of Secale cereale. Lineage (NCBI taxonomy): Eukaryota > Viridiplantae > Streptophyta > Magnoliopsida > Poales > Poaceae > Secale > Secale cereale. The sequence goes on from LR738715.1 coordinate 417,581,823, forward strand.
ATCGAATCCTAGTAGAAACCACTAGTGATCGTCGAAAACGTCACAAACATACGGACACTCTCTTCATCGAGCTCCCAGTGAAGTTCTTGAACCAGCTCCTGCATCATTCTCGGCTGAACCTGCATCTGGTGTTGTAGTATCTGTGAGCCACGAGGACTCAGCAATCCCATAACCATGGGTATCAAGACTAGCAAAGCTTTATGGGTAGGAAGAGGTAAAGTGGTGAGGTTGCAGCAGCTGCTAAGCATAATATGATGGCTACCTTACGAGTACAAGAATAAGATGAGCATCTACGCAAACGGTCGCAACTTGTAGTGATCGCTAGAGATCCTAAACTTCATACGAATCAAACATAACCCCACCGTGTTCTCTTCTCAAAGTGAAAAGAGATAGTCATGGTTACTCACATAGTTGTGTGTTTTACTTCGGATCCTCTGTCAAGTTCTACAACCGAACATTAACAAATTCCAATCTGCCACATAACCGCGGGCACGGCTTTCGAAAGATCATAACCCTGCAGGGGTGTCCCAACTTAGCCCATCACAAGCTCTCACGATTAGCTGAAGTGATAAATATAATATCATCACCCCTTATCTTAGGGAAAAACCGATCAGGCTCGGCATCCCTGTGCACAAGACATTTCGACAATGGTAAAACAAGTCCAGCAAGACCTCCCGGTGTGTCGACACCCTGATAGTAGCCGCGCGTATCTCGTCTCAGGCCACAACCGGATGGGCGATTCTACAGGTTATACCAGATACCTCGGGTTTCCCCAAGGCGGCCCCGCAGACTCCCCGTTTGGGACCAACACCATCAACACTGCCCCCCTGCTATGTAGAAAGAATCCCCGAGGGTGCGACCCCCTATGCAATTTTAATTAATTAATTAAGTTGTTATTATGAGGCAAATTAAAACCAATGTTGGGCCTTGCTGGAGGAGTTTTATTGAAAGTCGAACTGTCAAGGGGTCCCCATCCACCCATCGTGTAAGGAACGCAAAATCAAGGAACATAATGCCGGTTTATCGGCGCCTAAGGTGGCATGAGTGGAACAAAACACCAAGCAAAAGGCCAAGCCTTCCACCCATGCCCAGTATATAGGTGTGTTAATAATAATAATATATATTGTGATATTCCAACAACAAGTTCCCACCTGGAACGATCTTCATCTTCACCTGCAACTAACAACGCTATAAGAGGGGCTGAGCAAGCGGGTAACATAGCCAAACAGTGGTTTTGCTAGGAAGGTGTCAAATGTTAGAGGTTTCATGGCAACAAGGAGAGGCTGACATAAAAGATGGGTAGCGCGACATGTAACGATAGCATCGAGACAACTAAGCATGGCAATGGTAGTAAAGGTATCCAAGGGTATGATCATCTTGCCTGGGATTCCGCATGGGAGAAGAACAAGTCCATGAATTAGACGGAGCAACATAGTCGAGCGAATCCTCACAACTCCGGAACGAAACCGAAGCTATCAAGAGAAGCAACCGGAAAGAAACAAACAACACGGTAAACACACAAGCATAACCATGGCATACGATGCACATCCAAGTATGATGCATGTCCGGTTTAAATATGCATGGCATGGCAGAGTGCACAAACAAGTACTACAAGTTAAGTGGAGCTCAATATGCAACGAGTTGCATATTGACGAAACACCACATTTTAATTATTTAATTGACTCTCGTTTATTTACAAGACAAGATTAAATGTTTGTTAACATGGCAAGAGGTGAAGCAAAAACAAACTACACTATTTAGGCAATTTAAATGAGGCCGGAAATAACAACAACAGCTCCGGGAAAAGCCCCATAAGCATGTTTAGCAATTTTAAACAAACAACAATCACACATTTTAATGTTGTTAATATGATGCGGATGACATGATCAAGTTTATGCAATTTTTATTAAAAGTTGACATGAAGATGATAAGGAGTATTTGTCACCGTGGTGGAAGGAAAGGGTGCCATGGCAACAATCCAAAAATGATGCAACGGCAACATCTCGGTTCCGGTAACTCGTTGAGAGTCCGATGCAAAAGCAAAGGTGGAGTGAGCGAGCGGAACAAGATGAAAGGTGGGGTGATCCCTTCACCGGGTTCCCACGAGTCGGCGACGAGGCAACCGAGGAGCACGACAAAAGATGATACGGGCACGGAGCACACAAGGGAAAACATTTCATACAACACATGCAAACGTTCTCGGGTCATCGTCTCGGGGTTATACCTTAGGAACAAGCGTTCTCGGAGGGGTTCGAGTCGTCGAGGGACGTAGTGGAAGTAGTGGTACACGGGTCGTAGAGGAAGTAGTCGTTCCGTTCGTCTTGGCGGTTCCACGGCGGCGGTAGTTGTACATGGCGAGGGTAGTCGAACTTGGCACGCAATGGTCGTCGTGGTACTTGTCGCGTCCCGGATGTGTAGTCGTACACGGGTCTTCGGCGACGGTAGACGTTCACGTTACGTGTCGTGGTACTTGGCGCATCGTTGTGTAGGTGTACTCGGTCCTCGGGGCACCGGAGAGGAACATTGACGCATCGTGTAGTCGTTCTCGTAGCGGTCTTGCCAGACTCGGTTCTTGTCGTGGAATTAGCACGACAGATGTCCGGTTTAACGGACTTGATGATGGAACCATCGCACAGGTTAGCTTGAAGGGGTTCATAGCACACAAAGGACACAGAGAGTTTATACTAGTTCGGCCCCTTCGATGAAGGTAAAAGCCTACGTCTAGTTGGTTTGGTATTGCTTGGGCGTCGGTTTACAGGGAGCGGATCGCTTGCCTGTAGTCTCGACGGGTTGATTCTTGCTTGCCCCTAAACCGTCACCGGGTCGTCCCTTTATATAGAGAGGCGACGCCCAGTCCAGTTTACAGAGTCCCGAGGCCGGCTCATACTTGTGTCCGCCTCGGTCTCTGTTCTTTCTTCCTTATTCCTCAAGTTACATCAACAGGCGGTTTACAAATCATAACTCTATACATGGGCCCTAAGATCTAATGGGCCGTAGCCTTTACGGAATAATACAACCACATAATTATAACAAGCCGGTTTACACTAGCCGGTTCATACCTGCTAGTAATATCCCTGACATTAGGCCCCAGAATGATTTGAACTTGTTCATATCAATCTCCCTTGTCTTGTATAACTTTCTTCTGTGCCTTCTCATTTTTTGTAAACCGGCTCTGACGTCATCCTCGAGAATCATCGAAACTTACCGTGACATCATCTCCGCATTTAACGCTGCGAGCTGTCCTGTAGCTTTTGTTTAATGGTTATCCCGAAAATCGAGGCGTCAAAGGATCCTTATCCAATCTTTTACTCCCTCGAATCCCGCAGCCGTCGCTTCGTATCTGTCTTTCCCTTATAAATACCACCGGTCTCATTCGTTATCCTCTTCTCGCATCTTCTTCCTTGTCCGTCGCCCGAGCTTCAAGACGCCATTGACGCCCGAGCTCGAACCGCCGCCGTCAATCGCCGAAAACAAGTCCTCGCCGGTCGCTGCATCACCCTGAGTTTGACCAGAGAACTCTGCCGCTGATCTCCACTGTTCCAGGTATATCTTTCCTCCTCATTGGAGATCCGCGTCCTCTAGGGTTCTTCCGTGTGTGCCTCCGCCATTAGAGCTTTAACGAAAGCTTTGCCTTGTACATCTTAAACGCCCGTTTCACAGAAATTTTTGACCTTTCTATCTAGCTCTTAGATCTTTACCTTTGTTCCGCTAGTATATGCTTTAGATCTCGTCACCTACACTCATCCTGTAGATTCATCTGCTCCGCATAATATCCTTGCAGTTCTTCCCGTTCGTCCTTGTATTTATTTTCCTTTTTCTTGCATGCTCAGATCTGTTCTGCCTTTAGCTGTTTGCAAAAACCTGTTTCTTCTCCTTTGTAGATCTATTAGGTATACTCCGGTTTATACTGTCATGCCCTGTTCCATGAATTTTTTTAAAATTGAACGTGACGGTTTAGCTGTTCCTCTTTTGCTGTCATGAACCGGCAATAACATGGCTCCTTGTTATTGCCGGGTTAACCATATCATTAGTCCCTTGTCTAAACCGTTGCGTATTCTTCGTAGATATGTTCCGGTTTATACTGTTGTACCCGCATAATCCGTTTTTGCACTTATCTTTTCAGCACTCGCTTTTCTGCCATTATGGCCAAACAATTTGTGTCTTGTGACTGGGTTCCTTCCATCATCACGGAAGACGACTTGGTTAGAATTGCTGCTATTGGTACCTTAGGCCCTCAATCTGTTTTGAAGTGGCTGGCTCCAGGAAACGAATGCCCTCCTACTCCCAGAGAAGGGGAGGTTATTGTTTTCTTTGATCACATAACTCGAGGCTTCACACCCCCCGGTTCAAAGTTTTTCCGGGATGTACTTGCCGCCTTTCAACTCCATCCTCAGGACATAGGTCCAAACTCTGTCTCCAATATTTGTGACTTCCAAGTGTTTTCAGAGGTGTATCTGCAAGAAGAACCGTCTGTTGATCTGTTCCGGGATTTCTTTCACCTGAACCGGCGTACGGAATTCACCAGCGGACCGCATCAGGAACTCGGCGCGGTTAGCATCCAGAAAAGGAGAGACGTAGTCTTTCCCCATGCCGCTCTCCACACACACCCAAAGGAGTGGAACAAATCTTGGTTTTACTGTGTTGACACTTCTCCTGAAGGGGAAAACCCACTGCCGGGTTATCGTGAGCACCGTCTTCCGGAGGATCACCCTCTGCCACAATGACTCAGCTCCACCGAACGGCCCCGGTTTGCGTCTCAGCTTTCCAGACTGAAAGCTTTTATGGCCAACGGTTTAATAGGAACCGATTTTATGCGCTGTTGGCTCTCTTGGAGTATTCTTCCCTTGAGTCGGTGATCGCAGTTGATGTGCCAGTATTCTGGTAAACGGGACGACCCTCAACGGTTTACCAAGGATAAATTTTCTGAATCGGAGGTTATTGAATCGGCTAAGAAGATGCTCAACGTCTCCTTAGCAGACTGCAGCAAAGTCGGATTAGCTCCGTATTACAAGAAGAACAAGCTGCCTGCGGTAAGCTTTGCTTTGTCATGTATTTGTAATCCGTTCTTTTAAACCGTTCTTTCAATTATCTTTTCTTCCTTCAAATAGGCTGAGGATCCTTTCTGGAAGAGAAAACCTCAGGAGAAACCCGGCAAACAAGCACGCCGGAAGACCTTTGCTAATAAGAAAAGAAAAGCAGCTGTTGACTCTAGTTCTCACGCTGAGGATGACGATCCGGATTCCGAGGTATGAATTAATCCGGCTTTAATTTGCTTGCTTGTGCTCATATCTGTATCTAATGATAACTTTCCACAGGAGTTGGCTGAAGGTGATAAACCGGCCGAAGTTGAGGTAACTATCCTTTCTTCCGATTCAGAACCGCTTCCACAAAAGAGTCGTCGGACAGTCCGGAAATATCAATTTTCTCATCCTTATGCTCAATTGGATCCTAATTTTCTTTTGAAGAAACAACAACATGAAGCTCTTCGCCGGACCACTCCCCATAGCGGCTTGGCAGTGGAGTCATCCGGAATTTCTCTCACTCCGGCTCGGAGGCGCCGCCCTGAGGTTATACTCTCTCCAACTCTCCTTCATCCCAAGGCCGGGCTTATCCGAAAACCTCTTAAACCGCCTGATCCTGATTATCAGGAGACTCCATTATCCTCCTCTGGTGAATCGACTGCTACGCAACTTCCCCCACTGAAAATTGTCCCAGGGTAAGTCTTTTTAACATCTCCGGTTTATGATTACCTTTTTGCTTCACAATGTTAACTCATTTTGCAAACTTTTTTCAGCAAGCCAAAGCCTAGCAAAAAACCAAAGGTCAATAAACCCACTGCGGAGACTACTGTTGATGATCCGGCGGTTGATCCGGCAACAACCGTCCCTCCAGAGGGCGAGCCTACAACTCCTCTTGAAAATCCTGCGCCTACGGATCATATCTCATTGCCCGAGAACCCTACTGCTGACGATATCCACAATCCGCCAAGTCCTGCCCGGGCCAATTCTCCTCAAGTCAATCCGGCATCTCCTAGTCCGGTTCACAATACAGCTCCACCAACAGCACCTGCTTCTCCAGAAGTTGAAGTGACTGGCACTGCTTTCGTTGCTCCGACTGAGCCCACTGTTTTGGCCAAACATACGGCTAAAGCGGAGAAGCTGCATAAAGAGAAAAGTAAATGGAGTACCGAGCTGTCCAATCTTGCTGATATGAGTGCCCAGGATCTCTATTCCGGGTACTTGAACCGGCTCCACAGCAGCCGAGATTATGAAGCGGGCTTGGTTAATCTGATGAAAGAAAAATATGAGGTAATCCTTTCCTTCTGACTTTGTGCTTTTGATATGCCTCTAACTATGTCATAGTAGCCCCCAAGTTCTGGTTTAGCTGCATGTTGAAGGTGAACCGGAACTTTATAACTTGAACAATTGATCTTACATTAGCCCCCAAGTATCAAGTAGATAACTTGGTTATGTATTTGATACTTGTAAGAATTTCTTCTGATACTTCAATGTTCCATTAGCCCCCAAGTGTCAAGTATACAACTTGTTTGTGTGCTTGAGACTTTTGTCTTTGAACTGCTGCTGTTTATTGTTTCAACTTTACATTAGCCCCCAAGTGTCAAGTATACAACTTGTTTGTGTGCTTGAGACTTGTCTGATTTTTGCTTCTTATCACTTGATTTTACTTGTAGGCTGACTTAAACCGGAATGCTGATGAGATCAATGAGATTCGGAGCCGCCTTGCTGAAACAGAGTCTGCTGCTTCGAAAGCCAAGAAAGATCTTCAGGTGAGTTTAAAGACTGCTGAAGATCTGAAAAAATTCTTTGAAGAAGAGCGGTCCACTTTTGAGGTTCAGAAAAAAGAGCTGGAGAAAAGGGTTCAGGATGCTGAGGGGGCGCTTAATCCGGTTACTGAAGAGCTAACCGGCTTAAAGTGGCAAATTGAGTTAATGACTTCTGCAATCTTTGGTAAGTATAATCTGAACTCCTGCTTCATCCTTGCCAGCTTCCATCTATGCCGGTTTAACTGTGATATTCATATGCAGGGCGACGTGTCACCCATCTCGGGGATGACCTATGGAAGAAGCTTAAGGCATGTTACACTTTGGTCGAGCAGCTGTATTCCGGCGCTCAGAGGATCATCAGTGCAACATCTTTCGGTAAACCGGCCCCCACGACCATCCAAGGGACGTTGGAAAAGTTGTCTGTTCTGCCAGTGCGTCTAGAAGAAGTTAAGAAATCTGCTGCTCGAGCCGGTGCCCTCATGGCACTTACCAGGGCTAAAGCCTGGGTCCCGGATCTTGATCCGGAAGAAGCTTTGACTGGATTTCCTGACACTAAAGAAGATGGATCCACTTTTACCGCGAAGGACCTCCATGCCTTGACGAAGGAGATGCGTCCCCTCGCCAGCAAGCTTGCAGCTGAATCCGACTTATCCAGGTATCATCCGGGGTACGACTTGCAAAACGAGCGGGTGGAGCGGCCGGTTTATGACACCGTCAATTTAATCCCACCAGTTCGCCCTCATACCTTCGCTCCAGATATCGAACCTTCTGAACTTATCAGTGAAGTGATGTACTTCCGGGCCCTGACGAAGATTGACTGGTGTGTTCCGGACTTCCAACCGCTTCAAGAAGAAGAAGAAACTCCGGATCAAGTCGATGCCCAGCCGTCGCAACGGGAGGAAGCATAGCTCATAACTTATTGTTGTAGTTGCAGCCCCGCTTTATCAAACAATCTTATAAACTGTCAGGCTTGCTATGCCTTGTAATAGGATAGCTGAAACTTTATCCGCTTTGATTCGGATATTCTGACTTCTTGTTTTTGACGTTTGCCAATTTAAATTTCGTCTGATGTCGCTTATCGTGCGTGTCATCTGTTCTTGCATAAGTAAGACTGAAAACATGTCCTAGCGGTTTACCACTGGACAGATTAAATTGCTCTCACAGTATATCAAACAAGTATATACTTATATCAGAAATAAATTTATACCTGAGACCAAGCATGCTCAATACTCTTAATCCGGTAGAATTTAAAATTTCTTGATGAAGATCCTCATGGATCAATAACAAACCCGGGCTTGATAAAAGACACCGGTTTATATCGTTCTGAAACTTTGTCCAGAAGTTTGTAGCTTGCTGCCTGATGGATGATCCGGGTTATAATGAACACCGGTTTATTTATGCTGGTATTCATGATCCAGACTTTTAACTTTATAGATATGTGGTCAACTTCTGTAGCTGTTCCACTTCGGTTTAAAGAGTCATAAAACATAAACACCAAAAGATGCGAATTTGCAAATAAAACCATGTAGTCGAGGCTTTTTAAGAGCTGCCAGGCTCAAAGCAAGGTTCAGCCAATCACTGAATGCGGGAATCCCGTCTGTCCAGAGGGCCGGTGGATGTGGATTATTCATCTTTCCATATGAACCATAAGAAATTTTTTAGCCAATCACTGAATGCGGGTAAACCCGTCTGTCCAGAGGGCCGGTCGATGGATGCGGGTAAACCCGACTGTCCATAAGAATTTTAGCCAATCACTGAATGCGGGTAAACCCGACTATCCAGAGGGCCGGTCGATGGATGCGGGTAAACCCGACTGTCCATAAGAATTTTAGCCAATCACTGAATGCGGGTAAACCCGACTGTCCAGAGGGCCGGTCGATGGATGCGGGTAAACCCGACTGTCCATATAGTTTTCCCTGGCTCCATGGAATCATGGGTAGATCTTGAAGCATCCTCTCTTGAACCGGATGTGACCTCATGCTCTTTCAGAGATTTTATTGCTTCTGTGTATATTCTGCAAAAAATCAGTTTTAAACCGGCCAATATGTTGAAATATAACATATGATAAGACATACATGGTTGTCCTCACAAGATATTTGCATTGGAAAAAAGGCTGAGCCCCCGGTTTACCGAGGGTGCCGGTTTATTCATTGATCATAATATATACATAGGATACAGTGGAGCTCATAGCTCAAGTATAGTATGGCCGTAAATGGGCGATGTTCCATGGCCTCTTCGTCTCCTCCTCTGATGTCCGTGAGTCCTTGTGTTCTCGAACGTCCAGCAGGTAATATGAATCGCTGTGCAGATTCTTGCTGACCACAAAGGGCCCTTCCCAAGGTGGGGATAATTTGTGCATATCTGTTTGATCTTGGATGAGCCGGAGTACCAAGTCACCCTCCTGGAACGTCCTTGTTTTGATCCGGCGGCTGTGATATCTGCGTAAGTCTTGTTGATAAATTGCAGATCGTGCCGCAGCTATATCACGCTCTTCATCCAGCCGGTCCAAACTGTCTTGCCTTGCTTGCTCGTTGACCGCTTCAACATAAGCCGTTACCCTTGGTGAATCATGACGGATATCACTTGGAAGGACCGCTTCAGCACCATATACCATGAAGAAAGGTGTATAACCTATGGACCGGTTTGGTGTGGTGTTGATACTCCAAAGAACAGATGGTAACTCCTCAACCCAGCATCTTGGGGTTCTCTGTAAAGGAGTCATAAGCCGGGGCTTGATACCTCGCAAAATCTCCTGATTCGCCCTTTCAGCCTGACCATTGGATTGGGGGTGGGCCACAGAAGATACATCCAAACGAATATGTTCACGTTGACAGAATTCTTCCATCTCACCCTGAGATAAATTGGTGCCATTGTCTGTGATGATGCTGTGCGGAAAGCCAAACCGGAAAATTACCTTTTTGATGAATTTGACTGCCGTTGCCGCATCACACTTGCTTATAGGCTCTGCCTCAATCCACTTGGTAAACTTGTCCACTGCGACTAATAGATGAGTTTTCTGATCTTGGGATCGCTTGAAGGGTCCAACCATATCAAGCCCCCAAGTTGCAAACGGCCAAGTTATTGGTATCATCCGGAGCTCCTGCGCCGGAACCAGAGCACGTCTTGAAAATTTCTGACAAGCATCACACTTCCGGACCAGCTCTGCCGCATCAGCATGAGCGGTTAACCAATAGAAACCATGCCGGAACGCTTTAGCCACCAATGATTTTGAACCGGCATGATGACCACAATCCCCTTCATGGATCTCGCGAAGAATCTCACAACCTTCCTCAGCTGATACACACCGCTGAAATACTCCAGAAGTACTGCGATGATGAAGCTCTCCGTTTGCAATTGTCATGGACTTAGAACGCCGGACTATCTGTCGTGCCTCGATCTCATCATCCGGTAGCTCTCCTCGGTTCAAATACGCCAAGTAAGGCTGCGTCCAATCCGGAACTATATGAAGTGCTGCAACTAGCTGTGCCTCCGGATCAGGAACAGCTAGGTCTTCCTCTGATGGTACTTGAACTGAAGGACTGTGCAACTCATCCAAAAAGGTATTTGGCGGCACCGGTTTACGTTGGGAGCCCAGCCGGCTTAAAGCATCGGCCGCTTCGTTCCGTCGCCGGTCTATATGATCCACCTGATACCCCTTGAAATATCCTGCAACTGCTTCCACTTCCCGTCTGTAAGCTGCCATGAGGGGATCTCTTGAATCCCACTTGCCTGAAACTTGCTGTGCCACCAGATCTGAATCGCCAAAACATTTAACCCGGCTCAAATTCATCTCCTTTGCCATACGCAAGCCATGAAGTAACGCTTCATATTCCGCTGCATTGTTAGTACAAGGAAACAACAAACGGAGGACGTAACAAAATTTATCACCTCGGGGGGAAGTTAAGACAACTCCAGCCCCCGAGCCTTCCAACTGTCTTGAACCGTCAAAGTGAATCGTCCAGTACGTAAGATCCGACTTCTCCTCAGGGGTTTGCAACTCTGTCCAATCATTGATGAAATCCACCAATGCCTGAGATTTTATAGCGGTGCGTGGCACATACTTTAATTCATGTGGGCTGAGCTCAATGGCCCACTTCGCCACTCTACCTGTAGCTTCCCTGTTCTGGATTATATCCCCCAACGGTGCTGAACTAACCACAGTTATTGGATGACCTTGAAAATAGTGCTTCAGCTTCCGGTTTGCCATGAACACACCATATACCAGCTTCTGCCAATGTGGGTACCTTTGCTTGGACTCAATGAGTACTTCACTCACATAATAAACCGGGCGCTGAACCGGGTATTCCTTTCCTGCTTCCTTGCGCTCAACAACAATTGCAACGCTGACTGCCCGTGCATTAGCAGCGACGTATAACAGCAACGGCTCCTTATCAACAGGGGCCGCCAGGACCGGTGGCTTTGCCAGTTGCCGCTTCAGATCCTCAAACGCTGCATTGGCCTCATCACTCCATATAAACCGGTCTGTTTTCTTCAGCATCTGGTAAAGCGGGATCGCCTTCTCTCCCAAACGGCTGATGAACCGGCTTAATGATGTGATCCGGCCAGCGATACGCTGAACATCGTTGATGCAAACTGGCCTAGTCAAAGATGTAATGGCCTTGATCTTCTCCGGATTAGCTTCTATTCCTCTATTTGAGACCAAGAATCCCAGTAGTTTACCTGCCGGAACACTTCTCCGGATTAAGCATCATCTTGTAAGACCGAAGATTGTTAAAAGTCTCCTTAAGATCCTCTATCATTGTCTCCTCTTTCCTTGACTTAACCACAATGTCATCCACATAGGCATGAACATTCCTCCCTATCTGTCCTTTAAGACAATTCTGAACGCAACGCTGATAAGTTGCTTGAGCACTCTTGAGCCCAAAAGGCATAGATACATAGCAAAAAGCACCAAAAGGGGTTATGAAAGCCGTCTTCTCTTGGTCTTTAACTGCCATCTTGATCTGGTGATATCCTGAGTATGCATCCAAAAAGCTTAGCCGCTCACATCCCGCTGTGGCATCGATAATCTGATCAATGCAAGGGAGAGCAAAAGGATCAGTTGGGCAAGCTTTGTTGAGGTCTGTGTAGTCCACACACATTCTCCACTTCCCATTCTTCTTTAACACCAGCACCGGATTAGCCAACCACTCCGGGTGAAAAACTTCCACGATGAATCCTGCGGTCAAAAGCCTGGCCACTTCTTCTCCTATAGCCTTGCGCCTCTCTTCGTTAAAGCGGCGCAAATATTGTTTAACCGGTTTATATTTTGGATCAATGTTCAGGCTGTGCTCAGCGAGTTCCCTCGGTATACCTGGCATGTCAGAAGGTTTCCATGCAAAGATATCCCGGTTCTCACGGATGAACTCGATGAGCGCGCTTTCCTATTTGGGATCAAGGTTACGCTGATAGTGAACTGCTTGGACGAATCACCTGGCACAAAATCAACTTGCTTGGTCTCCTCCGCCGATTTAAACTTCAACGCCGGATCATGCTCGGTAGTTGGTTTCTTCAGCGGAGTCATATCTGCCGGATCAACATTATCCTTATAGAACTTCAACTCTTCTGTGGCACATACTGCCTCCGCATAGGCTGCATCTCCTTCTTCACACTCTACTGCTATCTTGCGACTTCCATGAACCGTGATCGTGCCCTTGTGACCCGGCATTTTGAGTTGCAGATAAACATAACATGGTCTAGCCATAAACTTGGCATAAACCGTTCTCCCGAATAAAGCGTGATAGGGACTCCGGATCTTGACAACTTCGAAAGTTATCATCTCTGACCTGGAATCATGCTCATCTCCAAAGGTAACTTCCAAGTCAATCTTTCCCACTAGATAAGCCGACTTACCTGGAACCACCCCGTGGAATACCGTGTTTGATTGTCTTAACTTCTTATCCATCAGGCCCATACGACGGAAGGTCTCATAGTACAAGATGTTGATGCTGCTACCACCGTCCATGAGAACTTTAGTGAATTTATAACCTCCCACCTGGGGTGCCACCACCAAGGCCAAGTGGCCCGGATTATCCACCCGCATCGGGTGATCCTCCCTACTCCATACAATGGGCTGTTCTGACCAGCACAGAAATTGCGGTGTTGCCGGTTCAACCGCGTTAACTGCCCGCTTTAAAACCTTATGATCCCGTTTACACAGACTTGTGGTGAACACATGGTATTGCCCACTGCTCAACTCCTTCGGATTATTCTGATACCCGGATTGCGGTTGCTGTTGCTGATGCTGCTGATTACCCTGATTATTGTAATTACCTTGGCCCTGCTGTTGACTGCCTTGGTTATTGTAACCACCCTGATTACGCGGCTGATTTCCCTGGTTATTATAACTTCCTTGACTATTTTGAGCACCGGCCCAGTTTTGATAACCATTGTTGTTGCCCCTATATCCTGATCCGGAGCTGTTCCCCTGATGACCCGGACCTTAAAACCCTGGGCCTGAACCGCCATTTGGAGGCCTGTCATTAGGATTAAAGCGGCCCATCATTGCTTCCATAAAGGGCCTGCACTCTCTTATAGTGTGTTTTGCCGGTCGTTGTTTCGAGCCATGCTTCGGACAAGGTTGATCTAACTCTTGGTCCCAACTACAAGCCCCTCCGCCGGTTTGCTGAGGCGGGTTGCCCATACTACGCTGAAAACCCCCTTGAACTTGGGTATTGGCTACGAAATCAGAGCCACCTTCTGCCTTTCGCTTGCCCAAGAAACTTGCAGTAGCCGGGTTAACTTGCGCCGGTTTACCAGGTTTGCTAACCTTCCCTGCTTTGTCTCCTTCAGCTTCTGGATACTTGGTATTATTAGAGTCCCCATACTTTACCAGAGCACTCATGAGAGTTCCCATATCATTGCAATCCCTTTTAAGCCGTCCTAGTTTTGACTTTAAAGATTCAAACCGGCAATTGTTTTCCAAAGTCACTATCGCTGTACTAGGATTGATACCATTCGAAGAGTGCAAGATCTCTGATACTCGCCGCACCCAAGCACTTGTAGACTCCTGCTCTCCTTGCACGCAGGCTGCTAGATCCACCACTGACATCGGCTGCTTGCATGTATCTTTGAAATTTTTGATGAACTGACGACGTAGCTCTCCCCATGATCCGATGGAATTAGGGGGTAAACCCTTTAGCCAGGTCCGGGCTGTACCCTCAAGCATCATGGTGAAGTATTTTGCACAAGCCGCTTCATCTACGTCCATCATCTCCATGGCCATCTCATAACTCTCCACCCAAGCTTCAGGAGGTAAATCCGCAGTGTAATTAGGTACCTTGCGGGGCCCTTTAAAATCCTTGGGCAACTTTACACTCCGTAAAGCGGGGATAAGAAACTGTACTCCAAAGGAACTTGTCGTAGCTCCCGTCTCTGCCGTGGCAGTTTGAACCGGAGTTGTCTGACGTACCTCCTCCCGGGCAACGGATCTAACCCGGTTCACATCCTGAGCTTGAGCATCCACGCCTGCCAGATTATCCTGTCTGTGCCGATGTCGCCTGCGCTCACTGCTAGATACCTCTGGCTCCTCCCAATGCCTAGTGTAACTCCGGCTGGGACGTGGTGTTGAATGTAGCCTTTCCCTGCTATGAGAATATGCTTGCTGCTGTATTAACGCCGTATTAAGCAACTCCTTGGCCCGGCGTGCCTCCAGCGCTGCCCGGGATGTCCCCTCCACGGGTAAAGCGGCCAAACGTGCAGCAGCAGCTATGATGTTATCCAAAGGATTTGAGTAATGACCTGGAGGGGTAGGAACGTGAGGTGCAGACGTGATCCGCCGATCTTGCTCCGCAGTGGGTTGCTGAACCGGCTCTTCCCTGGCTGGAGGTGCCCTCCGGTTTAGAGCCGGATCGTTGCTGGCTCCAGCCCCGGGTGTCCTGAACAGATCCATCGCTTCATAAACCGACGGTAGACGAGACCGGTACTTCCGGCCCCTTACCCCCTGCACAGAGGCCTGCTCCATCCTTAGATAAAAAGCCTGATCATCCAGCTCCGCTTGCCTTATTGCTATCATTGCTTTTTCTGCTTTCAAATCCTCTTTCAATTGATCAATCCGGCCTTTCAACTGAAGAAGCTCTGCATCATGCTGCGCCTTGTCTGCTGGAGCTATCGTTGCCACCGCTTTAGCTGTGAACTCCTCGATCAAGGTGGATAGAACGTCGACAGGTGAGAGGTCTGGGCCGCTCCCCCCTACACCAGTTTCTGCTGTCGTCCCGTTCACCGTGGGCTGTGAACCGGCCATAAAGACAGCCACCCGGTTTGGCGGGTCGAAGGGGTCCGGAATACTGTTTCCATCGGACTCACCCTCAGACCGGCCGTCCTGCAACTGATACAAAGACTCAGTTTCTCCGGATGAAGATTCATCGTCGGAGTAGACAACTGTTGCACCATCGGACTCTGATCCGTCCTCGGTTTGGACCACATGAATTGCTCCAACGAACACGCGCTTCATGGCGGGCTGAATCCGGGCCGATCTTGCACGCTGGGCCGGCTCGATGATGTTGGGGAAGATGTCCGGCTCAGGTCCCGGTTCACCGATCTTGCCGATGAAGACGTGGATGCCGCCGAAGGGAACCCGGTACCCGTATTCGATTGAATCGGCCTCCGGCCCCCAGCCTGCGTCGTCGATGTAGATCCGGCCGCGGCGACTCTTGGTCATCCGGCCGACCGCGTAACCCTTGAGCCCTTCAAAGCTGCCCTTCAAGAACTCGAAACCATCGTGCGGAGGCCCCACGGTGGGCGCCAACTGTCGTGGAATTAGCACGGCAGATGTCTGGTTTAACGGACTTGATGATGGAACCATCGCACGGGTTAGCTTGAAGGGGTTCATAGCACACAAAGGACACAGAGAGTTTATACTAGTTCGGCCCCTTCGATGAAGGTAAAAGCCTACGTCTAGTTGGTTTGGTATTGCTTGGGCGTCGGTTTACAGGGAGCGGATCGCTTGCCTGTAGTCTCGACGGGTTGATTCTTGCTTGCCCCTAAACCGTCGCCGGGTCGTCCATTTATATAGAGAGGCGACGCCCAGTCCGGTTTACAGAGTCCCGAGGCCGGCTCATACTTGTGTCCGCCTCGGTCTCTGTTCTTTCTTCCTTATTCCTCAAGTTACATCAACAGGCGGTTTACAAATCATAACTCTATACATGGGCCCTAAGATCTAATGGGCCGTAGCCTTTACGGAATAATACAACCACATAATTATAACAAGCCGGTTTACACTAGCCGGTTCATACCTGCTAGTAATATCCTTGACAGTTCTCGCGACGTAGTTGAACTTGCAGGTCTTGGCGACGGTGGTAGTAGAGGTACATATCATCCTGGCACTAGGCGAAAAAACAACAACAGCAAAGCCACAAACAAGCATGGCATAGCCTCGGTCACGGCCAAGGCAAGTTGGGCGATGGAGCAGCGACGAACTTGGTGAAGCAGACAGGGGCTTGGGGCGGCCATGGCGGGGATGCAGCAGGGAGCTCCTCTCCCTGCAGCGAGGAAGAGATGCACGGGCGTCGCGACGCGCTGGAGGCGCTGGAGATGACGACCGGAGAGGCAGGGGCCGCGGGATCCAGCCGCGGAGGAGAGGAGAGGCGCGACATCGGCGCTGGAGGGCGCGTCCAAGGCGGACGAGGCAGCGACGACGGCGGCTTGGCGGGCCTGGCCGGACAAGGAGAAAGGATGGGGCGCGGGCGCTGCAGCGGCTCCTGGCCGGCTCGCGGGTGGACGAGGCTGGAGAAGTGGCGTCGCGGCTGGTCGCATCGAGGAGGCCGACGGCCATCGGGGTTGGCCAGGAGGAGGCGAGGCGCGCTGCGCGTCCTCTGCTCGGGCAGAGCGACGGGCACAGGCAGAGCCCTGGAGGGGCTGCGGGGCTCTGGCGCTGTAGGAGGAGGGCCGCTCGGGCCTGGCGAGGGGGATCGAGGGAAAAATCGGGGCGCTCGAGCGACTGGAGGGAGATGGGAGAGAGCGATCTAGCAGGGAGAGATGGGGTCGGGGTCGAGCTAGGGAATGAGGGTGGCGGCGGACGAGGGGAAACAGAGGGAGGAGCGAGAGGCTCGGGCTAGGGTTAGCTGGAGTCGGGCCTGAGCTGGAGGAGGGAATTGGGCCGACGCGGCTTGGCCTTGGGCCAAAGGAAAGAATGGGCCGGGGCGGTTGGCTGAAGCTCCTCTCCATATATTTCTTAGCACAAATAAATAAATAGAGAGAGTCCAAAAAAATAAGAAAGGAGGCCATGAAGAAGAAATAAATGATGGAACATTTTTGTAAGGCTTTATGGAATATTACCAACCCAATAAAATAGGGAAGATATGCAAGTGTGTGTTGGTGATTCCGAAGCAATGTAATATTTATTTATAATAGCTCCATAATATTAGGAGGATATGTTATAAAGAGAAGTCATCCTTCCCTCGATTTAAATGAACCGAAGGTCCACATGATTTATTTAAGTTGAGATGCAAAGATTAAAGACATGATGGCATGATGACATGATGCAATGCAAAAATAAATAAAGCAAGCACCAAAGAAACACATGGAAGAACCCGGAACATCTGGAATCTTTTGGAATCTTCTGGGACGTCGGTCTTCGGGCGTCACAACTCTCCCACACTAACAGAGGATCTCGACCCGAGATCCTAGAGATGGCACCGGATAGAAACGAAAAGAAGAGGTAAAACAAAGTTGCTTCTTTGACAGACGAGTGAAACCAAAGAACCTTGAGAGGTTGAACAATCTTGAAGGAAAAGAATACAACAGAGATGAACGAACTTAAGAGCACTCCGGTAAAAGGAGGAACAAGGAACACAAAGAGAACCTTGTAGGTTGAAAGACATGAAACAAGTGCTTACGAACCAAAAGAATATGAAACCGCAACGTTATAGCCAAGGAATGAGAATGACATAATTTGGACAGCACTCCGTCTGAAAATGGAAGGAATTGAACATGAACTTGAGGAGATGGAGTGATAGTTGATGAAATCAACAACACATTGCCTCCGAAACAATTAAAAGAATGGCACAAGGGGTAAGATAGATTCAGACAACACTCCGGTTGAAAAGAGAGGAAAGGCTAGATAAGATGACGGACCTTGAATTGATGGCACAACACTCCAGTTAAATAGATAAACAAGGAAAAGAACATGATCTTGACAAAACGAGATGATGGGACGAAGAGAGCAATATTATAATGCCTCCTGAATGAAAGAATAGATGCTAGATCATTGGAAAGAAAGAACGGAGAAGAAAATGACAACTTCTCTCAAAATTGAATTTGAAAGAGCATCCTTACGAAGAATGGTTGAACGGAGTTGATTTTTTTAAAAAAATCAACAACGAAAACGAATAAGCTTGATGTGGGCTTATGGAAAAACATCTCAAAATTAAGAGGTGACAACCAGCCACTGACGAAAACATTTAATTGGATTGAGATCAACAAGGAGATGAAAAACTTGTTTCACCGGAATGATAAATGAAGAACTTGGGTCATTTATAAGCACCATAATAGCAACAATTCTCAAGGAAAACTTTTAGGTGAATTATAACCCAAGATAACTCCAAGAGATAAAAATGAGGGGTTGAAAGGATATCCTAAAGAGAAAGAAATGATGGTTTAATATCTCATTCTTGATAACTCGTGAATCATAAAACATGAAGGAATTGTCAAGAATGACATAACACCATCTGAAAAGATAAGGTAGAACGGATTGCAATTGGAAAGCATGATGAAGAATGCTTGAGCTCCAACAAGAATCTTGATGAAAACTTCGAGGATGAATTAAAACATGATGAACCACCATGAGAACTCCGGTAATGAAAGCATGAGAAGTGAAAGATGAAAAGAATAAGATTCAAGGCCTGCGATGAATTAGATGGAGCTTTGAAATGATCTAATAGAAATAACTTGGAACTCCGGAAAACAAGATGAACAACTTAGAATCAAGAATATGATATGATGAACAAACTCCGGAAAAAAGAGATTAATCACTTCGAGGAAATAAGAATAAGATTTATAGTATGCTTATCCTTCATCAAATTAAATTGACGACAAGCAATGGATTTGGCATCCTACTTATTCTCGTTGCAAGGAATTAAGAGAGATCTCGCACAAGCTTGGGTTAATTTTCAACAAAGCAGCGGTAGGATTATGAAAAGAACAAATGAATTAAAACGATAACAACGGAAGGGTAATCTTGAAAGAACCACCGTAAACATATGGAGACGAACGAAGAGGCATCAATGAAGAATATTTGGAGGACAAAGTTGAAAACTGAGAACGAAGAAATATTCTGAAATGATGGCCTTCGGAGGATCACAAAGAAAAGAATTCATGAAATGCTTCGGGTGGGTATGGAAATGATTCTTCACAATCGGAACAATAATGAGGATGGCATGAAGCTAGAACCACGAATCTTCAAGAAGACGGGCCAAGTTTTAAGAGAAACACTTCTCCGGTCTCCAATGTTGAGAGTGAAGACGAGAAATGCCCTGAAGAATTTCGAGATACTCCGGACGAATGACAAGAGGAAGGTGGGGCTAAAGATGGAATAATTGAAAACAAGCTTGGAGAAGGCATGTGACTGATGGAAATCATTATTACGTCACACTTTGAAAAGAATTTGAGTATAACTCCAGAAAAATTAGAAGAGTCAGGTAAGATCCTAGAGAAAGACCTGTGGGTTAGGGCCCACTCAAAAGAAATCACCGTTGGAAAAGATTGCTTAAGAGATATTGCACCTGTTGAATTAAATGACTTGAATAAGATAACAATCCTCAAAATAGCTTGAACGGATTAAGAATGGAATTATGAATCTTCTAAGATATCTTGAACACTCCGGATAAGAATAGGAGAGTTGAATGAATAAGAGAGCCTTCGGATAATAAATTTCAACATGGTAAAACATGTGAAACAAGAGGAAGGATATAATGAACACCAAAGCTTGAATTAAATCCACCGGAGAAGAACATTGAAGGAAAGAATGAAGAAATATCACATGAATAAAATGGATACTTCATTTTAGAATTTCTGGCTCCGAGAAGAAGAAGGGCGGGAGGGCGGGGAAACAAAGACAACTCGAGATGAATGAAACAGACAAATCGTCAGATTTCTGAATGGCGTCTGTATGGAATAACTTGAAGAGAAGGCACACCGGTTGAAAAGGATTAACATGAAAATCTCGATGATCAAGAAGGATTAGCACTCCCATAGAAATATGAGAACGCCGATTAGGAAAGGTATGGAATCAACATTTGACATCGAAGCAACTCGAATACCAGAATCAAAACAAGAACAAAGGATAGATATGTTGTAACATAATCTTCACAATATCATCCGAACAGAGAATTGAATGAATGACTTCCGCACGTACATCAACTTGTCGAGAAGCCACTAGGGAGAACAAAAGATAAATAAAAGAACAAGGATCAGCTAGAACAAATACAAGATAGAAGCTTCGTCCGACATATTCGTGCTGAAAGCTCATGGAACGTGTTACAAAAGGGTTTTGCAATCCCCGGATCAGCATAGCCAAGGACCCTTTAAGATGCAACTCCCGATCGGAACAAGCCCATAAAACCACTTCACTCAATGTAGAACCCCAAACTTCATATCATGCACTCGTTGGAAGAATGCCTAGAACTACTAGATGAACCCACCTATTAATTTCCGAAAGTTTCCAGTTATGCAATCAGGTGTTGGGGATACAGGGGAAGCACCGCGCACTCAACTCTAATCCTACATCCAGCTGTATCCGTCCTTCAACACATAACCAGTCTTTCTCGGAAACCGTTTACCTCGGACCTTCGAAACGCATCCACTATACAAGCTATGGCAATACTCCCGAACTACCTCCCCAGTACTGGGTGATGTCGGGGTTATCTTGCCACTAACCGCATAGGAGAGTTTTCGATGTCGGCCGTCTTAAGTATTCTAGAACTACCGCGATATGTTTGTGACGACAACACCTCGGAGCTCAACTCCCCGAGACACTGCCACAACCCCTAAATGACAGGAGGCATCGAGAACAATGTTCTCGTCACAAAGACATCGAAACAATCCAAACAATACTCGCGTGATCCTAAAAAAATAAAAATTTGGTGCATTTTTGAGAGTAGAAGAGATAAGAGTAATCGTCAGGAGTCCTCACCAGAGTGAAAAGAGATGAGGAGCAAAAGAAATCCTACTCTCCGATATATATAAGACTCAAAACATTTTCAAGTGTGTGCCTAGACTCAACCGTCAACGATTCGATGAATCAGTGGGGGCTTCTAGGTCGGAGAAGGCTCTGAATACCAATTTGTAATGCCTAGGATGGGACTATACCTCCTACGTGTCGAGGCACGACTTAAAGGTATAAGCCCATTCTGGAATGATCTCAAATTTGGTATCTTTGCACGACTCATGTAAAAGAGGGATTAAATTGCAAAAGGAGATAGTTGGCTTACACTCGCCACTTCACACAATACATTACATAAGCAAAACATCATCCAAATAAACATCACAACCCATCTAAGGGTAAGATCCAAAAGACAAGATACCAAACATAACGTTAAACCACAGGTCTAGATCGAATCCTAGTAGAAACCACTACTGATCGTCGAAAACGTCACAAACATACAGACACTCTCTTCATCGAGCTCCCAGTAAAGTTCTTGAACCAGCTCCTGCATCATTCTCGGCTGAACCTGCATCTGGTGTTGTTGTAACTGTGAGCCACGAGGACTCAGCAATCCCATAACCATGGGTATCAAGACTAGCAAAGCTTTATGGGTAGGAAGAGGTAAAGTGGTGAGGTTGCAGCAGCTGCTAAGCATAATATGATGGCTACCTTACGAGTACAAGAATAAGATGAGCATCTACGCAAACGGTCGCAACTGGTAGTGATCGCTAGAGATCCTAAACTTCATACGAATCAAACATAACCCCACCGTGGTCTCTTCTCAAAGTGAAAAGAGACAGTCATGGTTACTCACACAGTTGTGTGTTTTACTTCGGATCCTCTGTCAAGTTTTCTACAACCGGACATTAACAAATTCCAATCTGCCACATAACCACGGGCACGGCTTTCGAAAGATCATAACCCTGCAGGGGTGTCCCAACTTAGCCCATCACAAGCTCTCACGATTAGCTGAAGTGATACATATAATATCATCACCCCTTATCTTAGGGAAAAACCGATCAGGCTCGGCATCCCTGTGCACAAGACATTTCGACAATGGTAAAACAAGTCCAGCAAGACCTCCCGGTGTGTCGACACGCTGATAGTAGCCGCGCGTATCTCGTCTCAGGCCACAACCAGATGGGCGATTCTACAGGTTATACCAGATACCTCGGGTTTCCCCAAGGCGGCCCCGCAGACTCCCCGTTTGGGACCAACACCATCAGCACTGGCCCCCCTGCTATGTAGAAAGAATCCCCGAGGGTGCGACCCCCTATGCAATTTTAATTAATTAATTAAGTTGTTATTATGAGGCAAATTAAAACCAATGTTGGGTCTTGCTGGAGGAGTTTTATTCAAAGTCGAACTGTCAAGGGGTCCCCATCCACCCATCGTGTAAGGAACGCAAAATCAAGGAACATAATGCCGGTTTATCGGCGCCTAAGGTGGCATGAGTGGAACAAAACACCGAGAAAAGGCCAAGCCTTCCACCCATGCCCAGTATATAGGTGTGTTAATAATAATAATATATATTGTGATATTCCAACACCAAGTTCCCACCTGGAACGATCTTCATCTTCACCTGCAACTAACAACGCCATAAGAGGGGTTGAGCAAGCGGGTAACATAGCCAAACAGTGGTTTTGCTAGGAAGGTGTCAAAGGTTAGAGGTTTCATGGCAACAAGGAGAGGCTGACATAAAAGATGGGTAGCGCGACATGTAACGATAGCATCGAGACAACTAAGCATGGCAATGGTAGTAAAGGTATCCAAGGGTATGATCATCTTGCCTGGGATTCCGCAAGGGAGAAGAACAAGTCCATGAAGTAGACGGAGCAACATAGTCGAGCGAATCCTCACAACTCCGGAACGAAACCGAAGCTATCAAGAGAAGCAACCGGAAAGAAACAAACAACACGGTAAACACACAAGCATAACCATGGCATACGATGCACATCCAAGTATGATGCATGTCTGGTTTAAATATGCATGGCATGGCAGAGTGCACAAACAAGTACTACAAGTTAAGTGGAGCTCAATATGCAACGAGTTGCATATTGACGAAACACCACATTTTAATTATTTAATTGACTCTCGTTTATTTACAAGACAAGATTAAATGTTTGTTAACATGGCAAGAGGTGAAGCAAAAACAAACTACACTATTTAGGCAATTTAAATGAGGCCGGAAATAACAACAACAACTCCGGGAAAATCCCCATAAGCATGTTTAGCAATTTTAAACAAACAACAATCACACATTTTAATGTTGTTAATATGACGCGGATGACATGATCAAGTTTATGCAATTTTTATTAAAAGTTGACATGAAGATGATAAGGAGTATTTGTCACCGTGGTGGAAGGAAAGGGTGCCACGGCAACGATCCGGAAATGATGCAACGACAACATCTCGGTTCCGGTAACTCATTGAGAGTCCGGTGCAAAAGCAAAGGTGGAGTGAGCGAGCGGAACAAGATGAAAGGTGGGGTGATCCCGTCACCGGGTTCCCACGAGTCGGCGACGAGGCAACCGAGGAGCACGACAAAAGATGATACGGGCACGAAGCACACAAGGGAAAACATTTCATACAACACATGCAAACGTTCTCGGGTCATCGTCTCGGGGTTATACCTTCGGAACAAGCATTCTCGGAGGGGTTCGAGTCGTCGAGGGACGTAGTGGAAGTAGTGGTACACGGGTCGTAGAGGAAGTAGTCGTTCCGTTCGTCTTGGCGGTTCCACGGCGGCGGTAGTTGTACATGGCGAGGGTAGTCGAACTTGGCAAGCAATGGTCGTCGTGGTACTTGTCGCGTCCCGGATGTGTAGTCGTACACGGGTCTTCGGCGACGGTAGACGTTCACGTTACGTGTCGTGGTACTTGGCGCATCGTTGTGTAGGTGTACTCGGTCCTCGGGGCACCGGAGAGGAACATTGACGCATCGTGTAGTCGTTCTCGTAGCGGTCTTGCCGGACTCGGTTCTCACGACGTAGTTGAACTTGCGGGTCTTGGCGACAGTGGTAGTAGAGGTACATATCATCCTGGCACTAGGCGAAAAAACAACAACATCAAAGCCACAAACAAGCATGGCATAGCCTCGGTCACGGCCAAGGCAAGTTGGGCGACGGAGCAGCGGCGAACTTGGCGAAGCAGACAGGGGCTTGGGGCGGCCATGGCGGGGATGCAGCAGGGATCTCCTCTTCCTGCAGCGAGGAAGAGAGGCACGGGCGTCGCGACGCGCTGGAGGCGCTGGAGATGACGACCGGAGAGGCAGGGGCTGCGGGATCCGGCCGCGGAGGAGAGGAGAGGTGCGGCATCGGTGCTGGAGGGCGCGTCCAAGGCGGACGAGGCAGCGACGACGACGGCTTGGCGGGCTTGGCCGGATAAGGAGAAAGGATGGGGCGCGGGCGCTGCAGCGGCTCCTGGCCGGCTCACGGGTGGACGAGGCTGGAGAAGTGGCGTCGCGGCTGGTCGCATCGAGGAGGCCGACGGCCATCGGGGTTGGCCAGGAGGAGGCGAGGCGCGCTGCGCGTCCTCTGCTCGGGCAGAGCGACGGGCACAGGCAGAGTGCTGGAGGGGCTGTGGGGCTCTGGCGCGGTAGGAGGAGGGCTGCTCGGGCCTGGCGAGGGGGATCGAGGAAAAAATCGGGGCGCTCGAGCGACTGGAGGGAGATGGGAGAGAGCGATCGAGCAGGGAGAGATGGGGTCGGGGTCGCGCTAGGGAACGAGGGTGGCGGCAGACGAGGGGAAACAGAGGGAGGAGCGAGAGGCTCGGGCTAGAGTTAGCTGGAGTCGGGCCTGAGCTGGAGGAGGGAATTGGGCCGGCGCGGCTTGGCCTTGGGCCAAAGGAAAGAATGGGCCGGGGCGGTCGGCTGAAGCTCCTCTCCATATATTTCTTAGCAGAAATAAATAAATAGAGAGAGTCCAAAAAATAAGGAAGGAGGCCATGAAGAAGAAATAAATGATGGAACATTTTTGTAAGGCTTTATGGAATATTACCAACCCAACAAAATGGTTCCAACAAAATAGGGAAGATATGCAAGTGTGTGTTGGTGATTCCGAAGCAATGGAATATTTATTTATAATAGCTCCATAATATTAGGAGGATATGTTATAAAGAGAAGTCATCCTTCCCTCGATTTAAATGAACCGAAGGTCCACACGATTTATTTAAGTTGAGATGCAAAGATTAAAGACATGATGGCATGATGACATGATGCAATGCATAAATAGATAAAGCAAGCACCAAAGAAACACACGGAAGAACCCGGAACATCTGAAATCTTCGGGAATCTTCTGGGACGTCGGTCTTCGGGCGTCACATGGGTGATATTTAAACCACTTCTCTTTAGGGAGATCAACATGAGTAGCAAAATATTCACAAAAGGAGGCTACTATCTCAGAGTCAAGTCCATATTTAGTGCTAAACTTTGAAAAAGCATCGGTATTCATAAAAGATTTGACACAATCATACTTGATATTAATACCCGACTCTTTACCTTCATCGAGTTCCCAATCTTCAGAGTTGCATTTAACTCTTTTCAAAATATCCCACCGGAATTCAATAGTTTTCTTCATAAAAGAACCAACACAAGAAGCATCAAGCATAGATCGATCATTGTGAGAAAGGCGATCATAAAAATTCTGAATAATAATTTCTCTTGAGAGCTCATGATTGGGGCATGAGTATAACATTGACTTAAGCCGCCACCAAGGTTGAGCGATACTTTCTCCTTCACGAGGCCAAAAATTACATATGTAATTCCGATCACGATGAACTAGATGCATAGGATTTTTTTTTTGGTGAAACTCCATTTTCATTCGGTTCCAGTTCCAAGATCCAATATCATCGCATAGCCTATACCATGCTAATTCTTTTACCTTTAAAGATAAAGGAAAAACCTTCTTCATAACTTGATCTCCGGGTAAACCTGCAAGCTTAAACAATCCACAAATTTGTTCCACATATATCAAGTGCATATCAGGATGTTCAGTTCCATCTCATGCATAAGGATTAGCTAGCAGTTGTTCTATCATACCCGAAGGAATTTAATATTCAATATTTTCAGTAGGTGCAGCGGGTTGAGGGGTAGCTAATTGTGTTTCTAGTCGAGGTGAAGATACCCTGAACAAACCCCTCAAAGGATTGTTCTCCATAGTAACAAGTGACAATAAATTTAAGCACACTATATGAATGTTTCCTTAAAAATTTCCACTTACCAGAAGCACTTCACTCCCCGGCAACGGCGCCATAAAATAGCCTTTATGACCCACAAGTATAGGGGATCAATTGTAGCTCTTTTTGATAAGTAAGAGTGTCGAACCCAACGAGGAGTAGAAGGAAATGATAAGTGTTTTTCAGAAAGGTAGTATCTGCAAGTGCTGAAATTGTAAGTAGCAGAGTAGTTTGATAGCAAGATAATTTTGTAACGAGCAAGTAACGATAGTAGTAGCAAAAGTGTAGCAAGGTAGCCCAATCCTTTTGAGGCAAAGGACAGGCCAAAATGTTCTCTTATAATAAGCAAAGCGTTCTTGAGGGTACACGGGAATTTCATCTAGTCACTTTCATCATGTTGGTTCAATTCGTGTTCGCTACTTTGATAATTTGATATGTGGGTGGATCGGTGCTTAGGTGCTGTTCTTACTTGAACAAACCTCCTACTTATGATTAACCCTCCCGCAAGCCTCTGCACCTACGAGAAAAGTATTAAGAATAAATTCTAACCATAACATTAAACTTTTGGATCCAATCGGTCCCTTACGGAATAGCGCATAAACTGGGGTTTAAGCTTCTGTCACTCTCGCAACCCACCATCTAATTACTACTCCACAATGCATTCCCTTAGGCTCAAATATGGTGAAGTGTCATGTAGTCGACGTTCACATGACACCACTAAGGGAATCACAACATACATACTATCAAAATATCGAACACATATCAAATTCACATGATTACTTGCAACATGATTTCTCCTGTGACCTCAAGAACAAAGGTAACTACTCACAAATGATAAACATGCTCAAGATCAGAGGGGTATTGAATAGCATAATGGATCTGAACGTATAATCTACCCCCAAATAAACCATATAGTAATCAACTACAAGATGTAATCAACACTACTAGTCACCCACAAGCACCAATCTATAGTTCCGGTAACAAGATTGAACACAAGAGATGAACTAGGGTTTGAGATGAGATGGTGCTATTGAAGATGTTGATAAAGATAACCATCCCCAAGATGGGAGAGTTGTTGGTGATGATGATGACGATGATTTCCCCCTCCGGGAGGGAAGTTCCCCCGGCGGAATCGCTCCGCCGGAGGGCAAAAGTGCTCCTGCCCAAGTTCTGCCTCGAGACGGTGGTGCTACGTCCCAAAAGTCTTCTCCTTATTTTTTTCTTGGTCAGAAGGACTTATATACCAGAAGACGGGCACCAGAGATGGGCCTGGGTGAGCACAACCCACCAGGGCGCGCCCAGGTGGGTTGTGCCCACCTGGTGGGCTCCTTTGGTGGTTATCAGCTCCAGTATTTTTCATATGTTCCACAAAAATCTCCGTGAAGTTTCAACTTGTTTGGAGTTGTGCAGAATAGGTGGCCTGACATAGCTTTTTCAGGTCCAGATTTCCAGCTGCCGAAATTCTCCCCTTGCTGTATTCCTTGCAAATTATAAGAGAAAAGGCATTAGAATTACTCCAAAAAGCATTATTATGCATAATAACAACATAAATAACAGCAAGAAAACATGATGCAAAATGGACGTATCATTACCCAGGTTCGGGCCCTCTCGAAGAGGTAATACCCTACATCTTGCTCGATCATATTAGATGTGTATGTGATTACAAAGTGGATTTACCTCGAGATCAGCATGAGGTAAACCCTAAGGATATGAGGTCACTACTACAGGATGCTGTTAACGCAACACTACGTTCAAAGACCCTGTGACGAAACTGTGTGCGATGCATTAATCACAAACAGTGATGAAAAATAACCGTAAAAAAGATGCAAAACGTTTGTGATGAAGGATACATCAAACACGGTTCAGGTTTTAGTTGCGTGCGCGATGAGGGGCATACGGCTCAGTTCAATGAACTATTTTCTATGAGGCAGAACAAAAGAAACGGGCAACCAGATGGAGGTGTGTGTCATATACAACATACAGTTCACTCGGATAAACGGTTTGTGATGAGGCGGAACAACAGAAACGAGCAGCCAGATGAAGGTCTGTGCGATATACGACATACGCTTCACTCAGATGAACTGTTTGCGTTGAGCCAAGAGAACAAAAACGGTTCAACTTAACAAGATTTGTGTGATACACGGCAAACATGTTTGTAATCAGAAAATGTGTGGGAAGACCGATAACAACACAGACAATTCCTGTTAACAAGCCGTGTGTGTTGTGAGCAAACGATTGCTGGTATACAATTGTCAGTGATTGACGAAATCATCACCGACGGGTTCCATCGTTTAGTCCGTGTGCGATGTGATTTGCTCTGTCTATAGAGCATCGACATATATACCTAAAAAGACAGCATTGCAAAACCAAATTAAGCATACAGTTACACAAGTGACTACACACATAACATTTCCACACACCAAAGTAAGTGTAGCGACCCGACCCGAATGGATCAAGTCTCTGTGCTTAAGTGTCATCCCTAGATCGGTATGCTGAGACACACAATACTCGAGGATTTATAACAGAGGTAAATCACATGTGTTAAGTAACGTAAATACTATTACCTCAATAAATCATAGCGGAAGCAACAAGATTGCGGAGTTCCATCAACACCAACGGCAAAGTTGAGTGTAGACAGCGCAACCCTAACGTAACACTTACTCGTCGAATAATTCCTGCAACATGAGACGTTGCAGCAATGTAGGTCAGTACATTGAATGTACTGGCAATTTCACACTGTAATGATAATGATGAACAATGCCTACAACTACATGCATATTTGGCTGGTGGAGGCTGTAAGGCTGTTTTTGTATAAAGCTGATTTTTCCCTACCACAAAGGAATACATTTTATTTTAACTATCATGGTAGTTGAAACATCATTGAGAAGGTACCTCCAACTCAATTCTAATTAAAGTAGTCATTAACCCGACAAATTAATTTAGAGTGATGAGATCAACAAATAATCCACTTCTAGATACTCAAAGATGTCTATAACCGGGGACACGGCTACTCGTGAATAGTTTGTACACTCTGCAGAGGTTGGTGCACTTTTCCCCACAAGACTCGATCACCTCCGTTTAATTTCTCGCACTGCATGGTGTTTGAGAAACGACTACACAGTCTTTCAGAAGCATTCACTCTTTACCCCGGGTGGACCGGTACACCTACATTCCCCCTACATCTGCTAGTCCACCACTGAAAGAGCTCACACAACTTACTCATACTATGCTAGAGCCCATAATGGCTTGTGGCTGCACATGGAAGTTTCTAGCATGAATAGTTTTATGATCCCTTTGAGCCTGGGTGGCATTCCATAGGAAAAATCCTAGGAAAACACTGGATTCTCTAGGTGCCCTGCAACCAATCCACCCAGATGTGTATTCAAGTAGCCATCTTAAGTTGAACCATTAATTAACAACTCGCATCTGTCCTGGATTTCACTCAAACCCAAACCACGTCTGCGAGCATAGCATGGCAACCTAAGCATAGCATAGAAGTAACTCCCAAGGGTTTGAAAATAATACAGGTAATAGGTTCTACCTCAATCTACTTCCTAGTCCCACAAGTTAAGAGATCCTACTCATGCAATGTGTGAGGGTTTGATCTAATGCATAAAAACTAGGTAATAAAGGAGTATGATCAAAGTGTTACTTATCTTGTACTGGCGATGTAGATGATTCGCACTCAGAACTGGTGATAGATCTACTCGCCACACTCCGACCAATCTATCGTAAGCAAACAATAGTAACCACACATAAGCAATCACTCAAAAGATCGGAAAGATCAAATAAAACTCTTCGGAAAACTGCGAAAACAAACAAATGACTCTGGAAACAGAAACCAATTTCTAACAGTACCAAAATTATGTGAATTTGACCTTATCAGAAAGTTTAGGTTAAGGGCTTGGATTTGTAAAAAGAATCAACTAAATCGGAGTTATAAAACTCAAGTTATGACAAGAATAAGTTTGAAACACATCTAGTTGAATTCAAATTTTAAAATTTCCAAAATCATGTTTAAGTTGTGTTATTGGAAAGAGGGGATCGTAACGAAGACGTGGGCGTTGGTTTCGTTGGATTTGGACCAACGAGCAAAAAGTTATGGCCGTTTGAAGTTTAGGGGCTAGACTATAAAATAAAGTATTTACATCTAAGTCCCTGGCCGAAAACTAAAAGAAAGAGAAAAGTTCTAACGGACGAACGTCCGCTAACAGAAACTAACGAACGAATTCCTTCGTTAAAAGAGTCTAGCGAGTGAACATTCATTATCTAACCTGACCTAAAAAAAACCGATGTAAGAACTAAGACCGAACAAAGCAAAAGAACCAGGCGGTTTCCTTACCGGTTCGTGGTTTGGCGTGGATCGGGTCGAGCGACCGGAGTGGTTCGGTGGATCAGGTCCGGCACGGGTCCGGTGGACTCCGGCGAACGACGACGAAGCGGGCAGCTCCGGCGAGCGAGGCGCAGCGAGCGTGCGGCGGCGTGGGCGAGCGTGTGGGCGGCGCATCTAAGGCGACGGCGGAGGCTGTAGGTGGCGGTGGTGCAAAGGCAGCGGCGGCGGCGATTGAGAGCGGCGGCGGCGGGGAAGAGAGGGAGAGAGAGAGAGGGCGTCGGCTTTTATGGAGGGGATGGGGGAGGCAGCTGGCGTGGGGGAGGGGGCACGACAGCAGAGTTCGGGGGCGGCACGGATGCCGAGGCGGCCGGCGGCGGGACTCCCAGCGGAGTCCGTCGGGAGGACGAAGGGCGAGGCGACGGGGAGGTGGGCCGCGGCTTGGCGGGTGCTGGGCCGGCCCAGTCGGGGAAACCTTTTTTTTTAAAACACAGATAAAAGAAAAGAAAGAAACCAAATAATATATAATATACTATAGGCATATTATATATCAAAAATTGCAGAAAAAGAGTTCCTACAAGATGAAGATTTTACTACACTCAAATAAAATACCCGCAAATTTAAATAAATCAAAAAGGTGCTATGGAAGCAATAACATCCAATAAAAATCATTTTAAAAATACCAAAATGATTTCAAATTTATTTCTCTCCAATTTTCTACTGTAGGGAATCATGTTACCCTATTTTCCATATATTTTGTTTTTGGAGAAAAATAATTTGAACAAAACCCAATAACTCAAATTTTGAAAATAAATTTCAAAATACTTCAAAGGAACTTCCAACTCATATTTTCTATAATCTGAAGAAGTCATTTTATCTTCTGTCGGAAAAATCATTGAGTTGCATAAAGTTTCTGAATTTGAAATATTTCGAGAATGTAATTCAAAAATCCTTTCAAAACCCTTTTTCATTTGATAAATGGAAGAAGTCATATTATCTTCACTCTAGGGTTTTGTGTTTGAAAAGAATTTGAGTACATGGAAATCAAAATGCAAAGTGAAAGTTTTGGGAAAGTCATTTTATTCCCTCACATTTAACTTTCAAAAGTTTCAAATTTCACTCAATTTCACTCAGCACATCAAACAAGCAATCAAATCTATCTATTTAATATAAAATTCCAAAATTTAGATTTTTGGGATGTTACAGTAAGCAATTACATGCATACTAAACTAGGAGAAACGAGGATCATCTACTTATTTTTGCAACGACGCTTGCCATTGCTCTGCTTCTGGCTGGATCCCTGGCCGTTTTAGGGAAGGAGGCACTTCCTCATGTCAACGATCCACCTATACATCTCGTAGATTGTGTACGTCTCCTTGGCCGCATACACGACGTGAGCTTTGTCGAGTTTCTCCATCCAGGCCGAGTGTCAGGCACGCTTGTCCTTGTTGCAGGAATCCTTCATGTCGCTGTAGTAGGGGTCAATGATGGCCTCGGTGAGGTGAACCAGTGAGTCCTTCTCATGCTCGTTGCTGCCCCCGATCTTGTATTGGCCGTGGATGTCAACAAGATTCTAGCAGGCGATGCTCGAATTCTTGAGCACCTTTACATCGTTGGTGATGTCCACCGTAGCGAACATGTAGTCGGGGCTGTTGACAAACCTGTTGAAATGCTCACAAGGCCTTGTGGCCAGGCAGTAGTGGTAGACGAGGACGTGGTTGCGCACACACATCTGGGTGACGACAACCTAGGGACGAGACTCGGCAGGGGCGCGGGTGTACTCGAGGTCAAACCCGACCACCTTGTACTTCTCCTCGGCAAGCAGCAGCTCCATGATGTGGATGGAGTGCTCTAGCCAGACCAGGACGGACTCTTCACTTGAACTTTAATTCTTTATTAGGAGTCTTACCAAATACGAATACCAGATGAATATAAATTGGTGGTGTGAGTTCCAAGAATATGAGGCGGGACTAATTAATAGGTGACAGAGCTTACCTTTAACATACAACCGTTGGCATTGTGAACCGTAAGCTTTGAGAAGATTCGACGTTCGTCGGGTGTTCAATCTTTATGACAGTGCATATTGTTTGGAAAAAATTTGTTTCATCAATAGGCTAATTCAGCGATTTGCATCAGCCGCCTCCTAGTACATCGGGCACGTGTCCATGTGAATCGATCTAGCTGCGGCCTTATCCTTATCTACTTCTGATGGTTCTCATCCCCTCATCCTATTACTCCTCCCCTTTCAATCTCTCTCACACCTCTCTTGCAGCGTTGCTCCATGCTTTGTCTCGCGCCGCCACCGTTGCAAATGCCCTTACAAGCCGGCTGTTACAACAAGCTTTTGTCGTGTAGTCGGTGCTATTAACAAAGATGGTGAAATGCTTTCAAGGCCTTGTGGCCAGGCCATAGTGGTAGACGAGGACGTGGTTGTGCACACACATCTGGGCGTCGACGACCTAGGAACGAGACCCGACAGGAGCGTGGGTGTACTCGAGGTTGAACCCAACCACCTTGTACTTCTCCTCGGCAAGCAACAACTCCATGATGTGGATGGAGTGCTCCACCCAGATCGGGTTGTTGGTGTACACCACCGAGAGCTACGTGAAACTTTTGTAGGTGTCCACCACGGCATGCATGGTGAACTGCTGCTCGTCATTGGCAGCCGCTCAGAGCGCCATTGGAGCCGCGCAGGATACCCTCTAAGAATATGTCGTGGCGGGTGTGCTTCTTGCAATGGTGGGGCGCGATCGAAAGGTTGAAGATACACAAGGGTTAAATGGCCGCTGTAATAAATGGGGGCCGGCCAGCCTGTAATCGTCACGTCTTGTTACCACGTTCATATCAGAGGTTTCGAGTGCACGCTTGACAACACCGCACCGCACGGGTTTCGTTTAACCACGCGTGGGCTCGAAGAGGCGCCAAATGTATCATCGGTGAGACTGTTCCTGCGCTATCCTGTAGTTTACCATGCAAGCTTCCCACGTGGCTAGTTTGGCCACGCGTCGGCTAGAAGAGGGACAAATCATGGGCGTTTATCGGCAAAAAGCTTTGTAAAAACGAAGTGTGTGGAATGACTTTGATCATAAGTTTAACCGTGGGTGACGAGGTCAAAGTTACACATAAGGGTGATGATGGACACTCGAGTGCGATAATTAATTCTGCGCTCTACAGGCCACATGGTTGAAGAAACCAACTGTGTGCAATAATGTCGATGATCGCAGTTGATTTAGCTATACATATCATGTGCTATGAGATCGACAAGGTAAACAGATTCGAGAATGGTTAATAAAATCTAAGGGCATTTCAACGATTGTACCACAAAAGCTCAAAATATTACAAGGTCCAAATTCTAGAGTTATATGGCTCAAATTCAAAGATTACAAGGTCCAAACTGATATTAGAAATGAATTCACCTCATCAGCTGCAAACACTCGCGTTGATCTGCTGAACATGGGTATCATAGAGGTTCAAACTAATATTACCACCTGTAAGTCTGGTTTCGAAACCTCTTAATTTTTGCAAAGGGATCAACCACTGAGAAGTCATGTATGGGGTTGACACTATGACTTCCGATTACTCTGTCCTCTGAAGTTTCAAAATGAAATCCAACATTTTCCGAGCCTATTCCATTCCGCCACAGTCGCTGACGCTGATCAACAAACCATTCATTTTTGCAAAATAAATGTAGGGAAAACCTCATTACCTTCAGCACCCTTGCTCTGACAACAAAGAACCCGACGAATATAATCTCCGGTAAGGTCCCTCAGTAGGAGTTCAAAGTACGTTCTAATAGATGCAGATCTAGGCATTCGATATGATTGTTATATTGTATCACATTATCCACCATCGTGCCTAATCTTATCTGCAAAAGAAGAAAACTTGTTAGTGCCTACATGCAGTTTTGAACACTACTACATGCCTATTTGGTTTGCAGGATTTGTAAAATGCACTAACATGCCATTTTTGACCCGACATGATTAACATGGGCATTGGATTACAATCTATAAAAAAGTAGCCTTCTTCACAAGAGGTTGGAGTGGATGAAAAGTTCCCTAAGAAAACTAGTACAGATGAATCCAAAGGAGAAATGCTTATGGATTGTAACCATATGGATCAAGCCTCCAATATGGGGGGGGGGACATGTATGTACTGAAATCCTCCAAAAAACCCTTCAGAAATCGTAGTACATTGTCATTGTGAACTTGGAAAAAGGTGTCACAAACTGAACTCCCATATGGTTAACATTTAACAGGAAAGGAACATTACCTCGATATATAGCTTCTCCAGGCATGAAAAGCATCTCAGTAAACTGACAACTTGCTCCAGGTTGGGGCCGATAGATTCTAGTGCTAAGACCTTCATTGTCCGCAGTTTCGGGGTCAAGCTTGTTGGAATCATTTTCTGGATGACAGACGAACATACATCTTCAAAATTAGGAATAATGTTAATTTCTAGAAGGAGAGGTGGAAGGCGGCTGTTGTACCTGAACGGGTGTGGATTGAACAACAAGTTCGGAGTATTTGTCAGACGAGTAGCCCCAATGTCAGTTTCAGCACAGAAATGACATTGATTCTTGATGGACCTTCTTGATCAACTGCAAGTAATCTCTCAAGTGAAGATGTGTCCTAAATTACCATACCATGGTACACATCTTGTGATGTCTTCTTGCCGCACCAGCAACACACATAAATAGTCTGGAGAGTCATGGAGGTGATGTGGAACCTACTCAAACCATTGATCGCGTGAAGACGAAGGTACTCGAGTGCAGTACAGCCACGGAGCAGGCGCTCCATGTCATCGTTTGAGAGACAGACGATGACGAGCTCGAGGTGCTTCAGTCATGGTAGAATAAGAGCGGGCACGTCATTAAGGGGGATGACAGTTCATGAACTTTGTGACACGCAACGTGGGCGCGAGGCAGAACGCAGAGTTGGCAGCGAGCACATATTCCCATTATCAAAAGTGATCTTCTCGAGCTGATCTAGCACGAGGGATTGGAACTAGTCATCAAGCTTCGCTTAGTCCTTGCCGTTGGAACAGAACTTGCCCATGCTAAGGCCTCTGGTTGTGCCAGGGTGACTGCCGAGGATCTTGCAGAACACATCCAAGCTTTTGAGATAGCCATGGCAGAGCTCGTGGGTGTCGATGAAGTCGAGAGGGGTGGAGTTCCATAGGGGGTGCCCCCGCCGGGAAAGGACGGTTGTCCGTGGCCCATATTAGATTAGGAGGAGGGAGATGATGACTATCAACATATCATCGGGGAGGCTGCTGATGAAGTCTAGGCCCACTGGAGTCGCTTGCGGTTCTTGCTCGACCCGCCTCTTCTTGTTGGGAGCCCCGTTCTCTTGAAGTCTCCTTGTCAGCGACACTTTCTGATAGAAGTGGGAGTACATGGAATATTTAGTTAAAACAGGGCAATAGAAAAGTGTATTGGTAACTAGAAGTTAGTAGGTAGGAATAGAGTAAGAAAATGGAATAACAATTGGTTTCTTAAATACTACACAATTCATATGATATTGTTGGGTAAGTCAACATGCACATACTTGAAAAGAATAGTTACTTCGAACAAAGTCTGGATGGATGATATCGTCGGGGAAATTAGCATATATCTCATGACTAGACTCTTCTATGTGCAGTGTAATTTTAGTGCCAGCTTTCAGTAAATAAAACTTAGAAATATCTTTCCAAAGCCCAATGCCAAAATAGGAGTCACCAGGTTCATCAAGTCTTACAGTAGCAACGATTGTAAATCCATGGTTTGTGTTCAGTATGACATCCTGTAAAGGGAAAGATTGTGTACTATAGATTCTATTGCACAATAAGGGACGCACTGCAGAAAATGGTAGGATTGTTAAAGAAAATATGGTAACATGCAAATATGGGCCCAAACTAAAAGAACAGTACAACCATTGAAATTGAAGGACAAAAATCTATAATTAAATAGATAGGGTAAGCATGGTGTCATGGAAATATGAGAGTAATCAAAATAACAACACATCATTAATTTTCCTAATATAGAAAGAAGAGAAAAAAAAATCCCCTTTGACGTATATGGTGCATGTGGCACCTGTTATCCAAATGTAGCAAAATTTAGTATATGTTCAGCAAAGTAGGCCAGGTCAACCGATTTACGGTGAGATTGAACATAGCACGCGCATCCTCAAGTCTTCTGGTACGGTGAGATGGAACTCCATGGATGTGTGGCGAAGTCCGCAAAGTCCTGATGGGTCCGCGCACTGTACACTCTATGAATCAAAGAAAACCCTCAAATCAGCTTGAATAAAAATGAATTCACGGCGATTACGACCGAGTGATTAAAGAAGGCAGATGAACTAGGATAAGAGATGAGATAATATCTCATTAAATTAGTTTCCTTGTTGTCCATGAGAAAAAACCCTCAGTACGGCCGATTCCCCGACCCTACGGAGCTGGGTCGACCGCGAGCAGCGCCGAGAAAGTCGATGGCGATAGGCGGTGGCAAGCGGAGGTGGCAAAATGCGGTGGGGTTTGCCGGCAGCCTGGCGGTGGCGGCATGCGTCGAGCTAAGTGCTTGCCGTCGCGATAGGCGGTGCCATCCATAGACGCGGAGGAGTTTGTGCAGGTGTGAATGGGGACCGGAGGGGGTGGCGGGCAGGGTGAGGGTTTTTGTGACGTGGGGATGGTGAGGGGTTTTCTTTTTTCTTTTTTGAATTGGGTGGTGAGGGTTTTCTATCCCACAAAGAGTTTCAGAGGCAACGGTTTGCTAGAGCCAACTGTGTGTGATTGACGTAACAGGCAAAATGAAAGTTATTGCACACGGTTCCAATTTTGGGAACCATGTGTGATTGACGTACTACCTCCATCAATCGAACTAATTGCATCCATATCCCACATTTAGACATAAGTAAACATAGACTAAATGTACCCAGACATAGATAATAAGCGTACACAAGCATTGTTCAACCATAAGTACATAGTTCAACTGTCATTAAGCATACTCAAGCATACATAGTTCGATCCCACATGTCATCTCATCTGCCGGCATGATCCCGAAGCTTCTCTAGGTATTCGGCGTATGCGGTGAGCGCCACCCTGCGAGAATACTTCTGCTTGAAGGAGCCAACAGCTCGTCCTCTTGCATGCGCCAGAACACTTTCATACGCGTCATGAAGCTTTTGGTTGCCAAATGGGCATCGATAGCCGCCGTCCCAGGTCCTAGTACGCCTCTTATGCATTCCCGCATAAAACTCCCTTAGGATTTGCCTCTTGTACCTCATCTGGCCATCTTGATCCTCGCTGTCCACATCGTCAGACATCACCTATACAAATAGTATGAAAATGTGGCGTCAAATTAATGTTTACAAACTAATCCCTAGCAAATATTTGGCAGTTGCCAAAATTTGGCATCAAATCAATGTTTACATGCCGTGAAGTAGGATTAGGAATTTATGGCTATTTTTTCTACATATCCAGAGATTATGGTTCAATTTTTAAGCATAGTCGTCTATGTACAGACCAATCTTGAAGAAAATAATGGCACAAACATATATGTAGGTCATTCAAAATCAATTGTCAAGTCCTGGCTAGGAATTATTAGCACGAACACTAACCCTAGTCAGATTACTAGCAGAAATCATTTACATAGATGGACAACTAATCACTTATCAGTTGTACCATTCAAACAATCAATACACTACACGGATCTAACGAAACTTACTCAGATTTCATGGATTTGGAGAACATAACCATATGATTTCTATTCCAAAAAGGGGGAGGCATGAGTAACCAGAGAAACCCTAGGATCTACTTGACACATAAATGGGTATAGATGACTAACAAGTTGTCCGTCGTCGTCGGAGTCGTCGCCGGAGTGGTCATCGGAGTCGTCACCGGGGTCGTCGCCCGAGTCATCACCGGAGTTGGTGTGGACCTCCGCCTCTGGCTGTGGAAGCTCGATGCCATCAACGACGTCAGGGTGCAGCGATACCTCGCCATCGGTGATGGCAACCTCTGCCTCTATCTACATGTCGTGCTTCGGTGCTTCAGCAGCCCCGGCGTCGCCACTCCCTCCGATGGGGCGCTTTGGCGGCATCATCATACACTAACGACTTTGAGGACTGAGAGCGGGATCGAGGATGCAAGCGAAGAGAGGGGATTGTGTGTGTGTGGCGAGGATGGGGGTGCGGCCTCTTGAGTGCGCCATTAATATGGAGTAGTGGGAGAGAAGCGGACGGCGGTCAAACCGCTGCCTCGCCTCCCGGTGAGCCTGCACACGGGACTGCTGGCATGCCTACTGTCGTTTCACGCAGCTACTCGCACGCCTCCTGATGACACAGCACATCGAGCATGCCTCCCGTCAATTCACACACCTGCACGCATGCCTCCCGATTTGCCTGCGCGGCGGACTGCTCGCATGCGTCCCGTCAACTCACGCCTGCTCGCACACCACATGGGTCGCATGGCGACATGTATATTGTTTTTCTATTTCGATAATTAATGCTACCGCTTTATTGCTTAACCGAAGCATGTTACATATCCATTGTTGGTCTAACACTCACGGTTTGAATAAATAATCCGTTTGGGATATTGGTTCCCAATTATTAATAATCTCCCGTTTGTAAGAAGATAAAGACTACATAAAAACCAGTCACAAATTTGACCAAAAAAGTACAATGCCATTTTGTATTGGTGTCCATATGACAACACGATAAGTTTCATGAATTTCAAATAAGTTCTGGATGTAGTAGAATTTAAAAATCAAGATTCTCAATGTTTGAAATTTCTTGCACGGGGAGTAAACATGCACCCAGTGAGACACATGTGTTTTTGCAATCCATTTAGGTGCACTGTCACGTGTGCATGTAGCTCAAATTTGATTTTTGCACATTATACCCCTAGAAAATCAATCAATGTACTAAAATGTCTTAATGATCTCTATTTTTTTTCAAAATTAAAACGTCCCTCCTTTGGTAACATATGTTCACCGCGGGATAATTTAACATGCATCGTGCTTGCGGTGGATTCGTGATGTATGTGTGTGTGTGCGTTGGGGGGTGGCGGGTGGCTGGCAGTACACTACAAGTCGTGAGCCACCGTGT
Source organism: Secale cereale (assembly GCA_902687465.1). Classification (NCBI taxonomy): domain Eukaryota; kingdom Viridiplantae; phylum Streptophyta; class Magnoliopsida; order Poales; family Poaceae; genus Secale; species Secale cereale. The sequence goes on from LR738715.1 coordinate 417,621,331, forward strand.
GGGTTGGCCGTTTTGTGAGGCATGTGCCACATCAGAGTCATGAATACGTTATTTAAAACATTACACAACCCTTTCATACATACACGTTTTGGCCACATGAGGTCGATGGTTGTCCTACACGACACTCGATACTCGTGTGTATTGCTTTCTGTGGGCCCGCGAGGTCGTCGTCCATCACTTTGACGAACAGCCGATAGAGAGGTTAATTTGACCAGCAAGGTAGAATCTTTTTTGTTTGTGTTATGGTGGGAGTATATAGTACGCGTCGAATATGTGGGAGGGGACTAGCATATATATTATACATATGCGTCCGTGAACAAGTACACCTCACTCAGTGTCGGGACTTCGGTTTCCGAGGCACGTGCCACATCAAAGTTGTGAAATTGGCTATTCAAACATCACACAACACTTCTCTCGGCCACATCAAACATCACACAACACCTCTTTGGGCCACATGCATGCATGCGGTGGTTATCGTAGGACACTCAGGTGTGACGCTTCCATCTGTGGGCCCATGAGGCCATCATCGATGCATGCATCACTTTGACCTACATCGGGAGAGATTAATTAATTTCACCATCAAGGAGGATTCTTTTTGGGTTGTATTACGATAGGATCATATAGTATGCGTCGAAGAGGGGGGAGGGGACCATCATATGTAGTACACTTCATGAACCTCGCTCAGTGTGGGGACTAAACTATTTTTCGATGCATGTGCCACATCAAAGTTGTGCATTTTGGGTATTCAACATATGTTTGGCCCACATGCAAAGCGATCGTGGTTGTCCTCTCGCACCCACTTAAGCGGTTAACAGCGATAACGATGCTTTCCATTTGTTGGGCCCACTTGGCCATCACTACTTTGCCTGACAATGAGAGAGGTTAATTTGACTTAGGAGGGGATTAATTTTTTGTTTGTAATACGGTATATATAGGCCATGCTCTGGGATGACATGATACAGTTTGAGCACACACATGCATGTGTACGCATGAATCCCTCCCATCGAGTTGAAGTGGCTAGTACCACGACACGTCATGAACAGATCTCGCTCTGTGTGGGAACTGTACGATTTTCTACGCACGCGCCACATTAATGTTGTGAAATGGTATTCAAACATGCATGGACGCATCACCTCCATACATATGCATGTAGTGGTTGTCTTCGAACGGTACACTCCCTCGCGTGGTTATCGGCGACAAGCCTATATATTTGTGGGCCCGCGCAGACATCCATGATCACCTTGACCGACAACAAGACAGGTTACCATGGAGGATTCTTCCTTTGGTTCGTGTTATCATAGTATAGGTCATGGTGAGATTCAGACCTAATTAAGTTTGAGCACATACTATGCACGCATGCATGCATGGATCCCCGCCATCGGCTTGAAGTGTGGTGTGACATACATATGCATCGTCAACTAACCCTCACTCAGTGTGGGGATTTTTGGTTCGAAAGCACGGTGCCACATCAAAGTTGTCCCATTGTGTATTCAAACACACCTCTCCATACATATGTTTGGGGCACACACATGCAGTGGTTGTCTTCAGGGACTAGCTACTTGCATGATTATTGGAGAGCTAGCCCACCTCCGGGGTCGCACGGACGACTCTCACTTTAACGAACAACAAGAGAGAGGTTGTACGACCAAGATGGATTATTCTTGGTCCGTTTTATGATCCATCTTCGTGAGATGCCTCTCTGGCCCACCGACTGTGTGTGGGAGGGGGGACTGCTACTTCGCACTTTGCTAAACCTCCATGGGGGGCATACATTCATAGCTTAGGATCCCCTTCCTGCCGACACGAGGGAGGGGGCAAGCAATATGGTGCACTTTGCGAGATAGGTTCCACATCGAAGTTGCATTTGGTATTTGAACATCAAACCACCCTTTTCATACATATATTTGGTCCAAATGCAAGTGTGTTCGTGTTCGGACTCTCACCCACGTCATTTTTCACCAAATTTATGAACATTAGACAAATCAGATGAGACAATAGACACAGTTCACTCACACTAACCATGTGCCACGCCGGTGCCCCTGTCACGCACATCCGCACAGTACATTGGGCTCCACGAGGCTTCCCCTTTCAAAAATATCTACCCGCCAGCAGGTTTTTTATGTTTGATAACACACGATTATTATGTTTCGACCGTGTGTGATGTTTCTTGTTCCCGCTCCCGCCTGGATCCCTCGAAAATATCTGCCCGCCTTGAGGGTTTATTCTGTTTCATAACACACGGTTGTTATTTCTGGACCGTATGCGATGCACCATCATCCAAATTTTCAGTAGCACGACATTTCACTGCCGCGTTTGACTCCCGTATAGTAAATTTTTAATAGCCGCGTCATTTCCTCGAACACACCTCCACCCCTTCCACACACACACACGAAAACCTCCAC
>LR738715.1:417625677-417660767 GCA_902687465.1 Secale cereale
ACACACTCCCTCGCTCGAAACCCTAGCAATGTCGGCGCCGCCGCAAGGCCTCTATTATCGACATATGCCGGTTTGCCCATGCAACGTACCCACCGATCTCCATACCCAGGCCGCCTTGGGTTTCTTAGATGACGCCAGCCAAACGCCCCGTTTCCCACAGATCCCCATCCCCCACTCCTGAGCATCGCAGCCTAAGCCCGGTTACGCTTCCTGTGGGGCTCAAGGAACAACTAGCCCAAAAGAGGTGTATCCTAGTTTCTTTGCATGACGTCGCCGAGGAAGCTGATGACCATTACTGGCCGCGGGCACTCAATCAGTGGGCTAGAGTATGCGGGTATGTAACGAACGCCGGCTAAGACATCGAGGTCATCGACAACGATGGCCTAACACGGGCTATGTCACAGGTTAAGTGGCCCACCCCAACCCCTCGGGTTCAACCGCTGTCGATCTCATCCATGGCCCCGATGCTGATCTCCTTTGGCTCGTTGTCAAGAATTTGCCATCCTACATCGCCATCGAGCCCCTTTTGTCATTTCTGAAGGATACGTTCTGCAACGCTGGCTTGAGATCCATAGCTTCCAAGTCATACCTCATCGACGGCGACCACAAGGAGGGCACCCTCTTCAGCTCTTCCAAGGGGAAAGAGCCCATTTGCTCTTCCAAGGGGAAGGAGCCCGTCTGCGACATCAGGGAGGGCACCCTACAACCATGCTCTTCCAAGGGGAAGGATCCCATCTGCGACAACATGGAGGGCATCCAGGGTCTGTCCTCTTCCGACGGGAAGGAGCCCATCTGTGACAAGTGAGGAAACCCATGGTTTGTTTTGTCGTGCCTCATCACGGGGGGAACCCATGATTTGTTTTGTCGAGTCCCATTTGTAGTGTAGTGATAATATGTCCAGATGTAATTGCTATATTTAGTTGTTTGCAGTATGGCTTGTTTATTTCAGTTGTTCACAATGTGATGCTCTATATGTGCAATTATTTACTGTGCAGTACATTTCATCAATCCAATTTTAAACATACCGATATGAATGCATATATTTGCTTGATGTTAAGCCTGTTATAGCTAGCATATGCCTCTTTTAAAGTTTTTTGATTGTTCCGTTGTTTGTAGTTAGCACATGTCCAGTTTCAAATGCTATCTTTGACTGTTCGTAGTATGTCTTGTTCGTTCGAGTTATTCACAACATGATGTTCTATATGTGCAAGTATGAACTGTGCAGTTCAATTTCATCAATACCAGTTTCAACAATACCACTATGAATGACTACAATTGGTTGCTGCATCTTGTAGTTAACACGTGTTTCCATTTTTATTTAACAATAACTAGTGTAGTTAGACCGGCACAATAACAGTTTGAATGACTATGTTTGCTTGTTGTTAAATGTTAGGCCTGTTGCAGTTAACACACCTTTCCACTTGTTTTGCTTTACTAGCGTGCTTAAATCTGCACACTTAAGCTATCTTTTGGAGATTATTTTGTCTGCCATGGATATATTTGGTTGATGTTTAGCCTGATGTGCTTAACATGCCTCTCAATGTACCTACACAGGACAATTTTGGGAACGACTGATGTTTTCCATCGAGATTAGTTTCATCCCATGGCTTATATATACTCACTGTTCAGGACATCGGTAGCTGGTACCATATAGTCCGGGGGCTAATAAGGGACTAATCGGTGAATCAGACTTATAACTGAGTATATCTGTAACCCATTTATCGTTAGGTTAACTAGGTCCATATGTAATATATCTAAGGCTACGTAGTAACATGCACTGTACTTAATGTCTAAATATGCAATCCTAGGCTACATAGCAACAAGGAAGAGTGTTACCTTAATGTTCTGATGATGTCTAGATATACGTAGAAGAGAAGCAACACCAACGACAACAACACAACCCTGTTTGGACACTCAACTTAGCTAGAGGTATAGAGTTAGTTTCTAGCTCATGACTAACCCTGAACTAACTCCATACAAAGAGGTTTTTGGATGACAGGCTTAGATTGCCAATAAATGCACTAGGAGAACTAGCTCCAATTAGCACCTCTTTTCTTTGTTCCTTTTATTTGCTTTTTTCCTGGGCTTACTGAAGGAAATATGCCCTAGAGGCAATAATAAAGTTGTTATTTATATTTCCTTATATCATGATAAATGTTTATTATTCATGCTTGAATTGTATTAACCGGAAACTTAGTACATGTGTGAATACATTGACAAACAAAGTGTCACTAGTATGCCTCCACTTGACTAGCTCGTTGAATCAAAGATGGTTAAGTTTCCTAGCCATAGACATGAGTTGTTATTTGATTAACGGGATCACATCATTAGTGGATGATGTGATTGACTTGACCCATTTGTTAGCTTGGCAACTTGATCGTTTAGTTTTTACTTCTATTGCTTTCTTCATGACTTATACATGTTCCTATGACTATGAGATTATGCAACTCCCGAATACCGAAGGAACACCTTGTGTGCTATCAAACGTCACAACATAACTGTGTGATTACAAAGATGCTCTACAAGTGTCTCCGAAGGTGTTTGTGGTGTTGGCATAGATCAAGAATAAGATTTGTCACTCCGAGTGTCGGAGTGGTATCTCTGGGCCCTCTCCGTAATGCACATCGTAATAAGCCTTGCAAGCAAATGACTAATGAGTTAGTCACGAGATGATGTATTACGGAACGAGTAAAGAGACTTGCTGGTAACGAGATTGAACTAGGTATGATGATACCGACGATCGAATCTCGGGCAAGTAACATACCTATGACAAAGGGAACAACGTATGTTGTGATGCGGTTCGACCGATAAAGATCTTCGTAGAATATGTAAGAGTTAATATGGGCATCTAGGTTCCGCTATTAGTTATTGACCGGAGAGATGCCTCGGTCATGTCTACATAGTTCTCGAACCCGTAGGGTCCACACGCTTAAACGTTCGTTGACGATATAGTATTTAATGAGTTATGTATGTTGGTGACCGAATGTTATTCGGAGTCCCGAATGTGATCACGGACATGACGAGGAACTCCGGAATGGTCCAGAGATAAAGATTGATATATGGTATAATAGTGTTTGACCTCTGGAAGTGTTCCAGAATTCATAGGAAGGGGTTCCGGATGTTTCCCGAAATGTTTGGGTACGGGAACACTTTATTTGGGCCAAAGCGGAAAGCCCGCAAGGTTTTTGGAAAGCGCAAAAGGAAGTTTTGCGGAGTCTAGGGGACAGACGGAAGGGTCCCTGGCGTCTGGGTCCAGACGCCGGGAACCCTAGCGTCTGGCCCTGGAGTCCGAGAAGGACTCTTGCCTTTCGGGTGAAACCGACTTTGTGGAGGCTTTTACTCCAAGTTTCGACCCCAAGGCTCAACATATAAATAGAGGGGTAGGGCTAGCACCCAAGACACATCACTATACACCAAGCCGTGTGCCGGCAACCTCGACCCTCTAGTTTATCCTCCGTCTAGTTTCTGTAGTGCTTGGCGAAGCCCTGTAGAGATTGCTCTACATCACCAACCGTCACCATGCCGTCGTGCTACCGGAACTCATCTACTACTTCGCCCGTCTTGCTGGATCAAGAAGGCGAGTGCATCATCAAGCTGAACGTGTGCTGAACGCGGAGGTGCCGTATGTTCGGTGCTAGATCGGGACGGATCGTGAAGGTGTACGACTACATCAACCGTGTTGATAAATGCTTCCGCTTTCAGTCTATGAGGGTACGTAGACACACTCTCCCCTCTCGTTGCTATGCATCACCATGATCTTGCATGTGCGTAGGATTCTTTTTTGAAATTACTACGTTCCCCATGAGTGGCATCATGAGCCAGGTTTATGCATAGATGTTATATGCACGAGTAGAACACAAGTGAGTTGTGGGCGATACTAGTCATACTGCTTACCAGCATGTCATACTTTGATACGGCGGTATTGTTGGATGAAGCGACCCGGACCGACATTACGCGTATGCTTACGCGAGACTGGTTCTACCGACGTGCTTCGCACACAGGTGGCTGGCGGGTGTCAGTTTCTCCAACTTTAGTTGAATCGAGTGTGGCTACGCCCGGTCCTTGTGAAGGTTAAACCAACACATACTTGACAAAATATCATTGTGGTTTTGATGCGTAGGTAAGGACGGTTCTTGGTCAGCCCGTAGCAGCCACGTAAAACTTGCAACAACAAAGTAGAGGACGTCTAACTTGTTTTTGCAGGGCATGTTGTGATGTGATATGGTCAAGACATGATGCTAAATTTTTATTGTACGAGATGATCATGTTTTGTAACAGAGTTATTGGCAACTGACAGGAGCCATATAGTTGTCACTTTATTGTATGAAATGCAATCGCCGTGTAATTGCTTTACTTTATCACTTAGTGGTAGCGATAGTCGTAGAAGCAATAGTTGGCAAGATGACAACGATGCTAGGATGGATATCAAGGTGTCGCGCCGGTGACGATGGCGATCATGACGGTGCTTTGGAGATGAAGATCAAAGGCACACGATGATGATGGCCATATCATATCACTTATATTGATTGCATGTGATGTTTATCTTTTATGCATCTTATTTTTCTTAGATCGACGGTAGCATTATAAGATGATCTCTCACTAAATTTCAAGGTATAAGTGTTCTCCCTGAGTATGCACCGTTGCGACAGTTCTTCGTGCCGAAACACCATGTGATGATCGGGTGTGATAAGCTCTACGTTCAAATACAACGGGTGCAAGCCAGTTTTGCACACGCATAATACTCGGGTTAAACTTGACGAGCCTAGCATATGCAGATATGGCCTCGGAACACTTGAGACCGAAAGGTCGAGCGTGAATCATATAGTAGATATGATCAACATAAGATGTTCACCATTGAAAACTACTCCATCTCATGTGATGATCGGACATGGTTTAGTTGATATGGATCACGTGATCACTTAGATGATTAGAGGGATGTCTATCTAAGTGGGAGTTCTTAAGTAATATGATTAATTGAGCTTTAATTTATCATGAACTTAGTCCTGGTAGTATTAGCATATCTATGTTGTAGATCAATAGCTGGCGATGTAGCTCCCCGTTTATTTTTATATGTTTCTAGAGAAATATAAGTTGAAAGAAGTTAGTAGCAATGATGTGGACTAGGTCCGTGATCTCAGGATTATCCTCATTGCTGCACAGAAGAATTATGTCCTTGATGCACCGCTAGGTGACCGACCAATTGCAGGAGCAGATGCAGACATTATGAACGTTTTGACAAAAGCTCGATATGATGACTACTTGATAGTTTAGTGCACCATGCTTTACGGCTTAGAACCGGTACTTCAAAAGCGTTTTGAACGCCACAGAGCATATAAGATGTTCCAAGAGTTGACATTAGTATTTCATACTCATGCCCATGTGTCGAGGTATGAGACCTCCGACAGTACTTTGCCTACAAGATGGAGGAGAATAGCTCAACCAGTGGGCATGTGCTCAAATTGTCTGGGTACTACAATTGCTTGATTCAAGTGGGAGTTAATCTTCCAGATAAGATAGTAATTGACAAAGTTCTCTAGTCACTATCACCAAGTTAGTAGAACTTCATGATGAACTATAATATGCAAGGGATGACAAAAGTAATTCCCAAGCTCTTCGCGATGCTGAAATCGGCGAAGGCATAAATCAAGAAAAAGCATCAAGTGTTGATGGTTAACAAGACCACTTGTTTCAAGTAAAGGGCAAAGGGATAGAAGGGGAACTTCAAGAAGAATGACAAGCAAGTTGTCACTCCCATGAAGAATCCCAAAGCTAAACTCAAGCCTGAAACTAAGTGCTTCTACTGCAAAGGAAATGGTCACTCGAAGTGGAACTGCCCTAGATACTTGGCAGATAAGAAGGATGGCAAAGTGAACAAAGGTATATTTGATATACATATTATTGATGTGTACTTTACTAGTGCTCATAGCAACCCCTGGGTATTTGATACCGGTTTAGTTGCTAAAATTAGTAACTCAAAACGGGAGTTGCAGAATGAACAGAGACTAGCTAAAAATGAAGTGATGATGTGTGTTGGAAGTGGTTCCAAGATTGATATGATCATCATCGCACACTCCCTATACTTTCGGGATTAGTGTAGAACCTAAATAAATGTTATTTGGCATTTGCGTTGAGCATGAATATGATTTGATCATGTTTGTTGCAATACGGTTATTCATTTAAAGTCATAGAATAATTGTTATTCTGTTTACATGAATAAAACCTTCGATGGTCATACACCCAATGAAAATAGTCTCGATTGTAGTAATACACATATTCATAATATTGAAGCCAAAAGATGCAAAGTTGATAATGATAGTGCAACTTATTTGTGGCACTGTCGTTTAGGTCATATTGGTGTAAAGCGCATGAAGAAACTCCATGCTGATGGGCTTTTGGAATCACTTGATTCTAAATCACTTGGTGCTTGCGAACCATGCCTCGTGGGCAAGATGACTAAAACTCCGTTCTCCGGAACAATGGAGCGAGCAACTGATTTGTTGGAAATCTTACATATTGATGTATGTGGACCGATGAGTGTTGAGGCTCGCGGCGGGTATCGTTATTTTCTGACATTCACAGATGATTTGAGCAGATATGGGTATATCTACTTGATGAAACAGAAGTCTGAAACATTTGAAAAGTTCAAACAATTTCATAGTGAAGTGAAAAATCATCGTAACAAGAAAATAAAAGTATCTACGATTAGATTGCGGAGGCAAATATTTGAAGTTACGAGTTTGGCCTTCATTTAAAAACAATGTGAGATAGTTTCACAACTCACGCCATCTGGAACACCACTTCGTAATGGTGTGTCCGAACTTTATAACCACACTTTATTAGATATGGTGCGATCTATGATGTCTCTTACCAGTTTACCACTATTGTTTTGGGTGATGCATTAGAGAAAGCTACATTCACGTTAAAAAGGGCACCATCTAAATCCATTGAGACGACACCTTATGAACTGTGGTTTGGCAAGAAACCAAAGTTGTCGTTTCTTAAAGTTTGGGGCTGCGATGCTTATGTGAAAAAGCTTCAACCTGATAAGCTCGAACTCAAGTCAGAGAAATGTGTCTTCATAGGATACCCAAAGGAAACTGTTGGGTACACCTTCTATCACAGATCCAAAGGCAAGATATTCATTGCTAAAAATGGATACTTTCTAGAGAAGGAGTTTCTCCCGAAAGAAGTGAGTGGGAGGAAAGTGGAACTTGATGAGGTAATTGTACCTTCTCCCGAATTGGAAAGCAGTACATCACAGAAACTAGTTCCAGTGATTCCTACACCAATCAGCGAGGAAGCTAATGATGATGATCATGAAACTTCAGATCAAGTTACTACTGAACCTCGTAAGTCAGCCAGAGTGCGTTCCGCGCCAGAGTGCTACGGTAACCTAGTTCTGGAAGTCATGTTGCTAGACCATGATGAACCTACGAACTATGAGGAAGTGATGATGAGCCCATATTCCGCAAAATGGCTTAATGCCATGAAATCTGAGATAGGATCCATGCATGAGAACAAAGTGTGGACTTTGGTTGACTTGCCCAATGATCGGCAAGCCATTGAAAATAAATGGATCTTCAAGAGGAAGACCGAGGCCGACGGTAATGTTACTGTCTACAAAGCTAGACTTGTTGCGAAAGGTTTTTGACAAGTTCAAGGTGTTGACTACGATGAGATTTTCTCACCCGTAGTGATGCTTAAGTCTGTCTGAATCATGTTAGCAATTGCCGCATTTTTATGAGTTCTGGCAAAAGGATAACAAAACTACGTTCTTTAATGGATTTATTAAAGAAGAGTTGTATATGATGCAACCAGAAGGTTTTGTCAATCCTAAAGGTGCTAACAAAATGTGCAAGGTCCGGCGATCCATCTATGGACTGGTGCAAGCATCTCAGAGTTGGAATATATGCTTTGATAAGTTGATCAAAGCATATAGTTTTATACAGACTTGCGGTGAAGCCTGTATTTACAAGAAAGTGAGTGGGAGCACTACAACATTTCTGATAAGTATATGTGAATGACATATTGTCGATCAGAAATGATGTAGAATTTTCTGGAAAGCATAAATGAGTGTTTGAAAGGAGTTTTTCAAAGAAAGACCTCGGTGAAGCTCCTTACATATTGAGCATCAAGATCTATAGAGATAGATCAAGACGCTTGATAAGTTTTCTCAATGAGTACATACCTTGACAAGATTTTGAACTAGTTCAAAATGGATCAGTCAAAGAAGGAGTTCTTGCCTGATTTGTAAGGTGTGATATTGAGTAAGACTCAAAGCCCGACCACAACATAAAAATATAGAGAGAATGAAAGTCATTCCCTATGCCTCAGCCATAGGTTCCGTAAAGTATGCCATGCTGTGTACCAAACCTATTGTGTACCTTGCCATGAGTTTGACAAGGAGGTACAATAGTGATCCAGGAGTAGATCACCGGATAGTGGGCAAAATTATCCTTAGCAACTGGAGGACTAAGGAAATATCTCTTGATTATGGAGGTGATAAAGAGTTCGTCGTAAAGAGTTACGCCGATGCAAGCTTTGACACTAATCCAAATGAATCTAAGTATAAATCTGGATGCATATTGAAAGTGGGAGCAATTAGCTAGAGTAGCTCCATGCAGAGCATTGTAGACATGGAAATTTGCAAAATACATATAGATCTGAATGTAACAGACCCGTTGACTAAGCCTCTTCCACGAGCAAAACATGATCACACCTTAGTACTCTTTGGGTGTTAATCACATGGCGATGTGAACTAGATTATTGACTCTAGTAAACCCTTTGGGTGTTGGTCACATGGGGATGTGAACTATGGGTGTTAATCACATGACAATGTGAACTATCGGTGTTAAATCACATGGCAATGTGAACTAGATTATTGACTCTAGTGCAAGTGGGAGACTAAAGGAAATATGCCCTAGAGGCAATAATAAAGTTGTTATTTATATTTCCTTATATCATGATAAATGTTTATTATTCATCCTAGAATTGTATTAACCGGAAACTTAGTACATGTGTGAATACATAGACAAACAAAGTGTCACTAGTATGCCTCTACTTGACTAGCTCGTTGAATCAAAGATGGTTAAGTTTCCTAGCCATAGACATGAGTTGTCATTTGATTAACAGGATCACAACATTAGTGGATGATGTGATTGACTTGACCCATCCGTTAGCTTAGCAACTTGATCGTTTAGTTTTTAGTTTTTACTGCTATTGCTTTCTTCATGACTTATACATGTTCTTATGACTATGAGATTATGCAACTCCCGAATACTGGAGGAACACCTTGTGTGCTATCAAACGTCACAACGTAATAGGGTGATTATAAAGATGCTCTATAGGTGTCTCCGAAGGTGTTTGTGGTGTTGGCATAGATCAAGAATAGGATTTATCACTCCGAGTGTCGGAGAGGTATCTCTGGGCCCTCTCGGTAATGCACATCGTAATAAGCTTTGCAAGCAAACAACTAATGAGTTAGTCACGAGATGATGTATTATGGAATGAGTAAAGAGACTTGTCGTTAACGAGATTGAACTTGGTATGATGATACCGATGATTGAATCTCGGGCAAGTAACATACCGAGGACAAAGGGAACAACGTATGTTGTTATGCGGTTCGACCGATAAAGATCTTCGTAGAATATGTACGAGCCAATATGGGCATCCAGGTTCCGCTATTGGTTATTGACAGGAGAGATGTCTCGGTCATGTCTACATAATTCTCGAACCCGTAGGGTCCGCACGCTTAAACATTCGTTGACGATATAGTATTTAATGAGTTATGTATGTTGGTGAACTAATGTTATTTGGAGTCCCGGATGTGATCACGGACATGACGAGGAACTCCGGAATGGTCCGGAGATAAATATTGATATATGGGATAATAGTGTTTGACCTCCTGTAACATCCCAAATTTTCAATTTGGAATGTTATACATAAATCATATTTGCATTTGCATGTTTTGCATTTTGTTCGTGGAGTTCCTCAGAATTCTAAGCAACTCAAGGACCTACGGAGATAGTTGGGAATTTTACCGTTTTCGTATTTGAGTTCGCTCGAATACCGGTACGAGGACAGTGTGATTCTAATTATTTTTCCCTCCTAAAAATATTTCTAAATATCAAATATGAGCGGAGATAATATGACTTCTCCAAAATAACAGAAATATTGGAGGAAAAATGTTAAAATCACTTTTGGTATTTTTCTGGATTTATTTGCGGATTTATTTGCATAGGAAAAATATGCGTTTTTCAAAATTGCATTTAGGTCCGGGAAAAATGTTCACTTTGTCCTAAATATTATTAGAGGACGGTGAAAATTTATTTCGGGAACTTTGGAGTCCGTTTGGTATTTCTTTCCTTAGTTTTTCTACGCCGGGACTCTTTTAGAAAAAAAAGGAACCAACCTAGTCTCGTATCGGACCAGGAGACTCGGGTTTATAAGCCGCAGCCCCGCCGGCCCAACTCCCGCCTCGCCCGCAGCCGCCCGAACCCTAGCCACAGGATCGCGCCGCCCCGCCGCCGGATCGCGCCGCCACCGCCGCCTCCCGTCGCCCCCGCAGCCCGCGCCGCGCCGCCGCCCTGCCTCGCCGCGCCGCCGCCAGCTCGCCGCCCCGCCGCCTCGCTCGTGCCGCGCCGCCGCCGCCCTCGCCGGATACCGCCGGAGTTCGCCGGAGTTGAGGTAGTTTTTTTTTGGTTAATAGATCGGTTCGTTTAGGAAAACCTAGATCTGTTTTTTTTAATAGATCGGTTCAGTTTTTTTTATTTTCCGCCGGTTTAGTTAAATAGCGGACGTTCGTCCGTACGTTTGCTTTAACGAACGGTTTTCGTTAGTTAACCGCAGACAGCGAACGTTCGTTCGTTAGCCTGTTCGTCGTCTTTCTTTTTCGGGGTATTTATTCGCGATTTTCCGATCGCGATATCTGCCCTGATCTTGTTTTTCGTTTTTCTTTTCGCTCGAGAGTCGGAATCAGGTGATTCAAAATCCCAGATCTTCGTCTCGAAGCCCTTTTTACGTTTAATCAACTGGAACAAGATTTTGGCGACTGTAAAATTTGAGTTTAGGCCAACTAGTAATCCGGAGCTCGTTTCTTTTGCAGTTTGAGTTTCGTTGCTTCTTTCGAATTGATTCTTTTTGCAAACCGGAGTTTTTAAGTTGAACTTTCTGGTTAGATCTCTTATTTGAGTTTTACCCGTGCATTAGTTAAGTACTTATTGTATGCTTGTTTGTTTGATTGCGATAGAGTACCCGGAGTGCGCCGCTTGCTACTTTGAGTCTCTAGGTTTTGCGGATCATCAGCAAGGCAAGTAACACTTTGATCATGCTTTCCAGTTACCCAGTTTTCATTGCATTAGTCAAACCCTCACTCATTGCATGAGTAGGATCAATTAACTTGTGGGATTGGGAAGTAGATTGAGGTAGTACCTATTACCTGCATTACATTCAAACCCTTGGGAGTTACTTCTACATTTGCTGTTAGGACATGCTATGCGTAGACGTGGATTGGGTGAGTGAAATCCATGACAGATGTGAGATTGTTTAATTAATGGTTCAACTTAAGGTGGCAACATTAATACACATCTGGGTGGATTGAGGCATCTGGGTATTCCAGGATTGCTTGTTTTTCTTTTGGACCGCCACCCAGGCTCAAAGGGATCATGAGATTATTCATACTAGAAACTTCCGTGTGCAACCACAATGCTATTATGGGCTCTAGCATAGTGTGAGTAAGTTGTGTGAACTCTTACAGTGGTGGACTAGCAGATGTAGGGGATGTAGGTTGGTACGGTCCGCCCGATCGTAAGGTGCTAGCGCTTCTGAAAGACTATGTCTCGGTCATCCGTTTCTCAAACATCATGCAGTGCGAGAAACCAAACGGAGGCGATCGAGTCTTGTGGGAAAAGTGCAAAAACCTCTGCAGAGTGTACAAACTGATCATGATTAGCCGTGTCCCCGGTTATGGACGTCTTGAGTATCTAGTACTTGGATTTTCATGTGCATCTCAACATGTTACTTTAATTAATTTTGTTGGGTTTAATGATGAACTTTTAATTGGGGTTGAGAGGATGTCTATCTTCTCAACGATGTTTCAACTACCATGATAGTTAATTAAAATGCATTCCTTTGAAGTAGGGAAAAATTGGCTTTACGCAAAAATTTAACCATAGAGCTTTCCACCAGCCATATTGCATATAGTATAGCTTTACTTTCATTGCATTCTCTTGTGTTACATTGCCAGCATATTCCATGTGCTGACCCGTTTTTCGGGCTGCAACGTTTCATGTTGCAGACTTTTCAGACGACGAGTAAGATGCCCTTTTAGGTCGTGGTTCTATACTCAGTGATGCCACTGGAGTTGATGGACGTACTTATCTTCCAAGCCTTCCGCTGTTATCATGTTAGATGGCCTTCAGCCATATTATTTGTAATAAATTCTTCGTTGGACTATCGATGTAATAAGTGTGTGATTGCTACTCTGTTATAAATCCTTCAAGTACCGTGCGTGTCACCATTACTGATCCAGGGATGACACTGATGCACGGAGATCAGACTGTTTGAGGTCTGGTTGCTACACCTCTGGAAGGGTTCCAGAATTCACCGGAAGGGGTTCCTGATGTTTCCCGAAATGTTTGGGTACGAGAACACTTTATTGGGGCCAAAGGGGAAAGCCCACAAGGTTTTTGTAAAGCACAAAACGAAGTTTTGCGGAGTCTAGGGGCCAGACGCCAGGGTCCCTTGCGTCTGGCCCTGGAGTCCGAGAAAGACTCTTGCCTTTCGGGTGAAACCGACTTTGTGGAGGCTTTTACTCCAAGTTTCGACCCCAAGGCTCAACATATAAATAGAGGGGTAGGGCTAGCACCCAAGACACATCAAGATATAGCAAGCCGTGTGCCGGCAACCTCGACCCTCTATTTTATCATCCGTCTAGTTTCAGTAGTGCTTGGCAAAGCCCTGCAGAGATTGCTCTACATCACCAACCGTCACCACGCCGTCGTGCTGCTGGAACTCATCTACTACCTCGCCCGTCTTGCTGGATCAAGAAGGCAAGGACGTCATCGAGTTGAACGTGTGCTGAACACGGAGGTGCCGTATGATACGTCCAAAACATATCTACAATTTCTGCTTGCTCCATGCCTCTTTTGGGTGATATTGCTATGATATTTATACACTTCCATACACTTTTGATCATATTTGGACTAACCTATTAACTCAGTGCACCCCAGTGCCAGTTTCTGTTTTCTGCTGTTTTTGTATTTCAGGTTTTCCCATCACGTAAACTGCCAGGAAAATCCCGGAAAAATTATATAAAAAATCAGCGTTCCAGAAGCTTCCCGGCAGCCAAAGTAGAGCCAGAGGGGGGCCACCAGGGCTCCAGGCGCCCTGGTGGCGCGGCCCCCCTCCTGGCCGCGCCGGGGGGGGGGGGGCGCCTGGGCCCCCCAGGCCTCCGCTGATGCCCCCCTTTGGCATATATTTATATCGTGTCCCGAAACCCTCGAGACGGGAACCCTTTTTCGCGATCTCATCTCTGTTCCGTCGCCGCCGCGCTTCCAAGATCGGGAGCACCAGGAGAACTCTTCCCGGCACCCTGCCGGAGGGGAGGATCACCACGGGGAGCCTCTCCACCACCATGGACGCCTCCCGGATGAGTTGTGAGTAGTCTCCCTTGGACCATGGGTCCATGACCAGTAGCTATGTGATGTTCTCCTCCCGTTCTTGTGCTTCACTAATTAGACCTCGTGAGCTGCCCTACATGATCGAGGCACATATGTAATCCTTATGCTGCTGCTATGATGAGTTTGTTGGGATCCGATGGATTGTGAGATTATGTTCAGATTGTGTTTGAGTAATATATTTGATCTACCTCTTTTATATTTATGTTCGTAAGTAATTCTTGCATGTTCTCCGTTGTTATTTATTGCTTTGGCCAAGTAGTAGGTAGTGACTCCAAGAGGGAACGTTATGCTTGATTGTGGGTTCATGCCCCTCGATGACTAGCTTGAGTGATAGAAACATGAGTCTAGGGGATGTGCTGTTGCCACAAGGGGGAAAACAACGGTGCTTGTGCCCGCGGGTGCAAGGATTGTTTACTTTACGCAAAGTTCTTTTAATGCAGTTGTCTGTTGCTTTGAGTTTACACTATGGGTGGGACTCGCAACTTAATACCAGCGAGATGTTCTGGATAGATATCGCAAGGTGGATGATTAGTAGTCGATGCAGATGGATTTCGGTCTACTTGCCTTGCCGTACCGCCCATGCTTTGAACCTCTACCTTTCTTGCAACATAGTTAGAATTGGTTTGCGCACATAATTCTGTCAATTGCCCAGCTGTAATTCGTTCACCTCACATAGTTGTTTTATCGTCTTTTGGGAGAGAGACATCACTAGTGAACATCATGGGATCCCGGTCCATATTACCATCACTGATCACATCCGCTATTTACTTTCCGCTTTTACTTATTATTTGCAGCAATACCTATCACTATTATCACTTGCGTTTGATCCTTTGTAAACGACAAGGCCGGAGGGATTGACAACCTCTCTGTACTCGTTGGGAGCAAATTTATTTGTATCTGTGTGCAGTTCCACGTTGATTGCTAATATCTGGCGCCATTAGCAGTTAACACCTTCTTGTTGAATCTGGGAGTCTCAGGGGAAATCGATCCTTGGTATCTTTGCCAAGGGAAAACTTCCGCTACACTGCATCTCAAACCTTCCACTTGGGGTAACCAACGAGGGGCGAGAAGCCATCAAGCAAAGTTTTCTGGCGCCGTTGCCGGGGACTCCACTCTTCAGGATAGGGGAGTTGCACGCTATCTTTTACCTTTGCTTTTTAGTCTTGTTAGTTTACCTTTCAGTTTTGCTTTAGTATCTTTTATCGAAAATCACAAAAATAGTTATCTTGCTTGCTTGCTACTATGGGTTCCACCAAGAACACAAAGTTGTGTGACTTCACTAGTCACAACAACGATGACTTTATCTGCACGCCTATCACTACACCTGCCACTTCAGCACCTTCTTATGAAATTAAACCTGCTTTACTGAATCTAGTTATGAAAGATCAATTCTCCGGTGCTGGAGATGATGCTGCTTTACACTTAAACAATTTTGTTGAACTTTGTGATATGCAAAAGTACCAAGAAATAGATGGTAATATTGTTAAGCTTAAGCTTTTTCCTTTCTCCTTGAGAGGAGGAGCTAAAATTTGGTTTCCGTCTTTGCCTAGAAATAGCATAGATTCATGGGACAAGTGCAAAGATGCTTTTATTGGAAAATACTATCCACCTGCTAAAATTATCCAACTAAGAAGTAACATAATGAATTTTAAACAATTGGATAATGAACACGTTGCCCAAGCTTGGGAACGTATGAAATCTCTTGTCAAGAACTGCCCTACTCATGGTTTGACTACTTGGATGGTTATCCAAACTTTTTATGCAGGCTTGAACTTTACCTCGCGGAACTTGTTAGATTCGGCCGCGGGAGGAACCTTTATGTCAACTACACTTGGTGCTGCCACGAAGCTTCTCAATGAGATGATGACCAACTATTCCCAATGGCACACCAAACGCGCTCCAACAGGTAGGAAGGTAAACTCTGTCGAGGAGATTTCCTCCCTAAATGAAAAAGTTGACTTGATCATGTCTCTACTTTCAAAGCAATCTTCTATTGATCCTCGTGATGTTCCTTTAAATTCTTTGATTGCTCAAGAACAAGTAGATGTGAACTTTATCTCTAGAAACAATTTCAACAACAATGCTTATAGGAGTAATTTTGGTAGCAATCCTAGACCGTTCCCCTCTAATTCTTATGGGAACAACAATGCTTATCCTATCACCAAGAACTCCACTACTGAACTAGAGATTATGCTTAAAGATTTCATCACTACCCAAAAAGCCTTTAATAAGAGTGTAGGAGAAAAACTAAACAAACTAGATGATCTCTCTTCGAAGGTAGACAATTTAGCCAATGAGGTGGAATTGCTTAAAATTAGAACTTCTCCTCTTGAGGAGAGGAAGGTCACTCCTATGAATGCTATTCAAGTGCAAATTAATGAAAACATTAGGATGTTGGCTAAACTTAAAGAGAGATGGGCTAGAGAAAGGGAGGAAGAAGATAGAATTAAGAGCCTTCCTACCCACCACACTGTTGCTACTATCCAAGTTGTTGAGGATATCCAAACTCTTAGCACCCAATGCACTCCTGGTCCCAATGGACCTATTAATGGTGATGCTATGACTATAGAAACTACCAAACAAATGAACCTAAAGGACACCACTACCACCTTACTTGATAGTAGTGACCTTGATTTTGACAATTGCACTCTTACCGAAGTTATTGATTTCCTTCACAAGATGTCTAGAGATCCCCGCACTAGCACACTTAACCTTGCCTTCACAGAGCATATCACTAATGCTCTCATCAAAGCTAGGGAGGAGAAACTTAGAGTAGAAGCCTCCATACCTAGAAAGCTAGAAGATGGTTGGGATCCTATGATAAAAATTAAGTTGAATAACTTCTCTTGCTATGCATTATGTGATGTTGGAGCTAGTACCTCCGTTATGCCCAAAAGAATATATGATATGCTTAAATTGAAACCTTTTGATTCTTGTTCTTTTGGTGTTCGTCTTGTTGATTCTTCCATAAAGAAACCTTTGGGGAGGATCGACGATGTTCTTATCATTGTCAATGAAAATTACGTTCCCGTTGATTTTACTATTATGGATATTGAATGTGAACCTTCTTGTCCAATTATTTTGGGACGTCCATTTCTGCGCACCGTTGGTGCCATCATTGACATGAAAGAGGGGAATATAAAATTCCAATTTCCTCTCAAGAAAGGGATGGAACACTTCCCTAGGAAGAAGATTAAGTTACCTTTTGAGTCCGTTATACGGCCTAGCTATTCTTTTACTCTTGATAAGACTTGATCTCTATGCATTATGCCTAGCTTAAAGGCATAAAAGAAAGCGCTTTTGGGAGGCAGCCCACATGAATTAAATTTTATTTTGCTTTTGTTGTGTCTGGATGTTGTTACTACAGTAGCATCATCATTGTATCTTTACTTTTCAATTTTGTGCCAAGTGTAGCCTCTGATTGCAAGAAAGTTCAAAAGTTGTGACGTGCTGTCCAGGAAACAGATTCTGTCATTGGATAGAAAAATTCGTATAAAATCACCAGATCATCTTTTTGGTCTGAATGTTTTCGACAGCGTGCTCTATACAATTGTCTTTCGTGCTTCCGTTCTGAGTTTTTTGATTAGAGTTGCAGAAGTGCCCCGAAAAAAATCATTTACTACCTGCTGTTCTGTTTTTCACAGATTCTGTCCTGTTTTGCCTTTCCTTCATTTTGCAAACCTTGAGCTTGCTTTTTCTTTGCAAAAACCTTTTGTCAATCTTGAGAAACAGTAGACCTTCAAGAATATCCTTATTTCCAGCAAGGAACAATTATTTTATTATGGGTACTAACCTCGCTAATCAGATTATGATGAGTTATGTATGAAGGGAGTTTTCAAGTGTGCGAGGGAAGATGATAAAAAGATTCAGGAGTGTCAAACGCTCAAGCTTGGGGATGCCCCCATGCACCCCCAAGAAATATTCAAGAAGACTCAAGCGTCTAAGCCTGGGGATGCCCCCGTGCATCCCCTTCTCCATCAACATTATCAGTTCGTCTTTCGTTCCACTATATTTTTATCACTTCATGTGTTATGTGCTATGCTTGGAGCGTCTTGCTTTTAGTTTCCTTTTTAGTTTTCTTTAGCTTTTCATAACGAGTCGGAACTCAGCTTTCTTTATGTGGGAGAGAAACACGCTCCACTTCTACCTAGAACATAACATAGAATTTTCATGTCTATCTTTGCTGTGTGTGTTCTTTGTCTTTCAATAGATACTATCATGTTTAGCTTTTAGTTTTCATGCTTATCTTTTTAAAGAGCTTTTGTTTAGTTGGTTGCTTGAACTCTCTTTAGTTATCATGCTTATCTTATTAAGAGAGTTTGTTTCTGTTGCATTGGTTGATATGTCTATGATAAAAATGCTACGTGCATAATGGTGCTTAGTAGTTCATGTTTTCTTATGGTTAGTCTCAAATAGCTGGGGGGTTCCCAATGTGTTATTGGAGTACCAACATGATTTGTTTGCCTATGATGTGGTATGGTTTAGTAATATCTTCCTTCAAGAATTTATTTTGATTGACTTGGCGTATGCTCCCGCATATTTAAGACTGTAAAGAAAGTCTGTCAAGCCTTGATGATCTTTTGTTTCTGAGTAGCGATATAACTTCCATGCCTGATTCAATGTTGCTTTGTCGCTCTGCATGATTATGACCGTCATTGCTCTCTTAGTTGGTCGCTCCCAGTCTTTTGCTAACCTTCGCCTGTACTAAGCGGACTGACTGCTTGTGCATCCAAAATCTTTTAAACCAATTATGCCATATGAGTCCACCATACCTTCCTAGATGGTATTTACCTGCCATTCCTAACGAAGACTTTCATGTACCATCTCAAAATTATTAAAAAAAAATGCATTCCTATTTTGTGCCTCTGTTTTAGTTCATGAGGAAGTAGTAGTTAATTCATGATCTTTTTAAGTTGGACAAGCTTCACCCCGGGATTGCATGTCTAATGTGCAAACCCATAACACGAGAAGGAACTGGCATTGAATGCGCCCGACTCAAAATTAATATAACAAACAAACCCTCCTTCACGCTTTGTTCATGAGAAATCAGAAAACTTTGGCACTGATAAACAGAGGAGATTAAGAGGATGTGATCGTCCTCATTCGGGAGCCGTTCCTCGAAACTTGTCCATCTCAAGAAGTGATTGAGTTGTCTGCTAGCATTCGTTGACGAAACATGTATAATCTAAAAAAATAAATAATTATTACCTCTGTTTTTAAAACCAAGAGCTCTGGTACATGCTTTGTCTTTGTTTCCGACTACGGGTTTTCAACCTTGCCAACAAAAGCCACGGTTCGATAGTCCCCACCTTCTTTTAAAGCACCAACTACTGAGAGCATGATTGTCATTCTGAGTGTAATGTGCATTGTCCCAAAGTAGCATTGTCTTTTGCATGATTATGATATCATTTATTCTGAAATCATTGTATCTAGTCATCACTTAAACCTTGGAGGTGCCCCTGCATTTATGTTTTGCTTCACTAAAGGGGGCAAGCGAGATATCACTTTATCTTATTTGCACACCATGCTCATTACAAATCTATTTGATGTTTCAGTATCATATTGTAAAACTTTCAGTTCTTTGTGATTTTCTCATGAGGCAACTTAATTACTACAGATTCATTGTCTCAGTAAGATTTTGTCATATGACTATGAAAAATCCTTATATGGTTAATAGCATGTCACCACAGAAATTATTCTTGTTATCATTTACCTACTCGAGGGCGAGCAGGAATTAAGCTTGGGGATGTTGATACGTCCAAAACGTATCTATAATTTCTGCTTGCTCCATGCCTCTTTTGGGTGATATTGCTATGATATTTATACACTTCCATACACTTTTGATCATATTTGGACTAACCTATTAACTCAGTGCACCCCAGTGCCAGTTTCTGTTTTCTGTTGTTTTTGTATTTCAGGTTTTCCCATCACGTAAACTGCCAGAAAAATCCCGGAAAAATTATATAAAAAACCAGCGTTCCAGAAGCTTCCCAGCAGCCAAAGTAGAGCCGGAGGGGGGCCACCAGCGCTCCAGGCGCCCTGGTGGCGCGGCCCCCCTCCTGGCCGCGCCGGGGGGCGCCTGGGCCCCTCAGGGCTCCGCTGATGCCCCCCTTTGGCATATATTTATATCATGTCCCGAAACCCTCGAGACGGGAACCCTTTTTCGCGATCTCATCTCTGTTCCGCCACCGCCGCGCTTCCAAGATCGGGAGCACCAGGAGAACTCTTCCCGTCACCCTGCCGGAGGGGAGGATCACCACCGGGAGCCTCTCCACCACCATGGACGCCTCCCGGATGAGTTGTGAGTAGTCTCCCTTGGACCATGGGTCCATGACCAGTAGCTATGTGATGTTCTCCTCCCGTTCTTGTGCTTCACTAATTAGACCTCGTGAGCTGCCCTACATGATCGAGGCACATATGTAATCCTTATGCTGTTGCTATGATGAGTTTGCTGGGATCCGATGGATTGTGAGATTATGCTCAGATTGTGTTTGAGTAATATATTTGATCTACCTCTTTTATATTTATGTTCGTAAGTAATTCTTGCATGTTCTCCGTTGTTATTTATTGCTTTGGCCAAGTAGTAGGTAGTGACTCCAAGAGGGAACGTTATGCTTGATTGTGGGTTCATGCCCCTCGATGACTAGCTTGAGTGACAGAAACATGAGTCTAGGGGATGTGCTGTTGCCACAAGGGGGAAAACAACGGTGCTTGTGCCCGCGGGTGCAAGGATTGTTTACTTTACGCAAAGTTCTTTTAATGCAGTTGTCTGTTGCTTTGAGTTTACACTATGGGTGGGGCTCGCAACTTAATACCAGCGAGATGTTCTGGATAGATATCTCAAGGTGGATGATTAGTAGTAGATGCAAATGGATTTCGGTCTACTTGCCTTGGTGTACCGCCCATGCTTTGAACCTCTACCTTTCTTGCAACATAGTTAGCATTGGTTTGCGCACATAATTCTGTCAATTGCCCAGCTGTAATTCGTTCACCTCACATAGCTGTTTTATCGTCTTTTGGGAGAGAGACATCACTAGTGAACATCATGGGATCCCGGTCCATATTACCATCACTGATCACATCCGCTATTTACTTTCCGCTTTTACTTATTATTTGCAGCAATACCTATCACTATTATCACTTGCATTTGATCCTTTGTAAACGACAAGGCCGGAGGGATTGACAACCTCTCTGTACTCGTTGGGAGCAAAGTTATTTGTATCTGTGTGCAGGTCCACGTTGATTGCTAATATCTGGCGCCGTTAGCAGTTAACACCTTCTTGTTGAAACTGGGAGTCTCAGGGGAAATCGATCCTTGGTATCTTTGCCAAGGGAAAACTTCCGCTACACTTCATCTCAAACCTTCCACTTGGGGTAACCAACGAGGGGTGAGAAGCCATCACCGTACGTTCGGTGCTAGATCGGGACGGATCGTGAAGGTGTACGACTACATCAACCGCGTTGATAAACGCTTCCGCTTTCGGTCTACGAGGGTACGTAGACACACTTTCCCCTCTCGTTGCTATGCATCACCATGATCTTGCGTGTACGTAGGATTTTTTTAGAAATTACTACGTTCCCCATCACTTACGTCAAGCCCCTTGAGACATGCTGCTGTTCTTTTTAATTTAT
This sequence comes from Secale cereale, assembly GCA_902687465.1. Taxonomy (NCBI): domain Eukaryota; kingdom Viridiplantae; phylum Streptophyta; class Magnoliopsida; order Poales; family Poaceae; genus Secale; species Secale cereale. The sequence goes on from LR738715.1 coordinate 417,646,989, forward strand.
AATGAAAGTTGCAGTGGGGTTTTACCCTACAGTTTATAGTTAAAAATCACCTCTTGGGTGGGATATTTTTTGGGTGGGTTATATGCAACTAGCTCAAACTAGCCCTCATGTTTGGATGTACTTTAGGGTTATTTGAGCCCGAACTAGCTCAAACTAACTCTCGCCCATGGATACAACAGTAGTTAATCAACCGATAATTTGTAAAAATGCAATAAACTCCTTCTGACCCATAATATAAGATGTTAATTCATCTAAAATGTGAGTATATTGGATGTTATAAGATATTATAAAAGAGTGTTGTACCACATCATTGTGCAATTGCTGTTTAGCTTCTAATATTAACTTGGTTCTTTTTAGGTACATATGTCATTGGTAAAGATCCGCACTTCGACCCTTTCTGCGTATGGGGCAATAAGATATTGATGAACCAGCATCAAGCGAGGAAGCTGATAAAGATTGTTAGCAAAATGGGTCAAAAGATGGCAATTAAACTATTAGTTTACACTTTATCCAAGACAACAACGAACTTCAGAATGGTAAGTAAGAACTCTGCATCCTTCTTCTTACTGCCCATAATGAGTTGTGTTAGATGACATTGTCTGAATCTTTTTCCTTTACAGTGGTTCCCAAAGCAGTTTACTCAATATTACCTCTCAAACTACATGATTGGTGGGCATGCAAAGGTTAAAGTATTTCTACCAGAACACGATGATTACCTAGATGTTTTCATGAAGACCGTGAAGGATGGGCGATCGGCCATCACAAGGGGTTGAACTAGAATCATGCGTGCCTTCTGCATGGAGGAGGGCACAATATGGGCATTCCACTTCACCTTGTTCATCAACCAGAATGTATTTCGCCGCTTTCTTTACCGTCTTTAATAGTACAAGTATACAACTGTGGTTCATCATTCTTTATTTTGTTGTTATGTAATTCTTGAACATATGTACCTATGAATCGAATAATGCATTGGTTGTTTGAACCTAATGGATATGAATAAAGCTATAACATACATTCAAATTCAAATCTGATACAATTTGAAATAGTGGCAATTAAATTACGATGAAATTACGCTTTCCAGGTTGTTACGACACACACGGTTGGTAAAACACAAACGTTTGCGATATGCACCATAATCAGAGATGGTTCACGGAGAGGAAACGTGTGCAAGCATGCACACAGTTGCCGTTTGCAAAGCGTGTGCGATGTCAGACAATATCACAAACGGTGCGGGCAAACTAAAAGTTTGTGTTAGTTGCCTTATCATACACGTTTCACATACATCAACTATCTCTGATGAAGTATGCATCGTAAACGTTGCACCCATAATAGCATGTGCGTTAGTTGTCATGTACGGCGATGTTACAACGGTCCGACGTTTCGTAATCCTGTCCCACACTCGTACGACGATTAGCTAATCTTCTTAATTAGTTATCGTATACGGTTTGGGAAAAATGAATGTGTGTGATTGTCTGCTAATCATACGCGTTCTATAATCGTGAACCATTTGCGTTGGGCCGCGCATCATATACGTAGCACCACATAATACAGACTTCAATGGCATTGTGAGCACAAACGAGTTGCAAGGATGTAGCGTCTGGGTGGATCCCTATCCCCGACGGTTTCTGGGTCGTGTGGGAAGGACCCCCTATCACAGTCACTCCCTTGGCGACGGTTCCAAATGCCATCGCGGAAAGGGGTTAAAAACCATTTGTATAGCACCTTGTTGTGGGTGGCATGGGAAGCTCTGCCCCTAATGACCACATCCCTCAGTGTATATAGACATCGGTAGGGTTAGGTTTCTAGAGATAGATTAGAATAAGGAATACTGAGATCCTACCTATCCTTGACTTGGAGGGCACACTACGGCTTCATAGGTTTCCCGTCACTATACGATTTCACTAGTCCGGCCCATATCTACTTGGGCCGATGTCTCGAGGGCCCCTTAATCCATGGCTCCCTTAGTAGCCCCCAAACCTGCCTTCAACGCCAAAGCTAGTGTTCCTCTTGCAAGGTGAGTTACCTGTATTCACTTCATTCATATTCAGAGCCAAGGGGTGTCCGGAATCTGAAACAATAGTTTCCCTTAGCAATGCAGGCCAAGACCATTCAAGCATAAATAGTACCTTCGCCTGACAATTTTGTCTCTTTCAATGAAGAGTCACGTCCGGCCATAACGTCGAGTGGTTAGTGTTTCTCGAAGCGCGGCTCGAGGCTGATGCCACGTCTGGCATGTCTCATCAAAGTGGAGATCATGCCCCGCCTTTTAGGGGATATGGTTAATGATTTTGATTCCCCTTCCCCGCACATAACATTGCGGGCGTATCGGGAAGTAGAAAATCCCACGTGGATAAAGAACCCCTGGCCCGTCTGCAACCTATAAAGGGGGGGCTACTATAGTCAGCATTCCACGCCTTTTCCACCTCCCGCTCACACAAATCCTCAGAGCTCCAGCGCCCCTTTTCCTCTATTGCACAACACATCCCACCCCGTCTCCTCCAGCCATGGCCGGATCCGGTGCCAACGGGAAGTGGGATACCTCCACCGTCACCGGCAGCGACATCCAGAAGCTAAAGCGGGCCGACTACTTGTCAGCCAACATCGCCCATCAGGTTCCCGAGCGGGGCCAGATCATCCCCACGCCCAGGGTGGGCGAAAGGGTGGTTTTTCTTTCTCACTTCCTTAGGGGCTGGGATTTCCCCTACACCCCTTTGTGAGGGGGTTAATGTTCTTCTACGGGCTATATTTTCATGATGTAGCCCCCAATTCCCTCCTCCATATCTCGACATTCATCATCGTCTGCGAGGCGCTCCTCCAAGTCCAGCCGCACTTTGGCCTATGGTTGAAGGGGTTCAACGTCAAGCCCAAGGTGGTGGGCGGCGACCATGCAGACTGCGGAGGGGCCATGATCAGCAAGCTAGCGTGGGTCCAATGGCCGGAGGGTAAGTCCATCGACACCATCAAGGTGTGGCAAAAGGAGTGGTTCTACATCACTGAGACTAGGGATGATGCCTGGGGAGAGGCTCCCACATTCAGATCCGGGCCCCTACCATACTGGCGTCATGGAGAACCAAAAGCCCGGACTAGGGGTCTGCCACCCATGTGACGACGTTGCAGAAGCACGTCATCAACGTGATGGAGACTTGCGGGAAGCTGGTTGACGTGGTCCAGATCACGCTCAATTTTTTCGGCTCCTCCCTTGCCGGGAGAGGGCTAAGCCAACGTCGGAACACGAGCCTGAAGACCCGGCCACCATGAAGCACCTCTTCAGCATGACCCATCATAGAATATGGGGCCTCTTATTCAAGCCTCAAGAGGAGTGGTTTGTCAAGGGAAAAGACATCGGCCTCGACGTCACGAACCAAGTGAAGGAGGTGAGTGGCATTTTATTTTTAATATGTGTTCAGATGTTGACACCGCATATGATTTGGCCTAAATATTTATGCAGATTCTGCAGGGCTGGGTCACCAAGGCCAAGCAGATCAGCGGCCTGGCGCCGCTGCTCGAAGAGCCCTGGTCAGAGCAGCTAGAGAAGCTGTCAGTCATGGTGCCCTACAAGGCACTCGACAAGAAGAGCAAGAATAAGTAGGCATAGGAGGCCAGGGAGGGCCTCGTCGTAGAGCTCATCCAGACACTAGGTCCAGAGACGCTGCAGCCCTATCTGCACAGGATGGGGACGGGGACGAGGACGCAGAGGAAAGTGCCTCCTTGTACTCTAGGAAAAGGGCAGCATCCGAGGACGTCGAGGAGGTTCAACCCCCACAAGACCTGAAGAAGTGGTACCGGTCTAAGCTAGTTCTGCCTGACAGCTCGGACGAAGAGCCCGTTGAGGGAGTCCTTGATCGAGGGGTCCTCATGTGGCCGGATAAAATCCTGGTGGGCCGGACTGGTGGGCCGTGAAGATTATAATCGAATATCATCTCTCGTATCCAGATAGGACTCCTGTATTCATGTAATGGCAAGTTTGAGGTTCGGGTATAGATTTTCCTTCCTCTGCAAGATGACATGTACAAACCCTAGGCCCCTCCGGTGTGTATATAAACCGGAGGGTTTAGTCCATAGAGGCTAGAAAAGAATCACAATATCCTCATAGGCTAGACTTAGGGTTTGGCCAATACGATCTCGAGGTAGATCAACTCTTGTATTCATATTCATCCATACTAATATAGCAGGAAGTAGGGTATTACCTCGACCGAGAGGGCCTGAACCTGGGTAAACAACGTGTCCCCAGTCTCCTGTTACCATCGATCCTCAGACGCATAGTTCGGGACCCCCTACCCGAGATCCACCGGTTTTGACACCGACATTGGTGCTTTCATTGAGAGTTCCACTATGTCATCGACGGAAGACCGATGGATCACGTCATCAACCGCAATGGCGACACCAAGGGTATTTTCCCTCCATGCCAACTTTTCGTTTTCGGCGGCTTCGTGCTCCATGCTAACACGGAAGGCCATCTCGAGCAGATCGAGAGCTACACCCCTGGCCATCAAGTAAGATTCAGAAGCTTGAACTACATTGCTGATATCCGCGGAGACTTGATCTTCGCCGGATTCGAGCCAGCAGCAACCTCTCTCTGCCACCATGATGAGCATGACCTAACTCTCATCGGATCAGGAAATAGCACCTGCAACAGTTCTGGCTCTAAATCCATAACAAATCGCGTTGGAGCCGCACACGGACCCAACTACGAGCGGGGTCTGTGTTACTGGAACCCCGGACTCAACTCCAACCTCAGATTCCGAATTACGTGCACTCGCATCCTTCAAACCCTATCAGGCGTCTATCACGGAATTCAGTGCTGCGGATATCTTCTAGCACTCACCCTTTGGCGACATGTCAAAGTCGTTAAGATACCTCTCCCTAGGAGAGGACACCCAGCCGCATTGTATCCAGTTTGAACTGGAGGCTGATGGAGAATTTCGTTCCCCACCCACCACCCACTTGGTAGCCACGGTCGAAGATCTAACCGATCTACTTGACTATGCTTCCGAAGACTTCGAAGGGATGGACCTCGGAACTGAAGCGGATCCAGATCAAGGCCGGCCCGTAACTGGGCGGTGGACAGCCACGTCATCGTATGATGTGTACATGATGGATACATCCAAAGAGGCGGAGGGTGACGGCGAAAACAATCCCGTAGAGGACAAGCCCGCTGAAGAACATCCCAAACATCGGCATCCAAAACGCCGAACTAAATCCCGTAAAGAAAAGGATAGCAACACTGCGACTAATGACAGTGATATTCCGGAACAAGCCGAAGACCCCGCAGACCCAGCGATGGAGCACGAGGAGCAAGAGGACGGCGAACAAAGTCCAAAGCCGCAGTCCGATGACAGCGATGCCGAAGACGGTACTTATGAACCGGTCTCCGAAGAAGAGGATAGCCTGGGCGACGATGAATTCATCATCCCAGAAGAACCCTCAGAACAAAAGCTCTTCCACCAGAGGCTTATTTCCACCGCAAGGAGCCTGAAAAAGCAGCAGATACGGCTTTGAGCGGCACAGGACACGCTCAATGATAGATGGAATGATGTGCTAGACGCCGAACAGAAGCATGGCTATAACGACCAAACCAAAGGCTATCCCAAGCGTAAACTGCTACCCGAATTCGACGACGAGGCCGCCGTGCCCATCCTGCCAAAGAATAACACCGTCGACAGGCCGGACCGACCACCTCGCGGACGGGACAGAGTCGCTAGCAATGGCGTACACAAGCCCGCACCACCACTCCGTAAAGGAAAGGTGGGTGCGGCTCAAGTCCGAAAACACGATCTGCGTGAGGACCTGAACAAAAAATCTAGCAAGACCAGGTCTATATACAGACCCTAGGGACCGGGCTCACGCATGGGATGGCGGCTATCAAGCCAATCGCGCCGGTGACATACCAGTTCGGGGTCAATACCGAACACCACAACCATCGGACATACACGACGATATAGCAAGATACAGAGGAGCTGCACACCCCCTGTGCTTCACCGATGAGGTGCTGGGTCATGATTTCCCACAAGGGTTTAAACCCGTGAACATCGAAGCGTACGATGGAACGACGGATCCCACTATCTGGATATAAGACTTTATTCTTCACATCCACATGGCTCGAGGAGATGATCTCCACTCCATCAAATACTTACCCCTCAAGCTGAAAGGACCAGCTCGACACTGGCTAAACATCCTCCCAGAGAACTCCATTGGGAGTTGGGAAGAACTTGAAGATGCTTTTCGGGCCAATTTTCAAGGGACTTATGTCCGGCCCCCGGACGCTGACGATCTAAGTCACATCATCCAACAACCTGTGGAGTCAGCCCGCAAGCTTTGGAATCGGTTTCTTACCAAGAAGAACCAAATTGTGGACTGTCCGGACGCTAAAGCCTTAGCGGAATTTAAGCACAGTATCCGGAATGAATGGCTAGCCAGACACCTTGGACAGGAAAAGCCAAGGACAATGGCAGCCTTAACTACACTCATGACTCGCTTTTGCACGGTTGAGGATAGCTGGTTAGCTCATAGCAGTACCAGTGACACTCTAACATCTGAAGTCAGGGATGGCAATGGAAAGCCACGACGTAACAAAAACAAATGTCGAAACAATTCTGGAAGCCCAAATGATACAACAGTAAACGTCGGATTCAGTGGCTCCAGACCCGGTCAACAGAAGAAGCCATTTAAAGGCAACAAAGATGGCCCATCAAGTTTGGACAGAATATTAGATAGGCCCTGCCAAATCCATGGCACCCCAGAAAAACCTACCAACCATACCAGCCGTAACTGTTGGGTTTTCAAGTAGGCCGGCAAGCTAAACGCCGAACTCAAGTGGAAGGAGCCTCAGAGCGAAGACGAGGATGAACCTCGCCCGTCGAATATAGGGGGACATAAGAAGTTTCCACCGGAGGTTAAAACAGTCAACATGATATATGCCACTCATATCCCAATGAGGGAGCGCAAGCATGCACTCCAAGATGTCTATGCCATTGAGCCTGTCGCCCCCAAATTCAACCCATGGTCAGCCTGTCCAATCACTTTTGATCGCAGGGATCATTCGACTAGTATTCGGCATGGGGGTTCGGCTGCCCTAGTGCTCAACCCAATAATCGATGGATACCATCTAACCCGAGTCCTTATGGACAGCGGCAGTAGTCTCAATCTGATATATCACGATACTGTCCGCAAGATGTGGATCGACCCATCAAGAATCAAGCCAAGCAACATGACCTTTAAAGGAGTGATACCGGGTGTTGAAGCCTGCTGCACATGCTCTTTAATGTTGGAAGTTGTATTCGGTTCTCCCGACAACTTTCAAAGCAAAGAATTAATCTTCGACATAGCTCCGTTTTGAAGTGGCTATCACGCTCTACTCAGAAGAACGGCCTTCGCCCGCTTTAATGCAGTCTCACATTATGCCTACCTAAAGCTTAAAATGCCTGGACCACGTGGCGTTATCACGGTCAATGGAAATATGGAGCGCTCTCTCCGTACGGAGGAGGACACTGCGGCCTTAGCAGCCGAAGTCCAATGTGGCCTGTTCAAGCCGGATAATCTATCAATAGCGGACACAACAAAACGTGTCCGGCACACGCCTCAGTGCGGCAGCTCAGATGACCCTGAGCAAGATTGACAGCTACGCCCCCGTCGACTGTCTCGAGTACATAATTATGCCTTAAAAATTCCTTGGGCGACGACCGGGGGCACCTGCACATAGTCCATAGTTCGGCTAGACCCTATTCGGACTCTAAACTTTTTTAGGTTCATCAAACGAACCAACCTTGCTATGGCCAAACCGGATTGATTTCTTCCTTTTCCAGGTTTATTTTCTTTTCTTTTTTCTTTCAGATGGTCATCATACTCCCACCCCTTCAAGGACACATTACAGAGGAGGAAACGGCACAGACGTGCAGCAGGGACCCGCATTAAGGTTTCTTTTTAGATTAAGACCCTTTGTAAAACTTTTTTCTCTTTCTTGTTATATACCTTCTTGGCATGTAAAATGTCCAAAAAAGGTTTTCGGCATTGTCTGTAAGATTACGGCTCGCCGTATTATAGAGGGATGTTAATAGAACATCTTTACTCGCATTATGCTTGGAATTTTATTCACTCACCATAAAATGTTCTCTTCCCGCATCAGATTGCCATATGTGCCTTGTCAATAAGGGTTTATTACCAGGGGCTGTATTCAGCCCTGGTATATGTCGAAAAGACAGAACACCTATAGGGAGTGCTCGGCGTCCTAGATGTTTGCTTTATATGCATCAGTTCTGAATCATGTCTTGGGTCAATAGTTGGGTTGCCCGGCTCCTGTTCTTACCCCTACGTTCCCGATTGTTCGGCTAGGGTGTAAAGGGAGAAGTACTGCGATTGTAGTTCTGGCTAGTCCAGTCAAGTAACTCAGTAGAGAAAGCCGAAAACTGACTGTCATGATAAGCGAGAACCTGGTCTGCAATCCGGTGACTTAGTTTTATACTACGATCGATAGAGATCTACCCCGTGTTATACGAAGGGTTGGTTCTTCGCCCAGCCAGGTGCAATTGATGCCTTAAGTAAGGAATATTATATCCGCACCAGGGGCTAGTACCTAGCCCCACATGTCTAACTCCTATGACTAAGTGAAAGCAATAACGCCGCATAGTCTGATTGCCTGGTTCGCTCCGCATACACCTCCTATACGGACCAAGATGTTGGATAAAGAGTGTACATGCATATGACCGAACACCTCAGTACTATGTACATGGGGGCTAAAGCCGACGACTTGAAACTTTTAGATTTAGATAAACAGTCACACATGAGGTAAAAGACGCTGATATTATAATAGCGCAAAAGTTATATACACTGGATTCATAAACATAGTCTTTCCATCCGGATACAATTAGTCGAAAACAACATCCTTCGAACACTGGCCTTCTACAAGGCGGGCGCCCTCGATGACGTCCTCGAAGTACTTCTCCGGCTTGCGGTGCTCCTTGCCCGCGGGCGGGCCAGCAGTAGCTATATGCACTGCGTTCATCTTCGCCCAGTGCACTTTGACACGAGCGAAGGCCATCCGAGCACCTTCTATGCATGCGAAACGCGTTAACGCGTCAACCCACGGACTCGCCTCGACGAGCCGCTTCACCAATCCGAAGTAGCTACTTGGGATTGGCTCAGCGGGCCATAGCCGGACTATCAAGTCCTTCATGGCCGAGCCCGCCATGTTGTGCAGCTTGACCAGCTGCTTCATCTGGTCATGGACGGGCACCGGATGTTTTGGCGCATAGAACTGCGACCAAAACAGCTTCTCCATGTTGTTCTCCTCGAGGGCTCGGAAATATTGGGCGGCATCTGTGCTGCTCCTCGGAAGATCAGGAAACACGCCTAGAGAACTCCATAATCGTGTCAGCCCAATGTACTTCTGCCCTCCAAAGATGCTTTGTAAGAGAAATGTCTTACCAGATGCTATCTATCGTGCCTGCTCGATTTCTTGATGAGCGCTGCGTGACTTGCTTCGCGCATCCTGGACAGTCTTCACTGCCGCAGACAGCTCGGTTGCTTGCTCCGAAGTCTTCTTCTCCAATGCCTCACATTTGAGAATGACATTGTTGAGATCGACCTCTACTTCGGACACCCGAGCCCGGTGCTTCTCGCACTCAGCCTTTTCGGCCTCTAAGTCGGCTGCCGCTTTGTCAGTGGCCACCTTGTTTGCCTCGGCCTCCTTCTTGGCCTTGGCAACCTCACCCTTGAGGGCCTCGAGCTCAGTGGCGCCAACTGTGCAATACATAATATATTATTAGAGTTTATAAACATACTCAATCAATTAAGTCTTATTGACATTTCAAAAATCCGCATACCTTGCGTTTCATCCAAACGCTGATTGACGCGGTCGAGGTCCGCATTCGCCACCTCGAGCTTCCGGCTTAGTTCGGCAACTTCTGCGTCTCTCGCAGTGGCTGCAACTAATGAAGCCTGCACAAACAGTTCAACTCTGTAAATATGCTACTCTATAGATACTTCGTCCGATTCTTTTCAGAATCACACAAAGCATCAGGGGCTACTGGCTATATATGTGCATTAAAAATAATAAATTCCATAAAAAGCATTACATTGCTTACCTCAAAGCCTATTAACAGGCTGTTGAAGGCTTCATTCAGTCCGCCCTTGACAGACTGAATCTTCCTCATCACCGCACCCATCAAGGTGTGGTGCTCCTCCATGATGGAAGCACTTTGCAGTGCTCCCTCCATAGAGTCCGGCGCTTCCGGATTAACTCCGGGCGCCGCCGTATCCTCCTCCGCTTGAGGAGTAGGATCTTCGAGCCCCGGAACCGCACTAGGCTCCGGGACAGTCTTCGGTGGGGCCCCAGATTGTATGGGCCCCACATCTTGGGTCTCCATGGGGGTTGTTTCCGCATGGTCAACGGCGGCCAAAGTATTACCTCCGGCCGCCCCGTCACCTGCCCCGCCCTCGTCTCCTTGGGCGGAGGACACCAGCTAGGAGGACACTTCGGTGTCCCCGCTGATCATGGGCGATGGAGCTCGGACCAGCGGGTCACATTCCGTCTCTCCGGGCGCGAGAGACTTCCGCTCCGACGAGATAGCATCGGGGTGTCCACCGGGAGGGCTGTAGGACATCCGGGGAAAAATGCTAAGTAAATACTAAATAAGCAAAGGTGCAACACTTGAATCCGGACAAACTTACGATTCGGGCAGGGGCTTAACCATGGGCTTCACCATGAAGCTATGTTCGGATGAATCCGAACTAGCAGCGAGGGTCATCTTCCTTTTGGGTGCGGCCGTTGCTACTTCTCGAGCTTGCATTGTATTCCCTCGAAAAGGAAAGGGTGATGCAGCACATTAGCGTCAATATTCCCCTCAGTTTTTGAGAACCAAGGTATCAATCCAGTAGGAGACCACGCGCGAGTTCCTCGCACCTGCATAAACAAATAAGAACTTCGCAGCCAACGCGATAAGGGGTTGTCAATCCCTTCACGGTCACTTATGAAGTGAGATCTGATAGATAGGATAGGATAATATTTTTGTTATAAGAACAAAAAGTAAAGAAAGCAAAGTAAAGTAGATGGAAGATTAATATGATGAGAATAGACCCGGGGGCCATAGGTTTCACTAGTGGCTTCTCTTATGATAGCATAATTCTACGGTGGGTGAACAAATTACTATCGAGCAATTAATAGAAAAGCGCATAATTACGAGAATATCTAGGCATGATCATTATATATAGGCATCATGTCCGTAACAAGTAGACCGAAACGATTCTGCATCTACTACTATTACTCCACACATCGACCGTTATCCAGCATGCATCTAGAGTATTAAGTTCATAAGAACAGAGTAACGCTTTAAGCAAGATGACATGATGTAGAGGGATAAACTCAAGCAATATGATATAAACCCCATCTTTTTATCCTCGATGGCAACAATACAATACGTGCCTTGCTACCCCTACTGTCACTAGGAAAGGACACCGCAAGATTGTACCCATAGCCAAGCACTTCTACCATTGCAAGAACTATAGATCTAGTAGGCCAAACCAAACCAATAATTCCAAGAGACTTGCAAGGATATTATAATCATACATAAAAGATTTCAGAAAAGAATCAAATATTGTTCATAGATAATCTTGATCATAAACCCGCAATTCATCGGATCTCGACAAACACACCGCAAAAAGATTACATCAAATAGATCTCCTCGAAGATCGAGGAGAACTTTGTATTGAGATCCAAAGAGAGAGAAGAAGCCATCTAGCTAATAACTATGGACCCGAAGGTCTGTGGTAAACTACTCTAAACTCATTAGTGAGGCTATGGTGTTGATGTAGAAGCACTCCGTGATCGATCCCCCCTCCGTCGGAGCTCCGGAACAGGCCCAAATATGGGATCTCACGGGAACAGAAGGTTGCAGCAGTGGAATTAGGGTTTTCTCTGTTGCCTCGATGTTTTCAGGGTACGTGGATATATATAGGAGGAAGGAGGGCATCGGGGGAGCCAGAGGGGCACCACTAGGGTCGGGGGCGCGCCTAGGCGCGCCCTGCCCCCTCGTGGCCGCCTCTCTCATTCCCTCGCGTGTACTCCAAGTCTTCTGGGTAGATACTGTTCCAAAAATAACTCCCCCGAAGGTTTCATTCCGTTTGGACTCCGTTTGATATTCCTTTTCTGCGAAACACTGAAATAGGCAAAAAAACAGCGATCTGCACTGGGCCTTGGGTTTGTTGGTTAGTCCAAAAAATAATATAAAAGTGTATAATTAAGTCCATTAAACATACAAAACAGAATATATAATAGCATGGAACAATAAAAAATTATAGATATGTTGGAGACGTATGAAGCATCCCCAAGCTTAATTCCTGCTCGTCCTCGAGTAGGTAAATGATAAAAACCGAATTTTTGATGTGGAATGTGATGACCCACAAGTGTAGGGGATCTATCGTAGTCCTTTCGATAAGTAAGAGTGTCGAACCCAACGAGGAGCAGAAGGAAATGATAGGCAGTTTTTAGTAAGGTATTTTCTGCAAGCACTGAAATTATGGGTAATAGATAGTTTTGTGATAAGGTAATTGGTAGCAAGTGACAAAAGGTAAAAGTAAATAATGTGCAACAAGATGGCCCAATCCTTTTTTAGCAAAGGACAAGGCTGGACAAACTCTTATATGAAGGAAAACGCTCCCGAGGACACATGGGAAGTATCGTCAAGCTAGTTTTCATCACGATCATCTGATTCGCGTTTGGTACTTTGATAAATTGGTATGTGGGTGGACCGGTGCTTGGGTGCTGTCCTTACTTGGACAAGCCTCCCACTTATGATTAACCTCTATTGCAAGCATCTGCAATTACAAAAGAAGGATTAAGGTAAACCTAACCATAGCATGAAACATATGGATCCAAATCAGCCCCTTACGAAGCAACGCATACACTAGGGTTTAAGCTTCTGTCACTCTAGCAACCCATCATCTACTTATTACTTCCCAATGCCTTCCTCTAGGCCCAAAAAATTGTGAAGTGTCATGTAGTCGACGTTCACATGACACCACTAGAGGAGAGACAACATACATCTCATCAAAATATCGAACGAATACCAAATTCACATGACTACTTATAGCAAGACTTCTCTCATGTCCTCAGGAACAAAAGTAACTACTCACAAGACATAATATTGTTCATGATCAGAGGGGTATTAATATGCATAATGGATCTGAACATATGATCTTCCACCAAGTAAACCAACTAGCATCAACTACAAGGAGTAATCAACACTACTAGCAACCAACAGGTACCAATCTGAGGTTTGGATACAAAGATTGGATATAAGAGATGAACTAGGGTTTGAGAGGAGATGGTGCTGGGGAAGATGTTGATGAAGATAACCCTCCCCAAGATGGGAGAGTTGTTGGTGATGACGATTTCCCCCTCCCGGAGGGAAGTATCCCCGGCAGAACAGCTCTGCCGGAGCCCTAGATTGGTTTCCGCCAAGGTTCCGCCTCGAGATTGCAGCGTCTGGTCCCGAAAGCCTCCTTATGATCTTTTCTAGCTCAAAACACTTCATATAGGAGAAGATGGGCATCGAGGGGGCATCGGGTGGCCCACGAGGCAGGGGGCGCGCCCAGAGGGGGGGGGGCGCCCCACCCTCGTAGACAGGTGGTGGCCCCCCCTGGTGAATCTCCTTCGCCAGATATTTTTTATATTTTCTGAAATGGTGTCCCGTGGAGTTTCAGAGCCTTTTGAGTTGTGCAGGATAGGTTTCCAATGTTTGCTCCTTTTCAAGCCCAGAATTCCAGCTGCCGGCATTCTCCCTCTTC
>LR738715.1:417660777-417679219 GCA_902687465.1 Secale cereale
AGATTGGATATAAGAGATGAACTAGGGTTTGAGAGGAGATGGTGCTGGGGAAGATGTTGATGAAGATAACCCTCCCCAAGATGGGAGAGTTGTTGGTGATGACGATTTCCCCCTCCCGGAGGGAAGTATCCCCGGCAGAACAGCTCTGCCGGAGCCCTAGATTGGTTTCCGCCAAGGTTCCGCCTCGAGATGGCAGCGTCTGGTCCCGAAAGCCTCCTTATGATCTTTTCTAGCTCAAAACACTTCATATAGGAGAAGATGGGCATCGAGGGGGCATCGGGTGGCCCACGAGGCAGGGGGCGCGCCCAGAGGGGGGGGGGGCGCCCCACCCTCGTAGACAGGTGGTGGCCCCCCCTGGTGAATCTCCTTCGCCAGATATTTTTTATATTTTCTGAAATGGTGTCCCGTGGAGTTTCAGAGCCTTTTGAGTTGTGCAGGATAGGTTTCCAATGTTTGCTCCTTTTCAAGCCCAGAATTCCAGCTGCCGGCATTCTCCCTCTTCATGTAAACTTCGTAAAATAAGAGAGAAAAGGCATAAGTATTGTGACATAACGTGTAATAACAGCCCAAAGTGCAATAAATATCAACAGAAAAGCATGATGAAAAATGGACGTATCAACTCCCCCAAGCTTAGACCTCGCTTATCCTCAAGCGAAAGCCAATATCGAAAAATATGTCCACATGTTTTGAGATAGAGGTGTCGATAAAAATAAAATACGGACATGAGGGCATCATGATCATTCTTATAACAACAACACACATATATTGTCATATGATTCTTATGCTAAAGTAACAATTCATTCACAATGTCAAGTATGACTCAAAAACTTCATTGAAAACCAACAAACTATAATCTCAGTCATTGAAGCAATTGCAATTTATCGTAACATTGGAAAGAGTCAACATAAGAGCTTTTCAGCAAGCCCACATACCTAACTATCATATAGTCTTTCACAATTGCTCACACTCACGCAGTACTTATGACTATGGAGTTTTAATCGGACACAGAGAAAGATAGGGGCTTATGGTATTGCCTCCCAACCTTTTACCTCAAGGGTAATGTCAACAGTAATAGACCATGATAACTTACATCCAATTGGGTATATATGTCAGGATCTTTCCAACACAATGTGCTTGCCAAATGATAAAATGTAAAAAGGAAAGGTGATTTTCACCTTGACTCTTATAAGGCAAGAATAATAGATAGGTCCTTCATAGAGGGAAGCAGAGGTTGTCATGTGCTTTTATGGTTGGATGCACAAAGTCTTAGCGCAAAAGAACTTCACTTTATATTGCCACTTGTGATAGGGACCTTTATTATGCAGTCCGTCGCTTTTATTACTTCCATATCACAAGATCGTATAAAGCTTATTTCCTCCACACTAATAAATCATACATATTTTAGAGAGTTTGCAAACATGACAACTTACTTGAAGGATCTTACTCAATCCATAGGTAGGTATGGTGGACTCTCATGGCAAAACTGGGTTTAAGGATGTATGGAAGCATAAGTAGTATCTCTACTTGGTGCAAGGAGTTTTGGCTAGCATGAGGGGGAAAGGCAAGCTCAACATGTTGGATGATCCATGACAATATACTTTATTTTAGATATAAGAAAACATAACCCATTATGTTGTCTTCCTTGTCCAACATCAACTCTTTAGCATGTCATATTTTAATGAGTGCTCACAATCATAAAAGATGTCCAAGATAGTATATTTGTATGTGAAACCTCTCCTTCTTTATTACTTCCTATTAATTGCAACGATGACCAAAACTATGTTTGTCAACTCTCAACAACTTTTATTCATCATACTCTTTATATGTGAAGTCATTACTTCCCATAAGATCAATACGATCTCTTTGATACTTTTTATATTTTGTTTTATTCTATCATGATCAAAGTGAGGAAATCAAGCCCTTGACTCAACACTAGTCTTTATTATATAGCTAACGGACTCGATTACAAAGGTAAGGATCATAAAGCAAAAGCTCACAACTAGATCATGCTAACTTTATTCTACTAGATCAAGATAATACCAAAATGATCGAACTAAGGAAAACGGTAAAGATAGGAGTGTGATGGTGATACGATACCGGGGCAACTCCCCCAAGCTTGGCAGTTGACAAGGGGAGTGCCCATACCCATATGATTATGTCTCCTTCTTCAAAGTTGGTGATGGTGGAGTTGAAAGCAGTGATGCTAGATCATCATACATCGAGCGTAGGAGATCCTCCAGCTTGCGGATAATACCTTTGAGTGCGGCAATATGCTCCTTCAGCAAAATATTTTCACTTGTGAGATACTTGTTTTGAATTTGAGCTAACTCAATCATCTTGAAAGCTTCAATCTCAGTTTAAGTAAAAAGGCTTGGAAGGGGTTGATGGATGCCTTCTTCTCCTGTTCCCGGAGCCTGATCTGCCACAACCTTCTTGATCCTATTCTCCTTGTTGATCTCCTCGGGTCCTTCCCTCTTCAGATCTATCTTCATTAGCCAAGCATCGTTGCCCTCATTGTTGGAGGAGGAGGACGACATGATGCCTTGCCTTGTCAACCCTAGCAGAAAAATAGCTCGAAACAAGAACATGGGATTTTTGCGTGATACGGTGGTCAAAACCTTCAAGAGAATATATAATGAATTTTTACCGACCAAAAGGAGTAACATACAAGAAATCGGAGTCCGGGAGGCACACGAGGTGCCCACGAGGTAGGGGGCGCGCCCAGGGGAAGGGGGAGCGCCCTCCACCCTCGTGGACAGCTCGTGTCTCTTCCGGACTGTCACTTATTTTTCTATTTTTATAAATATTCCAGAACAGTGAAAAATTGCCATTAGAACTGTTTTGGAGTCGGTTTACTTATCGTATCACATACCTCTTCCTTTTCGGGGTCTGAATCGTTCTGAAAAGTGTCCCTTATGTATTCCTCCAAGGTTACGGTTTCAATAACATTGGTTTCAACATTTATAGGATTACCTGAGATATAATGTTTGATTCTTTGACCGTTCACCACCTTCGGGTTTGTGCCTTCAAAGTTGTTGATTTTTATGGCACCAGAACGATAGACCTCCTCGACAACGTAAGGACCTTCCCATTTAGAGAGAAATTTCCTGCAAAAAATCTTAAACGAGAGTTGTATAGCAAGACATAATCACCTACATTAAACTCACGCTTTTGTATCCTTTTGTCATGCCATCTTTTAACTTTTTCTTTAAATAGTTTGGCATTCTCATAGGCCTGGGTTCTCCATTCATTAAGAGAGCTAATGTCAAATAACCTCTTCTCACCGGCAAGTTTGAAATCATAATTGATCTCTTTAATATCCCAATATGCCTTATGTTCTAGCTCAAGAGATAAGTGACAAGTTTTTACATAAACCATCTTATATGGAGACATACCCATAGGATTTTTGTATGCAGTTCTATAGGCCCATAATGCATCATCAAGTTTCTTGGACCAATTCTTTCTAAACCTATTAACTGTCTTTTGCAAAATTAATTTCAGCTCTCTATTACTTAGTTCTACTTGACCACTAGTCTGTGGGTGATAAGGGGATGCAATTCTATGGTTAACATCATACTTTGCAAGCATTTTACGGAAAGCACCATGAATAAAGTGTGAACCACCATCAGTGATTAAGTATCTAGGGACTCCAAACCTCGGGAAAATAACTTCTTTAAGCATCTTAATAGAGGTGTTGTGATCAGCACTACTAGTTGGAATAGCTTCTACCCACTTAGTAACATAATCAACAAAAACTAAAATATGTGTATACCCATTAGAGGAAGGAAACGGTCCCATGTAATCAAAGCCCGAAACATCAAATGGTTCAATAACAAGTGAATAATTCATAGGCATTTCTTGACGTCTACTGATATTACTAATTCTTTGACATTCATCACAAGATAAGACAAACTTACGGGCATCCTTGAAGAGAGTATGCCAATAAAAACTAGATTGCAATACATTATGTGCAGTTCTATCTCCAGCATGACGTCCTCCATAAGCTTCGGAGTGGCACTTGCGTAGGATCTGCTCCTGTTCATGCACAGGTACACAACGTCTAATGATACCATCTACTCCTTCTTTATAAAGATGTGGGTCATGCCAGAAGTAATGTCTCAAATCATAGATGAACTTTTTCTTTTGCTGGTATGTGAAGCTAGGAGGTATAAACTTGGCAACAATGTAATTAGCATAATCAACATACCATGGAGCAATACAAGAAGTATTTATGACAGCTAATTGTTCATCAAGAAAGCTATCATCAATAGGTTGTTGGTCATCAAGTACATTCTCTAGCCTAGACAAGTTATCTGCAACGGGGTTCTCAGCTCCCTTTCTATCAATAATATGCAAATCAAATTCTTGCAGCAAGAGAACCCATCTAATAAGTCTAGGTTTAGCATCTTTCTTTTCCATAAGGTATTTGATAGCAGCATGATCAGTGTGAATAGCTACTTTAGAATCAACAATATAAGGTCTAAACTTATCACAAGCAAATACAACTGCTAAAAATTCTTTCTCAGTAGTAGCAGAATTTCTCTGGGCACTGTCTAGAGTTCTACTAGCATATTGGATAACATTCAATTTCTTATCAACTCTTTGTCCTAGAACAACACCTACAACATAATCACTAGCATCGCACATAATCTCAAAGGGTAAATTCCAGTCAGGAGGCTGGACAATAGCTGCAGAGATAAATGCTTTCTTAAGTATTTCAAATGCTTCTAGACAATCATCATCATAGGCAAAAGGAATATCTTTTTGTAAGAGATTAGTCAGAGGCCTGGAGATTTTGGAGAAGTCCTTAATGAACCTCCTATAAAACCTGGCATGACCAAGGAAACTTCGTATACCTTTGATGTCCTTGGGACACGACATCTTTTCAATAGCATCAACTTTAGCTTTGTTAACTTCAATACCTCTTTCAAAATTTTATGTCCCAAGACAATGCCTTCATTAACCATAAAGTGGCACTTCTCCCAATTCAAGACAAGATTAGTGTCTTCACGTCTCTGCAAAACTCGATCAAGGTTGCTCAAGAAATCATCAAAAGAAGTTCCGTAAACGGAGAAATCATCGATGAAAACCTCAACAATCTTTTCACAAAAATCAGAGAATATATCCATCATGCATCTTTGAAAGGTAGAAGGTGCATTACATAAACCAAAAGGCATACGTCTATAAGCAAAGGTACCGAAAGGACAAGTAAAAGTGGTCTTTTCTTGATCCCCTTTTGACACAGGTATTTGAGAGAAACCAGAATAGCCATCTAGAAAGCAAAAATGAGTGTGTTTGGATAACCTTTCTAGCTTTTGATCAATAAAAGGCAAAGGGTAATGATCTTTCTTAGTACCTTTATTTAATTTGTGGAAATCAATTACCATCCTATAACCTGTAACAATTCTTTGCGGGATCAATTCATCTTTATCATTAGGAACAACAGTCATACCTCCCTTCTTAGGGACACAGTGGACAAGACTTACCCACTGGCTATCAGCAACTGGATAGATAATACCTGCCTCTAGAAGCTTTAGTATTTCCTTCCTTACCACTTCTTTCATCTTAGGATTTAACCGTCATTGATGATCAATAACTGGTTTAGCATCCTCTTCCAATTTTATCTTGTGTTGGCATAAAGTGGGACTAATGCCCTTAATATCATCCAGAGTATATCCAATAGCACCACGGTGCTTCTTCAGAGTTTTCAATAGTTTCTCTTCTTCCTGCTCTAAAAGGTTAGCACTAATAATAACATGATATATCTTCTTTTCATCAAGATAAACATATTTAAGATTATCAGGTAAAGGTTTAAGTTCAAACATGGGATCACCCTTGGGTGGAGGAGGATCCCCTAGAATTTCAACAAGCAAGTTGTTTTTCAATACGGGTCCTTGCTTAAAGAATATTTCATCTATTTCCCTCCTCTCATTCATATACATATCATTTTCATGGTCTAGCAAATATTGTTCTAAAGGATTGTTAGGAGGCACAACAATAGAAGCAAGACCAATAATTTCATCTTTACTAGGTAATTCTTTATCATGGGATTGTCTACGAAATTTAGCAAAGTTAAAATCATGAGACATATCCCCTAAACCAACAGTAACAATATCTTTTACGCAGTCTATCTTAGCATTAACAGTATTCAAGAAGGGTCTACCAAATATGATGGGACAAAAATCATCTTGTGGGGAACTAAGAATAAGAAAATCAGCAGGGTATTTAACTTTCCCACACAAGACTTCAACATCTCTAACAATCCCAATTGGTGAAATAGTGTCTCTATTAGCAAGCTTAATAGTAACATCAATACCTTCTAGCTCAGAGGGTGCAATATCATGCATAATTTCTTTCTATAAGGAATGAGGGATTATACTTGCACTAGAACCTACATCACATAAGCCATGATAGCAATGATCTCCTATTTTAACAGAAATAACAAGCAAGCCTACAACATGTCTATGTTTACTCCTACCATCGGGTTTGGCTATTCTAGCAGCTTCCTCTTGGAGGTAAATAACATGTCCATCTAAATTTTCTATCAAGAGATCTTTAACCATAGCAACACTAGGTTCAACTTTAATTTGCTCAGAGGGTGTATGTGTTCTAGTACTACTCTTACGAACCATAGTTGAAGCTTTAGCGTGATCCTTTATTCTAACAGGGAAAGGCGGTTTCTCAATATAAGCAGTAGGAACAATATGATCAACATTATAAGTGATAGTCTTTTCTTCAACTTTAACAGGTTCAAGTACTTTTACTTCAAAGGTAGGATGGTATTTAAACCACTTCTCCTTGGGAAGATCAACATGAGTAGCAAATGATTCACAGAAAGAAGCTACTATTTCAGAGTCAAGTCCATATTTAGTGCTAAACTCACGGAAAACATCGGTATCCATAAAAGATTTAACACAATCAAACTTAGGGGTCATACCTGACTCCTTACCTTCGTCGAGATACCAATCTTCAGAGTTGCGTTTAATTCTTTCCAATAAATCCCATTTGAATTCAACAGTCTTCATCATAAAAGAACCAGAACAAGAATTATCGAGCATGGTGCGATTATTGAGAGAAAGTCGAGCATAAAAATTTTGAATGATCATTTTTCTTGAGAGCTCATGATTTGGGCATGAATATAGCATTGACTTAAGCCTTCCCCAAGCTTGAGTGATGCTTTCTCCTTCGCGAGGCCAAAAATTATATATATAATTACGATCACGATGAACCTGATGCATAGGGTAGAACTTCTGATGAAATTCCAACTTTAGTCGATTATAGTTCCATGATCCAATATCATCGCATAGCCTAAACCATGTCAATGTGTCTCCCTTAAGATAAAGGGAAGACCTTCTTATTGATAACATCCTCGGGCATACCTGCAAGCTTAAATAATCCACAAACTTCATCCACGTAGATTAGATGTAAATCATGATGCAGTGTTCCGTCTCCTGTAAAAGGATTATCTAGCAGTTTCTCTATCATACCCGAAGGAATTTCAAAGCAAACATTTTCAGTAGGTTGAGGAGAAACTCTTTCCTCTTCTGGTCGGGGTGAAGATACCCCGGACAAGCCCCTCAAAGGATGATGAGCCATAGTAACAAGTGACAGTAAATTTCAGCACACTATATAAATTTTTCCTTACCAAATTCCACTTACCAAAGGCACTTCACTCCCCGGCAACGGTGCCAGAAAAGAGTCTTGATGACCCACAAGTGTAGGGGATCTATTGTAGCCCTTTCGATAAGTAAGAGTGTCGAACCCAACGAGGAGCAGAAGGAAATGATAAGCAGTTTTCAGTAAGGTATTTTCTGCAAGCACTGAAATTATCGGTAACAGATAGTTTTGTGATAAGGTAATTGGTAGCAAGTGACAAAAGGTAAAAGTAAATAATGTGCAACAATATGGCCCAATCCTTTTTGTAGCAAAGGACAAGCCTGGACAAACTCTTATATGAAGGAAAACGCTCCCGCAGACACATGGGAATTATCGTCAAGCTAGTTTTCATCACGATCATCTGATTCACGTTCGGTACTTTGATAATTTGGTATGTGGGTGGACCTGTGCTTGGGTGCTGTCCTTACTTGGACAAGCCTCCCACTTATGATTAACCTCTATTGCAAGCATCCGCAACTACAAAAGAAGTATTAAGGTAAACCTAACCATAACATGAAACATATGGATCCAAATCAGCCCCTTACGAAGCAACGCATAAACTAGGGTTTAAGCTTCTGTCACTCTAGCAACCCATCATCTACTTATTGCTTCCCAATGCCTTCCTCTAGGCCCAAACAATGGTGAAGTGTCATGTAGTCGACGTTCACATGACACCACTAGAGGAGAGACAACATACATCTCATCAAAATATCGAACGAATACCAAATTCACATGACTACTTATAGCAAGACTTCTCCCAAGTCCTCAAGAACAAAAGTAACTACTCACAAAACATAATATTGTTCATGATCAGAGGGGTATTAATATGCATAATGTATCTGAACATATGATCTTCCACCCAGTAAACCAACTAGCATCAACTACAAGGAGTAATCAACACTACTAGCAACCCATAGGTACCAATTTGAGGTTTGGATACAAAGATTGGATACAAGAGATGAACTAGGGTTTGAGAGGAGATGGTGCTGGTGAAGATGTTGATGAAGATAACCCTCCCCAGGATGGGAGAGTTGTTGGTGATGATGGCGGTGACGATTTCCCCCTCCCGGAGGGAAGTTTCCCCGGCAGAACAGCTCTGCCGGAGCCCTAGATTGGTTTCCGCCAAGGTTCCGCCTCGAGACGGTGGCGTATGGTCCCGAAAGCCTCCTTCTGATTTTTTCCAGGTCAAAACACTTTATATAGGAGAAGATGGGCATCGGGGGGCCATCGAGTGGCCCACGAGGCAGGGGGGCACGCCCCCACCCTCGTGGACATGTGGTGGCCCCCCTGGTGAATTACCTTCGCCAGATATTTTCTATATTTTCTGAAATGGTGTCCCGTGGAGTTTTGGAGCTTTTTGAGTTGTGCAAAATAGGTTTCCAATGTTTGCTCCTTTTCCAGCCCATAATTCCAGCTGCCGGCATTCTCCCTCTTCATGTAAACCTCGTAAAATAAGAGAGAAAAGGCATACGTATTGTGACATAACGTGTAATAACGGCCCATAGTGCAATAAATATCAACATAAAAGCATGATGCAAAATGGACGTATCAGAATGCTAACCAACATAATTCTCAATGTAATTTCTTTATTGTGGCATGAATGTTCAGATCCGAAAGATTCAAGACAAAAGTCTATATTGACATAAGAATAATAATACTTCAAGCATACTAACAAAGCAATCATGTCTTCTCAAAATAACATGGCCAAAGAAAGTTATCCCTACAAAATCATATAGTCTGGCTATGCTCCCTCTTCATCACACAAAATATTTAAATCATGCTCAACCCCGGTTTCAGCCAAGCAATTGTTTCATACTCATTTTTTTTAAACCTTTCAACTTTCACACAATACAGGAGCGTGATTCATGGATATAGCACTATAGATGGAATAGATTGGTGGTTGTGAAGAAGACAAAATAGGAAGATAGTCTCACATCAACTAGGCATATTAATGGGCTATGGATATGCCCATCAATAGATATCAATGTGAGCGAGTAAGGATTGCCATGCAACGGATGCACTCTAGCTATAAGTGTATGAAAGCTCATCAAAAGAAACTAAGTGGGTGTGCATCCAACTTGCTTGCTCATGAAGACCTAGGGCATTTGAGGAAGCCCATCGTTGGAATATACAAGCCAAGTTCTATAATGAAAATTCCAACTAGTATATGAAAGTGACAAAACAAGAGACTCTCTATAATGAAGATCATGGTGCTACTTTGAAGCACAAGTGTGGAAAAGGATATTAGCATTGTCCCTTCTCTCTTTCTCTCATTTTTTAGAGGTTTTTGTCATTAGCCCTTCTCTATTTTTCTGGGCCATCTTTTTTTTCAATTTGGCCTTTCCTCACATGGGACAATGCTCTAATAATGAAGATCATCACACTTTTATTGACTTACAACTAAAAGATTACAACTCGAAGCTAGAACAAAATATGACTCTATCTGAATGACGATGAAGCAAGTCATATGAGCGGAACGGTGGAAAGTTGCATGGCAATATATCTCGGAATGGCTATGGAAATGCCATGATAAGTAGGTATGGTGGCTATTTTTAGGAAGGTATAAGGTGGGTGTATGGTACCGGCGGGAGTTGCGCGGTACAAGAGAGGCTAGCAATGGTGGAAGGGTGAGAGTTCGTTCAATCCATGGACTCAACATTAGTCATAAAGAACTCACATACTTATTGCAAAAATTTATGAGTTATAAAAACAAAGTACTCAACGCATGCTCCTAGGGGAAGGGTTGGTAGGAGTAAACCATCGCGCGATCCCGACCTCCACACAAAGGATGACACTCAATAAATAAATCATGCTCCAACTTCGTCACATAACGGTTCACCATACGTGCATGCTACTGGAATCACAAACTTTAACACAAGTGTTTCTAAAATTCACAATTACTCCACTAGCATGACTCTAATATCATCATCCTCATACTCAAAACAATCATCAAGTATCAAACTTCTCCTATCATTCATTGGACTTGTATGAAAGTTTTTACTATACTCATCTTGGATGCCTATCATATTAGGACTAGTTTTATAACCAAAGCACATTACCTTGCTGTTCTAAAAGACTCTCAAAAAGACATAAGTGAAGCATGAGAGATCAGTAACTTCTACAAAATAAAACCACCACCATGATCTAAAAGATATAAGTGAAGCACTAGAATAAAACTATCTAGCTCAAAAGATATAAGTGAAGAACATAGAGTATTCTAATAAATTCTAAACCATATTATCTCTCTCAAAAAGGTGTGTCCAGCAAGGATGATGGTGGAAAACTAAAAAGCAAAGACTCAATTCATAAATGACGCTCCAAGCAAAACACATATCATGTGGTGAATAAAAATATAGTGCCGAGTAAAGTTACCGATAGCTGAAGACGAAAGAGGGGATGCCTTCCCGGGGCATCCCCAAGCTTAGGCTTTTGGTTGTCCTTGAATTTTACCTTGGGGTGCCTTGGGCAACCCCAAGCTTAGGCTCTTGCCACTCTTTGGTCCATAGTCCATCAAAGCCATACTCAAAACTTGAAAACTTCACAACACAAAACTTAGCCAAAAATATCGTGAGCTCCGTTAGTATAAGAAAACAAACCACCACTCAAAGTTATTGTAATGAACTCATTCTTGTTTATATTAATGTAAACCTATTGTATTCCAACTTCTCCATGATTCATAACCCCCGATACTACTCATAGATGCATTAAAATAAGCAAACAACACACGAAAAACAGAATCTGTCAAAAACAAAACAATCTGATGTAATCTGTAACTTTTGAATACTTCTATAACTCTAAAAAGTGAAATAAATTGGTAAACGTGAGGAATTTGTCTATTAATCATCTGCAGAAAGAATAAACTAAAAATCACTCTCCAATAAAAAATTAGAACCAATCTCGTGAGCGCTAAAGTTTCTGTTTTTTACAGCATGATCACATAAACTTCACACAAGTCTTCCCAAAGGTTCTACTTGACACAAACACTAATTAAAACACAAAACCACATCTAAACAGAAGCTCGATGCAATATTTATTCCTAAATAGAAGCAAAAACAAAGAAAATAAAATTGGGTTGCCTCCCAACAAGCCCTATCATTTAACGCTCCTAGCTAGGCACGATACAAGAATAGATCTAGGTATTGCCATCTTTGGTAGGCAATCCATAAGTGGCTCTCATAATGGATTCATAAGGTAATTTGATTTTTTTCTAGGAAAGTGTTCCATGCCTTTCCTTAATGGAAATTGGAATCTAATACTTCCTTCCTTCATATCAATAATTGCACCAATCGTTCTAAGGAAAGGTCTACCAAGAATAATAGGACATGAAGGACTGCAATCTATATCAAGAACGATGAAATCTATGGGCACATAATTCCTACTGGCGAAAATAAGAACATAATTAATCCTTCCCATAGGTTTCTTAATGGTAGAATCTTCAAGATGCAAATTTAAAGAACAATCATCAAGTTCATGGAATCCTAAGATATCACACAAAGCCTTTGGAATTGTAGAAACACTTGCACCCAAATCACACAAAGGAAAACATTCTTGATCTTTAATTTTATTTTTTATAGTAGGCTCCCACTCATCATAAAGCTTTATAGGGATAGAAACTTCTAATTCAAGTTCTTCATAATATTGCATCAAAGCATCAACTATGTGTTTGGTTAAAGCCTTATTTTGACTATAAGCATGCGGAGAATTTAGCACAGATTGCAACAAGGAAATACAATCTATTAAAGAGAAATTATCATAATTGAATCCCTTGAAATCCAAAATAGTGGGTTCATCGCTATGCAAAGTTTTAATCTCTTCAATCCCACTTTTAACAATTTTAGCATCAAGATCTAAAAACTCCGAATCGTTGGGACGCCTTTTAATTAAAGTAGACTCATCTCTAGTCCCATCTTTATCAAGATTCATACTAGAAAACAAGGATCTAATAGGAGACACATCAATCAGTTTCAGATCTTCATCTTTATTTTCATGATAACTAGAAGAACACACTTTTATAAATCAATCTTTTTTAGCACGCATCCTAGCGGTTCTTTCTTTGCACTCATCAATGGAAATTCTCATGGCTTTGAGAGACTCATTGATATCATGCTTAGGTGGAATAGATATAAGTTTCAAAGAATCAACATCCAGAGTAATTCTATCCATGTTTCTAGCCAACTCATCAGTCTTAAGCAATTTTTCTTCAAGCAAAGCATTGAAATTCTTTTGCGAGTTCATAAACTCTTTAACACTAGTTTCAAATTCAGAGAGCATCTTACCAAAATTTCCATAAGAGTTATTGTAGGAATTGCCATAATTATTAGAGGAATTTCTAGGAAAAGGCCTAGGATTAAAGTTTCCTCTATAAGAATTGTTACCAAAATTATTCCTACCAATAAAATTCACATCCAAAGATTCATTATTATTTTCAATCAACGTGGATAAAGGCATATCATTAGGATTGGAAGAAGCACTCTTAGTGCAAAATAATTTCATAAGTTCATTTATCTTTCCACTCAAAACACCAATCTCTTCAATAGCATGCACTTTTTTACTAGTAGATCTTTCGGTGTGAAATTGAGAGTAGTTAACCATAATATTATCTAGGAGTTTGGTAGCTTCTCCTAAGGTGGTTTCCATGAAAGTGCCCCCCGCGGACGAATCTAAAAGATTTCTAGAAGCAAAATTCAAGCTAGCATAAAAGTTTTGTATAATCATTCAAAAGTTCAAACCATGTGTAGGGCAATTACGTATCATTAATTTCATTCTCTCCCACGCTTGTGCAACATGCTCATGATCTAGTTGCTTAAAATTCATAATATCGTTTCTAAGAGAGATAATCTTAGTGGGAGGAAAATACTTAGAGATAAAGGCATCTTTGCACAGATTCCATGAATCAGTACTATTTCAAGGCAAAGAGGAAAACCAGGTTTAAGCACGATCTCTAAGTGAAAACGGAAGTAGATTCAATTTATCAATATCATTATCCGTATCCCTCTTCTTTCGCATATCGCACAAATCAACAAAGTTGTTTAGATGGGTAGCGTCATCTTCACTAGGAAGGCCAGAAAATTGATCTTTCATGAAAAGATTCAACAGAGTAGCATTGACCTCACAAGATTCAGCATCGGTAATAGGAGCAATAGGCGTGCTAATAAAATCATTATTGTTGGTATTAGAGAAGCCACACAATTTGGTACTATATTGAGCCATAAGGACAAGCAGACAATCCAACACTCAAGCAAACAAGAGGCAAGCGAATGGTAAACACACGGAAAAAGAAGGGCAAATAAAACGGCAAGGGTGAAGTGGGACAGAGGAAAATGAGAGGCAAATGGCAAATAATGTAATGCGAGGGATAAGTGTTTGTGATAGGTATTTGGTATATGACTTTTGCGTAGATCTCCCCGGCAACGGCGCCAGTAATTTATCTTGCTACTTCTCGAGTTTGCGTTGTATTCCCTCGAAGAGGAAAGGGTAATGCAGCACAATAGCGTAAGTATTTCACTTAGTTTTTGAGAACCAAGGTATCAATCCAGTAGGAGACCATGCGCGAATCCCTCGCACCTGCACAAACAAATAGGAACTTCGCAGCCAAGGAGATAAGGGGTTATGTAATGCCCAGGATGGGACTATATCTCCTACGTGTCGAGGCACGACTTAAAGATATAAGCCCATTCTGGAATGATCGCAAGTTTGGTACCTTTGCACATCTCATGTAAAAATAGGGATGAAAGCGGAAAAGATAGTTGGCTTACACTCGCCACGTCACACAATTTATTACATAACCAAACATCATTCAAATAAACATCACAACCCGTCTACGGGTGAAGATCCAAATGAAAGATACCAAACATAACATTAAACCACATGTCTGAATCGCCCCTAGTAGAAACCTCTACTGACCGTCGGGATAGTGCACATAGTAACGGCTACGGTCCTCGTCGTACTCCCAGTACAGCTCGGTGCCGTCACTTGAATAGATCGCCTGAGTACCTGCATCTGGTGTGGTGTAGAATCTATGAGCCACAGAGGACTCAGCAATCCCATTCCCGGGTAACACAACTATCCAAGCCTTGGGTGTGGAACAAGGCTGAAGAAAGAACAAGAGGTTGCAGCAGCACTAGCACTAACTTACGCAAAAGAGAGCGAGAAGAGAAGTGCCTCGGACGAAAAGGTGATCACGAAGTGATCCTAACTAAAGCAAGTCAAATGTAACCCCACCGTGTTCACTTCCCGAACCCATTCCGGAAAATGACCGTCACGGTACTCACGCTGGTAGTGTATTCTGAACATGGTGTCAAGTTTTCTACAACCGGATATTAACAAATTCCCATCTGCCACATAACCGCGGGCACGACTTTCGAAAGTTCAAAACCCTGCAGGGGTGTTCCAACTTGGCCCATGACAAGCCCACGATCCGCGGAGTCGCAACTCCAAGGTGGGAAGGCCCGAGTATCCTCGGAATCCCGTGCTCAAGATACTCCGACTAAGGTAAGGCTAATCCAGCAAATCCTCCCGGCGTGCCGACACCCTGATAGTAGCCGCGCGTATGTAGTCTCAGGCCACGACCGGATGAGCACAACGTACAGTGACCAAAACCCAAGTTACCAAGGGGGGTACTGCACACGACTCTAGTTTGGACCAACACTCAAATCGAACACTGGCCCAGGGGGGTTGATTAATTAATCCTCGGGTTAATTACTCCCTCGGCAAGTTTTAGTTGTTTAGGCAAATAGTACCAATGTTGGGACTTGCTGGAAAATACTTAGCACCTAGCGGTTTATCGAGGGGGTCCCATAACCCCAACCGTGTGAGGAACGCATAATCAAGGAACATAACACCGGTTCATACGGTTCCTAGGGCGGCATGAGTGGAACAAATCACCAAGCAAAAGGCTTAGCCTTTCACCCATTACCAATATATAGATGATTTCATTAAGAGTTAATATAGTGTGATATCCCAACAAGCTTCAACATGAAGCAAGAATCTTCAATCTTCTCCTGCAACTAGCAATGCTATAAGAGGGGCTGATCGAAGCTTACTTAGCCAATCAATGGTTTGCATAGGTAGGGTGGTTAGACATGATCATGGTTACAATAGGAGGCTGACAGGAAAACATGGGCATCGAGGCAAAAGCTATAGAGCGAGACTTCTAGCAATAGGCAAAGATAGTAATGATATTCGGGTCAGGTCAACTTGCCTGAAGGGTCGTCGATGGGATCGTAAGAAAGCTCCTCGTTCTCAACCTCGGTAGTAACCACGTTCTCGTACTCGGTCTCAGCTTCCAGCTCTACTCAAAACAAAACACACGAGGCACGAAATCAACAAGATGCAATGCGCAAACAACAGGATGCATGGCTGATGCACTAAGGAAGCACTACAGATGCACTTAGGAAGCATAGAAAATCAACATAGGAAGCACAGAGTTACAGCACAAGGAGCATGACAATATGCAACAAGCAAAATACTTCAAAACATGTTAACAATAGGATATTATGAATCTACATGCAAAAACACACAAGTTACATATATGACTTGCTCAAAACGGAGCAACGGGCTAAAAGATACACCCGAAACAATAAACATGGCAAGGCTGAAAATAACAACCACATAGCAACTTCGGAGCAAGAGATAAATAGTCTACAACACTCAAACATCATGGTAAGAACCATGAACATAAAGTAGACATATCCTACAGCAAACAATTCCATTGGAGCATCTCCATAGGAGGCATGGATCAATAGCAACAAGCTATGACATTTTGAACTTGACAACAAATCCTAACAACAGTATTTTATAGCAAATTGGGAGCAAGAGTTAAATATGCTACAGCCACCCAAATAAGCATGTGAGAGCATGAATGGATAGCCAACAACTTATACCACAAGGAATCATCAAGAGTCACCCCAAAACTAGCATGGATTTGCCTAGAACAACAAGCAAACATGGCATCTGGAAATTATAGATTCCAGACTTAGTGAAATTTCACCAAGTGTTAAAACATCAGTTTTCTCATGGCATGTTTGTGAGCAAGTTTAAGTCACCTCAAAGCAAAACATGGCAAGTGGTTAGCACCACAGCAAAGTACACATGATGGGGAGTCCAAAACATCTAAGCATGCATCAAGGGGACAACCACATCAATAGCAACGAGCTCCTCAACTAGGCATCTCGTAACAAGTTTAACAACATAACAGCCACATAGAGTTTTGCAAAGGAGATAAACATGGCAAGATGAAATCTATCATGCAAGCTAAAGCAACCAACATGTAGGGCATTACATGATGAACATGTGGACATATCATTTGCTTCATTTGGATAAACATGCAACAAGTTATCACATTGCAAACATGGCATGAAAACAACTACTAGCGACATTTCATAACAAGTAGCACTCTTCTCATGAAGATTAAGACATCTATATGATCTCAAACATGCATGGCACAATGGAACAAAACATAGTACAAGTCACCACGATCATTTTGACATATCATATGCTCAAATCGGACATGCACAGTAAAAGTTATCCACAAAACAAAACAACATCAGACAACTGAAAACTCTAGGGACTTAGTGAAAAAAACGGGATCAACCTCCGAAGCGGGTCGTGGGCGCGGTCAACCGGGTCTGGACTGGGGTCAACGGGTCCACACGGGCGTCGGTGCGGGTCGGGCAGACCTGGAGCGGGTCTCGGGCCGAAGCGGATCAACGGCCCACCGGCCCGTTAGGGATCCTCGGATCTGGATCGAGGCCTCGGCGCGGTTGCCTCGAGCGCTGGTTCGGCGACAGGCGGTCGATGCGGTGCGGCGGCGCCCTGTGGGGCCGGGAAGACGGCGCGGCCTTGCGCCCCGACCGGCGGGAGGCGGGAGACCGGCAGCGGAGGAGAGCCCGTCCGGCGCGGCGGCACGAAGGGCTCGGCCAGCGGGGAGGCGCGAGGTCGCCGGCGGGGAAGGCAACCTGGCGGCGGCGGTGAGGAGGCTGCTCCGGCGGCTGCTCCTGGCGGCGCAGCGACGTCCGACGAGGTGACGCGGCGGCGGGAGCCTCGGGCGGCGGGGCGAGGTGGCTGGAGGTGGAAGACGACTCGGGCTCGGGCCCACGGGTCGGATCTCGGAAGCACACTCGGGTGAGTCGGAAGCACGGGCGCGACATGTCAGAAGCACGGCGGCGACGAGTCGGAAGCACGGCGGCTCAACGGGGGAAGCACCGCGTGTCAACGGTGGAAGCACCGCGCGGCAACAGTGGAAACATTAGGGTTTCAGACGCGAAATTTGAGGTGGGTGGACGTTTATATAGGCACAAGGAGCTAGGATTGTCCAAAAGATGGGAGGTTTTCGGCCACGAGATCATAATTGGATGGCCTAGATGAAGGAAGGGGTTTGAGTTGGGTTCGTGGGCTGTTGGAGGGGTTTCTTGGGCCTCAAAGAGGAGGTACTTTTAGCCCACGAGAATAACTATTGGAGTAGCAAACGAACTCCAAACGCGACGAGATTTGACAGGCGGGTTACACACAACAAAACAACATCGCACGATAAGTCTCACGCCAAACCGGAAACGTTACACGGCCAAACACAAAAGTAAGCCTCGGGGATGCCACGGACACGTGTGAGGGCGCCGGAACTCAAAACGGACAACGGAAAGGAATGAGTGAGACCGGATGCAAACGACAACACAAATGCAATGCAATGCACATGACAACATGACATGGATGAATGCACACACGCACACGACAAAAGACGAAAAACCCGAAAAGACGAAGAACCCAGAATGGAACTGATGGAGCCAAAGAT
>LR738715.1:417679474-417727822 GCA_902687465.1 Secale cereale
ATATATATATATATATATATATATATATATATATATATATTGCCAAAAAGGGAAAGTATTACATCCGGGGCATTACAAACTCTCCTCTACTACAAAAAGATCTCGTCCCGAGATCTAGGACTGGAAGAAGGAAGGGTACTCAGAACGAAGGTGATCTTCTCGTTCCCACGTAGCTTCTCGGTCGGTATTATGTGACCACTTGACTTTCAAGAATTTGATTGACTTGTTGCGGGTCTTGCGCTCGGTTTCTTCGAGAATAGCAATGGGATGCTCTCGGTAAGACAAGTCTTGTTAAAGATCAATCTCCTCAAACGGAATGGTGCGTTCAGGTGTCTTGAAGCACTTGCGGAGTTGAGACACATGAAACACATCATGAACATTGGCGAAGTTTGAAGGTAGCTCAAGTTGATAGGCTAGATCGCCTCTTTTGCCAAGGATCTTGATAGGCCCGACGTATCTAGGAGCAAGCTTTCCTTTGATACCGAATCTTTGGGTGCCTTTCATAGGAGAAACACGGAGATATACATGATCCCCAATGTTGAAGGCCAAATCACGATGCTTGCCGTCATAGTAGCTCTTCTGACGTGATTGAGCGGCCTTGAGATTCTCACGTATGACTTTGCACATTTCTTCGGCTTATGAGATCAAGTCATTGCCAAGAAGTTGGCGTTCACCAGTCTCGGACCAGTTGAGAGGGGTACGACACTTCCTGCCATAGAGGATTTCAAACGGAGCTTTGCCGGCACTTGCTTGGAAGCTATTGTTGTAAGAGAACTCGGCAAACGGAAGGCAATCTTCCCATTTCATGCCAAAAGATATGACATAGGCTCTGAGCATGTCTTCTAGAATCTGATTCACTCTCTTGACTTGACCACTAGTCCGAGGGTGAAATGCAGTGCTGAAACGGATCTTAGTGCCCATGGCAGACTGAAAGGAGTCCCAGAACTTGGAAGTGAACAAACTTCCACGGTCTGAGGAGATAACTTGAGGAATGCCATGTAAGGACACAATTCTGGAAGTGTACAATTCTGCAAGTTGAGCTGGATTGATGGATTCTTTGACTGGAAGGAAGTGAGCGACTTTGGTAAGCTTGTCAATCACCACAAAGATAGAATCATTCCCTCTCTTGGACTTAGGAAAGCCAGTGACGAAATCCATTTCAATGTGGTCGAATTTCCACTCGGGAATATGAAGAGGTTGGAGAAGACCGGCTGGACGTTGATGCTCTGCCTTCACTCTTCTGCAGACATCACATTCATTCACGAATTGGGCAATCTCCCTTTTCATGCGAGTCCACCAGTAAGATTGCTTGAGGTCCTGGTACATCTTGGAACTACCAGGATGAATGGAAATGAGGGAATCATGTGCTTCGTCCATTATGAGCTTCCTGAGATCGCCTTTGGGAACCACAAGTCTGTCCTCAAAGAACAAGGTATCTCTCTCATCAACGCGATAGCACTTGTATTTGGGAGTACCCTTTGCAATACCATGTTTCACTTTCTGCACCATAGCATCACTGAGTTGGGCCTCACGGATCTGATCTTCCAAGGTAGGAGCAACTTGAAGATTTGCAAGAAAACCTTGCGGAACAACTTGGAGGTTGAGCTTCCTGAATGCTTCACAAAGCTCAGGCTGGAACGGCTTGATAAGGAGGCTGTTGCAATATGCCTTTCTGCTCAAAGCATCTGCAATCACATTCGCCTTGCCAGGTGTGTATTCGATGCTGGGATCATACTCTTGGATCATTTCGACCCAACGAGTCTGGCGGAGGTTCAAATTCGGCTGTGTGAAGATGTACTTCAAGCTCTTGTGATCGGTGAAGATGTCGAATTTTCTGCCCAATAGAAGGTGTCTCCACGTAATCAAAGCATGGACCACAGCTGCTAGTTCAAGATCATGTGTGGGATAGTTCTTCTCACTTGGCTTCAACTGACGAGAAGTGTATGCCACAATCTTCTTGTCCTGCATTAGCACACCACCAAGTCCTTGAAGAGAAGCATCACAGAATACTTCATAGGGCTTGGACTCATCTGGAGGAGTAAGAACTGGAGTAGAGATGACCTTTTCTTTGAGAGTTTTGAAAGCCACATCACAATCTGGAGACCAGTTGTACTTGACATTCTTCTGTAGCAAGTTGGAGAGAGGCTTGGCAATCTTGGAGAAGTTCTCAACGAACCTTCTGCAAAAGCTAGCAAGGCCAAGGAAGCTTCAGAGTTGCTTGACGTTCTGAGGAGGTTCCTAGTTGACAATTGCTTCAACTTTCTCGGCGTTCACAGCAATACCGTCAGCGGAGATGATATGGCCCAGATACAAGACCTTATCGAGCGAAAATTCGCACTTGGAGAACTTGGCATAGAACTTATGTTCACGGAGTCTGTCGAGAACCAGACGGAGGTGCTTTTCGTGATCTTCTTCATTCTTGGAGAATACCAAAATGTCATCCAGATACACAAGCACAAACTCGTTGGTGTAGGGGTTGAAAATGTAGTGCATCATTATCGAGAAGGTAGGTGGAGCATTGGCGAGGCCAAAAGACATGACTGTATACTCATAGGAGCCGTAGCTCGTTCTGTAGGCAGTCTTGTGGATATCTTCTTCACGAATGCGAATTTGGTGATAGCCCATTCGGAGATCGAGCTTAGAGAACACTTTAGCTCCTTTGAGCTGCTCGAACAATTCATTGATGTTGGGGAGTGGATACTTGTTCTTTATTTTCTTCTTGTTCAATGGCCGGTAATAAACGCAAAGGCGCTCCGTGCCATCCTTCTTCTTGGCAAATAAGACACCACAGCCCCAAGGAGACGTACTAGGCCTGATCAGACCCATACGCTCTTGTTCATCAAGCTGTTTCTTCAACGCCTTCAACTCTTCAGGAGAGAGCTTCTACGGACGCCGGCATGCTGGCTCAGTACCAGGCTCGAGTTCAATGACGAATTCCACTTGACGATGTGAAGGCATGCCTGGAAGTTCTTCAGGAAAAACGTCTTCGTATTCGTTAACCACCGGAATTTGAGAGATGGCATTAATCTCGCCCTTGTCATTGAGAGAGAATAGCCTGATTGTGTTATCCCTGGAGGCGAAGATAATCACATCTTCATCGCAATGAGTAATCTTGACTTCCTTATTTGCACAATCAATGTGAGCATCATGCTGAGAAAGCCAATCCATCCCGAGGATGAGGTCAATGTCGGAGTTGCCGAGAATAACCGGATTAGCCAGAAAGCGACAATCACCCATGCGAATAGATACATTCGGAGCAAAGTTGTTGGAGTTCATAAGCAAACCCGAAGAAAGCACAGACATCGGTCTAGGCAAAGCTTGCAATGGCATATCATGTGACAATGCAAAAGTTCTTGACATGAAAGATTGTGATGCGCCTGAATCCAACAAGACTTTAGCAGGAAAAGAGTTAACTGAGAGGTTACCCAATATCGCATCAGAAGAATTCTCCGCTTGCGCTGCATTCATCAGATTCACTCTTGCAGACTTTGGATTGTGCTTGACAATAGCTGTGCTCACAGGTGGAGGAGGCGGAAGGCGCCTTGGGTTGGGGCACTTGTTAGCATAATTACCCTTCTGGCCACACTTGTTGCACACCACTTCTGAGAGAGGACGGTAATGAGGAGCACTTGACTTGGAACCTTGAGACTGATGCTTTGACTGGTTGCTTGGGTTGGGTGGGTGGGAGAAACCACGGCCACCAGAGTTCTTGTTGTTGTTGTAGGGAGCTCGGATCACTGGAGGAGGTGGAAGCCAAAACTTCTGTTGCTTCGCGACCACTTGAGAAGATGAGGAGGAGTGAACAGCGTCTCTGATCCTCTTTTTGGAAGCTTCCATCTTGAGCTGGGCTGCCTCTTGCTTAAGCGCCATATTATAGAATTTGTCAAACTCATCAGGCTCGAACAAGGTGAGAGCAAGTTGAAGTTCATCCTTCAGACCTCCACGGAACTGATAGATCTTGCTCTTGGCATCTGGAATGTCTTGCTTAGCATAGCGGGCAAGGTTCTGGAACTTGACATTATATTGGTAGACAGTCATAGAGCCTTGCTTCAGGTTGCGGAATTTCTCACGCATACCCTCGATGACACTTGTTGGAATGTGGTGAGAGCGAAAGTCCTAGCAGAAATCATCCCAAGAGATTACACGCCCTTCTCTGGAGTCTTTGTACTGCTGCCACCAATCAGCTGCTTGGTCCTTGAGTTGGAAGGCTGCAAACTTCACATAGTCCTCGGGCCTGACGTTACTGCACTCAAAATGCTTCTTGATATAAGTAATCCAATCTTCAGCATCGAGAGGGTCGACACAGTAATTGAAAGCCTTTGGTTGATTAGCCAAGAACTGGTTGAGCGTAGCATGGTGCTGTTGGTTGAAGAAATTGCCTTGGTTCCCCTGAGCACCCTGATTTGCTTGATTTGCTTGCATCTGCTGCATCATCTGCATAAGCATCTGGGTGTTCTTGTTTGTAGTCTGCATAATTGCTCTCCAGGCCTCAGACGGAGGAGGAGGTGAAGGAGGACGATCAGGAACCTCTTCACCCTCTGGGTTAGCGTTGGGAACCCGTTTCAGAGCCATCCTGAAAGAGATGACCACCAATCAGCAATTTGATTGAAAGAAGATATAAGCTGAAACAACGGCTAGAATTGCAACATAGTCTTCACAAGAATCATTCGAACAAGAGGAACGAATGAAATTCTCAGTTTAATGATAACAACAATCTTCACGAGAAGCCATTGGGAGACATAAGGTAAATAATAAAAACAACAAGGTGCAGATAGAACAAACACAATATAGGAGCTTCGTTCGACATCTTTGTGCTGAAAGCTTATGGAACGTGTTACGAAAGGGTTTTGCAATCCCCAGATCAGCATAGCCAAGGACCCTTTAAGATGCAACTCCCGATCGGAACATCGGCCATAAAACCACTTCACTCAATGTAGAACCCCGAACTCCGTAACCTGCATTCATTGGGAGAATGCCTACGAGCTACTGGATGAACCCACCTATTAATTTCCGAAAGTTTCCAGTTATGCAAACAGGTGTTGGGGATACAGGGGAAGCATCGCGCACTCAACTCTAATCCTACATCCAGTTGTATCCATCCTTCAACACATAACCAGTTGTTCTCGGAAACCGTCTATCTCGGACCTTCGAAACGCATCCACTATACAAGCTATGGCAATACTCCCGAACTACCTCCCCAGTACTGGGTGATGTCGGGGTTATCTTGCCACCAACCGTATAGGAGAGTTTTCGATGTCGGTCGTCTTAAGTATTCTAGAACTACCACGATATGTTTGTGACGACAATACCCCGAAGCTCAACTCCCTGGGACACTGCCACAACCCCTAATGTCAGGAGGCATCGAGAACAATATTCTCGTCACAAAGACATCGAAACAATCCAAACAATACTCGCGAGATTCCTAAAAAAAAATTGGTGTGATTTTTTAGAGTAGAAGAGGCAAGAGTAATCGCCAGGAGTCCTCACCAGAGTGAAAAGAGATGAGGAGCAAAAGAAATCCTACTCTCCGATATAAATATAGGACTCAAAACATTTTAAGTGTGTGCCTAGACTCAACCGTCAACGATTCGATCAAACAGTGGGGGCTTCTAGGTCGGAGAAGGCTCTGAATACCAACTTGTAATGCCCAGGATGGGACTATATCTCCTACGTGTCGAGGCACGACTTAAAGATATAAGCCCATTCTGGAATGATCGCAAGTTTGATACCTTTGCACATCTCACGTAAAAATAGGGATGAAAGCGGCAAAGGTAGTTGGCTTACACTCACCACATCACACAATTTATTACATAACCAAACATCATTCAAATAAACATCACAACCCGTCTACGGGTGAAGATCCAAATGAAAGATACCAAACATAACATTAAACCACAGGTCTGAATCGCCCCTAGTAGAAACCTCTACTGACCGTCGGGATAGTGCACATAGTAACGGCTACGGTCCTCGTCGTACTCCCAATACAGCTCGGTGCCGTCACTTGAATAGATCGCCTGAGTACCTGCATCTGGTGTGGTGTAGAATCTGTGAGCCACAGAGGACTCAGCAATCCCGTTCCCAGGTAACACAACTATCCAAGCCTTGGGTGTGGAACAAGGCTGAAGAAAGAACAAGACGCTGCAGCAGCACTGGCACTAACTTACGCAAAAGAGAGCGAGAAGAGAAGTGCCTCGGATGAAAAGGTGATCACGAAGTGATCCTAACTAAAGCAAGTCAAACATAACCCCACCGTGTTCACTTCCCGAACCCATTCCGTAAAATGACCGTCACGGTACTCACGCTGGTAGTGTATTATGAACATGGTGTCAAGTTTTCTACAACCGGATATTAACAAATTCCCATCTGCCACATAACCGCGGGCACGGCTTTCGAAAGTTCAAAACCCTGCAGGGGTGTTCCAACTTGGCCCATGACAAGCCCACGATCCGCGGAGTCACAACTCCAAGGTGGGAAGGCCCGAGTATCCTCGGAATCCCGTGCTCAAGATACTCCGACTAAGGTAAGGCTAATCCAGCAAATCCTCCCGGTGTGCCGACACCCTGATAGTAGCCGCGCGTATCTAGTCTCAGGCCACGACCGGATGAGCACAGCGTACAGTGACCAAAACCCAAGTTACCAAGGGGGGTACCGCACACGACTCTAGTTTGGACCAACACTCAAATCGAGCACTGGCCCAGGGGGGTTGATTAATTAATCCTCGGGTTAATTACTCCCTCGATAAGTTTTAGTTGTTTAGGCAAATAGTACCAATGTTGGGACTTGCTGGAAAAGACTTAGCACCTAGCGGTTTATCGAGGGGGGCCCATAACCCCAACCGTGTGAGGAACGCATAATCAAGGAACATAACACCGGTTTATACGGTTCCTAGGGCGACATGAGTGGAACAAATCACCAAGTAAAAGGCTTAGCCTTCCACCCATTACCAATATATAGATGATTTCATTAAGAGTTAATATAGTGTGATATCCCAACAAGCTTCAACATGAAGCAAGAATCTTCAATCTTCTCCTGCAACTAGCAATGCTATAAGAGGGGCTGAGCGAAGCTTACTTAGCCAATCAATGGTTTGCATAGGTAGGGTGGTTAGACAGGATCATGGTTACAATAGGAGGCTGACAGGAAAACATGGGCATCGAGGCAAAAGCTATAGAGCGAGACTTCTAGCAATAGGCAAAGATAGTAATGATATCCGGGTCAGGTCATCTTGCCTGAAGGGTCGTCGATGGGATCGTAAGAAAGCTCCTCGTTCTCAACCTCGGTAGTAACCTCGTTCTCGTACTCGGTCTCAGCTTCCAGCTCTACTCAAAACAAAACACATGAGGCACGAAATCAACAAGATGCAATGCGCAAACAACAGGATGCATGGCTGATGCACCAAGGAAGCACTACAGATGCACTTAGGAAGCACAGAAAATCAACATAGGAAGCACAGAGTTACAGCACAAGGAGCATGACAATATGCAACAAGCAAAAGACTTCAAAACATGTTAACAATAGGATATTATGAATCTACATGCAAAAACTCACAAGTTACATATAGGACTTGCTCAAAACGGAGCAACGGGCTAAAAGATACACC
Organism: Secale cereale; assembly: GCA_902687465.1. Lineage (NCBI taxonomy): Eukaryota > Viridiplantae > Streptophyta > Magnoliopsida > Poales > Poaceae > Secale > Secale cereale. Next base: position 417,687,075 of record LR738715.1, read on the forward strand.
CGAAACAATAAACATGGCAAGGCTGAAAATAACAACCACATAGCAACTTCGGAGCAAGAGATAAATAGTCTACAACACTCAAACATCATGGTAAGAACCATGAACATAAAGTAGACATATCCTACAACAAACAATTCCATTGGAGCATCTCCATAGGAGGCATGGATCAATAGCAACAAGCTATGACATTTTGAACTTGACAACAAATCCTGACAACAGTATTTTATAGCAACTTGGGAGCAAGAGTTAAATATGCTACAGCCACCCAAATAAGCATGTGAGAGCATGAATGGATAGCCAACAACTTATACCACAAGGAATCATCAAGAGTCACCCCAAAACTAGCATGGATTTGCCTAGAACAACAAGCAAACATGGCATCTGGAAATTACAGATTCCAGACTTAGTGAAATTTCACCAAGTGTTAAAACATCAGTTTTCTCATGGCATGTTTGTGAGCAAGTTTAAGTCACCTCAAAGCAAAACATGGCAAGTGGTTAGCACCACAGCAAAGTACACATGATGGGGAGTCCAAAACATCTAAGCATGCATCAAGGGGACAACCACATCAATAGCAACGAGCTCCTCAACTAGGCATCTCGTAACAAGTTTAACAACATAACAACCACATAGACTTTTGCAAAGGAGATAAACATGGCAAGATGAAATCTATCATGCAATCTAAAGCAACCAACATGTAGAGCATTACATGATGAACATGTGGACATATCATTTGCTTCATTTGGATAAACATGCAACAAGTTATCACATTGCAAACATGGCATGAAAACAACTACTAGAGGCAGTTTATAACAAGTAGCACTCTTCTCATGAAGATTAAGACATCTAGATGACCTCAAACATGCATGGCACAATGGAACAAAACATAGTACAAGTCACCACGATCATTTTGACATATCATATGCTCAAATCGGACATGCACAGTAAAAGTTATCCACAAAACAAAACAGCATCAGACAACTGAAAACTCTAGGGACTTAGTGAAAAAAAACGGGATCAACCTCCGAAGCGGGTCGTGGGCGCGGTCAACCGGGTCTGGACTGGGGTCAACGGGTCCACACGGGCGTCGGTGCGGGTCGGGCAGACCTGGAGCGGGTCTCGGGCCGAAGCGGGTCAACGGCCCACCGGCCCGTTAGGGATCCTCGGATCTGGATCGAGGCCTCGGCGCGGTCGCCTCGAGCGCTGGCTCGGCGACGGGCGGTCAATGCGGCGCGGCTCCGCCCTGCGGGGCCGGGAAGGCGGCGCGGCCTTGCGCCCCAACCGGCGGCGGAGGAGAGCCCGGCCGGCACGGCGGCGCGGAGGGCTCGGCCGGCGGGGAGGCGCGAGGTCGCCGGCGGGGAAGGCAACCTAGCGGCGGCGGTGAGGAGGCTACTCCGGCGGCTGCTCCTGGCGGCGCGGTGACGTCCGGCAAGGTGGCGCGGCGGCGGGAGCCTCGGGCGGCGGGGCGAGGTGGCTGGAGGTGGAAGACGACTCGGGCTCGGGCCCACGGGTCGGATCTCGGAAGCACGCTCGGGTGAGTCGGAAGCACGGGCGCGACACGTCGGAAGCACGGCGGCGACGAGTCGGAAGCACGGCGGCTCAATGGTGGAAGCACCGCACGTCAACGGTGGAAGCACCGCGCGACAACAGTGGAAACATTAGGGTTTCAGACGCGAAATTTGAGGTGGGTGGACGTTTATATAGGCACAAGGAGCTAGGGTTGTCCAAAAGAGGGGAGGTTTTCGGCCACGAGATCACAATTGGATGGCCTAGATGAAGGGAGGGGTTTGAGTTGGGTTGGTGGGCTGTTGGAGGGGTTTCTTGGGCCTCAAAGAGGAGGTACTTTTAGCCCACGAGAATAACTGTTGGAGTAGCAAACGAACTCCAAACGCGACGAGATTTGACAGGCGGGTTACACACAACAAAACAACATCGCACGACAAGTCTCACGCCAAACCGGAAACGTTACACGGCCAAACACAAAAGTAGGCCTCGGGGATGCCACGAACACGTGTGAGGGCGCCAGAACTCGAAACGGACAACGGAAAGGAACGAGTGAGACCGGATGCAAACGACAACACAAATGCAATGCAATGCACATGACAACATGACATGGATGAATGCACACACGCACACGACAAAAGACGAAAAACCCGAAAAGACGAAGAACCCGGAATGGAACTGATGGAGCCAAAGATATATATATATATTGCCAAAAAGGGAAAGTATTACATCCGGGCCATTACAGGTTATCAGTCCCTTCACGGTCACTTACGAAACTGAGATCTGAGAGATAGGATAGGATAATATTTTTGGTATAAGAATAGAAAGTAAAGAAAGCAAAGTAAAGTAGATGGAAGATTAGTATGATGAGAATAGACCCGGGGGCCATAGGTTTCACTAGTGGCTTCTCTGATGATAACTGAATTCTACGGTGGGTGAACAAATTAATGTCGAGCAATTGATATAAAAGCACATAATTATGAGAATATCTAGGCATGATCATTATATATAGGCATCACATCCGTAACAAGTACACCGAAACAATTCTGCATCTACTACTATTGTTCCACACATCGACCGCTATCCAGCATGCATCTAGAGTATTAAGTTCATAAGAACCGAGTAACGCTTTAAGCAAGATGACATGATGTAGAGGGATAGACTCAAGCAATATGATATAAACCCCATCTTTTTATCCTCGATGGCAACAATACAATACGTGCCTTGTTGCCCCTACTATCACTGGGAAAGGACACCGCAAGATTGAACCCAAAGCCGAGCACTTCTCCCATTGCAAGAACTATAGATCTAGTAGGCCAAACCAAACCAATAATTTGAAGATACTTTCAAGGATATTATAATCATACATAAAAGATGTCAGAAAAGAATCAAATATTGTTCATAGATAATCTTGATCATAAACCCACTATTCATCGGATCTCGATAAACACACTGCAAAAAGATTACATCGAATAGATCTCCTCAAAGATCGAGGAGAACTTTGTATTGAGATCCAAAGAGAGAGAAGAAGCCATCTAGCTAATAACTATGGACCCGAAGGTGTGTGGTAAACTACTCACAACTCATTGGTGAGGCTATGGTGTTGATGTAGAAGCACTCCGTGATCGATCCCCCCTCCGACGGACCTCCGGAACAGGCCCAAAGATGGGATCTCATGGGAACAAAAGGTTGTGGCGGTGGAATTAGGGTTTTCTCCGTTGCGTCGATGTTTTCAGGGTACGTGAATATATATAGGAGGAGGGAGGGCAACGGGGGATCCAGAGCGGGCCCACGAGGGTGGGCGGCGCGCCTGCCCCCCTGGGCGCACCCAGCCCCCTGGTGGATGCCTCTCTCATTCCCTCGTGTGTACTCCAAGTCTTCAGGGTAGATACGGTTCCAAAAATAACTCTACCGAAGGTTTCATTCCGTTTGGACTCCGTTTGACATTCCTTCTCTGCGAAACACTGAAATAGGCAAAAAAACAGCAACCTGCACTCGGCCTTGGGTTAGTAGGTTAGTCCCAAAAATAATATAAAAGTGTATAATAAAGGCCATTAAACATCCAAAACAGAATATATAATAGCATGGAACAATAAAAAATTATAGATACGTTGGAGACGTATCAAGCATCCCCAAGCTTAATTCCTGCTCGTCCTCGAGTAGGTAAATGATAAAAACAATTTTTTTGATGTGGAATACTAACGAACATAATTCTCAATGTAATTTCTTTATTGTGGCATGAATGTTCAGATCCGAAAGATTCAAGACAAAAGTCTATATTGACATAAGAATAATAATACTTCAAGCATACTAACAAAGCAATCATGTCTTCTCAAAATAACATGGGCAAAGAAAGTTATCCCTACAAAATCATATAGTCTAGCTATGCTCCCTCTTCATCACACAAAATATGTAAATCATGCACAACCCAGGTTCCAGCGAAGCAATTGTTTCATACTCAAAAATTTTCAAACCTTTCAACTTTCACGCAATACATGAGCGTGATCCATGGATATAGCACTATAGGTGGAATAGATTGGTGGTTGTGAAGGAGACAAAAGAGGAAGATAGTCTCACATCAACTAGGTGTATTAATGGTCTATGGAGATGCCCATCAATAGATATTAATGTGAGTGAGTAGGGATTGCCATGCAACGGAGGCACTAGAGCTATACGTGTATGAAAGCTTATCAAAAGAAACTAAGTGGGTGTGCATCCAACTTGCTTGCTCATGAAGACCTAGGGCATTTGAGGAAGCCCATCATTGGAATATAAAAGCCAAGTTCTATAATGAAAATTCCCACTAGTATATGAAAGTGACAAAACAAGATACTCTCTATAATGAAGATCATGGTGCTACTTTGAAGCACAAGTGTGGAAAAGGATAGTAGCATTGTCCCTTCTCTCTTTTCTCTCATTTTTTGGAGGGGCTTTCTCTTTTTTTATTAGCCCCTCTCTATTTTTGGCCCATCTTTTTTTATTTGGCCTTTCCTCACATGGGACAATGCTCTAATAATGAAGATCATCACACTTTTATTGACTTACAACTCAAAGATTACAACTCGAAGCTAGAACAAAATATGACTCTATTTGAATGATGATGAAGCAAGTTGTATGAACGGAACGGTGGAAAGTTGCATGGAAATATATCTCAGAATGGCTATGGAAATGCCATGATAGGTATGTATGGTGGCTATTTTGAGGAAGGTATAAGGTGGGTGTATGGTACCGGCGAAAGTTGCGCGGTACAAGAGATGCTAGCAATGGTGGAAGGGTGAGAGTGCGTATAATCCATGGACTCAACATTAGTCATAAAGAACTCATATACTTAGTGCAAAATTTATGAGTTATCAAAACAAAGTACTCAACGCATGCTCCTAGGGGAAGGGTTGGAAGGAGTTTACCATCGCACGATCCCGACCTCCACACAAAGGATGACACTCAATTCATAAATCATGCTCCAACTACGTCACATAACGGTTCACCATACGTGCATGCTACGGGGATCACAAACTTTAACACAAGTGTTTCTCAAATTCACAATTACTCCAGTAGCATGACTCTAATATCATCATCCTCATATCTCAAAACAATCATCAAGTATCAAACTTCTCCTATCATTCATTGCACTTGTATGAAAGTTTTTAGTATACTCATCTTGGATGCCTATCATATTAGGACTAGTTTTATAACCAAAGCACATTACCATGCTGTTCTAAAAGACCCTCAAAAGTATATAAGTGAATCACGAGAGATCAATAATTTCTACAAAATAAAACCACCACCGTGCTCTAAAAGATATAAGTGAAGCACTAGAGCAAAACTCTCTAGCTAAAAAGATATAAGTGAAGCGCATAGAGTATTCTAATAAATTCTAAATCATATTATCTCTCTCAAAAAGGTGTGTCCAGCAAGGATGATTGTGGCAAACTAACAAGAAAAGACTCAAATCATACATGACGCTCCAAGCAAAACACATATCATGTGGTGAATAAAAATATAGCCCCGAGTAAAGTTACCGATAGATGAAGACGAAAGAGGGGATGCCTTCCCGGGGCATCCCCAAGCTTAGGCTTTTGGTTGTCCTTTAATTTTACGTTGGGGTGCCTTGGGCATCCCCAAGCTTAGGCTCTTGCCACTCTTCGTTCCATAGTCCATCAAAGCCATACCTAAAACTTGAAAACTTCACAACACAAAACTTAGCCAAAAATCTCATGAGCTCCGTTAGTATAAGAAAACAAACCACCACTCAAAGGTATTGTAATGAACTCATTCTTTGTTTATATTGGTGTTAAACCTACTGTATTCCAACTTCTCCATGATTCATACACCCCGATACTACTCATAGATTCATCAAAATAAGCAAACAACACACGAAAAACAGAATCTGTCAAAAACAGAACAATCTGTAGTAATCTGTAACTTTCGAATACTCTTGTAACTCTAAAAAATGAAATAAATTGGTAAACGTGAGGAATTTTTCTATTAATCATCTGAAAAAAGAATCAACTAAATATTACTCTCCAGTAAAAAAATACAGCCAATCTTGTGAGCGCTAAAGTTTCTGTTTTCTACAGCATGATCACACACACTTCACACAAGTCTTCCCAAAGGTTCTACATGGCACAAACACTAATTAAAAGACAAAACCACATCTAAATAGAAGGTAGATGTAATATTTATTCCTGAACAGAAGCAAAAATCAATAAAATAAAATTGGGTTGCCTCCCAACAAGCGCTATCGTTTAACGCCCCTAGCTAGGCACGATACAAGAATAGATCTAGGTATTGCCATCTTTGGTAGGCAATCCATAAGTGGCTCTCATAATGGATTCATAAGGTAATTTTATTTTCTTTCTAGGAAAGTGTTCCATGCCTTTCCTTAACGGAAATTGGAATCTAATACTTCCTTCCTTCATATCAATAATTGCACCAATCGTTCTAAGGAAAGGTCTACCAAGAATAATAGGACATGAAGGATTGCAATCAATATCAAGAATGATGAAATGTACGAGCACATAATTCATATTGGCGACAATAATAACATCATTAATCCTTCCCATAGATTTCTTAATGGTAGAATCCGCAAGATGCAAATTTAAAGAACAATCATCAAGTTCATGGAATCCTAACATATCACACAAAGACTTTGGAATTGTAGAAACACTTGCACCCAAATCACACAAAGCAAAACATTCATGATCTTTAATTTTAATTTTTATAGTAGGCTCCCACTCATGATAAAGCTTTCTAGGGATAGAAACTTCTAATTTAAGTTTTTCTTCATAATATTGCATCAAAGCATCAACTATGTGTTTGGTAAAAGCCTTATTTTGACTAAAAGCATGCGGAGAATTTAGCACGGATTGCAACAAGGAAATACAATCTATTAAAGAGAAATTATCCTAATTGAATCCCTTGAAATCGAAAATAGTAGGTTCATCGCTATGCAAAGTTTTAATCTCTTAAATCCCACCTTTAACCATTTTTGCATCAAGATCTAAAACTCCAAATCATTGGGACACCTTTTAATTAAAGTAGACTCATCTCCAGCCCCATCTTATCAAGATTCTTACTAGAAAACAAGGATCTAATAGGAGACACATTAATCACTTTCAAATCTTCATCTTTATTTTCATGATAACTAGAAGAACACACTTTTATAAAGCAATCTTTTTTAGCACGCATCCTAGCGGTTCTTTCTTTGCAGAGCCGAACACAATACACCTTTTTGCAGAAGATATATTCGGAAGAAGGAACCCGCCTTGCAATGCCGAAGACAATATGGAAGCCAAACTCATAATCATCATCAAAGACAGGTTCAGCGGCTACTGAGGGAGTTCTGGATCGAGGGGTCCTCATGTGGCCGGATAAACTCCTGGTGGGCCGGACTGGTGGGCCGTGAAGATTATAATTGAAGATCATTTCTCGTATCCAGATAGGACTCCTGTATTCATGTAATGGCAAGTTTAAGGTTCGGGTGTAGATTTTCCTTCCTCTGCAAGATGACATGTAAAAACCCTAGGCCCCTCCGGTGTGTATATAAACTGGAGGGTTTAGTCTGTAGAGGCTAGAACATAATCACAATATCCTCATAGGCTAGACTTAGGGTTTGGCCAATACGATCTCGAGGTAGATCAACTCTTATATTCATATTCATCCATACTAATATAGCAGGAAGTAGGGTATTACCTCGACCGAGAGGTCCTGAACCTAGGTAAACATCGTGTCCCTATTCTCCTGTTACCATCGATCCTTAGACGCATAGTTCGGGACCCCCTACCCAAGATCCGCCGGTTTTTACACCGACACCCGTAACATCCGAAGAGGTTCCCAAAAAGGGTCCCAGGGTCAAGCCTCCGGCTAGCAGATATGGAGCCAATACCTTTAACTTACCTTGTTTTTGGTAATTCTTTATGGTCATGATCTAACTCTTAAAAATCGCAGGCCTCCACGTGACAGCCCCACCGAGCAGACCTCGGAGGGGACATCTCCGCCCGCCGTACAGGCGGACAGCAGGTCCGCGTCATGCTCCATGCCTTCCCTGATCCCTGAAGGGGCCGGGGAGGTATTGTCTCTAAGTACCCCTCCTCCCCCAAACACGGAGGAGGTGGTCGACACCATCATGGCCGAGGTTGACGCCTCAGTCGCTAAAGACCAAGAGAATGTGTCCCTCTTGGCTGGTGCGGGAAGGAAGTCCGGACCATCCGGACCCCATCAGTTGTCTGCTCCTGAGCCCCCAAGGCTCTTGACAGAGCAAGCTATCCCTTCCAGTGAGGGAGGGGCGGAGATACTATGCTAGCATCGAACACCTCCAAACGGGCGGCATCTGGCTGGCCGGACGTGCTGGAGTAGTTGGTGGACAACTTCGTCATCGTTGATGGGAATCACACTCTTATGAGTGCGGTCATGCATGGTATTCGGTCCGTCCAATACAGATTGAATGACAATGTCCAAGGCCTTTTGACAGGCTTTGAGGTAAGTCAAGTAATACTCTCTTCTTGTAGATTGGATCTAGTCCTTAGTTTAAGTATGCCATATCTATAGTAGCCCCCGAGACTCTGCACGGTTTGTGAAGAAAACCTGCGGAGGATCCCGTTCGACAAGACATTATTTGAAGTGGCCCGAATTTTTGAAAGTCACAGGCATCTTATCTGGCCGCGGCTTCTAATGTTGCTGTACTGGAGGAGGTGGATCAGAAGCTCAAGCATTTCGATAACGAGCTTGATCTTGTCAACAAGCAGCTCGATGAGGCGCAAGGTAAGGCCTTTGAGAAGATGTGTAATTTCTTAGTGCCGGGTATTGGCGATCTAGACAATGTGCTAATCCTTAATGTGATGATTTTTTAGCTACCGCCGCCGAGGTCGAGGGCTTGAAAGAGGCCTTAAAGAAAGCCGAAGCAGATGAAGCCGCGCAGAAGACGACCGCTAACAAGGCGGTGGCCGAGCTCGAGAAGGCCAAGCTCGCTGGTGAGCAGCACAAGGCTCGAGTAGATGAGGTGCAAGTGGAGCTCAAGGACGCCGTCAAGAAGCTTGAGGATCTTGAGAAGGACCAGGGAGAGTGATCATCCCGGCTCTCCAAGGCGGAGAAGGAGCTCCAGGAGGCGAGGACTGAAGTGCGAGGTGTCCCGGAGGAGCTCCGCCAAGTCGGGCAAATTGCAAATGGTAAGAAATACTTACTGGAGAGTGTGTTCGGGGGCAACTAGTTCATGCCGCTGACTCTGGTCTGGCGCTCTGCAGGCGTCTTCACCAATCTTACAAAGGGTGTGGTGGCCACCATTGAGCATTTTTCAGCTCACGAGGACGACTCCAAGCAACGGTTGTTCTGTTCTCGGTTTCCAGCCTCCGAGCATCCTCCCCTCCTCAGCAACTAGATGAAGCAGCTGATGGGGCCACATCGAAAGTCTGAGCTGGCGCTGAAGGATCTGTGTGTCCAGATGTGGCTGGCCGAGCCAATTTCAGAGAGCAACTTTGTCTTAGTGTAGAGGCTGTAGGACGCGCCACTCCGCATTGACGCCATGAAGCGATCAACATGCCTTGAGGGGGCTAGGTTGCCGTTTGCCAAGACCATGGTGCATTGGCCAAAGATCAACCTGATGGACATGGCCACTAGTCCTCCGCCCAAGGGAAAGGAGGATCACCGCCCGGATCTATATTATGCGCAGGTGATGAATGGCGCGCGAGCGGTAGAGGGACAATGTTCGATAGATGTAATGTTTGAATGACTTTGGACCCTTATGTTTTATGATGCTTGACTTATTTTGTCTTGCCGTTTTTTAATTTTGACTCCTATGCGGCCGTATGTTTATTTGAAATCTACCAGTCGTTGGCTTGAGCCCCCAAGTGAATATCACGAGGGGTGTTTGTTTCTGCACTGTTACCTTTAGCCAACGTCTTGTAACGCAGAGGCCGTAGTGCATGAGCCAACCTAGGCAATCAGACTATTCAGCTTTATCGCTTTCACTTAGACTTAGGAGCTTGATTGTGGGGGCTAGTAACTAGCCCCCGATGACGTACTTGGGGGACTATACCTGTCCGTTCCGATCACATGGTTTGTGTTAAGACGAACCCTTCGTGTGACACGGGAAATCGCCAACAATTTTTAGAGTAAAACCTCATCATCGGATCGCTGACAAGTTCGCGCTTACTATGACGGTCAGTTTGCTGCTTTCTCCTCCTGAGGTGCTTGACTGGGCTAGCCAGAGGCGCAATCGCAGGGGGTTCTCTCTTTACCCTCTTAGCCAAACATGCGGAACGTAAGGGGTAAACACAGGAGCCGGGCAACCCAACTATGGACCCAAGACATAGTTCGGAACTTGATGCATATAGTGCAATATCATAGACGCCGAACACTCTGCGGGAGGCGGTGTTAGACTTCTTATGTGGAGTTGATGAGGAAATCAGGCTCTTTTAAAGTGAATTGTATCATCATGTCGGGCTGTTCGAAGAGAGAGGGGGAAATCAAAGAGGAAGGAGACAAATCGCAAGATGCGTATATCCGAACACCATAAAGGGTGTTTTTATTATTTCTCATAGGCTCACGACATCGAACTGTACAATTCGAACTACTGAGACATTTATTATAAAAAAGGTTTTGTAGAGTAAAGGTTTACAAAGGGCCTTGATGCATGAATCGAAGCCTAAACTATGCCCTGTTGCACGTCTGCGCCTTTGCATCTGAGAGGTAGGGGTTGGGACTTTCTATAAAACCTTAGGGGGGGTCCTGTCGATGAAGCTTAAAGCTGGGGGGGGGGGATTTTCGGAATTACCCCTCATACCATCCGAAGACAAGGTGGTTCTATAGTTCGGGGTAGCCGAACACATGCTGCGGGTCTGCTGATGTAGGCCTCGCGGCTTCCCATGGTATCGTGAGCACGAAATTGTGCTCACGAGGCACGTGGAGCGCGGAGATTTTGGGCGTGCAGTGAGGCGCACGTCCCTATTTGCGGTGAACGCATGCTGGTTCCCATGACGGGGAACGGATTTCGACCTGTTTGCCGTTGTCATTGGTCTTGACGACGGGTCTGTATCGAGGCCTGTACGGGCCGACTTCTTCGGCTGCTAGGGCTAAAGTATGCTCTTCGGTCCGAAGTGACATTTTGTATTGCCATTGATGGTTATGACGCCCGAGGGTCCGGGCATCTTCAACTTGAGGTACGTGTAATGCGGAAAGACATTGAATTTAGCGAACACTATTCGGCCGAGGAGGGCGTGATAGCCGATGCGAAAAGGTGCGATGTTGAAGATCAAATCCTCGCTTCGGAAGTTGTCTGGAGAGCGGAACACTAATTCAAGCGTCATTGTGCCCATGCAGCGGGCCTCTACTACCGGAATGACCACCTTGAAGGTGGTGTTACTGGGTTTAATGTTGGACGTGTCGATCCCCATCTTCCTCACCGTGTCTTCATATATCAGATTGAGGCTGCTGCCTCCGTCCATGAGGACTCTGGTGAGGTGGAAACCGTCGATGATCGGGTCAAGCTCCAAGGCTGCCGACCCTCCGTGATGTATGCTGGTCGGGTGATCCCTGCGATCGAAACTAATCGGGCAGGCTGGCCATGGGTTAAACTTCAGTCCCACGGGCTCGACATCATATACGTCCTGCAGCGCTCGCTTCCTTTCCTTCTTTGGTATGTGGGTTGTGTAGATCATGTTTACCGTTTTGACCTCAGAAGGGAAGGGTTTCTGGCCTCCACTGTTCAGCCTGCGGGGCTCGTCATCGTCCTCGCTTGGAGAGTCTTTGGTTGTGAGCTTGCCGGCCTATTTTATCACCGACAGTTACGGTTGGAGTGGTTGGTAGGCTTCTTCGATGTGCCGTGGATCTGTCATGGTCTGTCTAGAATTGCATCTAACCTCGACGGGCCATCGCCGTTGCCTTTAGGGGCTTTCTTTCGGGATCCAGAATTAGGATTTCGGAATCCGGCATTTACTGTCGTATCCTCACCGCCGCCATCGTTGTGGCAACGTTTGTTCTTATTGCATCGTGGCTTCCCATTTCTGTGTCGAATCTTGGAGGTACCGGGTGTGTCAGCGTTGGTGTTTTGTCGAGAGAGCGAACTGTCTTCACCTGCGCAAAAGCGGGTCCTGAGAGAAGTAAGGGCTGCCATCGTCCTTTTGTGAGAATTACATGTAGGCCAGCTGCACGCAGGGTCCACATGTCATTGAAACAAAGGTAGGTGCAGTGAGCAATTGAAGCTCAGTACCATGGGCCCCGAGAGGGAAATGTAACTCCCGCGGCAGGTCTTGTGGTGCTCCCGCTATACGAACTCGTGCCAAACTCGAAATATGTTTATTACTACTACCAGTGTGTCGGACCGTGCGTTGCAATGGATCCAAAGTAGTGGAATAATACTTCTTAACAAACATGAAATATAAACACTCTAGTTTTGATATACATATATATATATATATATATATATATATATATATATATATATATCAGTAAAAAACTATGCTTCACCTAAGACATATTCCTCGGGATGTTTTGATGAGATGAGGGACGGGTGTGGCTAGTTTGAAGATAATAATAAATTTTTACAACATGGGAGCAGATTTGTTTTCTAACATTTGTAGAGTGGCACATCATCTGGTGCACCTAAACGTACGAAGAAAAAAGTGGAGTGCACTCTAAAGATATTTACGTGCTCCCATTTAGTGGAGTGCACTCTAAACACATTATATATTTATTTTTCTCTAGCCTTTCCTAGCCATGCAACCATGCCACATAAGCTAGTCATGCATGCAATCCATAAATTGTAATATACTTGTGTTAATCTCCAGCATGCAATGCCCCCGCGTCATCCATTCATAGGTTGTTTTTGCATTATTCTTGATGCTTCACATTTTGGTAGAGGTATGATTAATCCAAATATTGATGTTACATACAACTAAACTCCAAAGGTCCACCGGAGCCGAGGCAGAGGACGTACGGCGAGGGCGATGGAGGCGTCTTCGTAGGAGGAGGAGAGCTCGAAGGATAACCTTGCACGTCTGCCGGCACCTGCGTATCAGTGTGGGACTCCACGAGCGCCCACTGGGGCTCGCGCTCCTGAGCGACGTAGTCACCGGATTTTCCTAAACCGCGATGGGCACCATGTAGTACTCCTCATAGCCGGGGGCGCGGTGCTCGCGCCCCGACTCCTGGGGTACTGTCTAGAGCACGCGCTTAGCCACCTCGTGAGCCGCAAGGATGCCATGCTCGCAACCATGCTATTGGAGCACATGCTCGTGCACTTGAGCAGTGAGGACGCGATGTTGGCGGGCGTGCTGCCAGGGCACACACTCCTCCATGTTGGGAGCAGCGATGATGCGATGTTCACGGGCATGCTCTCGTCCACGTCGAGAGTGGCGAGGATGCAATGCTCGCGGGCATGCTGCTGGAGAACGCGCTCGTCCACATTGTGAGCGGCGAGGACACGATGCACCTCGTCGTGACCGACTAGGGCATGTTGTTGGAGCATAGCTACCCCTCGTGGCCGATGAGCATGAGCCGCTAGATCACACTGTCCTCCGAATGGCCAGTCAGCGCGCGCTACTCGTGGCCGTAGAGGGCGTGCTCCACCTCGGCAATATTGGACACTCCGTCCTCTTCCCAGGCCACGGCGTCGTCCACTACGGCAACGTCTGCATGCTCTGGTGGGTGTTGTGTCTATTTGGGAGCTTAGAGCTATAGTAGCAGTGGGGGCGGGGGTCCTTTTCGTGGTTTCACATGGTCCGAGGAGAAAAATAGAATCTCAAGTAGCACAATAAGTTGGAACGTGTTGGAGGAAGGCTGGCAGGAGCACTACGACAAACGTCACATGCGCACCATAATTTGTGTGAAATGGGTCTATGTGGATGTACGAGTAGTACATCCATATCATGGACATTCATGTACGCAACAAACATTTGTGTGCATGATTTCACCCTATTTTCATATTTTGTTTGGGAGTGCATTTTATTTTTGTAGTCATAGCTCATTTTGTAGTTGGTTTCAGTTTAGGCTATGCATGAGTTATTGTGAGAGATAGATATACAGATAATATTTGTGTGACAAAGAGGGGGGAGCGATACCTAACAAGAGAGGGGCATATGTGTGTTCGAAAGACTGTGTGTGTCGTAGAGAGAGGAGTGTCCAAAAGGGAGAGAGATGATGTGTCCGCGTGCGTTTTTGTGTTAGAGAGAGAGAGAGGTGCGTGTAACATCAGGATCAACAAGGTTACGAGGTTGGGATATGGGAGAGTCATAGCGTGTGTGCGATGAAGGGACACACATACATTGTATGTTTGCCTGCGAGAGAACTAGATAGACCTCGATAGCACGGATGGCTGGGGGGGCGGTAAGGTTATGTGTGGAAGAAAGAGATTGTAGAGAGAGAGAGAGATGAATTCTTGTTTGTTGTAGGGAGACCTAACTACATAGATGGGGAAGCAAGAATAAGAGAATGGCAATGTACCTTTTTTCATGGAATGGGAGAGAGACCAAGAGACATGCATCGCGTGGAGAGGTGTGTGTGTTTCAAGAGACACATGGAGGCATGGACCTGGATAATGAGATGGGTGCTCACGTGTATGTTATAGGGAAGGAATTGTCTAGGTGGTAGTCTTATGATATCGACCCAATCTTTCAATCAGAGTGGGGATAAGTATCGATTTGGTGGATTTTGACGCTAACGATCCAACTATATCGTACCCGATGATACATTTGGCAATCGTTGCTACACCAATCTTCAATGGTCGATGATCTTGTCGTATGCACAAAATGAACCTAATCAACCTGAATAATGAGATGGAGTTACTCCAAGCAACTGAAGAACAGACTAGAACTAAGATAATGCTATCTTAATTGCAAATATGAATTAATTACGGATAATGGTGGAGTTGTTGATATAGGATCTGAATGAGGCGGTAGTCCTACACACACCGCAAATGCAAATTATAGCGAAGCAAAACAATGTGTACACAACAACGCGCGAGTTCTAACCTAGAAAAAAGGTTGTAGCCTTATCTATATCTATAGACTCTATTACTATGTTTTTTATTTGTATATAGTTATATCGATATTTCCACTCCCTCCATTTGTAATTTACTCCACACATAGCTTTGACTACAGCCAAATTTTATAAAGCCT
This sequence comes from Secale cereale, assembly GCA_902687465.1. Classification (NCBI taxonomy): domain Eukaryota; kingdom Viridiplantae; phylum Streptophyta; class Magnoliopsida; order Poales; family Poaceae; genus Secale; species Secale cereale. The sequence continues at coordinate 417,702,185 of LR738715.1, forward strand.
GACCAAATTTGGTGAAAACAATACGAACATGTACACTAATAAATTTACATGATGTGGAAATAAAAGCAACAATGAATCAAATGATATATATTTGGTGGTGTATATGGAAATATATTTTCCTACAAACTTGTTGAAAATATACACGTTTGACTTTAGACAAATCCAATATACGGTATTATGTATTATATATTATATATTCATTTATTTTTATGCAGCCAATACATGTATTTCCACGTACACAATATAAACTGTTGATTGATGTTGATCCAATGGTCCAGGTGGCTGCGGTTCAGATATACTATAACCTAATTATACCCATACACGCTCTTCTCGAATACAACACGACATTGTGATCGATCCACACAAGAGGCTCTCAATAAGACCTCCAAACGTTCCACGTGGCTTCATGGATGCTCCCACATCATATTATTCATACTACGTTGACTGAAAAAAGATCTTCCCATTTTTTGTTCCTACGATGATGTGTCGTGCACGTACCTAGTAGTTGCATAGTGGTAGTAGTAGTAGCACAGAGTGCTCCTACTCTATCAACGAGTCCCATCTCATACCAAAATTCTTGGTTTCCGTGCTCCAGCTATATCTTCCCCTCATCTTTCTATTTTCCAATGCAGCGGCAGGGTGCGGTTTGCCGATAGTAGGTGTGCTTGTCGGCGTTCTGGGACCGGGGATACCTAGAGTTGCCTACCTGCGGCCCAAGGCGTGTCTCACCAGGCGGCCTGGTATGGCCCAGCATCTTCGTCGACCACTCAAGAACCTCGCGAGGAGGACGACGCAAGGCATCCCTTGGGACGGCCTCACTAGGCCAGCTCATGAGGATCGGAGATATCGAGGCGAGGGACTCCTCGCGAGGTCCTCGTGACGTGAGCAGTGACGACCAAGGCCAGGCGGGCACCAACGGGCGCAGAGTGCCGGTTTCCTCTTTGGTGCTAAAGGAGCAGGTGCATGCGGGGAGTCCCGAGGCATTAGGCAAAGGTTTCCATATCGGTGCAACAAGACCAAGACCAGCAGGACAGCAGGACGGAGGTCATCGCGGAGCCCACGGTGGCGTCACCCTCAGAGCCTTTGGCAGGCGAAGACCACCTTTTGTAGGGATAGCTTGTACTAGTTGTCCCCCTTCAAATTTGGCCGTTGTGGGATTCCTTCCCGCTCAATATTTGGGAAGAGGACCCAGGCCACTATAAATAGGACTAGCCACCACCATTGGGAGATCTCATCAGAGACGGAGTTGATTTCACCCAGAGTTGAGCAGATAGAAGGCCACACACCACCAGCTCACTCGAACCCAAGAACACCTCTCCTCAGGAGGCAGTTCACCCATGTACTAGTTCTTCCTCAGCCTACAAGGCAATCCACCACACCACACTGGATTAGGGTATTACACCACAACGGTGGCCCGAACCAGTATAAATCTTGTGTCCCTTGTTCTTTGGATATGACGAGCTAGGCCTAGGGTTGTTGAGTAGACGAGCTAGGGCGGAAGGAAAGATCTTCGTGCGCACCCCAGAGTTCGAAACTTAAGGGTTTTGCCGGAACCCTTGTTCCGACATTTGGTGCGCCAGATAGGGGTGTGCCAAAACTTCCCTTTCGTAGATCAGTGTTTCGTCGTTCTAGCACTTCCATGGCCGACGCTCGCAGAGCCCATGCTGAGTGGTGGGCTGCCCTTGCTACCCGTGTCGCTCAGACTGCTCCTACCGGCGGACCACCCCGCCGTTCTCCATCGCCTATCGCCAATGCCGCCACCAGTCCGGCGCGGCATGAACAACAAGCGTCGTCCCTGCACCCCTCCGTGTGGCGTGATGGGCGCACCACTACCCAGCCGCTGACTCCGGCGGTCTCTTCGTCTCATGCTCGCCGTGGACCCGCGGACGCGGAGGCCACGTTGCTCATGCACGCGAGTTCCCGCGCTACCGTCCCGTCGACGACTTCTACAAAGAATGGCTCGATCACATCGCCGAGCTCGTCAGCGCTGCTGGGGGCTCTCCAGCGCCGTCCCTCTCCCTGCCTTGCACGCCTCCCCATGAGGACGATGAGGCCCAAGAAGCTCCACTACTAACCCCGTGTCAAGGCGTCGTCTAAGACCCAAGGCACCTGGTCCCGTGGCGTGACCGCCCACGCGCGGCGCTAGTGCACGAAGAAGGAAGCTGCCAAGAGATCCAGCGGCCCCGCGGAGGGGCGACCGCACTCCCTCCACCGCTGCATCGAGACCGCGTGCCCCCGGCCATGGTACCGCGTGAGGACCGAGATCAAGTTCCACCTTCCCAACAAGCTCCGGTGTCGACAGCAGGCTGCACGGCCCTCGCCCCCAAGCTATGCAACATCATCTGGCCTGGGAAGTTCAAGCCCGACCTGCCTCCACGTTATGACAACACCCCCGACCCTGCGGAGTTCCTGCAGCTCTACAAGCTGAGCATCGAAGCGTACGGCGGCAACGAGAAGATCATGGCGAATTGGTTCCCCATGGCCCTCAGGGATGGCGTCCGCTCATGGCTCTTGAACCTGCCCGCAGGATCGATCTCCACCTAGAGTGAGATGCGCGAGCGGTTCATCACCAACTTCCAGGGCACCCGAGACCGTCCCTCGGCCACGGGTAACCTGCTGCGTATCAAGCAACAACCAGGAGAAACCCTGCAGAAGTTCATCCAATGCTTTAACAGTGTCTGCGTGAAGATCCCCAAGGTCACAGACGAGGCCATCATTTCGGCGTTCTGTGATGGCGTCCGTGACATCAAGATGAAGGAGGAGCTCGCCATCCACGAAGATTTGTGCACGTCCTTGGAGCTGTTCAACCTCGCGATCAAGTGTGTCAGGGCCGAGGAGGGGCGCCTTTCACTCGTCGAGCTCCCCGCTGCTAAACCCGAAGACAAGAAGGCCAAGAGCAAGGACGTAAAGCGCAAGGTAGCGGCAGTGCTTGCAGCCGAACCAGAAATGAAGAGCGGCCGCGACTACCCAGAGCCACCCAAGAACGGACGAGCATTTTGCGCCTTCCACAACGTGCAGAGCTATAACACTCATGACTGTCAAGAGCTCAGGGCCCTCCGTGAAGGACGCGTCATCCAACGCCCCGAGCGAGGCAACTGTGGCTATGGCCTCGTGGGAAGTTGGACCGGGGGACGCTTGGACGACAGCGGCCCCCGCCAGGAGTGGCATGATCAGCCTCGGGAGGACCGTTGGCGCGGCCAGCCCTGCGAGGACGCCTGGAGGGATGAGCCCCGAGAGGAACGTCCTTAGGGCAGGGCCTGTCTACCACCTCTGCCACCGCCAAGGAGAAACGACGACCAAGATGAGGGGGCCGGGGGCTTCCAGGAGCCGTGTGCCATCGCTTGCATCTTGGGCGGAGCATTGGCCCCGGCTTCTCAGCGCCTCTTCAAGCAATTCGCCCGTGAAGTAAATGCTGCTCTCCCCAAGCTCGAGGCTACTCGCCCACTTAGGTGGTCCAGATGCCCCATCACCTTCAGTTCAGCAGACCAGCACAAGTGCGCAGCTACGACTGGCGCTCTCCCGATGCTTTGTTCACCCGTCATCAGCAATGTCCAAGTTACCAAGACCCTCATCGACGGGTGCGCAGGGCTCAACGTCATGTCCATCAAGACATTCGAAAGCCTCCAAGTGCCCATACGATCAACTACTGCCTACCAAGCCCTTCTCCGGAGTGACTGTCGGCTCCACCACCCCCGTAGGGCAGGTCCGCCTGCCTGTAACCTTCGGCAAGTGCGACAACCGCACTGAGCTAATCGACCTCGATGTCACCTACATCCATCTCCCTTAGAACGCCATCCTCGGGTACCCAGCCCTGGCCAAGTTCATGGTAGTGACTCACCACGGCTACAATGTTCTAAAGATGCTAGGAAGCGGCGGTGCCATCACCATCGCCTCCGAGGAGAAGGACGCAGTGTGCTCACTCGAGCGCGCTTACCAGGCGACAGTAGTCGAGGATCTGGATAGCAACAGTGTCATCTACCCACAGGTCATTCCCAAGAAGAAGAAGCAGCTGCTAGCCCTGGAGCCTCATGAGGACACAGCGCAGGGCGGCAGCACCTCAGGACCTGCACCCAGGGAGGGGCCTCCTCCCTCTCTCGCATAGGAAGGCTTGCTCGGCGCCCCCCTCATGCTGGGCTCGGGGGCTCTCCTCTAGAGGGCCTCTAACCTAGACAATGTCACGAGGGAGGCGCTCGGTCACCTTCTGGAGGAGTGCTTCGCCGCACACTTTCCTCTAGAGGCCTCAAGGCATGAGGCACCAAGCGCTCAGGAGTTCATCAGCCAGACCATTGAAGACCTACAGGAGCCAAGAGCCATGCGGGGCGAGAGTCCCCCGCCTCCTCTGAGGGTGGCTGTAGGCCGAAGCTAAGGAGATGGGCTGCGTGTATGCGTCAATGTCCCTGCACTCAATAGGATCGCATCCCAGGAGCTCTACTGGCCTTCCCAGGTGGGCGAGTGCCAGGGTCCCCCTCACTGCTACGTACGCATGCCTTTCGGCCTGCCGAACCAGGCGGCCCTGCACCAACGCCACATGCGGGAAGTCCTGGCGGCTCGTGAGGCCAGGCACAAGGAGATCCAGGCGGAGTTGGACTCAGCCCTCTGCGAGATTTGGGGAGCCCCGGAGCCTCGCGAGGGGCCGGAGCAAAGCGGCACATAAGGAACAACATCTGCATCGAGCATCTTCAGCTACACCAACACTACTTCAGCAACTAGCCAGGTGACATCTTTAGATTTTTGTTCAACTGGGAGGGCCCCTCGGGCTGCATCATTCCCAGGTTGCACGGGCCTATCCTCGCGATGTGTATCCTTTTGCATCTCAGATCATCTTGTGGAGGACGCCCCTCGGGCTGCATTATCCCCAGGCTGCACATGTTCGTCCTGGTGGCATGTATCTCCCTTGCATTTTACCTAAGCTAGTGCTGCCATCTCTGTCATTTTGCATCACTTGACTAACCATCACCCCTTCGGGTCTCCTTCGCCACCTAATGGACTTCTGCTCATCTCGCAACGGGTCTGCATACGTTGGCACGGTGCTTGTGCTCGGGTCCGTCCCTGCAACGCTGACAAACCCGAGGGGCCGAGCTCTGACCCATGGCCCGCTCCACAAGCGTCACCTCACCAGGTCTTCGGTGCCTTCTTCTCCCTGCGGAATTATCGGAAGCCCGATGCGGGCGTGTCCCTAAGTCGTTCTACTACAGGCTAACCGACCGGAGTCTCAGGAGCACGGCGACAGGCAGTCCCGTCGGTCTGTCCTCGTCACGTAGTTCGCTTGCACGTTAAAGGGGGGGTCCCTGTGCATCGCGTCTCAGGGGCTCTTACTGATTCTCCAGCCCTCACCCCTTGGCCTTGACCACGGCATCGCGACCTGGCATACCAACGGCGGCTGAGCTCCACTCGAGGGTCGGGATCCGAGGATGCAGAGCATCAGGAAGGACGAGGGGAGGGGGAGCTGGTTCAGAGAGCTTGGGCCTGTTCGTAAGGTAAGGGGGGCCCTTGGGCATCGCGACCCAAGGGCCTAACTGGTCCCATAGCCCCTCACTCCCTGGTCTTTTCCTGGTTTACGGTCAAGGCCAGCGGCGGCTGAGGTACGTGCGGGGTCGGGCCCTGCCGACGCAGAACATCTAGGCCTGAGTCCAGCATTCTCTTCCTTCAGGTCCGTTCGTACATCAAGGGGGACCATTGGGCATCACGACCCAAGGGCCTAACTGGTCATGTAGCCCCTCACTCCCTGGTCTTGTCCTAGTTTTCGGTCAAGGCCAGCGGCGGCTAAGGCATGCGTGGGGTCGGGCCCTGCCGACGCAGAACTCCAGGGCCGGCTGGAGGGAATCGCGAAATCTCAGCCTCATGAACAAACCAGGCGCGCTGTTCGAAGAACCACCTCACGATCGTCAAGATAAGTCGTTAATTCCTCGACGCCCCATCCTTGCTCGCGGGGCAGGACTCGATAGTCACGCGTCAGCAATGCCTCCTCACTTTCTTAGCCTCCGGAAGCTGCTTGCACGCCAAGGGGGACCTCCTGAGCATCGCACCTCGGGAGCTCTTACCGGACCTCGGGCCGCTCACCTCCTGGCCTTGACCACGGCATCATGACCTGGCATACCAGCGACGGCTGCAGCTTGCCTTGGGGCTGGGGCCTGCCGGCGTAGAGCACTATGCTACCGAAAGGGTAAAAAAGGAGGGTGATATTGCTGAAACGAGTCTCACGAGTAAAGTGTGCTAAGCAAAACAACAAGATAGAAGCAAAAGCATTACAAGTTCTTTACACACCCCCGTGGGGTTGGCTTTCAATCCTCACAGGGAACGCCACAAAAGGCCTTCAGGCGATCCTAATTACGGTCTCCATCACTGACGCCATCATCAAAAGTGAGCCACAATGGCTGCTACTTCTCGAGCTTGCGTTCTATTCCCTCGAAAAGGAAAGGGTGATGCAGCACGGTAGCGTAAGTATTTCCCTCAGTTTTTGAGAACCAAGGTATCAATCCAGTAGGAGACCACGCGCGAGTCCCTCGCACCTGTACAAACAAATAAGAACTTCGCAGCCAACGCGATAAGGGGTTGTCAATCCCTTAGGGTCACTTACGAAAGTGAGATCTGATAGATAGGATAGTATAATACTTTTGGTATTTTTGGATATAAGAACAGAAAGTAAATAAAGCAAAGTAAAGTAGATGGAAGATTAATATGTTGAGAATAGACTCGGGGCCATAGGTTTCACTAGTGGCTTCTCTCATGGTAGCAGAATTCTACGGTGGGTGAACAAATTACTATCGAGCAATTGATAGAAAAGCGCATAGTTATGAGAATATCTAGGCATGATCATTATATATAGGCATCATGTCTGTGACAAGTAGACCGAAACGATTCTGCATCTACTACTATTACTCCACACATCGACCGCTATCTAGCATGCATCTAGAGTATTAAGTTCATAAGAACAGAGTAATGCTTTATGCAAGATGAAATGATGTAGAGGGATAAACTCAAGCAATATGATATAAACCCCATCTTTTTATCCTCGATGGCAACAATACAATACGTGCCTTGCTGCCCCTGCTGTCATTGGGAAAGGACACCGCAAGATTGAACCCGAAGCCAAGCACTTCTCCCATTACAAGAACTATAGATATAGTAGGCCAAACCAAACCAATAATTCTAAGAGACTTGCAAGTATATTATAATCATACATAAAAGATTTCAGACAAGAATCAAATATTTCTCATAGATAATATTGATCATAAACCCACAATTCATCGGATCTCGACAAACACACCGCAAAAAGATTACATCGAATAGATATCCTCGAAGATCGAGGAGAACTTTGTATTGAGATCCAAAAAGAGAGAAGAAGCCATCTAGCTAATAACTATGGACCCGAAGGTCTGTGGTAAACTACTCACAACTCATGAGTGAGGCTATGGTGTTGATGTAGAAGCACTCCGTGGTAGATCCCCCCTCCGGCGGAGCTCCGGAACAGGCCCCAAGATGGGATCTCACGGGAACAGAAGGTTGCGTGGTGGAATTAGGGTTTTCTCTGTTGGCTCGATGTTTTCATGGTACATGGATATATATATAGGAGGAAGGAGGGCATCGGGGGAGCCAGAGGGGGCCCACGAGGGTGGGGGGCACGCCCAGGGGGAGGGGGCACGCCTTGGACCCTCGTGGCCACCTCCTTCCTTCCCTCGCGTGTACTCCAAGTCTTCTGGGTAGATAAGGTTCCAAAAATAACTCTCCCGAATGTTTCATTCCGTTTGGACTCCGTTTGATTTTCCTTTTCTGCGTAACCCTGAAATAGGCAAAAAACAGCAATCTGCACTGGGCCTTGGGTTAGTAGGTTAGTCCCAAAAATAATATAAAAGTGTATAATAAAGCCCATTAAACATCCAAAACAGAATATATAATAGCATGGAACAATAAAAAATTATAGATACATTGGAGACGTATCAAGCATCCCCAAGCTTAATTCCTGCTCGTCCTCGAGTAGGTAAATGATAAAAACGGAATTTTTGAAGTGGAATGCTAACCAACATAATTCTCAATGTAGTTTATTTATTGTGGCATGAATGTTCAGATCCGAAAGATTCAAGACAAAAGTCTATATTGACATAAGAATAATGATACTTCAAGCATACTAACAAGGCAATCATGTCTTCTCAAAATAACATGACCAAAGAAAGTTATCCCTACAAAATCATATAGAGTGGCTATGCTCCCTCTTCATCACATAAAATATTCATATCATGCACAACCTCGGTTTCAGCCAAGCAATTGTTTTCATACTCAATTTTTTTCAAACCTTTCAACTTTCACGCAATACATGAGCGTGAGCCATGGATATAGCACTATAGATGGAATAAAGTGGTGGTTGTGGAGAAGACAAAAAAGGAGGAAGATAGTCTCAAATCGACTAGGCGTATCAATGGGCTATGGAGATGTCCATCAATAGATATCAATGTGAGTGAGTAAGGATTGCCATGCAACAGATGCACTAGAGCTATAAATGTATGAAAGCTCATCAAAAGAAACTGAGTGAGTGTGCATCCAACTTGCTTGCTCATGAAGACCTAGGGCATTTGAGGAAGCCCATCGTTCGAATATACAAGCCAAGTTCTATAATGAAAATTCCCACTAGTATATGAAAGTGACAAAACAAGAGACTCTCTATCATGACGGTCATGGTGCTACTTTGAGGCACAAGTGTGGAGAAGGATAGTAGCATCGTCCCTTCTCTCTTTCCTCTCATTTTTTGGAGGGGATTTTTTTATTTAGCCCCTCTCTATATTTTTTTGGGCCATCTCCTTCTTTTATTTGGCCTTTCTTCACATGGGACAATGCCCTAATAATGAAGATCATCACACTTTTATTGACTTACAACTCAAAGATTACAACTCGATACTAGAACAAAGTATGACTCTATATGAATGCCTCCGGCGGTATACCGGGATGTGCAATGAATCAAGAGTGACATGTATGAAAAACTATGCATGGTGGCCTATCCACAAATATGATGTCAACTACATGATCATGCATGGCAATATGACAATGATGAAGTGTGTTATAACAAACGGAACGGTGGAAAGTTGCATGGCAATATATCTCGGAATGGCTATGGAAATGCCATGATAGGTAGGTATGGTGGCTGTTTTGAGGAAGGTATATGGTGCGTGTATGGTACCGGCTAGAGTTGCGTGGTACAAGAGAGGCTAGCAATGGTGGAAGGGTGAGAGTGCGTATAATCCATGGACTCAACATTAGTCATAAAGAACTCATATAGTTATTGCAAAAATTTACGAGTCATCAAAATAAAGTAATCAACGCATGCTCCTAGGGGAAGGGTTGGTAGGAGTTAACCATCGCGCGATCCCGACCTCCACACAAATGATGACACTCAATAAATACCTCATGCTCTAACTTCGTCACATAGCTGTTCACCATACGTGCATGCTACGGGAATCACAAACTTTAACACATGTATTTCTCAAATTCATAATTACTCCACTAGCATGACTCTAATATCACCATCCTCATATCTCAAAACAATCATCAAGCATCAAACTTCTCATCATATTCAATGCACTTTATATGAAAGTTTTTACTATATTCATCTTGGATGCCTATCATATTAGGACTAGTTTTATAACCAAAGCACATTACCATGCTGTTCTAAAAGACTATCAAAAGGATATTAGTGAAGCATGAGAGATCAACAATTTCTACAAAATAAAACCACCACCGCGCTCTAAAAGATATAAGTGAAGAACTAGAGCAAAACTATCTAGCTCAAAAGATATAAGTGAAGGAGTATTCTAACCAATTCTAAACCATATTTATCTCTCTCAAAAGGTGTGTCCAGCAAGGATGATTGTGGCAAACTAACAAGAGAAGGACTCAAATCATGCATGACGCTCCAAGCAAAACACATATCATGTGGTGAATAAAAATGTAGTCCCGAGTATAGTTACCGATAGATGAAGACGAAAGAGGGGATGCCTTCCCGGGGCATCCCCAAGCTTAGGCTTTTGGTTGTCCTTGAATTTTACCTTGGGGTGCCTTGGGCATCCCCAAGCTTGGGCTCTTGCCACTCTTTGTTCCATAGTCCATCAAAGCCATACTCAAAACTTGAAAACTTCACAACACAAAACTTAGCCAAAAATCTCGTGAGCTCCGTTAGTATAAGAAAACAAACCACCACTCAAAGGTACTGTAATGAACTCATTATTTGTTTATATTGGTGATAAACTACTGTATTACAACTTCTCTACGATTCATACTCCCCAATACTACTCATAGATTCATCAAAATAAGCAAACAACACACGAAAAACAGAATCTGTCAAAAACATAACAATCTATTGTAATCTGTAACTTTCGAATACTTCTGTAACTGCACAAAAATTGAAATAAATAGGTAAACGTGAGGAATTTGTCTATTAATCATCTGCAAAAAGAATCAACTAAATATCACTCTCCAGTAAAATCTAGTGACTAATCTCATGAGCGCTAAAGTTTCTGTTTTTCACAGCATGATCATATAAACTTCACAGAAGTCTTCCCAAAGGTTCTACTTGGCACAAACACTAATTAAAACACGAAACCACATCTGAACATAAGCTAGATGCAATATTTATTCCTAAACAGAAGCAAAAACAAAGAAAATAAAATTTGGTCGCCTCTTAACAAGCACTATCGTTTAACGCCCCTAGCTAGGCACGATACAAGGATAGATCTAGGTATTGCCATAATGATAGGATATATCGCGAAAACTAATCTCATATTCCCTACGTTCGGCAGCAAGTTTTCTTTGTGGCAAGCAAAAGTAATAAAAAGGGCTAAATTTAATAGAACAAAAGTCCCCCATATCAAGCTCAGGAGGTATAGGTTCCTCCTTTGGCCCTTTATATTGCACAACCAATTCATCATTATTAGCATTCTTTTGGCAAAAGGTCATGAGCCTTCGCTCAAGGGAAAAACCTAACCCATTGTTTTGAATAGCAAAATCATCATTCAATTCAGAAATTCTATCAACCAAGACATCGGTAGGAACCTTTTTTCTAAGGTTTTCATTAAAAGCAACAAGATCTAAAGATCTCAAACACATAATGTCCTCTTGATTGAATAAGATAGCTTCTATGGGAAGATGACCAGCATCCACTCCGTAATGAGTAAATATTTCTTTGGCCTCTTTCATGATAAATCTGAACTCATGAGCCAAAAAGATAGTAGCTGCACGCTTAACAGAAGAATGCTCAATATTGGAAAATTCAAGAAAGATTCTCTGAATGCAAGGATGCATATGGATATATTGCCTTTCAATTTCAACTACAAGCATAGATATGGCATCCGCAAGGCTACTACTTCTATGAAGAATAGATCCACCCATAGTGGGTAAAGCACCGACACAAGTAAAGAAGTCTTGAAGAACTCCTTTTCCAATAATATTACCACTACCAACCCGGAACTTCTTAATATGTAAAGTGGTAGTTTCATCCGGAGGATCAACAGAGACGTTGCCCTCCACATTACTACCCTTTTCAATGATATCTTCCCCCATCTCAGACATGAAGGCAAGCGAACGATAAACACACGGCAAAAGAAGGGCAAATAAAACAACAAGGGTGAAGTGGGAGAGAGGAAGACAAGAGGCAAATAAATGTAATGCGAAGGATAAGGGTTTGTGATAGGTACTTGGTATATGCCTTTTGTGTAAGCCTCCCCAGCAATGGCGTCAGAAATTCTTCTTGCTACTTATCGAGCTTGTGTTGTATTCCCTCAAAGAGGAAAGGGTGACGCAGCACAGTAGCGTAAGTATTTCCTTCAGTTTTTGAGAACCAAGGTATCAATCCAGTAGGAGACCACACGCGAGTCCCTCGCACCTGCACAAACAAATAAGAACTTCGCAGCCAACACGATAAGGGGTTGTCAATCCCTTTACGGTCACTTACGAAAATGAGATCTGATAGATAGGATAGTATAATATTTTTGGTATTTTTGGATATAACAACTGAAAGTAAATAAAGCAAAGTAAAGTAGATGGAAGATTAATATGTTGAGAATAGACCCGGGGGCCATAGTTTTCACTAGTGGCTTCTCTCATGATAGCAGAATTCTACGGTGGGTGCACAAATTACTGTCGAGCAATTGATAGAAAAGCGCATGGTTATGAGAATATCTAGGCATGATCATTATATATAGGCATCACGTCCGTGACAAGTAGACCGAAACGATTCTGCATCTACTACTATTACTCCACACATCGACCGCTATCCGGCATGCATCTAGAGTATTAAGTTCATAAGAACAGAGTAATGCTTTAAGAAAGATCACATGATGTAGAGGGATGATACGTCTCCAACGTATCTATAATTTTTGATTGTTCCATGCTATTATTTATGATGTTTTGGATGTTTAATGGGCTTAGTCATACACTTTTATATTATTTTTGGGACTAACCTACTAACCCAAAGGCCCAGTCCAGATTGTTGTTTTTTGCCCGTTTCAGGGTTTTACAGAAAAGGGATATCAAACAGAGTCCAAATGGAATGAAACCTTCGGGAGAGATATTTTTTGGAGAAAATCACGCACATGAGACTTGAGAACCACGGAGTAGGGTTTACGTGGTGCCCACGAAGGTGGGGGGTGCCCCCCCCGTAGGGCGCGCCCCCTACCTCGTGGGCCCCACGTATGGCCCCTAGTGCCCTCCTTCCTCCTATATATGCCTACATACCCCAAAACCATCAGAACAACAGAGAAAACCCTAGTTCCACCACCGTAACCTTCTGTTCTCGTGAGATCCCATCTTGGGGCCTGTTCTGGAGCTCCGCCGGAGGGGGGATCTTCCACGGAGTGCTTCTACATCATCATCATCATCGCCTCACCATGAGTTGTGAGTAGTTTAACACAGACCTTCGGGTCCATAGCTAGTATCTAGATGGCTTCTTCTCTCTCTTTGGATCTCAATACAAAGTTCTCCTCGGTCTTCGAGGAGATCTATTCGATGTAATCTCTTTTTGCGGTGTGCTTGTCGAGATCCGATGAATTGTGGGTTTATGATCAAGATTATCTATGAGAAATATTTGGTTCATCTCTGAACTCTTTATATATGATTATAATATCCTTGCAAGTCTCTTCGAATTATTGGTTTGGTTTGGCCTACTAGATCTATAGTTCTTGCAATGGGAGAAGTGCTTGGCATTGGGTTTAATCTTATGGTGTCCTTTCCTAGTGATAGTAGGGGCAGCAAGGTACGTATTGTATTGTTTCCATCGAGGATAAAAAGATGGGGTTTATATCATATTTCTTGAGTTTATCCCTCTACATCATGTCATCTTGCTTAAGGCATTACTCTGTTCTTATGAACTCAATACACTAGATGCATGCTAGATAGCGGTCGATGTGTGGAGTAATAGTAAGAGATGCAGAATCGTTTCGGTCTACTTGTCTCGGACGTGATGCATATATATAGTGATCATGCCTAGATAGTCTCATAGTTATTCGCTTTTCTATCATTTGCTCGATAGTAATTTGTTTACCCGTTGTAGAATATCGCTATCATGAGAGAAGCCACTAGAGAACACTATGGACCACGGGTCTATTCTCAACATATAAATCTACAATTTACTTTACTTTTCCGCTTTGACTTTCTGTTCTTATAACCAAAAATACCAAAAATATCAACCTATCATCTCTATCAGATCTCACTTTTGTAAGTGACAGTAAAGGGATTCACAACCCCTTATCGCGTTGGCTGTGAAGTTCTTATTTGTTTGTGCAGGTGCGAGGGACTCGCGCGTGGTCTCCTACTGGCTTGATACCTTGGTTCTCAAAAACTGAGGTTAATACATACGCTACTGTGCTGCATCTCTGTGGCTCCCCCGCTCAGAGAAAACCAGAACGCCCCGTATTCCAGCCCAGAGATCGAGATGAAGTCTTCTGGAATACGGGACTGCTTAGTATAGAACAAACTAGCTCTCTATTACAACAAGAATATGATTACAAGGATTCCTATATTACAATGAATAACATCGGCACGGCGAGACTACACCAACACGGTTGCTCTATATAAGCAGCATAACAACTTGAAGCAGCGGAACAACTACTGGCAGCGGAACAACGAACGACGATGATGGACTCCAATCCGCAAGGACTCTGGCTGGAACGTTTATCCTAGCTTGCGAACACGGGAACAACACCAAACAAGCAAGCAATCCAGGCACGACCTGCAAGCTGGCATGACAGGCCAGGTCAGTACATTGAATGTACTTGCAAGCTCACAATAAACCAGAAGCATTCAAGACAAACAACAGTATGGAAATTACAGGTTAATCAGAAATTATCATGAGATCATCAGAATAACATCACATGAACAACATTAACATGATGCTACTAGACAATATGAGCATGGCATGAACATACAAATCTGATGAAACTAGCATGCAACATGATGACACTACATGCACCATTTATTTTGTTCGGGTTACCTCGTGACCAACACATGCATCACTTACCAACCTTGGACATTATACGATCAGAACCATGACCAACACTTCATCGCAAACGGTGATCTTTCCAGCGATCATAGCCAACTTATCTCATCATCGAACCGGGGTTGTTATTAAGCACATTATTTTTATTACTGTTGACTCATAGTGTGACCAACTACGAACTGGGCGCTTATCCACGGGTGCGGCTATCTATATATTTAATATACACTCTGCAGAGGTAGCGCCCTGTACCCACACTACGGAACCCATGGCCTCGTTCTCCCATTCGGGTGGACCAACGGCGTTCCAACAAAACCGATCTACTGTCATGACACTCTCCCGGCCACTCCGACCAACTGCCCTTTGGGCTAAGTCCTGGGTGGCCCCGTGTCTACCAAAGACACAACGACCACCGTTGTGGCCAAACATAAATGGTCCCAAACGGGGACCCGGATACATATCAACAACAACGGGCACACAAGGTTATGTCTGCTTACCGGGCGAAGGTACTGCATGCCCATAACCTTCCCTCGTTGGAGGCACCGGCGAGAGGCATGACAATAGACCCAATTAAGACCTTCCCATGAAGGTAAACGTGGTTGCACTGGTCAGTTCGATATGGTGGCACCATGACTCAGACAACAATTGTTCAAGTTCAATTTAATCCGGTTAAACTTGAATGCAAATATGCTGAGTCATGATAAAATACATGATGCAATTAAAATGCATGAGCATGAATATCAACATAATCATGAAAGAACCACATAACTATCCACCATATCAACAATGAATCATAAGCATGGCATACTGACTAGCATGAACATCATAAGTACATACTTCTCCGAAACATGGCATGACCACTAGCATCAACAATAAATATCATGCAAGAAAATATCAACAATACTAACATGCAAGCATTTAACTAATTGGATGCAAAGGAACATGCATAACAACGGTACTCGGGACAGACGACAGTCATGCACCGAAGACCATCATCAACATCAACATGCACTACTAGCAAGCATAAACATATGAAAGAAATACTAGCAACTAGCAGGGCATGCTAACCAAGTGCATAACAACATAGCAAGAAAATAAACAATAACTCCGAAGCATTACCAAAAAAATGATAATCACATTTTAAACAAGCAAATATTTAATAAATATTCAAGTTAAAAACCATGGGTACTGCATGACTATCATGCAAGTGGGTATTGTGGCTTGCCTGGGGTGACGGAGACTCAAGGAAGAAGTGCGGCACGATCCCGGAAAGAATCGCCGGAAACAGTTCTCTCCCGGAAGGGGCTGTTCATGGCAAGGGCAAAATGTTTATTTTCAGAATGTCAAACCATAGTGAAAATGATACCAACAGAAAGGTCTCATCGAGACAAAGACGTGGACTTTGGAATCACCTGATTAGGAGTTACGGTTGAAAAGTTATGAAGGGTTGAATACTAGGGACCAATCTGTGAAAGTTTTCATCACCAACGGGTCCCTGAGTGGATAAGACAGAGACGCAGATTTAGAAATACGCTTTCTGGACTAGAAAGCGCACTTCGGGCTGAAGAAGAAAGAAAATACGCCTTCAGTTTCTGAGAACGTATTTCAAGAAACCGTCTCCACTTAAAACAGATGGGCCCGGGGGTTGTGCCACTTACAGGAGGGGCCGACGGGCAGGGGGCCAGGCGCTCGGTCGTCGTCTTCCTCCTCGTGCCTTGTCCCCGCACGGGACAGAGGAGGGGCAAAGGAGGCTCTGCCGGCGAGGGGCCTGGGCTGCTCCGGCCGTCCCCGGCCAGGGCGCAGGCACCGGCAGGACCGGGGCGGCGCGGCGCGTCCGCCCATGAGGTCGGCCGACCCATGGGAGTAGAGGAGGACGCAGGGCGGAAGAGGGCAGAGGGAGGCAGAGGCGGGCGGCCGATGATGGAGCGGCCAGCTCCGGCCGTCTTCGGCCGAGCGGGGACCATCGGCGGGACCGGGGAGGCACGATGGTTCCGTTCAGAGGGCTAGCTGGCGCCGGGAAGGCTCGGGATGGAGGGGAGCCGCGGTGCCATGGGGGTACATAATAGTACAGAGAAGCGGTGGGTGGCTATGGTGCTCGGCGAAGCAGGCGCTCCGGCGAGAGGGCAAAGGTGTGGGGCGGCTCGGTGGGACTAGGGGCACGCGATGGACATCACCAGAGGGGAGGGGGGGCTCGATATGGCCGGAATCATCCCGAGGCCGAGGCGGCCATGGTGGTCACCGGCGAAAAGAGGATGAACCCGAGAGCTATGGTGGTCGAGGAGGATCTAGGAGGAGCTGGTGAGGTGTGGAGGAGCTCGGGGGTCCTTAAATAGGCGCGGAGCAGGTCTCTGGACGACCACAAGAGAGCTTGAACATGGCGTTAATGGAGGTCAGAGGCGGTTCATGGTAGTGGCACTATTGTGACAGCGCGCTTCCGGCGAGCCATGACGAGGCAGAGGTGCAGGGAGGTGCAGACGAGCATGGGCTAGCTCCAGGACACGGATTGGGGTCGAGACGAGGAGGGAGGCGAGGAGCATAGCGGCCCGACCGTTCCAGAGCGCGCGCTGTGCATGACGCAGGTGCGGTCACCACGCGCACTGGTGCAAGCGGCGAGCTTTGGTGTGGCCAGCCATGTTCAGTAGGTTTACCTAGGTGCCCTTAGTAGAAATGCAGAAAGAATTTGATCCAGGGACAAAGAAGAGATTTGCAGATGGCTCCATGGTAAAACAACAGCAAGGTGTTTGTAACTTCCTGTGGTAAAACCATCTGGGTAACTTGGTAAAAAGTTTGTCTGGCGATGATCGTACACCAAGATGATCTATATCACCAAAAACCAGACTAAGAAGAGGAGTTTGGATGACACTTGCTGTAGAAAGTGCAAAACTGGCCAGATTAGTGAACCAAGATGTTGCACTCACATACTTAAGTGTCATGAGCTGAAATTTGGCAGAATTGAGTTATTTGACCATATGGAGCTGCTGTAAAAACCTCATGCCATTTGGAGTTACCAAAGTGACACTTCCTTCACAAAGCTCCAATCTGGTCAGAATCTTGGATAATTTACTTAGGGTAAAAGGATAACTGGATTGAGCCATAACTTGGTAGAGGGAGTAGAGGTAGATGTAACAATGGTCTGGTAAATTGTCAGCTCAAAGGAAGCAAGGTAAAATAGTGTTGCTTTACAAAGTGAAAATTTTACCAGAAACCAAGATTTGGAGCTGAGTTCACATAGATGATCTCCATGAGCTCAAATTTTTTATAGATGCGTGAATTGATCAAATGAAGGATGTGACCAAGTTTCATCTCATTTGGACACGCCTAGAACATACTTCCTTCACAAAGTTTCTTTCTGGACAGAAACTTTGAAAAATCACTGGAACATAATTACTAAGCAAATGAGTATGAAAATTGGCACAGGGCAATGATATGGACATGAAAAGATGTCCACCAAGTTTGAGAGCAATTGGACAAAGATAAATAGCACTTGCTTCACAAAGTGCCATTTAGGACAGAACAGGAAAATGATTATTGGAGAATTATTTTTGAATATGGCAATGAAATGTTTTGCCATATTTGAGCAAGATATTACCCAAACAATTTATGAGAATTACTTGGGAATTTTTAGAATGACAGAGATATAGGTTGCCTCACAACTTAGGGCAAAAAGAATTATCCCTTTAATAGAAAAGGAATTTTCTTTGGGAAATAATATTGGGTTAGGTCAAGGATGGAAATGACAGGGTCTAGGGATAGATATGAGGATGATAAGCCACTCTGGAAAGAAAGAAGAGGTAAACTTCTTCAGTTTCCACACCACATAACCACGGAAAAAGAAAACTCAGGCAAAAATCTAAGAAAATCCAAAGAAAAAGAAAGGGCCAAAACTCAGGCTGTGACAACTCTTCCCCCTTAAAGAAATCTCGTCCTCGAGATTTGGTTGTTCAGGGTCAAATAATTTTTCTGACTTGAAGAAACCGTTCCCAACTCAGGTTTCTTTTATTCATAATATTTCCGCTGAATTTAATCTGACGGACTGTCTTGATCTGGGGTGGTTTGCTTTGTTGTATCTGACATTCTGACAGGACGTACCTTATATGTTCCTGTTTATACTGACTCAAATTTTATTTCATACCTGTTGGCTGAGCTAGCATCCAAAATATTATTTTTACGGACATACTTGTCCTTCTTGATATCGATCCTTGCTGGAAATGTTATCCTTGTATCGAGTACCGAGAATATTCCACGGAGTTGGGGAACATATCTTCCCGTGGAACAAAGAATCCCTTCTATCCAGGCATCGGATTTCTCGAATATCGGTCATGCCTTCTGGGTCCAAAACAGTGATGTGGATCATATCTGTTTTTGCTAACAGATGCTGTCATCTTGCAGGGGTTTCTGACTTATCCTGACTATCTTCACCGTCTAGAGTATCCAAGTTGTACCAAAGGTTTAACTGTCACTTGTTGTGACTAATAGAAAAATGCACCGTCCTCTGATGATAAAATTTGCAGTGTTGACTGGCGGTGATCTTGGCAAAGAATCCCATCCACACAGGCTATTCTTTTAATTGCTTCCCCTATGCGAGAGATAACAATCCTCAAAGTATATATTTTCACACCTATTCTTCATTTTTGCCAGTATCTCCCTGGGAATAACAGTCGGTGCGAGGCTCCATCACGGGTGTTGAGGTCAATATATTGAGCTGTCCATGAGTTGGGCCGGACAGACTTGTGTATTCCATGCTGACAGTTCTGAGCATGCTGTGGACTGAGCTGGTTGCCTTGCTATGAGATCTTTACCACAATAGAGTATACCTCTTAGGTGGATCTTTGCTTGGGTTTGCCTTAGAATAAGACAGTCTTGGGCATCCACATTTTTAACATAATAACCGGCAAACCTGTATTGTTGGTCTTGCGTTTTCATTATTACTTTCTTTGTCTGCATCCTCAACTGAAAGAGCGGGGCCTTATATGGATCCTTGATTATTTTTGCGGCCCTGAATACGGTTACGTACAATATCTGGCAATCGTACCTTGGTCTAGCTCATAGTTTGAGACATCGGTATATTTATCCGGCTCATGTGTGGTTATACAGATCTCCATACTGTTGGGGATTATGACGGACAGTGACAGGGCTAATAACATCATATTGTTGGATGTGCGGGACTGATCTTGACAATGACTGCCAAGATTATTGTCTCGATGTTGTCTTTCCTTCAAGACTTGCTGATTATGGAACACCCACTGGTTTTTGTTTCATGAATAACCGATGAGGTTGTCAGATGTGTACCGTGAATTCTTCCTTGTGCGAGAGACTTGCATGGACTTGGCAGCATACTGAATGAATTAATATCTGATTCTTGAGGCATACCTCTGACCGATTTTTATTTTAGACCAATTGTTGCAGATCTGCCACTTGGAAAACACTGTCATATGCTGACAATTCCAAATTTAATGCCTTGTATTAGTGCCATACAGAAGAATACTGGGCAGCTTGCGTTCAGAAACCACCGAAGTGTCATGTTGAGAAAGACTGAGTGGCTTATGCTCGAAGCCTTTGGTGGATATCTTGTTGACGAAAAATGGGGTACCGTACCTCATAAGCTTCCCCCCCCTTAAAGACCTTGCTAGGGAAGACTCGGTACCTTATGCCAGAAGCTTTTGCAGTATGGGAATCCATTTATTCCTTACCAATGCAGACTGGGAACCTTGTCTTTGTACACTTCATCAATAAACTTTTGAGATGGACGGAACTGATTTTCTTGGTGATTGGACTGATATATATCTTTGTCATATCGGCAGCTGATTATTTGTATGGCAAGAATTTTCTGACTGTCCTTACTGAATTCACCGTGGATTTGGACTGACTTTTGGGTGTCGCAATGCTTTAAATTTGGCTTATGGAAGATTCAATCATTGCGTACGGATGGTACCTTTGACTAGGAATGCACTGTTGATCCATTTTTGTTCTCTTGTTGATTTAATCATTGCTGCAATAAAGTGTATCTCTGACAGGTACTTTTTGTTGAAAGTCTAAGCAGAATATACTTGTATTCAGACCGGATGTAATATAATGTTGTCGGCTGAAAATCTGAATTCCTTGGTGTATATCTGTACTGCTCATAGCTTCTTCTGATCCGGTGTCGGTCGAGGAAAAATTTCCATAAGGGGGTAACACCGAGGATTTAAAACAAAGAGGCACGAGAAAACGATTTATTGCAATAAATCATACAACAAACAAGCTACAAAGCTGCTCCACACAGGCACACACAAGCATGATGCTACAACAGATGCACAAACACTACATGAAGGATTACATCCTATGCTTGAGTAAATGCTCGCGAACTAACGATGAAGCTAAGGGAGTAGCGAGTGGAACCGCTGACTCTGAAACTCCGGATGGACGAGGCGGAGGAGTTGGAGAAGCTGGCGGAGACTGAGGTAAAGCGATACCAAGCAATCTCCTGGCCCGAATGGCGTCTCGGACTAACGCGGAAATAAGAAGACACTCGGCCATCATGTAACGAGGCATGGCGAGGATAGCCGGGTCATCTTGAGGGTTGACGGAGGGAAATTGGATTCGCCTAGGATTCTCGATGATGGTGGGATAATATTGATAAGCACGGTTCTCTTGCACCATGCTCTCTTGATGACAAAGACCGGTGACTCTTGCCATTGCGGCAAGCTGAACGGCACACTCAGGGGTAGCACCGTAACCACCGTGGAAACTGTAGGTGCGCTTACCGTCAGGAATCGGGGCTGACAGATGAACCTGAGCAACATATTCCTGAATTCTTCCTCCAGCAGAAAACTGGAATACTCGATAATGAGGTGGATCTTCGAGGGTATAAATACTATGCCATATGTCTTCAAGGAGGGCGTCAAAGCTGAGAGGTGCAGGAGTGGGACTAAACTGAATGGGAACAGCACCGGATCTAAGGGAAGGACACTGAAATCATGGAAGTTAACCGCCATCTACGCATGAAACACGGTTAAATGGTAACCGAAATAAGACTACATGCAGCAAACAAATGCAACAACCAAATGCAGCAAGCAAGGGCAACAACCAGACCCTATACTACCATTTTCTAACGTTCCAGCGGACTAGGACACTCTACAGCCAGACCTGCTCTGATACCAAGCCTGTGGCACCCCAGCTCAGAGAAAACCGGAATGCCCCGTATTCCAGCCCAGAGATCGAGATGAAGTCTTCTGGAATACGGAATACGGCACTGCTTAGTATAGAACAAACCATCTCTCTATTACAACACGAATATGATTACAAGGGTTCCGATATTACAATGAATAACATCGGCACGGCGACACTACGCCAACACGGTTGCTCTATATAAGCAGCATAACAACTTGAAGCAGCGGAAGAACTACTGGCAGCGGAACAACGAACGGTGATGATGGACTCCAATCCACAGGGACTCTGGCTGGAACATTTATCCTAGCTCGCGAACACGGGAACAACACCAAACCTGCAAGCTGGCATGACACGCCAGGTCACTACATTGAATGTACTTGCAAGCTCACAATAAACCAGAAGCATTCAAGACAAACAACAGTATGGCAATTACAGGTTAATCAGAAATTATCATGAGATCATCATAATAACATCACATGAACAACATTAACATGATGCTACTAGACAATATGAGCATGGCATGAACATATAAATCTGATGAAACTAGCATGCAACATGATTACACTACATGCACCATTTATTTTGTTCGGGTTACCTCGTGACCAACACATGCATCACTTACCAACCTTGGACATTATACGATCACAACCATGACCAACACTTGGTCTCAAATGGTGATCTTTCCAGTGATCACTGCCAACTTATCTCATCATCGAACCGGGGTTGTTATTAAGCACATTGTTTTTATTACTGTTGGATCATAGTGTGACCAACTACGAACTGGGCCCTTATCCGCGGGCGCGGCTGTCGATAGATTTAATATACACTCTGCAGAGGTAGCGCACTGTACCCACACTACGGAACCCATGGCCTCGTTCTCCCATTTGGGTGGACCAACGGCGTTCCGACAAAACCGATCTACTGTCATGACACTCTCCCGGCCACTCCGACCAACTGCCCTTTGGGCTAAGTCCTGGGTGGCCCCGTGTCTACCAAAGACACAACGACCACCGTCGTGGCCAAACATAAATGGTCCCAAATGGGGACCCAGATCCATATCAACAACAACGGGCACACAAGGTTATGTCTGCTTACCGGGCCAAGGTACTGCATGCCCATAACCTTCCCTCGTTGGAGGCACCGGCGAGAGGCATGACAATAGACCCAGTTAAGACCTTCCCATAAAGGTAAACGTGGTCGCACTGGTCAGTTCGATATGGTGGCACCATGACTCAGACAACAGTTGTTCAAGGTCAATTTAATCTGGTTAAACTTGAATGCAAATATGCTGAGTCATGATAAAATACATGATGCAATTAAAATGCATGAGCATGAATATCAACATAATCATGAAAGAACCACATAACTATCCACCATATCAACAATGAATCATAATCATGGCATACTGACTAGCATGAACATCATAAGTACATACTTCTCCAAAACATGACATGGCCACTAGCATCAACAATAAATATCATGCAATATCATATCAACAATACTAACATGCAAGCATTTAACTAACTGTATGCAAAGGAATATGCATAACAACGGTACTCGGGACAGACGGCAGTCATGCACCAAAGGCCATCGTCAACATCAACATGCACTACTAGCAAGCATAAACATATGAAAGAAATACTAGCAACTAGCAGGGCATGATAACCAGGTGCATAACAACATAGCAATAAAATAAACAATAACTCCGAAGCATTACCGAAACAGCGATAACCACATTTTAAACAAGCAAATATTTAATAAATATTCAATTTTAAAACCATGGCTACTGCATGACTATCATGCAAGTGGGTATTGTGGCTTGCCTGGGGTGACGGAGACTCAAGGAAGAAGTGAGGAACGATCTCGGAAAGAATCGCCGGAAACAGTTCTCTCCCGGAAGGGGCAGTTTACGGCAAGGAAAAATGGTCATTTTCAGGATGTCAAACCATAGTGAAAATGATACCAACAGAAAGGTCTCATCGAGACGAAGACGTGGGCTTTGGAATCACCTGATTCGGAGTTACGGTTGAAAAGTTATGAAGGGTTGAATACGAGGGACCAATCTATGAATGTTTTTATCACCAACGGGTCCCTGAGTGGATAAGACAGAGACGCGTATTTAGAAATACGCTTTCTGGATTGGAAAGCGCACTTCGGGCTGAAGAAGAAAGAAAATACACCTTCAGTTTCTGAAAACGTAATTCAAGAAACCGTCTCCACTTAAAACAGATGGGCCCGGGGGTTGTGCCATTTACAGGAGGGGCCCACGGGCAGGGGGCCAGGCCCTCGGTCGTCGTCTTCCTTCACGTGCCTTGTCACCGCACGGGACAGAGGAGGCTCTGCCGGCGAGGGGCCCGGGCGGCTCCGGCCGTCCCCGGCCAGGGCGCAGGCACCGGCGGGACCGGGGTGGTGCGGCTCGTCCGCCCAGGAGGTCGGCCGGTCCCGAGGAGTAGAGGAGGACGCGGGGCGTAAGAGGGTAGCGGGAGGCAGAGGCGGGCGACCGATGATTGAGCGGCCAGCTCCGGCCGTCTCCGGCCGATCGGAGACCACCAGCGGGACCGGGGAGGCACGGTGGTTCCGTTCAGTGGGCTAGCTGGTGCCGGGAAGGCTCGGGATGGAGGGGAGCCGCGGCGCCATGGGGGTACAGAATAGTATAGAGAAGCGGCGGGTGGGTGTGGTGCTCGACGAAGCAGGCGGTCCGGCGAGGGGGCAAAGGTGTGGGGCGGCTCGGTGGGACTAAGGGAACGCGATGGACAACACCAGAGGGGAGGGTGGGCTCGATATGGCCGGAATCATCCCGAGGCCGAGGCGGCCATGGTGGTCACCGGCGAAAAGAGGATGAACCCGAGAGCTGTGGTGGTCGAGGAGGATTGAGGAGGAGCTGGTGAGGTGCGGAGGAGCTCGAGGGTCCTTAAATAGGCGCGGAGGAGGTCTCTGGACAACCACAAGAGAGCTTGAACAGGGCGTTAATGGAGGTCAGAGGCAGTTCATGGCAGTGGCACTATTGTGACGGCACGCTATCGGCGAGCCACGACGAGGCAGAGGTGCAGGGAGGTGCAGACGAGCACATGCTAGTTGCAGGACACGTTTTGGGTCGAGACAAGGAGGGAGGCGACGAGCACAGCGGCCCGACCGTTCCAGAGCGTGCGCTGTGCATGATGCAGGTGCGGTCACCATGTGCACTCGTGCAAGCGGCGAGCTTTGGTGTGGCCAGCCATGTCCAGTAGGTTTTCCTAGGTGCCCTTAGTAGAAATGCAGAAAGAATTTGATCCACGGGCAAAGAAGAGATTTGCAGATGGCTCCATGGTAAAACAACAACAAGGTGTTTGTAACTTCCTCTGGTAAAACCATCTCGGTAACTTGGTAAAAAGTTTGTCTGGCGATGATCTTACGCCAAGATGATATAGATCACCAAAAACCAGACTAAGTAGAGGAGTTTGGATGACACTTGCTGTAGAAAGTGCAAAACTGGCCAGATTAGTGAACCAAGATGTTGCACTCACATAGTTAAGTGTCATGAGCTGACATTTGGTAGAGTTGAGTTATTTGCCCATATGGAGCTGCTGTAAGAACCTCATGCCATTTGGAGTTACCAAAGTGGCACTTCCTTCACAAAGCTGCAATCTGGTCAGAATCTTGGAGAATTTACTGAGGGTAAACGGATAACTGGATTGAGCCATAACTTGGTAGAGGGAGTAGAGGTAGATGTAGGAATGGCCTGGTAAATTGTCAGCTCAAGTGAAGCAAGGTAAAATAGTGTGGCTTCACAAAGTGAAAATTTTACCAGAAACCAAGATTTGGAGCTGAGCTCACATAGATGATCTCCATGAGCTAAATTTTTTTATAGATGCAATATTTGATCAAGTGAAAGATGTGACCAAGTTTCATCTCATTTGGACATGCCTAGAACATACTTCCTTCACAAAGTTTCTTTTCTGACAGAAACTTTGAAAAATCACTGGAAAATAATTACTAGGGAAATGAGTATGAAAATTGGCACAGGGCAATGATATGGA
>LR738715.1:417727832-417767822 GCA_902687465.1 Secale cereale
ATCTTGGAGAATTTACTGAGGGTAAACGGATAACTGGATTGAGCCATAACTTGGTAGAGGGAGTAGAGGTAGATGTAGGAATGGCCTGGTAAATTGTCAGCTCAAGTGAAGCAAGGTAAAATAGTGTGGCTTCACAAAGTGAAAATTTTACCAGAAACCAAGATTTGGAGCTGAGCTCACATAGATGATCTACATGAGCTAAATTTTTTTATAGATGCAATATTTGATCAAGTGAAAGATGTGACCAAGTTTCATCTCATTTGGACATGCCTAGAACATACTTCCTTCACAAAGTTTCTTTTCTGACAGAAACTTTGAAAAATCACTGGAAAATAATTACTAGGGAAATGAGTATGAAAATTGGCACAGGGCAATGATATGGACATGCAAATATTGCCACCAAGTTTGAGAGCAACTGGACAAAGATAAATAGCACTTGCTTCACAAAGTGCCATTTTGGGCAGAACATGAAAATTATTATTGGTGGATTATTTTTGAATATGGCAATGAATTTCTTTGCCATATTTGAGCAAGATATTACCCAAACAATTTATGAGAATTACTTGGGAATTTTTAGAATGACAGAGATATAGGTTGCTTCACAACCTAGGGCAAAAAGAATTATCCCTTCAATAGAAAAAGGAATATTCTTTGGGAAAAGAATATTGGGTTAGGTCAAGGATGGAAATGACAGGGTCTAGGGATAGATATGAGGATGACAAGCCACTCTGGAAAGAAAGAAGAGGTCAACTTCTTCAGTTTCCAGACCACATAGCCACGGAAAAAGAAAACTCACGCAAAAATCTCAGAAAATCCAAAGAAAAAGAAAGGGCCAAAAATCAGGCTGTGACAATCTCCCTTTCCTCTTCGAGGGAATCCAACGCAAGCTCGAGAAGTAGCAAGAAGAGTTTTTGGCGCCGTTGCCGGGGAGGCTTACGCAAAAGTCATATACCAAGTACCTATCACAAGACCTTATCCTTCGCATTACATTTTTTGCCTCTCGTTTTCCTCTCCCCCACTTCACCCTTGCCATTTTATTTGCCCTTCTTCTACCGTGTGTTTTTCGTTCGCTTGCTTCTTGTTTGCTTGTGTGTGTTGGATTGCTTGCTTGTCACTATGGCTCAGAACAATACCAAATTGTGTGACTTCTCCAATACCAACAATAATGATTTTATTAGCACTCCGATTGCTCCTATTACCGATGCTGAATCTTGTGAGATCAATGCTGCTTTGTTGAATCTAGTCATGAAAGATCAATTCTCCGGCCTTCCTAGTGAAGATGCCGCTACCCATCTAAACAACTTTGTTGATTTGTGTGATATGCAAAAGGAAAGGGATACGTATAACGATATTGTTAAATTTAAGTTATTTCCGTTTTCACTTAGAGATCATGCTAAAACTTGGTTTTCCTCTTTGCCTAGAAATAGTATGGATTCATGGAATAAGTGCAAATATGCTTTTATCTCTAAGTATTTCCCTCCTGCTAATATCATCTCTCTTAGAAACGATATTATGAATTTTAAGCAACTAGATCATGAGCATGTTGCACAAGCTTGGGAGAGAATGAAAATAATGATACGTAATTTCCCTACACATGTTTTGAATCTATGGATGATTATTCAGAACTTTTATGTTGGCTTGAATTTTGCTTCTAGAAATCTTTTAGATTCGGCCGCAAGAGGCACTTTCATAGAAACTACCTTAGGAGAAGCTACCAAACTCCTAGATAATATCATGGTTAATTATTCTCAATGGCACACTGACGGTTCTACTAGTAAAAAAGTGCATGCTATTGAAGAGATTAGTGTTTTGAGTGGAAAGATGGATGAACTTATGAAAGTATTTGCTGCTAAGAGTGCTTCTTCTGATCCTAATGATATGTCGTTGTCCACTTTGATTGAAAATAGCAATGAATCTTTCGATGTGAATTTTGTTGGTAGGAATAACTTTGGTAACAATTCTTATAGAGGGAACTTTAATCCTAGGCCTTTTCCTAGTAATTCCTCTAATAATTATGGTAATTCCTACAACAACTCTTATGGAAAGATGCCTTCTGAATTTGAAACTAGTGTTAAGGAGTTTATGATATTGCAAAAGAATTTCAATGCAATGCTTGAAGAAAATTGCTTAAGGTTGATGAATTGGCTAGAAGTGTGGATAGAATTACTCTTGATGTTGATTCTTTGAAACTTAGATCTATCCCACCTAAGCATGATATCAATGAGTCTCTCAAAGCCATGAGAATTTCCATTGCTGAATGCAAAGAGAGAACCGCTAGGATGCGTGCTAAAAGAGAGGATTATATTAAAGCGTGTTCTTCTAGTTATCATGAAAATAAAGATGAAGATCTGAAAGTTATTGATGTGTCTCCTAATAGATCCTTGTTTTCTAGCATAAATCTTGATGAAGATAGGATTGGAGATGATTCTACTTTAAGGTGTCCCAATGATTCGGAGTTTTTAGATCTTGATGCTAAAATTGTTAAAAGTGGGAGTGAAGAGATTAAAACTTTGCATAGTGATGAACCCACTACTTTGGATTTCAAGGGATTCAATTATGATAATTGCTCTTTGATTGATTGTATTTCCTTGTTGCAATCTATACTAAACTCTCCGCATGCTTATAGTCAAAATAAAGCTTTTACCAAACACATAGTTGATGCTTTGATGCAATCTTATGAAGACAAACTTGAGTTAGAAGTTTCTATCCCTAGAAAGATTTATGATGAGTGGGAACCTACTATCAAAATAAAAATTAAAGATCATGAATGCTATGCTTTGTGTGATTTGGGTGCAAGTGTCTCCACTACCCCAAAAACTTTGTGTAATTTGCTAGGGTTCCATGAGCTTGATGATTGTTCTTTGAATTTGCATCTTGCAGATTCCACTATTAAGAAACCTATGAGAAGGATTAATGATGTTCTTATTGTTGCCAATAGGAATTATTTGCCCGTAGATTTCATTGTTCTTGATATAGATTGCAATCCTTCATGTCCTATTATTCTTGGTAGACCTTTCCTCAGAACAATTGGTGCAATTATAGATATGAATGAAGGAAATATTAGGTTCCAATTTCCGTTAAGGAAAGGCATGGAACACTTTTCTAGAAAGAAAATCAGATTACCATATGAATCTATTATGAGAGCCACTTATGGATTGCCTTCCAAAGATGGCAATACCTAGATCTATCCATGTATCGTGCCTAGCTAGGGGCGTAAAACGATAGCGCTTGTTGGGAGGCAACCCAATTTTTTTTTGTTGCTGTTAGGGAATAAATATTGCATCTAGCCTCTGTTTAGATGTGGTTTCATGTTTTGTTTAGTGTTTGTGCCAAGTAGAAACTTTGGGAAGATGTGTGTGAAGTTTATGTGATCTTGCTGTGAAAAACAGCATCGTTAGCACTCACTAGAATGGTCGTCAGATTTTACTGGAGCATGATATTTAGTTGATTATTTTTGCAGATGACTAATAGACAAATTCCTCACATTTACCAATTTAGTTTGTATTTTTTGGAGTTACAGAAGTATGCGAAATCTACAGATTACTACAGACTGTTCTGTTTTTGACAGATTCTATTTTTCGTGTGTTGTTTGCTTATTTCAATGCATCTATGAGTAGTATTGGGAAGTATGAACCATAGAGAAGTTGGAATACAGTAGGTTTAACACCAATATAAACAAAGAATGAATTCATTGCAGTACCTTTGAGTAGTGGTTTGCTTTCTTAAACTAACGGAACTCACGAGATTTTTTGTCTAAGTTTTGTGTTGTGAAGTTTTCAAGTTTTGAGTATTGCTTTGGCGGACTATGGAACAAAGAGTAGCAAGGGCCTAAGTTTTGAGTATTGCTTTGATGAACTATGGAACAAACAGCCACCATATGCTTGATACGTCTCCAACGTATCTATAATTTTTGTTTGTTCCATGCTATTATTTATGATGTTTTGGATGTTTAATGGGCTTTGTCATACACTTTTATATAATTTTTGGGACTAACCTACTAACCCAAAGGCCCAGTCCAGATTGCTATTTTTTTTCCTGTTTCAGGTTTTACAGAAAAGGGATATCAAACGGAGTCCAAACGGAATGAAACCTTCGGGAGAGATATTTTTTGAGAAAATTACGCACGGGAGACTTGAGAACCACGGGGTAGGGTTTATGTGGTGCCCACGAGGGTGGGGGCGCCCCCCTAGGGCGCGCCCCCTGCCTCGTGGGCCCCACATATGGCCCCCGGTGCCCTCCTTCCTCCTATATATACCTACGTACCCCGAAACCATCAGAACAACAGAGAAAACCCTAGTTCCACCGCTGTAACCTTCTGTTCCCGTGAGATCCCATCTTGGGACCTGTTCCGGAGCTCCGCCGGAGGGGGGATCTTCCACGGAGTGCTTCTACATCATCATCATCGCCTCACCATGAGTTGTGAGTAGTTTACCACAGACCTTCGGGTCCATAGCTAGTATCTAGATGGCTTCTTCTCTCTCTTTGGATCTCAAAACAAAATTCTCCTCGGTCTTCGAGGAGATCTATTCGATGTAATCTCTTTTTGCGGTGTGTTTGTCAAGATCCGATGAATTGTGGGTTTATGATTAAGATTATCTATGAGAAATATTTGGTTCTTCTCTAAACTCTTTATGTATGATTATAATATCCTTGCAAGTCTCTTTGAATTATTGGTTTGGTTTGGCCTACTAGATTTATAGTTCTTGCAATGGGAGAAGTGCTTGGCTTTGGGTTCAATCTTGCGGTGTCCTTTCCCAGTGGCAGTAGGGGCAGCAAGACACGTATTGTATTGTTTCCATCGAGAATAAAAAGGTGGGTTTTATATCATATTGCTTGAGTTTATCCCTCTACATCATGTCATCTTGCTTAAGGTGTTACTCTGTTCTTATGAACTCAATACACTAGATGCATGCTGGATAGCGGTCGATGTGTGGAGTAATAGTAGTAGATGCAGAATCGTTTCAGTCTACTTCTCTTGGAAGTGATGCCTATATATAATGATCATGCCTAGATAGTCTCATAATTATTCGCTTTTCTATCAATTGTTCGACAGTAATTTGTTTACCCACCGTAGAATATCGCTATCATGAGAAAAGCCACTAGAGAACACTATGGCCCCCGGTATGTTCTCAACATATCAATCCACAATTTACTTTACTTTTCCGCTTTTACTTTCTGTTCTTATAACCAAAAATACCAAAAAATATCAAACTATCATCTCTATCAGATCTCACTTTCGTAAGTGGCCGTAAAGGGATTGACAACCCCTTGTCGCGTTGGTTGAGAAGTTCTTATTTGTTTGTGCAGGTGCGAGGGACTTGCGCGTGGTCTCCTACTGGATTGATACCTTGGTTCTCAAAAACTGAGGGAAATACTTACGCTACTGTGCTGCATCTCCCTTTCCTCTTCGAAGGAATACAACGCAAGCTGGAGAAGTAACAGGGGATAAACTCAAGCAATATGATATAAACCCCATCTTTTTATCCTCGATGGCAACAATACAATACGTGCCTTGCTGCCCCTGCTGTCATTGGGAAAGGACACCGCAAGATTGAACCCAAAGCCAAGCACTTCTCCCATTCCAAGAACTATAGATCTAGTAGGCCAAACCAAACCGATAATTCGAAGAGACTTGCAAGGATATTATAATCATACATAAAAGATTTCAGAAAAGAATCAAATATTTCTCATAGATAATCTTGATCATAAACCCACAATTCATCGGATCTCGACAAACGCACCGCAAAAAGATTACATCGAATAGATTTCCTCGAAGATCAAGGAGAACTTTGAATTGAGATCCAAAAAGAGAGAAGAAGACATCTAGCTAATAACTATGACCACGAAGGTCTGTGGTAAACTACTCACAACTCATGGGTGAGGCTATGGTGTTGATGTAGAAGCACTCCGTGGTAGATCCCCCCTCCAGCGGAGCCCCG
Source organism: Secale cereale (assembly GCA_902687465.1). NCBI lineage: Eukaryota > Viridiplantae > Streptophyta > Magnoliopsida > Poales > Poaceae > Secale > Secale cereale. Next base: position 417,733,772 of record LR738715.1, read on the forward strand.
GAACAGGCCCCAAGATGGTATCTGACGGGAATAGAATGTTGCGGCGGTGGAATTAGGGTTTTCTCTGTTGCCTCGATGTTTTCAGGGTACATGGATATATATAAGAGGATGGAGGGCATCGGGGGAGCCAGAGGGGGCCCACGAGGGTGGGGGTGCGCCCAGGGGGAGGGGGCGCGCCCTGGACCCTCGTGGCCACCTCCTTTGTTCCCTCGCGTGTACTCCAAGTCTTCTGGGTAGATACGGTTCCAAAAATAACTCTCTCGAAGGTTTCATTCCGTTTGGACTCCGTTTGATATTCCTTTTCTGCGAAACCCTGAAATAGGTAAAAAACAGCAATCTCCACTAGGCCTTGGGTTAGTATATTAGTCCCAAAAATAATATAAAAGTGTATAATAAATCCCATTAAACATCCAAAACAGAATATATAATAGCATGGAACAATCAAAAATTATAAATACGTCGGAGACGTATCAATGGCCCACCTCCGACCCTGGGCGGGTCACCACTAGCGACGTGCCCGCGAGCCCCACGCGTTTCGGGCATGCCGCGAGCTAGGGGGCGCGTAGCTGTCGTCGCTCGTCTTCGAGGACTCGGCAGACTCAGAACAGCTGCTAGACCTACGGAGCCATCGCTGCCGCTGGATGAGCTAGTGGCAGGATTGGCGTCTAGCGTAGAGCCAGCCGAAGCATCCCCGTGGTGGCCCCCTCCAGGGCAACATTCTAGGCGGCGTCCCTCCTCGTCGAACACCTTGAAGCACACCATGGAGACGCCGTCCAACTCGAAGTGGATGGCGAGGGCGCCTTCCAAGCCGCAGGCGCGGGCGACCTCGCCCCATCCGCGAGTCATGAAGACCTTGCCTGGGGAGACGACCTCAACCACAGCCCGAGCGGCCCCCTCGGTGGCACCTCCGCCGCGAAGAATGGCGGGAAGCGAATCCAGGACCTAGGATGCATCACCGCCCACACCACGAACTCACGCAAGGAGCCTCTGGCGTGTGCTCGTGGGACGACGGCATGCACCACAATGGCACGGTCGGTACAGCCATGGCGCGGGCGGCGCTGAGCGCCAACTCCCTCACCATGGCCCGGTGCCCTGGCGTATAGAGGTAACAGATAGCCAGGGGGAGGCCGATCGTGCCAAGGCCTCATCACTTCTGGTCTCATGGCGGCACCATGAGGACGGAGCGGTCTTTTCTTAGGAGGGAGTACCTCTGGCTCCTCGCGAGGGATCTTCCCCTTCTCAGCAGCGCAGAATCGTCGGATCGGCGCCATGAACAGCTCGGCCGAGAACAGGGCAAGGAAGAAGAGGCGAGAGGAACAAGGAAGAAGATGGGCGGCGGAGGCTGCGCTCGCCGCCTTATTTATAGGTAGGACAAGGCCAACCGCCGGCCTCCGTAATCGCTGGTAATGAAGATTTGCTATGCGTGTAGGGACTTGTCAAGTCGCGCAGCCGCCGAGGCTGTGTGGGGAAGTGGAGACGCCCACGTCCCATCAACCGCCACGCGTCATACAAGGTCGCAGGCTTTGAGGGCCCGCGGCGCTTCGCGCTTAGCCCTTGGCTTCGCCGCGAAGCCAACCCCGAGCGCACCTTGGGCCCGAGGGTATTGTCGGCGTTCTGGGACTGGGGGTACCCAGCCTTGCATGCCTGCAACCCAGGGCATGGCTCACCAGGCGTCCTGGTACGGCCCAGCATCTTCATCGACCACTCAAGACCCTCGCGAGGGGCCAAGCCTCGCGAGACGGACAACACAAGGCATCCCCTAGGGCGGCCTCACCAGGCCGGCTCATGAGGATTGGAGATATCGAGGCGAGGGAGTCCTCGCGAGGTCCTCGTGACGTGAGCAGTGACGACCAAGGCCAGTCTGGCGCCAGCGGGCGCAGAGTGCCAGTTTCCTCTTTGGTGCTAAATGAGCAGGTGCAGGCGAGGAGTCGCGAGGCATCAGACAAATGTTTCCATATGGGTGCAACGAGACCAAGACTAGCAGGACAGCAGGACGGAGGTAACCGCGGAGCCCACGGCGGCGTCACCACTAGAGCCTTTGGCAGGCGAAGACCACCTTTTGTCAGGATAGTTTGTACTAGCTGCCCCCCTTCAAATTTGGCCGTTGTGGGATTCCTTCCCGCTCAATTTTCGGGAAGAGGACCCAGGCCGCTATAAATAGGACTAGCCGCCACCATTGGGAGATCTCATCAGAGACGGAGTTGATTTCACCCAGAGTTGAGCAGATAGAAGGCCACACACGACCAGCTCACTCGATCTCAAGAACACCTCTCATCAGGAGGCAGTTCACCCATGTACTAGTTCTTCCTCAGCCTACAAGGCAATCCACCACACCACACTGGATTAGGGTATTACACCACAATGGTGGCCCGAACCAGTATAAATCTTGTGTCCCTTGTTCCTCAGATCTGACGAGCTAGGTCTAGGGTTGTTGAGTAGATGAGCTATGGCGGAAGAAAAGATCTTCGTGCGCACCCGAGAGTTCGAACCTTAAGGGTTTTGCCGGAACCCTAGATCCGACAGCGCTCAACTGCAACCCCACATGAAAGTGAAAATGCTAGGCAACATGCCTTCCTTAGCTATGTGGCATGCGCGGGCGGACTGTTGAGTAATCCCGATTCCCCGGCGTGTGGGGGTGCGACGCGAATGCGGCAGGCGTTTTCCTTTTAAACATGTATAAATTGAAACATTTGGTTCTGCTCCTTCGCGCGATCGATTTGGCTTCTGGGCGGCGCGAGGATTGTCTCGCCCAATAAGCAGGGTGTAGTAGCTAGGTTGGTGCATGGTCTCTTAGGACACATGCGGTTCCACGTGTTGCAGTGATATAAAGCCTAGCCAATGCACGTTAACCGGGGGGGATGACAGTGTGGCATGCGACAGGGAAGGGACATGCTTCATGTACATGTTCGAGTTTCTCATTTTGAACTTCCAAACATGACAGGCGTGCTGGACGAGTAGTTCCAAATTTATAAGTAAAGTCCAATTTTTGAATTTACGAGTAGTACGTGGGTTGTGTCAAGCATCGTACGTAAATTAAGAAGTTGAGGCAAAAGGGATCACACATGTCTTTATCCACATGAATGAGATTGCAATAGTACAATAAGAGGTAAGGCCATGAAGACGCGATCGCAGTGGTGGTTACTGGAGGTGAGAAGAAAGATGCATCCATCAACGACCACCTCCTCCTCTACTCAGTGCACCGGGCCACCGACCGGTGGCTTAGGAGCGATGGATTTTGCGGCGAGGTCAAGGTGCTTCTCGACAAAGGTTTCCAAGGCTTCCAGCCGGTTGAAGTAGGACAATGTGGTAGCGTCCTCACCGGCCTTGTAGATGCCTATGTACACGACTTCCTCGTACACGTGGATTTGTAGGTTGATGAATTCTTGTAGGGTGAGGCACCTCACAGCGAGCGCCACCTCTAGTTGGACATTCTTCATTGCGTCAGTAGGCAATCGTAGGGCGAACAATGTTTGAAAGAGTTTCTCACCATGGAGGCCGATGAGGGTTGCAGGCAACAAGGATCCTGGGCACTCGGGCTGGAGGAGTACGGCGATGTCATCCACGAGCTTCTTGACCATGGTGAACTAGTTGATGGTGGCGACGATCATCTTGTCCAGCTGAGAGTCGTAGCTGGCGCCGAGAATGGCCATGAACCAACCGGTCGCCGACATCCTCTGGAGACAATCCTTGGTACCATGCCGCAGGCCGGCGTCGTGGACCATCTGGCACAGCCGTTGGCCGCTCGCGTGCATCGCCTCCATGGGTATGGAGTGAGCACTGTTGCGCTTAGCGTAGGTGCGTAGGTGTGTACGATGTGCTATAAGCATTGGAATGGAGGGGCGCCTTTATATGAGTGCAAACTGCGATGCATTCACATCATGGTGCCTCTTTTCCGTGTCCTCCTCCCACTACTTTCCGCGTTCTTCTTCAAAAAATTTATGTGGGAATCACAACTTGGTTTAGAATACCGGAGGAAACTTCTTAAGTTGTCCTCCTCTTGATGCCTTGAATTCTATGGGAAGTTTAATGGGTTCCCCTTCTATTATTGTCAATGAAACAACTCTTACTCTTGAGCATGTTATGCAAAAATTAGATGCTATTGAAAAGGGAATGCCCGCTAAATAACATATTGAAAATTTTGATGAAAAGATGCACGAGCTTGCTAATAAATTTGGGGCGAAAGCGAGTAGTGTTCTTAAATTTCTAAAAGAGAAGGAACCCATAGTTAATGAAATAATTTAATAAAGTCCTTCTAAGATTTATAAATTGGAAGAAATTCTTAGTAACTTGGGCACCGCCTTTTCTTCTGTTAATTCTATTGAAAAAACTCCCGGAAAAAGACGCAAGAACAAAGGGGCTAATTCTAGTAACAACGATGGGCATCTTAAAATGATTGGTATTCATTCCAACTTCATTGAAGTAATAAAAGACCCCCTTTACAAAAGCAAATTCTTTGATATTATCCCTAGGAGTGTATTTGTTGAAGAATTATATGACCAATCTTTGAAGAATTGTGTGGTTGAGGAATTTGAAAACAAGGATGACACAACTTAGATCCTTGCTTTATGCCTTGCTAAGGGCGTAAAACGATAGCGCTCGTTGGGAGGCAACCCAACTTGTATATTTTTGTTTTTTGGTTTTTCTTGTTGTTTTCAATAAAATACCCATTAATACCTCTGTTTGGATGTGTTTTTGTGGTTTGAGTAAATTTTTGTGCAAAGCAAAGCCTTTAGGATCATGTTGGGTGATAGTAGATTTTATCTTGCTAAAAAACAGAAACTTCTGCACTCACGAAAAAATTCTCATTTTTAACAGAAGATTAATATACAAAGTTTTCACGCGGTCCTAAAGTTTTTTTAAAAAATAGTACAGAAGTATTCGAAATATCCAGATTGCTACAAACTATTCTGTTTTTGACAGATTCTATTTTCTTTGAGTTGTGTGCTTGTTTTGATGATTCTATGGTTTTCTTTAATGAGTTTTTGCCATAGAAAAGTTGGAATAGGGTAGATATAATGCAATAATAAAATATGAATTGGTTTGCTATAGTACTTAGGCCCTGTTCGGAAGCACTCTAGCTTCAGCAAATCCACGACTCCAGCTTCATGTGCCAGCTTCTAGCTTCTCGCGAGGAGCTGCGCGCGTTCGGAGGCTGTGACCAGTTTCTCCAACGCTGCATGGGCTGCTCTATTTTTTTTTTTTGAGCTTTGCATGGTCTAGTGCTGCTGGCTCGTTCCTAATCGAATCGGTATGCAACTTAGCGGTGGCAATCCCTATGTAATTTTGACGAACTCCACGGTTTGGCCTTTGCGGAGCTGGATTTCGCTCGCTCCAATGATTGTGCTACGTGACTCCTCCGCTTCGTGGAGCTGGCTCCTTGGAGCCGAGGCGTTCGGCCCAACTCCTCACGCGGAGCTGGCGGAGCATGGAGTTGGAGAGTTTCCGAACAGCTCCTTATAGTAGTGATTTATTTTCTTATACTAACAGATCTCACGAAGGTTTTTGTTGAGTTTTGTGTGATTGAAGTTTTCAAGTTTTGGGTGATGTTACGATGGATGAAGGAATAAGGAGTAAGAAAGCCTAAGCTTGGGGATGCCCATGGAATCCCAAGCTATTATCCAAAGAGAAGAAAGCAACTAAGCTTGGGGATGCCCCGAGTGGCATCCCCTCTTTCTTCTAACGACCATCGGTATTTTACTCGAAGCTATATTTTTATTCATCACATACTATGTGTTTTGCTTGGAGCGTCTTGTATGATATGAGTCTTTGCTTATTTTGTTTTGCTTTTTAAGTCTTAAATCCTTGCTAGTCCCACCTATTTGAGAGAGCCATAATTATGCCATGACTTGTTAGAATAGCTCTCTTTGCTCCACTTAAACTTTATGAACTATGGATTTGCTCTCGTGCTTCACTTATATCTTTTTTGAGCACGGTGTGATTTAATATTTTTGAAGAAATACTCTCTTGCTTCACTTAGATTTATTTGGGAGTTAGTAAAATTTCCAAGAAATCTCTCTTGCTTCACTTCAATTATTTTGAGAGACAGAAAAGTTTTGCTCATGATCTTCACTTATATTTGTTTGAGCTTACCAAAAGCAACACATGAAAATTTGTCCCAAAGTGATAGATATCCAAGAAGGATATAATAAAAACTTCAATGAAGATCATTGGACAAAATAAACTTGATTCCTTGTAATAGTTTTGAGATATGATGATGTGATATGTGAGTCATGTTGATGAGTAATAGTGCTTTAGTAAGAATATTGGTGTTAAGGTTTGTGATTCCCTATGCAAGCACGAAAGTCAATAGTCATGCAATTAAATTACATCCTACTTGTGGTGCATTATTCGGTGTTAATTATGCTTAATGCTTGCTTATGAGATTATCCATTTCTTGGTTGGTCGCTTCCCAATCTTTTGCTGGCCTTCATTTTGCACTAAGTAGTGGTCACTACTTGTGAATCCAAAATCCTTTAAACCAATTTTGCCACATGAGTCCACCATACATACCTATATGCGGTATTCTTTTGCCGTTCTAAGAAAATTTGTATGTGCCATATCTAATTTTCAAAATAAATTTCTCTTTTCTGTGCTCGTACCGCTCGCGAGGCGGTGAGGGGTAGCCAATATTTTCCATGCTAGATGTGTTATTCCCAGGATGAGTGTTTATCCACTTGTCATTGCATGAGAGTAAGGAAAAAGGTAATAGGGATGCCCATTCCCGAAATGAAAAAAATGAATTTACTTTATGTTGTCAAATTATAAATTCCTTGGAAAGTGTTGGTATTTAAGGCACCCGTGGATACGGTTAGCCATGGCTTGTGAAAGTTTGGTGAAAAAAGGAATAAACTTTAGTTTATGTTTGGGAACCACCTATGATATATCTAGCATGGAAAGTTTTGGGAACTCTAAGTCGTTTTTGTTGGTGGGAAAAGTATGGCACCCAAAATAATTTTATCTCTCAATTTAAGCTTTGAGCTCTGGCACCTCTACAAATCCCTACTTCCCTCTACGAAGGGCCTTTCTTTTACTTCATGCAATTTTTATTTTGAATTTGAGTCTCCATCTTCTCTTATAAAGCACCAACTAGGAGGCACTATGATCGTACTTGAGTATTGGGTGTAATTAATATGCGAGTGTGTGTCATGAATGGATCAATGTTTGAGCTTGATGGGCTAGGGATAACTTATTTTAGCATTGATATTTTGAAAGACATGGTTGTTTGTTGATATGCTTGAGTATTTAAATCTCATGTCAAAACTAGACTATTGCTTTGAATCATATAAAAGTCCAAATATCCATTTTGTAGAGAAAAAGAATATGATATGACATGTTAGGCAGCATTCCACATCAAAAATTCTGTTTTTATCATTTACCTACTCGAGGACGAGCAGGAATTAAGCTTGGGGCTGCTGATACGTCTCCAACGTATCTATAATTTTAGATTGTTCCATGTTGTTATATTATCATTCTTGGATGTTTTATAATCATTTTATAGTCATTTTATATCATTTTTTGGTACTAACCTATTGACATAGTGCCAAGTGCCAATTGCTGTTTTCTGCATGTTTTTTACATCGTAGGAAATCAATATCAAACGGAGTCCAAACGCAACGAAAATTTTTGTGGATTTTTTTTGGACTAGAAGACATCCAGTGGGCCGGAGAAGCGCCTGGGGGGTGCTCCGAGGGGAGCACAACCCACCAGTGTGCGCCAGGGGGCCCAGGCGCGCCCTGGTGGGTCGTGCCCACCTCGGGTGCCCCCGGACCGCCTCTTGCTCTATATACCCAAATATTCCAGAAACCCTAGGGGAGTCGACGAAAATCAATTCCAGTCGCCGCAAAGTCCAGAACTACCAGATCCAATCTAGACACCATCACGGAGGGGTTAATCACTTACATTGGTGCCTCTCCGATGATGCGTGAGTAGTTCTATGTAGACCTACGGGTCCGTAGTTAGTAGCTAGATGGCTTCCTCTCTCTCTTTTGATTATCAATACAATGGTCTCTTGGAGATCCATATGATGTAACTCTTTTTGCGGTGTGTTTGTTGGGATTCGATGAACTTTGACTTTATGATCAGATCTATCTTTTTACCCATGAAAGTTATTTGAGTCTTCTTTGATCTCTTATATACATGATTGCTCATAGCCTCGTATTTCTTCTTCGATATTTGGGTTTTGTTTGGTCAACTTGATCTATTTATCTTGCAATGGGAAGAGGTGCTTTGTAGTGGGTTCCATCTTATAGTGCTTGATCCCAGTGACAGAAGGGGAACCGACACGTATGTATCGTTGCTACTAAGGATAACATGATGGGGTCTATTTCTACATAAATAGATCTTGTCTACATCATGTCATCGTTCTTATTGCATTACTTCGTTTTTCCATTAACTTAATACACACGATGCATGCTGGATAGCGGTCGATGTGTGGAGTAATAGTAGTAGATGCAGGCAGGAGTCAGTCTACTAATCTTGGACGTGATGCCTATATAATGATCATTGCCTGGATATTGTCATGATTATTTGAAGTTTTATCAATTTCCCAACAGTAATTTGTTCACCCACCGTTTGCTATTTTCTCGAGAGAAGCCACTAGTGAAACCTATGGCCCCCGGGTCTCTTACTTATATTATTTGTCTTTGCGATCTACTTTTCCTTTGCTTCTATTTTCAGATCTACTAAACCAAAAATACAAAAATACCTTGCTGCAATTTATCTTATTTGGCGTTCGATCTATCCATATTTACAACTCTCTCACATCCGTTTACCTATCTCTAGGCGTCGTTACCCGAAAGGGATTGACAACCCCTTTGACACATTGGGTTGCGAGTATTTGTTATTTGTGTGCAGGTGCCATTTACGTTTTTGTTCCTTGGTTCTCCTAGTGGTTTGATAACCTTGGTCTCACCACTGAGGGAAATACCTACCGTTTCTATGCTACATCATCCCTTCCTCTTTGGGGAAGTATCGACGTAGTTCTAGCAAGCATCAAACACTCGTCCACTGGTCCAAGCGACTAAGGCGCGCTGAGTCGTCGATAAGGGTGGAGGAGATGCGCCCGGCAGGGAGCAACATGAGCACCCGTACGCCAAGCCCCCAGCTCAGCCCCCGGCCCGCGAGCGCGGAGGAGATCCCACCGGCCGGTGATGGTGGCAGAGTGCTTCCTTCTGCAGGAGGAGAGGGGGCCGCTCAAGACGAATCCCTCCGAGAGGGGCCCGTCCTGCCGGTCGTTGGAGCTGAAGGATCCCCACCAAGGGCACCCACTGAAGAGTCCCCTCAGGGTGATACCGTGGTTCTCAAGGGAGGGGATGGCAATTCTGGCCGGCCAGCTGATGTTGCCAGGACGAACCCTTTGCCCGGTAGCCCTCTTTGAGTAACCCCTTGGCTTTTCTTTTCGGATTTTACTTTCTGATCGGTTTGCTTCTTGTCTTTGATTCTATATCCTTGCCAATGGATGTGTATTTTGCCTACCACCCCTTCAAGCGAAGAACCAGATCTGTTGGAGGTAGTGGCTGACATAGGAAAGGAGGCTGCTGAATAGGCCACCGCGATTGCCAGCACCGAGGAGCGGGAGTGGGCTACCGGGAGAACCTTGGGTCCTTTGGAGGAGCTTGAGGGAATCCCCGACATTGTGTCTGGGACGGGGGTTGTGGTCAAGGAGAAAGTACCCCTCCAGACCCTGAGTCCACCCCTTGTTCGGCATCTCAGTGGGAGCCCCACCACCATTCTCAAATAACTTAGCGTTGGTGCTGGCGCAACCCGGTCTTGGAGCCCCCGGCTCGTCGATGGCGACGAGCAAGGAGTTTGATGAAGAGCTTCAGCGCATACCGACATCGCTGTGCCAGGATGTTGGGGAAGTGCATGACTCTGCCACCATAGCCATGGACCTATCCTTTATGGAATCTATGGCCGCGGGTCTCAGGGATATGTAGGAGCGGTACAACCGGAAGTGACATGAGCTTAAAGAGCAGCGCCAATCTGCCAGCAAGGTGGGCTAGAGGCTGAAGGATAATGGAGCACAGCTGCGCGACTGGCACGACAGGCAGTTCCAGTCTCTCTTGAGGCAGCAAGAGCCGATCTCGATGGTGAAGGAGGACGTCATCGCTCGGGAGGTACGCCTGGAAGACCATGATACATCTCCAATGTATCTATAATTTTTTATTGTTCCATGCTATTATTTATGAAGTCTTGGATGTTTAATGGGCTTTATCATTCACTTTTATACCATTATTGGAACTAACATACTAACCCAAAGGCCCAGTCCAGATTGTTGTTTTTTTGCCTATTTCAGGGTTTTGTAGAAAAGGAATATCAAACGGAGTCCAAACGGAATGAAACATTCGCTAGAGATATTTTTGGAGGAAATCACGCTCGGGAAACTTCAGGACCAAGTCAGGGGACGGAAGGCCTGCCCTCAATGGTGGGGGCGCCCCCCCTTCCCAGGGTGCGCTCCCCTGCCTCGAGGCTGGCCCACACGGCCCCCAGTGCCCTCCTTCTTCCTATATATACCTACATACCCCAGAAACTCCATACGCAGAGAGAAAACCCTAATTCCACCACTGTATCTTCTGTTTCCGTGGAGATCCCATCTTGGAGCCTGTTCTGGGAGGGGGATCCATCACGGAGGCCTTCATCATCATCATCATCGCCCTCACCATGAGTTGTGAGTAGTTTACCACAGACCTTCGGGTCCATAGCTAGTATCTTGATGGCTTCTTCTCTCTCTGGATCTCAATAAAAAGTTCTTGTCGGTCTTCGAGGAGATCTATTCAATGTAATCTCTTTTTGCGGTGTGTTTGTCGAGATCCGATGAATTGTGAGTTTATGATCAAGGTTATCTATGAAAGATATTTGGTTCTTCTCTGAACTTTTTATGTGTGCTCATAATATCCTTGCAAGTCTCTTGGAATTATTGGTTTGGTTTGGCCTACTAGATCTATAGTTCTTGCAATGGGAGAAGTGCTTGGCTTTGGGTTCAATCTTGCGGTGTCCTTTCCCAGTGACAGTAGGGGCAGCAAGGCACGTATTGTATTGTTGCCATCAAGGATAAAAAGTTGGGGTTTTCATCATATTGCTTGACTTTATCCCTTTACATCATGTCATCTTTCTTAAGGTGTTACTCTGTTCGTATGAACTCAATACACTAGATGCATGCTGGATAGCGGTCGATGTGTGGAGTAATAGTAGTAGATGCTGAATCGTTTCGGTCTACTTGTCTTGGACGTGATGCCTATATACAATGATCATGCCTAGATAGTCTCATAATTATTCGCTTTTCTATCAACTGCTCGACAGTAATTTATTTACCCGCTGTAGAATACCGCTATCATGAGAGAAGCCACTAGAGAAAACTATGCCCTTCGGGTCTATTCTCAACATATCAATCTACATCTACTTTACTTTTCCCGCTTTTATTTGCTGTTTTATTAAACTAAAAATACCAAAAATATAATTATCATCTCTATCAGATCTCACTTTCGTAAGTGACCGTAAAGGGATTGACAACCCCTTATCGCGTTGGCTGCGAAGTTCTTATTTGTTTGTGCAGGTGCGAGGGACTCGCGTGTGGTCTCCTACTGGATTGATACCTTGGTTCTCAAAAACTAAGGGAAATACTTACGCTACTGTGCTGCATCTCCTTTTCTCTTCGAGGGAATACAACGCAAGCTCAAGAGGTAGCAAGAAGAATTTCTCACCCCGTTGCCGGGGAGGCTTACACAAAAGTCATATACCAAGTACCTATCACAAACCCTTATCCTTCGCATTACATTTACATTCCTCTCGTTTTCCTCTTCCCCACTTCACCTTTGCCGTTTTATTCGCCCTTCTTCTGCCGTGTGTTTATCGTTCGCTTGCTTCTTGTCTGCTCGTGTGCTGCTTGCTTGCTTGTTTGCCCTCATGTCTAAGATGGGTGTGACACCCCGAGACCGATGCGCCAGTTGTCAGCCAGGTGTCAGCCAGATATTCGTCGTGTCGATGCCTTGTCATCTGCTTGCGTGTTGCATTTTGCCATGTCATCGTGTGTGTTGCATCATCATGTTTTTCAAAACTTGCATCCGTCCGAGTGCGTTCGTCCTCCCAGTTGTCCGTTCTGAGCCCAGACACACTTGCACGCGCCCGCGGCATCTCCGGAAATTTATTTTATGAGTGGCCGGAAAACATTCTCGGAATGGGGTGAAACTTGGCGTGTGGTCTTACTATAGCATAGGTAGACCGCCTGTCAATTTTTGTCGCATTCGGAGTTCGTTTGATAGCCCAACGGTTAACCGTGTTCACCGCCGGAAGCCTTTTCTCTTTTGGCCCATCACCCCCTCTCCAATAGCCCCCAAGCCCATCCTAACCCCCTCCATGCTCTCGGTCGTCGGATTAGCATCGCGTGGCCGAAAACCGCTCCTCATTTGGACACTCCTAGCTCCCTCTACCTATATATTAGCCCCTCCCCGTCCAAATTCGTGGATGAAACCCTAAAAATCCTCCATCCGCGCCTCCGGACATGTCCGCCTCCCCCCTCAGTGTCAGGCCCAAGATGCGATTCTATCCCGATCACGTGACACTAACGTGATTGGGGCACAACCGCATTTCGGGCGCTTACCAAGATGGATATCATTACATCGTACCATTACATACATACATGGGGGATACAACAATACATACAAGTCACATAAATACAACAACATCAATACAAGGCATCCGACTATGGATGCAAACATGAAAAGCACAACGACATCCATCTGCTATCCCAGGCTGCCAACCCAGAACCTAACCCAAGACTAAAGAAGAAGAAGAAGAAAGAACTCCAACACAACGATCATCGCTCTCACGTCAAGACATCGGAAACCTGCACCTGGAACTGTTGTTGTAGTATCTGTGAGCCATGAGGACTCAGCAATCCCATAACCATGGGTAACAAGACTATCAAAGCTTAATGGGTAGGAAGAGGTAAAGTGGTGAGGTTGCAGCAGCGGCTAAGCAAAATATATGGTGGCAAACTTACGAGTACAAGAATAAGATGAGCATCAACGGAAGCGGTCGCAAACTAGTAGTGATCGCTAAAGATCCTGAACTACCTACGAGTCAAACATAACCCCACCGTGTTCTCTTCTCGAAGTGAAAAGAGACAGTCATGGTTACTCACACAGATGAGTGTTTTACTTCGGATCCTCTGTCAAGTTTTCTACAACCGGACATTGACAAATTCCAATCTGCCACATAACCGCGGGCACGGCTTTCGAAAGATCATAACCCTGCAGGGGTGTCCCAACTTAGCCCATCACAAGCTCTCACGATCAGCAAAAGTAATAATAATATTACCCCTTATCATAGGGACAATCCGATCAGGCTCGGAATCCCGGTTCACAAGACATTTCGACAATGGTAAAACAAGTCCAGCAAGACCTCTTGGCGTGCCGACACCCTGATAGTAGCCGCGCGTATCTCGTCTCAGGCCACGTCCGGATTAGCAATACATACAGTAACCGAAGACCCCAGATAACTGGGTGGCACCGCAAGTGGCTCTAGTTTGGGACCAACACCATCAGCACTGGCCCCCCTGCTATGTAGAAACAAATCCCGAGGAAGCGACCCCCTATGCAAATTTAATTAATTAATTAAGTTATTATTATGAGGCAAATTAAAACCAATGTTGGACCTTGTTGGAGGAGTTTTATTCAAAGACGAACTGTCAAGGGGTCCCCATATACCCAACCGTGTGAGGAACGCAAAATCAAGGAACATAATGCCGGTTTATCGGCTCCTAAAGTGGAATGAGTGGAACAAAACACCAAGCAAAAGGCCAAGCCTTCCACCCATGCCCAGTATATATGTGTGTTAATATATATAAGACATATTGTGATATTCCCAAAGCATCAAGTTCCAACATGGAACAATCTTCATCTTGACCTGCAACTAACAACGCTATAAGAGGGGCTCAGCAAGCGGGTAACATAGCCAAACAATAGTTTTGCTGGGAAGGTTTCAGAGGTTAGAGGTTTCATGGCAACAAGGAGAGGGCTGACAAATAGATAGGTAGCGTGACATATAACGATAGCATCGAGACAACTAAGCATGGCAATGGTAGTAAAGTTATCCAAGGGTATGGTCATCTTGCCTGAGATCCCGCAAGGAAGAAGAACAAATCCATGAAGTAGACGAAGAAGAAGCCTTGAAGACGAACAACGTATATACGAACGAATCCTCACGATCGCAACGAAACAAGCACTAACGGGAAGAAGTACACAACATGGTAAACACACAAGACAAGAACACGACAAGATGCTCAAACAAGTATGATGCAAGACAAGTCTATGTATGATGCAATACATGGCAAGGTAGGAAGCACTCAAAACAACATCACCCAACAAGTTTAAATGAGGCCGGAATCAACATACAACAAATCCGGTAAGCCCTCATATGCATATTTTGAAATTAGTCCAGATCTGAACAAACCTTAAGTTAAAGTTGTTGAACAGCAGGTTAAGATGCACCATGATGATCTACACGAAATTCTAGTCAAGTTTCATATGAAGTTTGTTTAATTTGGAGCTACGGCCAAGAAGATATGAGCAAAACAAGACAAGCAAGGCAGCGGTGCAAGATGCACCCAAACATCAAGCAAACACACTCCAAACATGAAAACAATATGATATTATGATTCTACACGCAAAATCACACAAGTTTCATATAGGGCACACTCAAAACGGAGCAACGGGCTAAAAGATACACATGAAACAAGATATAACAACAAGCTGAAGTTAACAGCCACATAGCAACTTTGGAGCAAGGCAAATATAAGCTACAACACCCAAACATGATAACAAGAGGCATGGATGTGAAATAGACATTATACTTAACAAGCATGAACTTAGAACACACCCAAAGGCTTGCTGGAACACACTTAACTAAGCATGGCAAGTTGCAATATAATTATCCAGACTTGGCCAAAATCTTGGAAGGCAAAAACATCATCACGATGTTGCCTCCGGAGGCACAAAACAACAAGCATATCAACTCTAACAAGTATATAAAGAGCATGGACATGTAGTAGACATATCATACAGCAAACAACTCCATTGGAGCATCTCCATAGGAGGCATGCATCAATAACAACAAGCTCCACCAAATTGAACATGCTGATAAAATCCTGACAGGTATAATTTATTGCAACTTGAGAGCAAGAAATAAATAAGCTACAACAGGTCATATGAGCAAATAAGGGCATGAATGGATAGAAAATAACATGGACAACAATACATGATCATTGGCCACTCCAAAACAAGCATGGATTTGAGTGGGGCATCAAGCAAACATAGCATCAGGTTATAACAGATTCCACACTTAGCAGTTTTTTTCACTAAGTATAAAATAGCAACAACAACATGGCATGTTTACAAGCTTGTTTAAGTCACCTCAAGGCATAACATGGAAAGAGGTTTGCACCACATCAAAGACCATATGATTGTGCTTCTAAAACATATTTACATGTGGCATGAAGACAAAAGACATCAATAGCAATGAGCAAGTGAAAACAGCATCTCACAATAAGTTTCAACACTTAGCAGCCACATGCACTTTTGCAACAGATATTAATATGGCAATATGACACCTAACATGAATTCTAATGCAACCAACAAGTAGAGAACTTCACAATGAACATTTTGACATATCATATGCTCCATTTGGATAAACATGCACAAAGTTACAAGCATCACAAGTATGCAACAAAATTACGGTTACCAGCAGTTTTAAACAAGTAGCACTCTTGCAATAGAGATTAGGGCATCAAGATGAAGTCAAACAAGCATGGCACAATGGAACAAAGTGAAGAGCATATCACCATGATCATTTTGACATATTATTTGCATCATTTGGATAAACACACAAAAAGTTGAAGCCACATGAACATAGCAACATATTATGCAATTACAGGGACTTTGCCAAATTTCTACAGAGAAAAGTGAGCGCAGATTAACTATATGGTGCATTGGGCGGGGCATAGTGGGCTCTTACCACTGGGCTTCGACCCAGAAGAGAGGAGGCAGATGCGGGCCGGCTGGGCCTTGACGCCGTGGCCCACGTGGCCATCTTGGTGCACATGGGCAGGGCAGGCCCGCGGCTGGGTCGGTTGGAGGGGTGCAGCTGGGCCGGCACGGCTGCGGACGGGGCAGGCCCAGGCGGACGAACGAGGCCAGGCGCCCGCTCGGTCGTCGTCCCGAACGACGGACGAGGCCGGCGGCGCTGGGTTGTACTCCGGCGAGGCATGGTGAAGGAGGAGGTCGGAGGGGGCGGATCCGGTGGCGCAGGGCGTCGATCCAGCGGCGGGCGGCGAACGGGAGCTCGACGGCGGCTCGGGATGCGGGATCAGGCGAGAACGGGGTCGGCGGCGGCGTCTGGTCCGGCAGAAGGCGGCGGGAGCCCGAGCGGCCGGGGCGGAAGGGACGAGGGCGCGGAGTCGGAGGCTGGCAGCGGCTTGGGCAGCTCGGGCCCGGCGCGGCCCGGAGACGGGCCGGAGATGGGCTCGCGGGCCCGGCGGGGATGTGGGCGCGGGGTGGAGGAGAGAGAGGGTGAGGTGGCGGATGGCGATTGGAGGAGGAGCGCTGCGGGGTGACGTGGCTGCACGTGATTGGCCAGGGTGAGGAGTCCGGCGGACATGTCCGACGCGGATGGACATGTCCGGCGGCGCGAGAGGGAGGAGGTTAGGGTTTGCCTGCGGTTTTGGACGGGGGAGACTAATATATAGGCATAGGGAGCTAGGAAGGTCCAAACGAGGAGCGGTTTGCGGCCACGCGATCGTGATCGAATGGCCAAGAGCATGGAGAGGGTTAGGATGAGCTAGGTGGGCTGTATGAAAGGGGTGCTGGGCCAAAAGAGAAAAGGCCTCCGACGGTTAACACGGTTAACCGTTGGGCTATCAAACGAACTCCGAACGTGACGAAACTTGACAGACGGTCTACCTATGCTATAATAAGACCACACACCAAGTTCCAACCCATTCCGAGAATATTTTTCAGCCACTCACAAAATAAATATACGAAGGCGCCGCGGGCACGTGCAAGTGTGTCTAGGCTCAGAACGGACAACGGAGAGGATGGACGAACTCGGACGGATGCAAGTTTTGAAAACATGCTGATGCAACACACACGATGACATGGCAAGATGCAACACGCAAGCAGATGACATGGTAACGACAACGAATAACTGGCTGACACCTGGCGCACCGGTCTCGGGGTGTCACACTCAGCCAATCCGATGTCGCCACGTATCTCCCGTGCCCACTTCGCCGCCGGGCCCCGCAGATCCCACTACTGGCCCGCGCCGGGCCGCGCCGGGCCCGACCGCGCCCGCTCCTCCCGCTCCCTTCGCCGAGTCCCGCAGCTCGCCGCCGGTGACCCGTGCCCCGTCGGATCCGCGCCCGACCCCGCCGCCGGTGAGGCCCGCCGCCGTCCTGCGTGCGAGCTCCGCCGCCACTCCCTGCTCCGTCAGCTCGCCGCCCTCCGCCACGACGTCGCTGCCTCGCCTTCTGTCGGAGTCTCCCGCATCCACCGACGCCAGGGCGCCGCCGTCGCCCCAGATCCCGTCCGCCCGGAGCCCTCGTCTCCGCCGGCTGCAAGCTGCGGCGCCGCCGGGAACGGACCTCCCTGCCCAGATCCGGTGACCCGGGGACCAGATCTGCCCCGTCCTGCTCCCTCCAGGCGGCCTCCAGCTGGGCATCGCCGGCGCCGCCACCAGTCCTTGTGCGGCCGGCCTCGTCCATCGAGAGGACGACTGCAGCTGCGCTCCCTCCTGGGCCGAGGCCCGCTCTGGCCTCATGGGCCCCAAAGCCCACTGGCCTGCCCCGGCCCGTCTCGTCGGCCTTCCAACCTCCCCCTCCGTCCTGGGCCGGGCCCAGCTATGTGAGCGCCTGGCCTACTTCCTCTTCCTAACTGGGCCGAGCCCGCACGGTGAGAACCTGCGAAATCCCGCCCTGGGCGTTATTTAGTATTCCCCGCTCACTATGTTTTTTCCTTCTACGAATTTGGCTAAGTCCCAGAAATCATTAATTATGTATGCATGTTTGAATGGTTGTAACTTTTTGTGTGTATGTCCAAATTGAACATATAATATGTCCAAATGTTCGTTGTGATATGCTCTTCATTTTGTTCCACTGTGTCATGCTTGTTCAAGTTCATCTTGATGCCCTAATCCCTGTTGCAAGAGTGCTATATGTTTAAAACTGTTGTTAACTGTAAATTTGTTGCATGCTTGTGGTGATGATAACTTTGTGCATGTTTATCCAAATGAAGCATATGATATGTCAAAATTTTCATTGTGAAGTGCTCTACATGATGGTTGCTGTAGCATTCATGTTAGGTGCCATATTGCCATGTTTATCTCTGTTGCAAAATGGCATGTGGCTGTTAAGTTCTGAAACTTGTTATGAGATGCTGATTTGACTTGCTCATTGCTATTGATGTGTTTGTCTTCATGCCACATGTCTATATGTTTTAGAAGTACAATCATATGGTCTTTGCTGTGGTGCAATCCACTTTTCATGATATGCCTTGAGGTGACTTAAACAAGCTTGTAAATATGCCATGCCAATGTAGCTGTTTTATACTTAGTGAAAAAACTGCAAAGTCTGGAATCTGTTAAACCTGATGCCATGTTTGCTTGATGTCCCACTCAAATCCATGCTTGTTTTAGTATGTAAAATGATCATGTCTTGTTTTCCATGTTATGCTCTATCCATCCATACCCTTATTTGCACATATGGCCTGCTGTAGCTTGTTTATTTCTTGCTCTCAAGTTGCTATAAATTTACCTGTCAGATTTTTTATCAGCATGATCAATTTGGTGGAGCTTGTTGTTATTGATACATGCCTCCTATGAAGATGCTCCAATGGAGTTGCTTGATGTATGATATGTCTATTACATGTCCATGATCTTTATACGCTTAGTAGAGTTGATATGCTTGTTGTTTTGTGCCTACGAAGGCAGCATCATGATGATGTTTTTGCCTTCCCAGATTTTGATTAAGTCTGGATAAATTTATTGCAACTTGCCATGCTTGGTTAGATGTGTTCCAGCAAGCTTTTGGGGGTGTTCTAAGTTCATGCTTGTTAAGTATCAGGTCTATTTCACATCCATGCCTCTTGTTATCATGTTTGGGTGCTGTAGCATATATTTACCTTGCTCCAAAGTTGCTATGTGGCTGTTAACTTTAGCTTTGCATTGTAACTTGTTTTGCTCTTAACTTCTAGCCCGTGCTCCTTTTGAGCGTGCTCTATATGAAACTTGTGTGATTGCATGTAGAAGCATAATATCATGTTGTTCTTATGTTTGGAGTGTGTTTGCTTAATGTTTGGGTGCGTCGTGCACCGATGCCATGTTTGTCTTGTTTTGCTCATATCTTCTAGGCCGTAGCTTCGAATTAAACAAACTTTACATGAAACTTGACTAGAATCTCGAGTAGATCATCATGGTGCATGTTAACCTGCTGTTTAACAAATTTAACTTAAGGTTTGTTCAGATCTGGACCAATTTCGAAATGTGCATATCAGGACTTACCGAATTGCTATATGTTGATTCCGGCCTCATTTAAACTTGTTGGTTTGTGTTGTTCTTATGTGCTTCATCCCTTGCCATGTTTTGCATCATATAGACTTGTCTTGCATCATACTTGGTTGAGCATTATGTCGTGTTCTTGAGTGGTGTGTTTACCGTGTGGTGTGCTTTCTTCTCACTAGTTCTTTTCCGTTGCGATCGTGAGGACTCGTTCGTCTACACGGGGTTCGTCTCCGTGGATTCTTCTTCGTCTACTTCACGGATTTGTTCTTCTTCCTTGGGGGATCTCAGGCAAGATGACCATCACCTTGGATACCTTTACTATCATTGCTATGCTAGATGTCTCGATGGTGTCGTTATATGTCATGCTATCCATCATTATTGTCAGCCTCTCTCCTTGTTGCCATGAAACCTCTAACCTTTGACACCTTCCTAGCAAACCGTTGTTTGGCTATGTTACCCGCTTGCTCAGCCCCTCTTATAGCGTTGTTAGTTGCAGGTGAAGATGAAGATTGCTCCATGTTGGAGCTTGGCTTGTTGTAATATCACAATATATCTTATATATATTTTAACACACCTATATACTTGGCAATGGGTTGAAGGCTTGGCCTTTTGCTCGGTGTTTTGTTCCACTCATGCCACCTTAGGAGTCGATAAACCAGCGTTATGTTCCTTGATTTTGCGTTCCTTACACAGTTGGTTATATGGGGACCCCTTGACAGTTCGTCTCTAAATAAAACGCCTCCAGCAAGGCCCAACATTGGTTTTAATTTGCCTCATAATAACAATTTAATTAATTAATTAAATTTGCATAGGGGGTCGCATCCCCGAGGATTCTTCTACATAGCAGGGCCCTTGGTTATACCCTTGCAGTTTCATATTCTTGTGGTTCGTAAGCTCTTGTTTCATGTCTTTCAACCTCTCAAGGTTCTCTTAATGCTCCTGCTTCCTCTTTTCTAAAGGAGTGTTTTTCCTCTTCGTTATCTCCGTTGCTTTCTTCTTTCAACTTGTTCAACCTCTCAAGGTTCTTTGGTTTTCACTCGTTTGGCAAAGAAGCAACTTTGTTTTACCTCCTCCTTTTCGTTTTTACCCGGTGATATCTCTAGGATCTCGGGTCGAGATCCTCTGTTAGTGTGGGAGAGTTGTAACGCCCGAGACCGACGTCCCAGAAGATTCCAGAAGCTTCCAGAAGATTCCAGATGTTCCGGGGTCTCCCGTGTGTTCTTTGTGCTTGTGTTATTTATTTTTGCATTGCATCATGCCATCATGTCATTTTATCTTTGCATCTCAACTTAAATAAATCGTGTGGACCGTCGGTCCATTTAATTCGAGGGAAGAATGTCTTCTCTTTAAAACATATAAAAGTCTCTCAATATTTAGGGAGCTATATTTATTAATTATTCCATTGCTTCGGAATCACCATAACACACTTGCAAATTTCCCCATGTCTTTTTCACTTCAAGTTCATCGTCAAAAACCTTGCCAATAATTCTTTTCCCTTGTTTCGAGGTTCCTCCAAAATTTGAACATTTTTGGACACTTCAATAATCTCGTCATAGTTCAAACCTATTTGAATTAAATTCAAATATGTTGAATTATTTTTTCTCGGTCCTTGCTCATTTTATGATGCCCGAGAAAAAATGCTCCCGTGTGCTATCTTTTCCCTAACCGTCCTCCTCTTTCTCTTTTCTCTCTTTTGTTTTTATCTGCTAAATTCTATTAAAAAGAAGAAGCCAGCCGCGCCAGGCCTCTCCTCCTTCCCTCCTAGGCCCACTTCGGCCCAGGCCACCTCCCAGGCCCATCTGGCCTATTCTCTCCTGGCCCAACCGGCTCCCACCGAACCCTAGCCATCCCTCGCTCCCAGTCCCGCATCTCCCTCTCCCCTCGCAGCCTCTCTCCCTCGTGCAGCGCCGCCCCCCTCGAACCCCTTCTGCCTCGCTCATCCCTCTCGCCCGCTTCCCTCTCTCCCCGATCCCGATCTCTCTCTCGCGCGAGCCCGCACCCCCCGATCCCCTCGACCAGCCTCCCTCTCCCCCCGAGCCCCGCAGCTCCTTCCTCCCTTCTCTGGTGGCCAGAGCCTCCCGCGCCAACTCCTGCGAGCGCCCGAGCGCTCCTCTCGCCCGCAGGCCGGCGACCTCGCCCCCCTGGCCCGACTGCTCCGCCGCAAGGCCTCGCCCAGGCCCCGAGCGCCCCGGCCCAGAAGCCTTCGCCGCGCCCTTCTTCATAGAGCGCCCCGTGCCGAGCGCCCTCCAGGCCGCAGCCGCCGCCGTCCTCTTCTTCGCGCATGGCCGCCTCAGCGCCTCGTCCCTCCATGCCGGCCAGGAGCGTCTGCCTCCCTTCGGCTTCCCCAGCGCCGGCGAGGGCCTCCCGAGCCCAGGCACCAAGGCCCTGCGGCCTCTCTTCTTCAGCCCCGCGCCAGGGACGCCGGCCTCTTCTCGCTGCTGCCCTTGCCTCCGTGGAGTCCCGCTCCTGCTGTCCCTGCTCTGTGTTTTTTGTTGTTGTTTGTGTTGCCTTGTGTTGATGAAGTGTCCAGGATCCGTGTTGTTTTGCCAAGTGGAGACCGAAGAACGGGGATGCATCAAGTTCCTCTACGGAAAACCGAACGTCTACGATCCGTGTACGAGATCGACGCCCGAACAACTACCGTCGCCGGAAGCGCCAAGTACCACTACTTCCACTACCATCGCAAACGGAAACGACCAAGTTCCACTACGTCCACGACGACCCGAACGACTACCGATGACCGTGAACAACTACCGCCGTCGTGGAACCGGCAAGAACGAACGGAACGAGTACATCTACCGTCGCCCGAACGACTACTTCCCTCTACGACACGTGTACCACGACTCGCGAGAACGACTTCTTCCTAAACGGCCGTGTACAACTACGCCTTCTTCCTCTATGTCTCGAACCGCCCCGAAACGCACGCTTCGAAGGTATAACGAAACGACCCCGTGGATGACCCGTGAGATGCTTGCTTGTGTTGTATGAAATGTCTCCCTTGTGTGCTTCGTGCCCGTTGTGCCTCTTTTGTCGTGTTCCTCGGTTGCCTCGCCACCGACTCGTGGGAACCCGGCAACGGGATCACCCCATCATCTTGTTCAACTCGTTCACTCCACCTTTTGTTTTGCACCGGTCCCTCACCGAGTTACCGGTACCGATATGTTGCGTTGCATCAGTTCGGATCGTTGCCGTGGCACCCTTCTTCCACCACGGTGACAAATGCTTCATATCTTGTTAATTGTCAACCTTTTAATAAAACTTGCATAAACTTGTTCATGTCATCCGCATCATAATTATAACATGAGAATGTTTAATTGTTGTTTGCTTATAATTATTAAACATGCTCATGGGGATTTTCCGGATATGTTGTTGTTATTCTCCGGCCTCATTTAAAATGCCTTAATAGTGTAGTTTTATTGTGCTTCACCTCGTGCCATGTTAAAAACATTTAATCTTGTCTTGTAAATAACGAGAGTCAACTAAATAATTAATATGTGGTGTTTCGTCAATATGCAACTCGTTGCATATTGATCTCCACTTAACTTGTAGTATTTGTTTGTGCACTTTGCCATGCCTTGCATATTTAAACCGGACATGCATCATGCTTGCTTGTGCATTGTATTCCATGTTTATGATGTGTGTGTTTACCGTGTTGTTTCTTTCTTTCCGGTTTGCTTCTCTTGATAGCTTCGGTTTCGTTCCGGAGTTGTGAGGTTTCGCTCGACTGTTACTCCGTCTTCTTCTTGGATCCGTTCTTCTCCCTTGTGGAATTCCAGGCAAGATGACCGAACCCGGATACCATTACTATTTTTGCCTCTTGCTAGAGTATCGCTCTATAGTTTTGCCTCGATGCCCATGTCTTCTTGTCAGCCTCCTACTTGTAACCAATTGCCATGTTTAACCACCCTACCTACGCAAACCGTTGCTTGGCTAAGTACGCTTCGCTCAGCCCTTCTTATAGCATTGTTAGTTGCAGGTGAAGACCGAAGATGCTTGCTTCATTTTGAAGTTTGGTTGGGTTATATCACACTATATAAATGCTCTAAAATGAAATCATCTATATACTGGCAAGGGTGGAAGGCTAAGCCTTTTGCTTGGTGATTTGTTCCACTCATGCCGTTAGGAACCGTATAAACCGGTGTTATGTTCCTTGATTTTGCGTTCCTAACACGGTTGGGGTGTATGGGACCCCCTTGATAAACCGCTAAGTGCTAAGTCTTTTCCAGCAAGTCCCAACATTGGTACTATTTGCCTAATAACAAACTAATAAAACTTGAATGGGACTAGCTACCCCTTTCATCTTAATTCCACCCCCCCCCTGGGCCAGTGCTCGATTTGAGTGTTGGTCCAAACTAGAGTCGTGTGCGGGGCCCCCCTTGGCAACTTGGGTATTTCGGCCACTGTACGCTGTGCTCATCCGGTCGTGGCCTGAGACGAGATACGCGCGGCTACTATCAGGGTGTCGGCACGCCGGGAGGATTTGCTGGATTAGCCTTACCTTAGTTCGGTTTAACTTGAGCACGGGATTCCGAGAATACTCGGGTCTTCCCACCTATGGAGTTGCGACTCCGCGGATCGTGGGCTTGTGATGGGCCAAGTTGGAACACCCCTGCAGGGTTTGAACTTTCAAAAGCCGTGCCCGCGGTTATGTGGCAGATGGGAGCTTGTTAATTCCGGGTGTAGATAACTTGACACAATGTTTCCAATACACTACCAGCGTGTGTACCGTGACTGTCAATTTCCGAATAGGGATTCGGGAGTTGAACACGATGGGGTTATGTTTGACCGGCTTTAGTTAGGATCACTTCGTGATCATCTTTCGACCGATGCTCTTCTCTTCTCGCTCTCTATTGCGTAAGTTAGTGCTAGTTGCTGCTGCAGACTCTTGTTGTTCCTTCACCTCATATTTCTTTCTTCAGCCTTATCCTCACCCAAGGCTTAAATAGTCTTGTTACCCGGGAACGGGATTGCTGAGTCCTCTGTGGCTCACAGTTACTTCACCACACCAGATGCAGGTTCAGCCGAGCTCGATGCAGGAGCTGGTTCAGTACTTCACCAGGAGCCCGATGAAGAGTTTGACCGTTTGCTTGTGACGTTTCGATGCTCAGTAGTGGTTTCTACTAGGATTCGATCCTGACCTGTGGCTTTATGTTGTTTTGGTATCTTTCTTTTGGATCTTCACCCGTAGTCGGGTTGTGATGTTTCGAATGATGTATTGCTTATGTAATGTATTGTGTGAAGTGGCGAGTGTAAGCCAACTATCTCCTTTTGCAATTTAATCCCTCTTTTACATGAGTCGTGCAAAGATACCAAACCTGAGATCATTCTAGGATGGATTTATGCCTTTAAGTCGTGCCTCGACACGTAGGAGGTATAACTCCATCCTGGGCATTACAAGTCACTACAGGAATCAGCTTCTTTGCCGACTGCCATGGCAGTCGGCAAAGGCATGAATGGCAGTCGGCAAACAGTCCGGCTGAATTAACGCCGGTAAAGGCCTTCTTTGCCGTCTGCTTCATAGAAGCAGTCGGCAAAGCTCTTTGCCGTCAGCCGTTTGCGGCCAGCAGACGGCAAAGAGCGTAGACGGCAGTGAGGTGAGGTGGGAGCCGTTAGGGGTTAACGGCGTGGTTTGCCGTCAGCCGGCAGACGGCAAAGAGGCTAAGGTCTTTGCCGTCTGCTGGCAGACGGCAAAGAGGCCAAATAGGAGTCACTGGGAAGCTGCCACGTGGCCTTTTTTGCCGTCTGCTGGCCGTCGGCAAAGACCTTAGCCTCTTTGCCGACTGCCGGCAGTCGGCAAAGACCTTAGCCTCTTTGCCGTCTGCCGGCAGTCGGCAAAATGCCCAAATAGGCAACCAGTGTTCCCAGGTTGAACAGGGAGCTGCCACGTGGCATTCTTTGCCGACTGCTTGCTGTCGGCAAAGAGCTTGGCCGTCTGCTAGCAGTCGGCAAAGCTCTTTGCCGACTGCTAGCAGACGGCAAAGAGCCTATATAACCCCTGTTTTTAATTGAATTCATTCAATTTGACAGAAATTCATAGATATACACAGATAATACATATATACTCAACAAGCATATCCAACAATATATTTACTCAAGTCCAACATATATCCATATGACATAAGAAGTTTCCAACAACATATCCAACAATATATTTCCTCAAGTCCAACATATATCCATATGGCATAAGAAGTTTCCAACAATATATTTCCTCAAGTCCAACATATATCCATATGACATAAGAAGTTTCCAACAATATATTTCCTCAAGTCCAACATATATCCATATGACATAAGAAGTTTCCAACAATATATTTTCTCAAGTCCAACATATATCCATATGACATAAGAAGTTTCCAACAACATATCCAACAATAAGAAGTTCCCAAACATGTTTTCATAAACAAAAAGGAAGCACAATGAGAATATATGAGTCCATCAATGCAAGCTACCTCATCTCAAGAAAATCTGCAAATTGGGAAAGATGAAAGTTAGAAGAAGAAGAATAGCTAGAAGAGGAAAAGAAGAAGAAGAAGAAGAGGAAAATAAGAAGAAGATTTTATCTTCTCTTTCTTTCTCTCCTCCCCCTCTTCTTTATCTTCTTCTTTTCCAACAAATGTAGTTAAAAAAGCCAATTTAGAGCTAAGCTAGGTAAATAGGTCATTTTGGAGATAAGATAAGTTCAATGTATCATATTGGAGCTAACCTAGGTAAACTTGGTCATTTTGGAGCTAAGCTAAGTTAAATGGATCATATTGAAGCTAACCTAGGTAAACTTGGTCATTTTTTAGCTAACCTAGGTAAAAATGTCATTTTTTGCTAAGCTAGGTAAAAATGCTAAGTGTGTAGGTCAATTTAGAGCTAGCTTAGGTAAATAGGTCATTTTGGAGCTAACGCGGGTAAAATGGATCATATTGTAGCTAACTTAGGTAAACTTGGTCTTTTTGGAGCTAACGTAGGTTAAATGGATCATATTGGAGCTAACATAGGTAAACTTGGTCATTTTGGAGCTAACCTGGCTAATTAGGCCATTTTTGACATAACTAAGCTTATTGTGTCATTTGTGGACTAAATAGGCTAAATTATGTCATAAATGGACTAAATAGGCTAAATAAGAGGAGGAAAAGAAGAAGAAGAAGAAGAAGAATAAGAAAAGAAGAAGAAGATTTTCTTATTCTTCTTCTTCTTTTCTTCTTCTTCTTCTTCTTCTTCTTCTTCTCTTCCTATTCCTTCTTTTCTTCCTATTCCTTGATTTTCTTCATCTTATTATGTCATTTGTGGACTAAATAGGCTAAATTATGTCATAAATGGACTAAAAAGGCTAAATAAGAGGAGGAAAAGAAGAAGAAGAAGAAGATCTTCTTCTTCTTCTTCTTTTCTTATTCTTCATCTTCTTCTTCTCTTCCTATTCCTTCTTTTCTTCCTATTCCTTGATTTTCTTCATCTTATTATGTCATTTGTGGACTAAATAGGCTAAATTATGTCATAAATGGACTAAAAAGGCTAAATAAGAGGAGGAAAAGAAGAAGAAGAAGAAGATCTTCTTCTTCTTCTTCTTTTCTTATTCTTCATCTTCTTCTTCTCTTCCTATTCCTTCTTTTCTTCCTATTCCTTGATTTTCTTCATCTTATTATGTCATTTGTGGACTAAATAGGCTAAATTATGTCATAAATGGACTAACTAGGCTAAATAAGAAGAAAAATACCGTTATCACGGAGGTGAAGGACCGGTCGAGGCTGCGCCAGTGCCAGACTGAGGTGAAGGGCTGGTCGGGGTTCCACCAAGGGCAGACCGAGAAGGATCGGTTGATGCTTGTCGGGAAGCATTCTACACCAAAGATCATTTGCAATGTCTCGTTAGCATGATGCAACATAAATGTGAATACTAGTAACTAACGACCATTCAAATCAAACTCACCGTGGTCGCCGGAGCAATCTGGGGCATCGGCGGAGGGGTCTGACCGCTTTTCTCACACATGCTCTACACATTTGGTTCTCACGAGTTAGTCATATTAGTTAGTAATGGAACAAACGTTATGTGCATGATTTGGCTAATATGCAGGAGAAACATACCACCAAGATGTCATATAGGGCCCGGTTTTGAGCATCGTTCCGGTTCCTCTCCTCCTCCAACAGCCTAGCCGTCCTCTCCTCCAGCTCCCTCTCCCTCTCCTCCGCCTGCCTTCTTGCCGCCTCCAAAAGCGTCTGCGTGTTTGCTCTCTCTTTCTCAAGAGCAGCCTGCAACACACCACTCCTCGTTAGCATTGTAATCATCGACGGACGCACACACAATGTAATGGATAGGAAAGGTATCCGAGTCCGTATAACTAACCGCCATGGCGAGCTCCGATGGCCGTGCACGAGGCATTATCTCAGGATCAGAGCTACTCTGGCGCTTCTTGATCTGCGTGAGAGTCTTAGGACAACGTATCAGTCCATCACCAATGGCTATCGAGCCATGGGACCTCCCGCCACCAGATATCATAACCAGCTCTGTATCAAAAGGATCCTGGCTCGGGTTAAAGTCCTCCCCTTTCCTTGCCTTCCCCTCGTCTCTGTACCTCACGAGCTTGTTGCGGGAGGAGATGTTGGTGAAGGTCTCTGGATGATCTAGGTCAGACTCCGAGAATTCCTTGGCCTTCTTGTACGGGGCACTATGGGCCATGCCATAGAGGTCGAACAGACCTGGCACGGGCTTCTTGTTGTGGTGCGACTGAGAGAGAGGAACAAAATATTAGTCAAGGGCTCAAGCTAGCATGAAGAATGAAATTGCTATGTAAATAAGGTCATTTTGGAGCTAAGTAAGGTTATTATGTCATTTTTGAGGAAAAAAAGCTAAGTTTAGGTCATTTTGGAGGTAACCAAGATTATTATGCCAATTTTGACCAAACTATGCTAATTATGTCATTATTGAGCTATCCAAGGTAGTTATGCCTTTTTTTAGCTAACTAAAGCATATTATGTCATTTTAGAGCTAATTATGTCATAAATGAACGAGCTAAAATTATTTTAGGTCATTATTGAGCTATCAAAGGTAGTTATGCAATTTTTTAGCTAACTAAAGCATATTATGTCATTTTAGAGCTAATTATGTCATAAATGAACGAGCTAAACTAAGTTTAGGTCATTATTGAGCTATCCAAGGTAGTGATGCCATTTTTTAACTAAGTAAGCATTATTGAGCTATCCAAGGAAAAATGCTATCATGTAGAATGAAATTGCATGAATCATGAAGCAAACCACATACCCAATGACCCCCGAACTCAAACAGGTCGCAGCTCCCTTGATGGTGTGGCACACCAACCATTTGGGCACGCTTATCCTTGGCCCTTTGGTGTTCGACTAGCCATTTGGGAGAGCACCACTCATCCACCAACGCCTCCCAACAGTCCATCATATCCGCACACCATCTCGGGGGCACCTAAGGTAGTCAAGAGAAATTTCAGCGCTACGCCTACGAATCAAATCAAGAGAACTAAGTTCAAGGCCTTAAGAATAGGTAATTACCAGCATGTACTTCTCCTTAGTCAGAAACTTGCCGCGACACTTCTTCTTCGCCCTCCTAATACCCTTCGAGGCGTAGTAGTCTCGAACGGCCTGCACCCGAGCCTCGTGCCGTAAGTTCTTAAGTAGGCGCTTGCACTCGACTTCGACAACTGAAGCCGCAGCCTCCTGCTCTCCATCTGAAATCCTGTAGAAGGTCTGCAGTCAAACAAGACAACGCTGATTAGTAAAATCACTACGTAGTGTTGATCTTTAATTCTGTAAAGGAGAAATTACCCAGAACCGACGGAACACAATGTCGGCCACCGTCTCGCACTCGACACCGGCGACCATCTCCCCCGGCGGGGCCGGGGCAGCCTCGTACAGCTCCCAGCTAAGTGCTAGCTGTGGAACCTGACCCTCACCGGGCAACGTGACCCACCCTGGGAAGTGCTGCCGGCAAAGCACACCAAGGACCTGGTTGGGCCTGCGGACACCACGGGGGTGTACCCAGCCCCTGCAGTATGTCAAGGCCAATGCATTAGATATTTATTTGAAGAAACATGAAGGCAAAAGGTTAAAAAAGAGTAAATTCACTTACTTCAACCCATTAGGCTGTATCAACCACCTCTGGTCGGGGGTCGTCGGCACGGGCGGGAGCTTTGTACCGCCACGCTGGTAGACCTTCTTGCCCTTGTCAACCATCTCGCCCTCGGTGTAGCTATCATCAGAGAAGGTGTCCTCGCTATCATCAATAGGGCCACTAGCATCCGGAGTCTCGTGCGAAGAAGACTCCGGGACCGGAGTCTTCCGGGACGAAGACTCTGGGACCGGACTCACGTGTGGCGAAGGAGAGGTGCCCCGAGTCTGGTGGCGCGAAGGATCGGCGACCCCAGTCTGGTGGGGCGAAGGATCCGCGACCCGAGTCTGGTGGCGCGAAGGATCGGCAACCCCAGTCTGGTGGGGCGAAGGATCCGAGACCCGAGTCTGGTGGGCCGAAGAATCGACGACCGGAGGCTCATGGACCGGAGTCCGAGACGGGTCCACGTCAGACGGAGCGGTCCTGTGGTCGGGTGAATCAGCTGGGGGTGGCGGCGAGGAAGGCGTAGCAGCCTTCCTACCTCTCCCGCTGCCACGTCCACCTCTAGCAGCCTTCTTCGTCCTCCCTCGACCTCTGCCGGCCGAAGAAGAAGGGCCCGCCGGTGCTGACTGCATACTGTCTAGCAGCGCTCTCCGGAGGGGCTGGGCTGGAATAATGGAAGCACCCCTCCCAGGAGCGCTCGCACGAGGCTCGGAGCGCTCTGGACCCTTGCCCACCATCCTGTCAACACCTGCAATGACAAAAAGTAAACGAAATTAATATAACATAAAAAATTGAATAACTGACATGAATACTATGTATATAATTTAAGAGTATCATCATCATGAACATAATAAAAAATTGAATACCTGACATTACTAATATTACTCTGAATCGTCTATATATGCTCCGGGATCATTAAATGCATCATCATCATCACTATCAGTGATGAGCTCATCATCATCATTAATAAATGCATCAACATGTGGAAGGCCTCCTTTACGTAATTGTTCAAGCATTGAAAGGTCATCTGCAGCAGTAACTTCTTGTTCCGGCTCTTCTTGTTCCGGCTCAGGGGTGAAGTCGGATTCACTATCGCTGTCTACTTCAATGTTCAGGGGTACAGTTGAGCGGTTCTTGAAACGTTTTTTGGAAAGACGTGTTTCTTGGAAGAATTCTCCTTCGTCATATGTGTCTTGGTCATAATCCTCTTCATTGGGGGGAGGTGGTCTAACACGTGGCGGCACTTCATAAACAACATCCCAACCACTGAGATTTGAATCACTTTGACAGGCCCACGGTAGATAGAAAACTTGGGTTGCCTGTTGAGCCGTAATATAGACATCGGGAACATCCAAATGGGTGCTTTGTTTGATTTCGACTAGCCCTATATGTTCATGAGTCCTTCTAGTATCCTTCGGCTGGAACCAATAACATCTGAAGACTACGACGTTTGGTGGGTTTTCACCATAGAATTGAAGTTCATAAATTGCTTCAACTCTTCCATAATACTCGATACCTCCTTCGCCGATAGCAGAGACACAACAATTTGTAGACTTTCGGTCGGCCATAGATAGCTCTTTGCCATAGGTACGAAAGCGATACCCGTTGATGTCGTATTTGTCAAATGAACGGACCTTAAAGTCAAAACCATTAGCTACTTGTCTCAATTCGGCATCCATAATCTCTGAATTAGCCTACAAGTTTAATACGAAAGGATTGTTGCATTAGTCGCAAATACCGAAGTCTTGGTACAATTGGCAAATACCGAAGAACATTAACGGCTATTTTGGTCTGCGTCTTCTCACCCATACCATTGTCTACCACAACATACCTGGATGACTCGCAAATGGGACAATAGTTCAAGTCCTCATACTGGTGCCTAAATAAGACACATCCTTTCTCACAGGCATGTATCTTCTCATAGGGCATCTTAAGAGCACGAAGGATTTTGTCTGACTGGTACAGGTTTGCAGGTAGCACATGGCCTTTGGGTAGAAATCGTCCGAATACTGTCATCATCGCGTCGTAGCATTCTCTACCCAAGTTGAACTGAGCCTTCAAAGCCATGATTTGTGAGATGGCATCCAGCTGACAAAGCTCAGTGTGCTCGTGGAGAGGACGTTTTGAGGACTCCAACATTTCAGTGAAGGCCTTTGCAGATTCCTCCATCTCCTCGTCCGAGTCCCGAGCATCGTCAAAGTCTTGCACCATGTCTTCCATCCCGGTACCATGCTCGTCGGTGCGACGACGAACCACCTCAGGTCTGGCACGTTGGGCAGACTCACCATGAAATGTCCAGACCGTGTAACCAGGCGTAAAACCAAACTTCTGCAGGTGTTTACTCATTTCAAGCTCTTCCCACGTATTAAAGTTGTCGCACCGGACACAGGGGCACCAGCTTAATCTCTGGCCATTAGCAAATGCGGCTCTAACAAACTCTTTGGTTTTTGTTAACCATTCGTCGGTCCAAACTTTCTGACTAGTGTAACCGGTGTACATCCACGCACGATCACTCATATTGACTTCCTACTGGACAGACAATAAATATATACATAATTAAGCAAACCATATCCATCAGTTAATGGAGTTTGTCAGTTCTATTACGTCCATGCAACCTACATGCTAATAGGTAAAGATAGGTCCTAATCCCACCCCAGTATGTGTAGATTGAGTTCGTTTTCCCATGCTCTGCTCCGGATCCGACGCAAAATTTCGGCAGCACCTCCCCGCTGTTCTCCTGATACACGTCTCGGCAATAAGCAGAGAGGATGTGTACCCGGAGAACAACAGGGAGGCACTGACGAAATTTTGCATCGGATCCGGAGCAGAGCATATAGGAAAACGAACCCAATCTACACATACTCGGACTGTCCATGGATAACGTTGGACAATTCGAAAGAATCACGATTATAAATATGCAAATGCATGCATATTTATAGATGTAACCCTTTCGAACGGGAGACGCATAGTGGTTACGCATACTGATGATTCAATCTACCTACAGCTAGCATGTTTCATCGGCACGAAGACCGGAACAGAGCAAATGAAGGGGGGAGGAGGAGATGTCATTTGTGCTCACCCACGAATGCAGGGGCGGAGCTCGTCGAACGCACGGGGAGGTCGTCGAACACCAAACCCTCGCAGCGAGGAAACAACTGCACATTTAAATCTATCCGATCAACACAAATATATATGAACTAACTGCAAAAGTGGACTATAAAGAAAGAGCCAATAGCCAAAATACCACTATCAGAAACCAAACTTGCCAAAATACCACTATGAAAAACTAACTAGCCAATATACCACTATGAACTAACTGGGACTAACACCATTCAAAAAAGCTTATGTGTAGATAGGTAACAGAGAGAGCTTTCTATTATGGCAGGATTATTCAATCAACATGTTGTCTACGTCTAATATGGTGACTGCTCTGCTCTTTGTGGTTCGCTGCTCTATTCAGTGGTAAAACGAATTGATCTAGGATAGTAACACTCTATACCGCAGCTTTCCATCAGGTTTTTGACATTTTGTATGGGTCAGTCGATGCTTGGTCATTTGACATTTTATATGTTTTAAATTCTCCATCTATTTCTGCATAATTTATACAACTTAAAATCTCTTCTCAACATCGGCGAATGAAAAACAAGGTCGAGGAAGGATATATAGCTGGCCGGCACTGTGTGCAGCTACATGTAGTGGCATGCCTCAGAGATTTTCTATTTTGTAACATGTTTATGCCTGCAGGTTGGTGCTCAGTTAACACAAGTTTTTCTTTTTCTAAAAAAACAAAGGCAAGTTGATGTCATTATTTTCATGGGCTGCATGCATGTTCCTCTATCCGGTCATTAACACAGCAGTAGTTGAAACAAACGGTAAGACAGCGAGACCCTTGCTGCTATTTCATTTGATTAGCTTTAGACACTACATGCATTATATATAATTGTAAACCATCCTAGCTTCCTCAGTTAGCACAAATAGATACGTCTCTGTAGGAAGTTTAGGATATGTTCTAGCTCTCTCCATTTCAGCTTTTATATGATTTACCACGAGCTCTACCACATCGACGTAATTCGAGAAATTAGTGCTCGAGGTAGAATACTACAGTTAGGATTAATTGCTTATGCATTGGTATATACATTCTCTTCACTACAAAATTTATTATTTTTTTCATAGTTCTCACCATTGATTTATTTTGCATCAGCACAGTGCAATAAATTACTCTAGTAAGCAAACAAATCCGGCAAAGAGAAACTGGATGAGAAGGAGGAGGGAGCGGGGGAGGAAGGGAGCGGGGGTGGTCACCAGAGGAGGAGGGAACCGAGTAGAGCGCAGATCTCCCCCGCTCCCACGCCAGACCAGGAGAGCCGGCCGCGGCGGGGAGGGGCGGGGAGGGGAGTTCCTCGGTAGTGACGGCGGCGTGGTTCGGTGGGGCGAATCGGGGGGTC
>LR738715.1:417767976-417802139 GCA_902687465.1 Secale cereale
GGCAAAGAATTCTTTGCCGTCCGCTGGCAGTCGGCAAAGAGGGTAACCGTTAGCCCGCTCATGCCGTGACACTGTGGGCCCCTCTTACCTCTTTGCCGTCTGCTGGCTGATGGCAAAGAATTCTTTGCCGACTGCCAGCAGTCGGCAAAGATGTGGCCGGTGTGACCTAGCCAACGCAGTACCCCGTGGGGCCCACTTTTGGACTTTGCCGTCTGCTGGCAGATGGCAAAGAACTCTTTGCCGACTGCCAGCAGTTGGCAAAGAGCTGGCAGATGGCAAAGACCCTCTTTGCCATCAGCTGGTTCTTTGCCGTCTGTTTTGACAAGACAGCGGCAAACAGTCTCTTTGCCGACTGCTGGCAGACGGCAAAGAGCTGGCAGTCGGCAAAGTAGCTGATTCCAGTAGTGGGGGGGCCAGTGCTGATGGTGTTGGTCCCAAACGGGGGTTATGCGGGGCCGCCACGGGGAAACTCGAGGTATCTGGTATAACCTATAGAATTGCCCATCCGGTCGTGGCCTGAGACGAGGTACGCGCGGCTACTATCAGGGTGTCGACACACCGGGAGGTCTTGCTGGACTTGTTTTACCATTGTCGAAATGTCTTGTGCACCGGGAATTCTGAGTCTGGTCGAGCCTTCCCTATGATAAGGGGTAATATTATTATTACTTCTGCTGATCGTGAGAGCTTGTGATGGGCTAAGTTGGGACACCCCTGCAGGGTTATGATCTTTCGAAAGCCGTGCCCGTGGTTATATCGCAGATTGGAATTTGTTAATGTCCGGTTGTAGAAAACTTGACAGAGGATCCGAAGTAAAACACACAACTGTGTGAGTAACCGTGACTGTCTCTTTTCACTTTGAGAAGAGAACACGGTGGGGTTATGTTTGACTCGTAGGTAGTTCAGGATCTTTAGCGATCATTACTAGTTGCGACCGTTTGCGTAGATGCTCATCTTATTCTTGTACTCGTAAGTTAGCCACCATTGTTGTACGCTCTCACGTCAAGACATCGGAAACCTGCACCTGCAACCGTTGTTGTAGTATCTGTGAGCCACGAGGACTCAGCAATCCCATAAGCATCTACGCAAATATATGGTGGCTAGCTTACGAGTAGCAGAATAAGATGAGCATCTACGCAAATGGTCGCAACTAGTAGTGATCGCTAAAGATCCTAAACTACATACGAGTCAAACATAACCCCACCGTGTTCTCTTCTCAAAGTGAAAAGAGACAGTCACGGTTACTCACACAGTTGTGTGTTTTACTTAGGATCCTCTGTCAAGTTTTCTACAACCGGACATTAACAAATTCCAATCTGCCACATAACCGCGGGCACAGCTTTCGAAAGATCATAACCCTGCAGGGGTGTTCCAACTTAGCCCATCACAAGCTCTCACGATTAGCTGAAGTGATAAATATAATATCATCACCCCTTATCTTAGGGAAATCCGATCAGGCTCGGCATCCCGGTGCACAAGACATTTCGACAAAGGTAAAACAAGTCCAGCAAGACCTCCCGGCGTGCCGACACCCTGATAGTAGCCGCGCGTATCTCGTCTCAGGCCACGACCGGATGGGACATCCTACAGGACCCAAACCCCGAGTTTCCCCGTGGTGGTTCCCGCAGTCTGCCCGTTTGGGACCAACACCATCAGCACTGGCCCCCCCTGTTATGTAGAATTAAGAACCCGGGGACGCGACCCCCTATGCAAATTTAATTAATTAATTAAGTTATTATTATGAGCAAATTAAAACCAATGTTGGGCCTTGCTGGAGGAGTTTTATTCAAAGTTGAACTGTCAAGGGGTCCCCATCCACCCATCGTGTAAGGAACGCAAAATCAAGGAACATAATGCCGGTTTATCGGCGCCTAAGGTGGCATGAGTGGAACAAAACACCGAGCAAAAGGCCAAGCCTTCCACCCATGCCCAGTATATAGGTGTGTTAATAATAATTATAGATATTGTGATATTCCAACAACAAGTTCCCACCTGGAACGATCTTCATCTTCACCTGCAACTAACAACGCTATAAGAGGGGCTGAGCAAGCGGGTAACATAGCCAAACAGTGGTTTTGCTAGGAAGGTGTCAAATGTTAGAGGTTTCATGGCAACAAGGAGAGGCTGACATAAAAGATGGGTAGCGCGACATGTAACGATAGCATCGAGACAACTAAGCATGGCAATGGTAGTAAAGGTATCCAAGGGTATGATCATCTTGCCTGGGATTCCGCGAGGGAGAAGAACAAGACCATGAAGTAGACGGAGCAACATAGTCGAGCGAATCCTCACAACTCCGGAACGAAACCGAAGCTAACAAGAGAAGCAACCGGAAAGAAGCAAACAACGCGGTAAACACACAAGCATAAACATGGCATACGATGCACATCCAAGTATGATGCATGTCTGGTTTAAATATGCATGTCATGACAAGTGCACAAACAAAACTACAAGTTAAGTGAAGCTCAATATGCAACGAGTTGCATATTGACGAAACACCACATTTTATTTATTTAGTTGACTCTCGTTTAATTACAAGACAAGATTAAATGTTTTTAACATAGCAAGAGGTGAAGCATAAGTAAACTACCTATCTAGGCAATTTAAATGAGGCCGGAAAATAACAACAACAAATCCGGAAAAAACCCCATGAGCATGTTTAGCAATTATTAAGCAAACAACAATTCACACATTTTAAATGTTGTTAACATGATGCGGATGACATGATCAAGTTTATGCAAATTTTTAATTAAAGGTTGACATGAAGAAGATATGAAGTATTGTCACTGTGGTGGAAGAAAAGGGTGCCACGGCAACGATCCGAAAGTGATGCATCGGCAACATCTCGGTTCCGGTAACTCGTTGAGAGACCGGTGCAAAAGATGACGGAGAGCGAGTGAAACAAGAGGAAAAGGTGGGGTGATCCCGTTACCGGGTTCCCACGAGTCGGCGACGAGGCAACCGAGGAACATGACAAAAGGTCGAAACGGGCACGGCGCACACAAGGGAAACATTTCATACAACACATGCATTCATCCACGGGCATCGTCTCGGGGTTATACCTTCGAAGCGATCGTTCTCGAAGGGGTTCGAGTCGTCGAGGGACGTAGTGGAAGTTGTCGTTCTCGCAACTCGTAGAGGAAGTAGTGGAAGTAGACGTTCCGAGGCGTTCGGGGTACCCGTTCGTAGAGGGAAGTAGTTGTTCCGTTTGTAGTCGTACACGGGGCGACGGTAGTGGAAGTAGTTGTACACGGGGTCGTCGCGGAACTTGTCGGTCTCGGGACTTGGCGACGGTAGTGGTACACGTTGGAGTTTCCGTTTCCGAAGAGGTACTTGTCGCGTCGTCTTGTGTCGTCGTTCTCGTATCGTAGAGGAAGTAGTGGTACACAATCATCGGTAGGGGTACTTGTCGTGGCATCGGACGTAGTGGTACTTGACGTATCGCCGTGTAGTTGTTCCCGTTCGTAGTCGTTCACTTCTCCGAAGGGGTACTTGTCATCGTGGTACTTGGCGATTCCATGTAGTCGTACACACGATGCAGTTGAACTTGGCACAACCGGTAGTCGAACTTGAAGGTCGTCGGCGACTCGAAGGGGTACTTGGCGTCGGTCTCGATCCGGAGATGAGCTTGCCTGTCTTAGGTACCAAACGCAGCAACAAGGCAACAAAAGCGGCAACAAGGAGGCAAGGGCAGCAGCGTCATGACCACACGAGGCGAAGGCAGCGGCGCTCGGGCCGGCGAGGAAGAGGCCCCCGACCGACGGGTAGGAGGAGGTGCTCGGGGAGGTCGTCGGGGCGCGGTGGTAGAGAGGCTGGCCGCGGTGGCCGCAGGAGGACGGGGCGCGGGCGCTGCAGAGGAGGGGAGCCGAGGTGCTGCGGCCACGGGGACGACGCGGGCGCCATGGCAGCGGCACGGTGCTGCAGGGCTCGCTGGAGGGCGGGCATAGGTGGAGCTGCGGCCTTGGCGCTGGCTGGGGCGGGCCGGCTCTGGAAGGGCGCGTGCTGCTGAGGAGGGAGCGGGTGCAGGGAGCCGTGGCGATGGGGGCGACCGCTCCGGCGCCTGGAGGAAGGGGCCGACGTGCTAGGGAGCTCCTCTCCCTGGCGATGCGGCAGCCTGCGATTGGGGGCGCGGGGCCATGGCGCACTGGAGGCGGAGGGAGGAGCGCTGGGCTCCTGGGAGATCGAGAGATGGGGTCTGGGTGCGGGCTGCGAGGGGAGAGCGAGGGGAACGAGAGCGAGGAGGAGCAGTCGAGCCTGAGAGATGGGGATCGAATGGAGGCTGCGATAGAGCGAGAGGGTCGAGGCCTCTGGCGGCGGACAGGGGAGGAACGAGACGATGAGGAGCTGCGCTAGGGTTCGGGATGAGTGCGGTTGGGCCTAGGCCTATTGGGCCGGCCTGGCAATAGGGATGGCCAGAAGGACCTAGGCTGTTGGGCTACTCTTCTTCTTTTATTTCTTTAACAGAAAAAAAGAAGAAAGAGGAAAAAGAAAAGGAGGCTTAGTGGAAGATTTTAGCACATGGGATATTTTCCTCGGGCCCATAAAAATGAGCGTAGTCCAAGAAAATATAAGTGGCAAGATCAAAAGAATATAAATTCAAACCCATTTGAATTTAATTCAAATGGATTGAACTATGACATGACTTTTGAAGTGTCCAAAAATATTGAGGATTTTGGAGAAACCTCGATAAACGGGAAAAGAAATATAGACAAGGTTTTTAGGCAAGGAATAAGAAAGGGAAGGCATGGGGAAAATATGCAAGTGTGTTGGGTTAATTCCAAACAAATGGAATATTTAATATAGCTCCCTAATAATATTGAGAGGCTTTTATATGTTATAAAGAGAAGTCATCCTTCCCTTGATTTAAATGGACCGAAGGTCCACACAATTTATTTAAGTTGAGATGCAAAAATAAATATGACATGATGGCATGATGACATGATGCAATGCAAAATAAATAACACAAGCACAAAAGAAACACACGGGAGAACCCGGAACATCTGGAATCTTCTGGAATCTTCTGGGATCTTCTGGGACGTCGGTCTTCGGGCGTCACAACTCTCCCACACTAACAGAGGATCTCGACCTGAGATCCTGGAGATGGCCCCGGGTAGAAACGAAAAGGAAGAGGTAAAACAAAGTTGCTTCTTTGACAGACGAGTGAAACCACGAACCTTGAGAGGTTAAACAAGTTGAATAAGAATACAATGGAGATGAACGAAGATGAAACACTCCGTTGGAAAAGAGGAACAAGGAGCATTATGAGAACCTTATAGGTTGAAAGACATGAAACAAGAGCTCACGGATGATGGAAGAATTTCAAAACCACTCTGGTTAAAATATAGGCAAAACTTGATAAGATGACGTAACTTGAATGAAGAATACAACACTCCGGTTAAATGATAAGCAAGGGAGAATATGATCTTGATAAAAACGAGATGATGGTTAAAGAGAGCAACAAGGAGACAATAAACTTATTTCACCGGAATGATAAATGAAGAATTTGGGTCATTTATAAGTACCATAATAGCAACAATTCTCAAGGAAAGCTTTTAGGTGAATTATAATCCAAGATGACTCCAACGAATAAATTGAAGGGTTGGAAAGATCTCCTGAAGAAAGAAAAATGATGGTTTTAAATATCTCATTCTTGATAACTCGTGAATCATGAAACATGAAGGAATTGTCAAGAATGACATAACACCATCTGAAAAGATAAGGTAGAAAGAATTGCAATTGGAATGCATGATGAAGAATGCTTGAGCTCCAACAAGAATCTTGATGAAGACTTCGAGGATAAATTAAAACATGATGAACCACCATGAGAACTCCGGTAATGAAAGCATGAGAAGTGAAAGATGAAAAGAATAAGATTCAAGGCCCGCGATGAATTAGATGGAGCTTGAAATGATATAATAGAAATAACTTGGAGCTCCGAAAACCAAGATGAAGAATTAGAACCTTGAATATATATGATGAACAAGCTCCGGAAAACAGAGATTAATCAATTCGAGGAAAAATAAGAATAAGATTTACTGTATGCTTATCCTTCATCAAATTAAATTGATGACAAGCAAACGGATTTGGCATAGTACTTATTCTCGTTGGAAAGAATTAAAGAGAGATCTAGCACAAGCTCGGATAATTATTCAACGAACCACCGGTAGGATTATGAAAAGAACGAGTGAATTAAAATGATAACAACGGAAGGGTAAACTTGAAAGAACCACCGTAAGAATATGGAGACGAACGAAGAGGCATCAATGAAGAATATTTGGAGGTCGAAGTTGAAAACTGCGAACGAAGAAATCTTCTGAAATGATGGTCTTCGGAGGATCACAATGGAAAGGATTCATGAAATGCTTCGGATGGGTATAAAAGAATTCCCCACAATCGGAACAATAATGAGGATGGCATGAATCTAGAACCACAACTCATCAAGAGAACGGGTCAAATTTTAAGAGAAACACTTCTCCGGTCTTCAAAAAATGAGAATGTAGACGAGAAATGCCATGAAGAATTGTTGAGCACTCCCGAATGAAGAATTAAAAAGGTTGAACCAATGATGAAAAAGAATTGAAAACGATCTTGGAGAAGTCATATGACTGATGGAATTATTCTTACGTCACACTTTGAAAAGAATTTCAAATTAACTCCGGAAAATAGAAGAGTCAGGTAAGATCCTGGAAAAAGACCTGTGGGTTAGGGCCCACTCAAAGAAATCACCGTTGGAAAAGATTGCTTAAGAGATATTGCACCGGTTGAATTAAATGGCTTGAGTAAGATGACAATCTTAAAATAGCTTGAACGGATTAAGAATGGAAACACGAATCATATGAGATATCTTCAGCACTCCGGAGAAGAATAGCAAGAGGAGAATGATTAATTGTAGCACCGGAATAAGAAATCATTGTGAAAAGAGGAAAAGGATAAGATCAACACCGAAATCTTGAATTACATCCACCGGCAGAATTATTGGAATTAAGAATGATGAACTTGAAGCTCTTGAGCAACTTCACGATAAATCACCGGATAAGAACATTGAAGGAAAAGAATGAAGAAATATCACATGAATAAAATGGATACTTCATCTGAGGGTTTCTTGCTCCAAGAAGAAAAAGGGTGGGAGGGTGGGTAAAACCAAGACAACTTGGGATGAATGAAACAGACAAATCGTCAGATTCTCAACGGCGTCCGTAAGGGAAAACTTGAAGAGAAGGCACACCGGTTGAAAAGAAAGGATTAACATGAAAATCTCGATGGTCAAGAAGAATTAGCACTCCCATAGAAATATGAGAATACCGATTAGGAAAGGTATGGAATCAACACTTGACATCGAAGCAACTCGAATACCAGAATCAAAACAAAACAAAGGATAGATATGTTTATGAAGAAGATTATGTTGCAACATATCTATCCGAACAGAGAATTGAACGAATGAATTCCGCAGGTACATCAGCTTGACGAGAGGCCACTTGGGAGAACAAAAGGAAATAAAAAGCAACAAGGAGCAGAAGAACAAATACAAGATAGAAGTTTCGTCCGACATATTCGTGCTGAAAGCTCATGGAACGTGTTACAAAAGGGTTTTGCAATCCCCGGATCAGCATAGCCAAGGACACTTTAAGATGCAACTCCCGATCGGAACAAGCCCATAAAACCACTTCACTATCTTTGCACGACTCATGTAAAAGAGGAATGAAATTCAAAAGGAGATAGTTGGCTTACACTCGCCACTTCACTCAATACATTACATAAGCAAAACATATTCAAAACATCACAGCCCATCTAAGGGTAAGATCCAAAAGAAAGATACCAAAACAACATAAAGCCACAGGTATAGATCGAATCCTAGTAGAAACCACTACTGATCGTCGAAAACGTCACAAGCATACAGCCAAACTCTTCATGGAACTCCTGAAAGTTCTGATCCATCTCCTGCTTCAAACTCGGCTGAACCTGCATCTGGTGTTGTAGTATCTGTGAGCCACGAGGACTCAGAAATCCCATAACCATGGGTATCAAGACTAGCAAAGCTTTATGGGTAGGAAGAGGTAAAGTGGTGAGGTTGCAGCAGCGGCTAAGCATAATATGGTGGCTAGCTTACGAGTAGCAGAATAAGATGAGCATCTACGCAAACGGTCGCAACTAGTAGTGATCGCTAAAGATCCTAAACTACATACGAGTCAAACATAACCCCACCGTGTTCTCTTCTCAAAGTGAAAAGAGACAGTCACGGTTACTCACACATTTTTGTGTTTTACTTAGGATCCTCTGTCAAGTTTTCTACAACCGGACATTAACAAATTCCAATCTGCCACATAACCGCGGGCACGGCTTTCGAAAGATCATAACCCTGCAGGGGTGTTCCAACTTAGCCCATCACAAGCTCTCACGATTAGCTGAAGTGATAAATATAATATCATCACCCCTTATCTTAGGGAAATCCGATCAGGCTCGGCATCCCGGTGCACAAGACATTTCGACAAAGGTAAAACAAGTCCAGCAAGACCTCCCGGCGTGCCGACACCCTGATAGTAGCCGCGCGTATCTCATCTCAGGCCACGACCGGATGGGACATCCTACAGGACCAAAACCTCGAGTTTCCCCGTGGTGGTTCCCGCAGTCTGCCCGTTTGTGACCAACACCATCAGCACTAACCCGCCCTGTTATGTAGAATTAAGAACCCGGGGATGCGACCCCCTATGCAAATTTAATTAATTAATTAAGTTATTAGTATGAGCAAATTAAAACCAATGTTGGGCCTTGCTAGAGGAGTTTTATTCAAAGTCGAACTGTCAAGGGGTCCCCATCCACCCATCGTGTAAGGAACGCAAAATCAAGGAACATAATGCCGGTTTATCGGCGCCTAAGGTGGCATGAGTGGAACAAAACACCGAGCAAAAGGCCAAGCCTTCCGCCCATGCCCAGTATATAGGTGTGTTAATAATAATTATAGATATTGTGATATTCCAACAACAAGTTCCCACCTGGAACGATCTTCATCTTCACCTGCAACTAACAACGCTATAAGAGGGGCTGAGCAAGCGGGTAACATAGCCAAACAATGGTTTTGCTAGGAAGGTGTCAAATGTTAGAGGTTTCATGGCAACAAGGAGAGGCTGACATAAAAGATGGGTAGCGCGACATGTAACGATAGCATCGAGACAACTAAGCATGGCAATGGTAGTAAAGGTATCCAAGGGTATGATCATCTTGCCTAGGATTCCGCGAGGGAGAAGAACAAGACCATGAAGTAGACGGAGCAACATAGTCGAGCGAATCCTCACAACTCCGGAATGAAACCGAAGCTAACAAGAGAAGCAACCGGAAAGAATCAAACAACGCGGTAAACACACAAGCATAAACATGGCATACGATGCACATCCAAGTATGATGCATGTCCGGTTTAAATATGCATGTCATGACAAGTGCACAAACAAAACTACAAGTTAAGTGAAGC
Organism: Secale cereale; assembly: GCA_902687465.1. NCBI lineage: Eukaryota > Viridiplantae > Streptophyta > Magnoliopsida > Poales > Poaceae > Secale > Secale cereale. Next base: position 417,777,437 of record LR738715.1, read on the forward strand.
TCAATATGCAATGAGTTGCATATTGACGAAACACCACATTTTATTTATTTAGTTGACTCTCGTTTAATTACAAGACAAGATTAAATGTTTTTAACATAGCAAGAGGTGAAGCATAAGTAAACTACCTATCTAGGCAATTTAAATGAGGCCGGAAAATAACAACAACAAATCCGGAAAAACCCCCATGAGCATGTTTAGCAATTATTAAGCAAACAACATTTCACACATTTTAAATGTTGTTAACATGATGCGGATGACATGATCAAGTTTATGCAATTTTTTAATTAAAGGTTGACATGAAGAAGATATGAAGTATTGTCACCGTGGTGGAAGAAAAGGGTGCCACGGCAACGATCCGAAAGTGATGCATCGGCAACATCTCGGTTCCGGTAACTCGTTGAGAGACCGGTCCAAAAGATGACGGAGAGCGAGCGAAACAAGAGGAAAAGGTGGGGTGATCCCGTTACCGGGTTCCCACGAGTCGGCGACGAGGCAACCGAGGAACATGACAAAAGGTCGAAACGGGCACGGCGCACACAAGGGAAACATTTCATACAACACATGCATTCATCCACGGGCATCGTCTCGGGGTTATACCTTCGAAGCGATCGTTCTCGGAGGGGTTCGAGTCGTCGAGGGACGTAGTGGAAGTAGTCGTTCTCGCAACTCGTAGAGGAAGTAGAAGTAGACGTTCCGAGGCGGTCGGGGTACACGTTCGTAGAGGGAAGTAGTTGTTCCGTTTGTAGTCGTACACGGGGCGACGGTAGTGGAAGTAGTTGTACACGGGGTCGTCGCGGAACTTGTCGGTCTCGGGACTTGGCGACGGTAGTGGTACACGTTGGAGTTTCCGTTTCCGAAGAGGTACTTGTCGCGTCATCTTGTGTCGTCGTTCTCGTATCGTAGAGGAAGTAGTGGTACACAATCATCGGTAGGGGTACTTGTCGCGGCATCGGACGTAGTGGTACTTGATGTATCGCCGTGTAGTTGTTCCCGTTCGTAGTCGTTCACTTCTCCGAAGGGGTACTTGTCATCGTGGTACTTGGCGATTCCATGTAGTCGTACACACGGTGCAGTTGAACTTGGCACAACCGGTAGTCGAACTTGAAGGTCGTCGGCGACTCGAAGGGGTACTTGGCGTCGGTCTCGATCCGGAGATGAGCTTGCGTGTCTTAGGTACCAAACGCACCAACAAGGCAACAAAAGCGGCAGCAAGGAGGCAAGGGCAGCAGCGTCATGACCACACGAGGCGAAGGCAGCGGCGCTCGGGCCGGCGAGGAAGAGGCCCCCGACCGACGGGTAGGAGGAGGTGCTCGGGGAGGTCGTCGGGGCGTGGTGGTAGAGAGGCTGGCCGCAGTGGCCGCAGGAGGACGGGGCGCGGGCGCTGCAGAGGAGGGGAGCCGAGGTGCTGCGGCCACGGGGACGACGAGGGCGCCATGGCAGCGGCACGGTGCTGCAGGGCTCGCTGGAGGGCGGGGCATAGGTGGAGCTGCGGCCTTGGCGCTGGCTGGGGCGGGCCGGCTCTGGAAGGGCGCGTGTTGCTGAGGAGGGAGCGGGCGCAGGGAGCCGTGGCGATGGGGGCGACCGCTCCGGCGCCTGGAGGAAGGGGCCGACGCGCTGGGGAGCTCCTCTCCCTAGCGATGCGGTGGCCTGCGATTGGGGGCGCGGGGCCATGGCGCACTGGAGACGGAGGGAGGAGCGCTGGGCTCCTGGGAGATCGAGAGATGGGGTCTGGGTGCGGGCTGCGAGGGGAGAGCGAGGGGAACGAGAGCGAGGAGGAGCGGTCGAGCCTGAGAGATGGGGATCGAATGGAGGCTGCAATAGAGCGAGAGGGTCAAGGCCTCTGGCGGCGGACAGGGGAGGAACGAGAGGATGAGGAGCTGCGCTAGGGTTCGGGATGAGTGCGGTTGGGCCTAGGCCTATTGGGCCGGCCTGGCTATAGGGATGGCCAGAAGAACCTAGGCTGCTGGGCTACTCTTCTTCTTTTATTTCTTTAACAAAAAAAAGAAGAAAGAGGAAAAAGAAAAGGAGGCTTAGTGGAAGATTTTAGCACATGGGATATTTTCCTCGGGCCCATAAAAATGAGCGTAGTCCAAGAAAATATAAGTGGCAAGATCAAAAGAATATAAATTCAAACCCATTTGAATTTAATTCAAATGGATTGAACTATGACATGACTTTTGAAGTGTCCAAAAATGTTGAGGATTTTGGAGAAACCTCGATAAATGGGAAAAGAAATATAGACAAGGTTTTTAGGCAAGGAATAAGAAAGGGAAGGCATGGGGAAAATATGCAAGTGTGTTGGGTTAATTCCAAACAAATGGAATATTTAATATAGCTCCCTAATAATATTGAGAGGCTTTTATATGTTATAAAGAGAAGTCATCCTTCCCTCGATTTAAATGGACCGAAGGTCCACACAATTTATTTAAGTTGAGATGCAAAAATAAATATGACATGATGGCATGATGACATGATGCAATGCAAAATAAATAACACAAGCACAAAAGAAACACACAGGAGAACCCGGAACATCTGGAATCTTCTGGGATCTTCTGGGACGTCGGTCTTTGGGCGTCACACTGCGTGAGTAATTATCTGTTTTGCGCGAGCGATTTGACCCTCGAGATGATCTCTAATGAAAAAATGTTCAACATGAAATCTGTTCGTCTCGTAGAAACGGTCAAGATTTCTTTTGGGCTCGATTCCATCCGAGGTTGTTTGTCACCACAAAAAGGACCCTCAAAGTACAGCCAGTTTAAACCGAGCAGTTTTGGAAAGTTCGGATAAAACCAGTCCGAATTTGACTAGGGTTTTGGATGTGAATTGATGTAATTTTCTTGTAAGGAAAGCCTAGATAAATCCGTTGCTTGTACGGGAAGTCCAGCCGCCTCTTATATATGTTGGGGGTGACGGCCGATTGGAACAACACACAATCGAACAAATCAATATACTACTTTTTCGTGTCTACGTTTTATCCCTTCATCGTTTTTCTCTCTCGTTCTTCGTTGTTCTTCGTGTTTGAGAGCTGCGAATCTCGAGGCTCTAGGGGTGAGTGTATCGACCTAGGGCAGCCCATTGCCGCCGCACTCCCTGACGGGGTCCCTCCCGGGGGTATGGGGTTTCGGGTCCGCAAAAGCGCCCGTCGACTATCTTGCGTATCGCGCTGTCAGTCGGGCCTCCTTCGACGTGAGCTGCGGTGCATCACCCCCGGCATCGAGGGTACACGTGATGTGTTCGTGTGTCAACACACTTTTTGGCGACTCCGCTGGGGACTGAAGGTCAATCATCATCATCCACCATGTCCGATCTTCCCAAGCCATCTGAGGTAGATGCCGATAACATCTTTAAGCCTAGTCTTGATGAGATATCGGCCGATCATCGCCAAATCTATGAGGAGTACAAGAAGGCGCGCGAAGAGAAGGATTTGCAGGAGCTCCTTGCGAAGTTCAAGAAGGACCGCCAAGGCAACATCACTCCGATTGAAGAAATCAAGTTCCCTCCTCTTCAAGCCGAGCAGGTTAAACCCTCTGTGAGTACTACCTTTTCTCCTGAGCAGTGGGCTGAGATTGAGAGTCGTATTGCTGATGGTAACAATCTAGTCTATCAAACTTTCATAGAAAATACTAATGCTCAGAAGAATATATCTCAATCGTCTAGTGGCAATGGTGGTATAGCTGCTAGTGTGCAAAACCCTAATTTGACTCTGCCTATTTCATCGGCACCTCCCATGCCGATGACTTATTATCCTACACAAACAGATCAGATTGTGGCTGCACCAATTAGTCCTATCATGAGCATGCCAGGTTCGGTATCAACGCCAAACCAAACCCTACCTACAGCTACAACCACTCGACCACTACCAAGTTATGGGTCGACGTACATGCCTCAATTCCTACCCACCGCTAGTAACCCTACTCCTCCTATGCCACTCCCACAAGCTTCATCGTCCACTATGGATGATGGTCTAGCTAATATTAGAGAGGAGATGGCTAAGATGCTTCGAGAGAATTTTGGAGTTGAGTTACCTCGGAATCGTATTTACCAAAAGCCGTACCCCGAGTACTTCGATGCCATCCAGTGCCCTCCAGGATATAAAATTCCAGATTTTGTTAAGTTTAATGGAGAAGGCACAAAAACCACATGGGAGCATGTTAGTCAATATTTAGCACAATTGGGTAAGGCAGGTTCATTGAACGAATTGAAAGTGCGTTTGTTTCCTTTATCATTAACTGGTACTGCATTTTCATGGTTTTCTTCTTTACCACATGGTTCCATTCGGGTTTGGTCGCAGCTAGAGCAGAAATTTCATGATCACTTTTATAGCGGCGATAATGAACTCAAGTTGTCACATCTGACATCGGTTAAACAAAAGCATGATGAATCGGTCTCCGATTATGTCAAGAGATTCAGAGAAACAAAAAACCGTTGTTATAGTTTGGTGATAACCGAGAGAGACTTGGCAGACCTAGTGCTGAGTGGTTTAAGGACTCCCATTAGAGAAAAGCTAGAAGGCTATGAGTTCTTAAATATTAATCAAGTGTTACAAAGGGCTTTGGCTCAGGAAAGCCGAAGCAAAGATCTCAAAGAAGTGCATAGATACAAAGCTGATCGTCCAAAGATGAATATGATTGAATATGATAATGATCACTCGGACGATGATGGTGACATGTATGCTACTGAATTTGTTTGGCCATCTAAGGCCAAACCATTTACTTGCAATGATCTGAAACTGATTCATAAGAATCGTGATGAAGAGATGAAGTTTACTTTTAACATTGCCAAGTGTGATAAAATATTTGATGCTTTGTTGCAAGCTAAAATTATTAGAATATCTCACACTTTACCACCGTTTGAAGAGCTGAAATGGTGCGCTTATTGCAAGTATCATAATTCTTTTTCTCATTCTACTAACGATTGCAATGTTTTTCGACGACAGATACAATCGGCCATTAATGACGATCGATTGAACTTTTCTGAGATGCAAGTTGATAAACAACCTTTTCCCATGAATACCATGGATTTGGAGGGGAAGAAGTTACTCATTCGGCCAGAGGTAGCCGAATCTGCTAATAAAGCTAATGTCATTGTTGGTGAGCCCAGGAAAGACAAGGAGGACAACAAGATCTTGGGGAGGCAGATTGTGATTGACAAGCAACCCGATGGTAAGGAAGTAATCAAGATCACCAAGTAGCGACCATGATCCGGATGGACCGAAGTCTCTGTGTTCTGTGTCATCCCTGGATCGGTAATGCTGACACACACAGTACTTGAAGGATTTATAACAGAGTGACAATCACACACTTATTACATCGAATGTCTCCAATGAGAACTTATTACAAAATCCATGGCTTAAGGCCATCTAACAAAATAACAGCGGAAGGCTTGGAAGATAAGTGAGTCCATCAACTCCAACGGCATAGCTGAGTGCATGACAAACGACCTAGCATGTCTTATTCCTCATCTGAAAAGTCTGCAACGTAATATGTTGCAGCCTGAAACCGGGTCAGCACATGGAATATGCTGGCAAGATAACACAAGTATTTGCAAGTAACAGAATAAAGGCTATACTACATGCATATTTGGCTGGTGGAGGCTCTATGGTTAAAGTTTTTGCGTAAAGCCAATTTTTCCCTACAACAAAGGAATACATTTTATTTTAACTACCATGTTGGTTGAAAATCATTGAGAAGGTACCTCCAACTCAATCCCAAATTAAAAGTTCATCATTAACCCAACAAATTAAATTATGGAGTGATGAGATCAACCAATAATTCAAGTACCAGATACTCAAGATGTCCATAACCGGGGACACGGCTAATCATGATCAGTTTGTACACTCTGTAGAGGTTTGTCCACTTTTCCCATAAGACTCGATCGCCTCCATTTGGTTTCTCGCACTGCATGGTGTTTGAGAAACGGATGACCGAGACACAGTCTTTCGAAAGCATTTACTCTTTACCCCGGGTGGACCAGTACACCTACTTTCCCCTACATCTGCTAGTCCACCATTGAAAGAGCTCACACAACTTACTCATACTATGCCAGAGCCCATATTGGCATTGTGGTTGCACACGGAAGTTTCTAGCATGAATAGTTTTATGATCCCTTTGAGCCTCGGTGGCATTCCATAGGAAAAATCACACGGAACCCCGGGATTTCCTAGGACAACACTGGATTCTCCAGGTGCCCTGCAACCAATCCACCCAGATGTGTATTCAAGTAACCACCTTAAGTTGAAACCTTAATTAACAACTCACATCTGCATGGATTTCACTCAAACCCAAACCACGTCTACGAGCATAGCATAGCAACCTAAGCAATGTAGAAGTAACTCCCAGGGGTTTGAAAATAATGCGGGTAATAGGTTCTACCTCAATCTACTTCCCAGTCCCACAAATTAAGAGATCCTACTCATGCAATGTGTGAGGGTTTGATCTAATGCATAAAAAAACTGGGTAATAAGAGGTATGATCAAAGTGTTACTTGCCTTGCTGACGATTCGCAAAACCTAGAGACTCGTAGTAGCACGCTTCACAGTTCGGGTATTCTATCGCAAGCAAACAATGGCATACATAAGCAATCAAGCAAAGATGCACAAACAAAACTCCAAAAGATCAGATCTAACCAGAAAGTTCAACTTAAGAACTCCGGTTTGCCAAAAGAATCAACTCGAAAGAAGCAACGAAACTCAAACTGCGAAAGAAACGAGCTCCGGTTACTAATTGGCCTAAAGTAAAATTTTACAGTAGCCAAAATTTTGTTCAAGTTGGTTAAACGTAAAAAGGGCATCGAGACGAAGATCTGGGATTTTGAATCACCTGATTCCGACTATCAAGCGAAAAGAAAAACGAAAAACAAGATCAGGGCAGAAATCACGATCGGAATAACCGCGGATAAATACCCCGAAAAAGAAACTGACGAACAGGCTAACGAACGAACGTTCGCTGTCTGCGGCTAACGGACGAAAAACGTTCGTTAAATCGAACGTACGGACGAACGTCCGCTAAATAACTAAACCGACGAAAAACCAAACCGATCTAATCTAATAAAAAAACGGATCAACGGTTTACGAAAACCGATCGGTTCTTTAAAAAAACGATGTCTACCTCAACGACGAACTTCGGCGGCGGCGGTCCGGCGAGCGGCAACGCGTTGCGGGTGGCGAGGCGGCGGCGCTGCGGAGGCGGGGCGGCGGCGGCGCTGCGGGGCGGCGAGGCGGCGGGGGCGGCGCTGCGGTGGCGGGGTGACGAGGCGGCGGTGGCGGCTAAGTGCGTCGGCGGCGCGGGGCGGCGCTGCGGGCGACTAGGGCAGGGGAGGCGGGGCGGCTGGGCTGGCGGGGCTGGCGGGTCGGCTTATAAAACCCAGAGTCCCGGTCATTTATGACTCCAAGTCGGTTGCTTTTTTTAAATAGAGTCCTGGCGCAGAAAAACTAACGAAAGAAATACTAAACGGACTCCAAAAATCCCGAAATTAATTTTCACCGTCCTCTAATAATATTTAAGACAAAGTGAACATTTTTCCCGGACCTAAATGCAATTTTGAAAAACACACATTTTTCCTACGCAAATAAAATCGCAAATAAATCCAGAAAAATACCAAAAGTGATTTTAACATTTTTCCTACAATATTTCTGTTATTTTGGGGAAGTCATATTATCTCCGCTCATATTTTGTATTTATAAATATTTTTAGGAGAGAAAAATAATTGGAATCACACTGTCCTCGTACCGGTATTCGAGCGAACTCAAATACGAAAACGGTAAAATTCCCAACTCTCTCCGTAGGTCCTTGAGTTGCTTAGAATTTCGAGGAACATCGCAAACAAAAATGCAAAGAGCGTGCAATGCAGTATGATCAATGTATAACATTCCAAATTGAAAATTTGGGATGTTACACACCATCAAGAATCCTACACTCGGTGGGCAACCACAAGTGCAAGAAAATGCCCGTATCAAATTTGTTAAGCCCAAGAGTCCAGAAGTTGGCAAATGGAAGAGGAACGAGGCTAAAGTACAACGTAAGCGGATCAAGCCAACTTTTGATATGTTGCTGTCCAAGTATGCCAATCAGTCGACCGGTTCTAGCTCGAACCGGCCAACAGACCTAAAGCGACCAAGGTCACCACCAGCTGATATGTTTAGTCGGTATGTGAAGCCGGCTGGACCAAGGGCACCGTTTCAAGAGGAACAAAGGCAACCTGTTTGGGATCGACTCGACTACTCATGCAATGGCCGACTGAACATCGGTGGTCATCAGTCGGCTGGTGAAAATATGTGGCCGAACGGAAACTATCCAAGTGTAAGAATGCAACCAGGTGGAAGCTATCCAAGTGAAAAAACGGCCAGGTAGATTCCATCCGAATGAATTCCATCCAAGTGGATTCCATCCGAGTAAAAAGGTGTGTCCGAGTGAAAATCTCATGCATCCAGAAAATCGAAAAGAATGGCGTGTTAAATCACCAGGTGTTGCAGCGGTTGAGTCAAGAAAAGGCAAGGAGAAAATGGGTGTCGACTCACTTATCTTGGGCACCAAAACATTCCCCGTACAACAGCCGACTGTGCATAACTACTCGACTGAGCCGATACTTTCTATCGCGCCAAAGCACCCGGGTAATGATCATAAAGCAAGCACCAGCCAAGTAAAGGCAAAAGATCCTAAATACACTCAGCCAAAGTGGTGTCCTCCAGGGCTAACAAAGACACATAAGAGGAAACTGCAGAGGTTAAGGAGCCAAGAGATGGCAGAACAGGAGGCCGAGAAGCAAAGGGATGAGTTGTTCAATGACACTCGACCCATGGTTCCAGCAAAACAAGTGTGGAGGCCTAAACAAATACATGATAAGACAACTTCTACATCTATCACAGCAATACCTACACCACCAAAGGAGGACGATGCAACAGCCGTCACATTGTCTGCGACACTTCTTACTTCTCCTTCACTCGGACAGATTTCAGAATCGGTGGATGCACTTGAGGCAGAGGATGATATGTTAGATTATGAGTCGACGCCGGTTCATGAAGGTATGGATATCAATATGGTTTATTACTTGCCTGCTGAATTTCGTGCTGTAGATGAGGAAGGGGGGTTGCTCAGCTGGATTTTGGCCCTAAAAATGCAATATTTGAGAAGCCAAAAGACCCAGTAACGCATCTGAAACCATTGTATCTCAGAGGCCATATCAATGGACCACCTCTCACTCGGATGCTTGTTGATGGTGGTGCTGTGGTAAATCTGATGCCCTATTCGGTCTTCAAGCAATTGGGTTTGCCCGATGAAGAGTTGATAAAGACGAATATGGTGCTCAATGGATTTGAAGGCAAAGAGAAAACTGAAGCCAAAGGCGTGATATATGTGGAACTTACAGTCGGAAGTAAAACTTTGGCTACTGCATTCTTTGTCGCAGAGGTGCAAGGTAACTACAACGTCATACTAGGCCGTGATTGGGTTCATGCAAACCAGTGCGTGCCGTCCACTATGCACCAGTTTTTGATCTAGTGGGTTGATGATGAAGTGGAAGTCATTCATAAGGATAACTCGGCCTGTGTTGCTTTGGCAGATGCATCGGTGGATTGGCAACATCCCAATGCTACTTGCTTGACGGGACGTGACTTGTCAGAGTTTGATTTTCTCAGCGCGACCAAGAATGGTTTCGTGCCCGTTTCTTTAAAGCCGACTGAATGTAGTCGGCTCGAAGGTATGATATGTTTGAATGGATTCTAGTTCCGAGTGGTTACAAAAACGTCTTATAAAATATCGGTCGAGTGAGAACGATATGTATGAATCTATAGAGGAATTAGATGACATGGATAAGCTTGGACAAGGTTTTACATCGGCCGATCCATTAGAAGAGGTAGATATTGGAGATGGTTCAGTCACTCGACCGACGTTTGTAAACAAAAATTTGAAAGCCGATTGTAAAGCTAAGTTGGTCGAGCTATTGAAAGAATATGTTTGTTGCTTTGCATGGGAATATCATGAGATGCCGGGTTTAAGTCGAGAGCTAGTGGAGCATCGGTTACCTATAAAGGCTGGTTTTAGACCATATAAACAATCGGCCAGAAAGTTTAATCCAAAAATATATGACCGGATCAAGGAAGAGATCGGTCGACTGCTTAAAGCTAATTTCATTCGACCTTGCAGGTATGCCGAGTGGATTTCTAACATTGTCCCAGTGGAGAAAAAGGGATCCGGCAAGTTAAGGGTATGCATTGATTTCACAGATTTGAATAGGGCTACACGCAAAGATGAGTATCCCATGCCAATAACCGATATGCTTACTAATGATGCTTCTGGACATAAAGTCATTAGCTTCCTTGATGGTAATGCGGGGTATAACCAAATTTTCATGGCCGAAGAGGACATGTCCAAAACGGCTTTTCGATGCCCTGGTTTCCTTGGTTTATTCGAATGGACGGTGATGACATTCAGATTAAAAAATGCTGGCGCCACATATCAAAGGGCTATGGATTTGATATTTCATGATTTACTTGGTGTCATACTTGAAGTTTATATTGATGATATTGTTGTCAAATCGGATGCTTTTGAATCTCATTTGGCCGATTTGCGTTTAGCTTTTGAGAGAATGAAAAAGTATGGACTGAAGATGAATCCTTTGAAGTGTGCATTCGGTGTGTCAGCTGGTAAGTTTTTGGGTTTCATTATTCATGAAGATGGCATAGAAATTGATCCCAAAAAGGTGGAAGCTATACAGAAAGTGGAAGCGCCAACATGCAAGAGGGATATGCAAAAGTTCCTTGGCAAGGTCAATTATTTGAGAAGGTTCGTAGCTAATTTGTCAGGGAAAGTTGATGCATTTACTCATGTCCTTCAGTTAAAGAATGATGTTGGTTTCACTTGGGGGGCAAAACAGCAAGAAGCCTTTGATATGATCAAGAATTATTTGTGCACTCCTCCGGTGATGAAAGCACCCAAGCATAAGGAGCCCTTTAAGCTTTACATTGCAGCAGAAGAAGGTGTTATTGGTGCTGTTTTGACTCAAGAAACCAAAGGAAAAGAGCATGCTATTACATATTTGAGAAGGCGATTATTAGACGCCGAGACAAGGTATACATTTATTGAAAAACTATGTCTATGCTTATATTATGCTTGCACAAAATTGAGACATTATTTGGTGCCGAGTGCTTGCGTAGTAGCTTGTCAAACCGATGTCATTAAATACATGTTGCATAGGTCAATTCTTAGTGGTAGAATTGGCAAGTGGGCTTATGCTTTGATTGAGTATGATTTGGCTTATGAATCTCTAAAATCCATGAAAGGCCAAATCGTTGCTAATTTCATTGTTGAGCATCGGATTAATGACGATCATGACATTGATATAAACCTTGTCTCTTTAGTACCTTGGAGATTATATTTTGATGGTTCAGTTTGTAGCAATGGCCAAGGTGTTGGTATTGTTTATATATCTCCTCATGGTGCTGTTTTCGAGGCCTCATGCCGCTTAGAATACTTTTGCACAAATAAGCAGGCCGAATATGAAGCTTTGTTATTCGGCTTAGAGGTGTTAGTTGCTGTAGGTGTTACACATATTGAGGCTTTTGGTGATTCGTTACTAGTGGTGCAGCAAATATCCAAATTCTTTCGGTGTTTGGACGAATCACTAAATGTTTATCTTGATAGATGTCTAGATATAATCTCTACTTTGGACAGTTTTAGCATTTCTCATATATCTAGGCATGACAATTGGAAAGCAAATGAGTTGGCACAACAAGCATCTGGATATCATGTTGATCATGGCATGTTACATATCTCTCAAAGACCGATGTCTTGTCTTGTCAATATGGGAGATGTCGAACCTGGACCAACTGATTCGGCCGTTAATAAAAAATCTAGTGCATGTGACAATCCCGACTGGAGGAAGCCCATTATTGATTACTTGTGCAATCCGAGTGAAAGGGTGGACAGGGCTATTCGGCGTATGGCTTTCAAGTATACAATGGGAGATGATGGTCTTTATCACCGAACAGTTGATGATGTTCTTCTAAAGTGCTTGGACGAGACCAAGCGAGAGTTGCTATGGGGGAGGTCCATGAAGGTATTTGTGGCACTCATCAGTCAGCTCCCAAGATGAAATGGTTACTATGACGTGCTGGGTTTTATTGGCCGACCATGATTAATGATTGCTTCATATATTATAAAGGGTGTGAAGCTTGTCAAAAATTTGGTGATATTCAGTTGGCTCCTGCTGCTATGTTACATCCCATTATCAAGCCGTGGCCTTTCAGAGGATGGGGTTTAGACTTTATTGGACAAATTCATCCGTCTTCCTCAAAAGGGCATCGGTTCGTATTGGTGGCAACCGATTATTTCACTAAATGGTTTGAAGCAGTACCTCTCAAGAACATGACACATGCGGAGGTAATTAAATTCATAACCGAGCACATTATTCATAGATTCGGCATTCCTCAAACATTGACTACAGATCAAGGCTCATCTTTTATGTCACACCAAGTCAGAGAATTTGCCGAATCTTATAACATAAAGTTGCTCAATTCCTCTCCATATTATGCCCAAGCCAATGGACAAGCTGAGTCTAGCAATAAATTTTTAATCAAACTCATCAAGAAGAAGATTGAGGATAATCCAAGGAGATGGCATGAGCTGTTGTCTGAGGCTTTGTGGGCACATAGGATCTCAAGGCATGGTGCTACAAAGGTGACTCCATATGAGCTAGTATATGGTCAAGAGGCTGTTTTACCGGTGGAAGTAAATTTGAATGCTTTGAGAATAGCCAAACAAAATGATTTATCGGTAGTAGACTTTTATAACTTGATGATGGACAATATTGATGAGGTTGCCGATAAACGTTTGGCTGCTTTGAAGGACATAGAGAAGGACAAGTTGAGGGTAGCAAGGGCTTACAATAAGAAAGTTAAATTGAAAAAAATTCAAGTTGGCGATCTCGTCTGGAAAGTAATTCTCCCGATTGGTTCAAGAGACAGAAAATTCGAGAAAGGGTCTCCAAGTTGGGAAGGTCCTTTTAGAATTGCAAGAATAGTTCCTGAAAACTCTTATTTGGTGGAATCCGTACAAGGGGCATTGTTACCTCGAGCTCTCAATGGCAAGTACTTGAAGAAATACCCCCCAAGTGTGTGGCAAGAAGCCTAAGTGGGCAATGGCCGATATATGATTATCGCCCTTAGCACAAAATGGTCGATACATAATTATCGCCCTAAGAAAAATAAATGGTCAATGGGGTGTTGACATCATCCTTAGAACAAACACAATACAAGTTATTTTTTGGCACACAAGCTTTGCCGAAAAATAGGGGGGCATGTGTTGACACCAGATTTTGGCATGGTCACGAATCCGGGTTCGTATGCAAAAGTTAGAGGCAACACTTCGCGGGCCGGCCCTGAGTGAGAAAGTATTCGGCCTTTGCCGGCTGAATGAAAATCTTGCCGGGGTAAAATCTTGCTGGTGTGAAGGCTTGCCGGCGTGGAAAGCTTGCCGGCATGGAAAGCTTGCCGGCGGAGAAGCTTGCCGGTGTGAAATCTTGCCGAGGGAGATACCTTGCCGAGGAGGAACTCTTGCCGGGGTAGAAACCTTGCCGAGGTAAAACCTTGCTGATGTGAAATCTTGTCGGGGGAGAAATCTTGCTAGGGAGGAACCCTTGCTGGTGTAAAAACCTTGCCGGGGTGAAACCTTGCCGGTGTGGAAAGCTTACCCGGATGGAAGGCCTGCCGGGGTGGAGGTTGTGATAGTCAAGCCGACGAGAAGTTGAAGATGGGCTCAGAAGCTAATTTAGATGATCTTGGATGGAGAAACGTCCTACACGGAAGTTGTGCGTCTCGTCGAAACGATCGATTTTGATATAAAGATAGTCTCAATACGAGGTCGTATGCAAAAGTTAGAGCCCGCACAGCGAGATCCTCCAGAGAGCAAAATGTGACGCCTGGAACCAGACACATACTCCCTCCGTCCGGAAATACTTGTCATCAAAATGAATAAAAGGGGATGTATCTAGATATATTTTAGTTCTAGATACATCCCTTTTTTTCCCATTTTGATGACAAGTATTTTCGGACGGAGGGAATATATGGGTGTCTCATGAGCTGCGTGAGTAATTATCTGTTTTGCGCGAGCCATTTGACCCTCGAGATGATCTCTAATGAAAAAACGTTCAACATGAAAGATGTTCGTCTCGTCAAAACGGTCAAGATTTCTTTTGGGCTCAATTCCATCCGAGGTTGTTTGTCACCACAAAAAGGACCCTCAAAGTACAGCCAGTTTAAACCGAGCAGTTTTGGAAAGTTCGGATAAATCCAGTCCGAATTTGACTAGGGTTTTGGACGTGAATTGATGTAATTTTCTTGTAAGGAAAGCCTAGATAAATCAGTTGCTTGTACGGGAAGTCCACCCACCTCTTATATATGTTGGGGGTGACGGCCGATTGGAACAACACACAATCAAACAAATCAGTATACTACTTTTTCGTGTCTACATTTTATCCCTCCATCGTTTTTCTCTCTCGTTCTTCGCTGTTCTTCGCGTTTGAGAGATGTGAATCTCGAGGCTCTAGGGGTGAGCGAATCGACCTAGGGCAGCCCATTGCCGCCGCACTCCCTGACGGGGTCCCTCCCGGGGGTGTGGGGTTTCGGGTCCGCAAAAGCGCCCGTCAACTGTCTTGCGTATCGCGTTGTCGGTCGGGGCTGCTTCGACGTGAGCTGCGGTGCATCACCCCCGGCGTCGAGGGTACACGTGACGTGTTCGTGTGTCAACACTGGGATACCTTTACTATCATTGCTATGCTAGATGTCTCGATGTTGTCGTTATATGTCGCACTACCCATCATTATTGTCAGCCCCTCTCCTTGTTGCCATGAAACCTCTAACATTTGACACCTTCCTAGCAAACCGTTGTTTGGCTATGTTACCCGCTTGCTCAGCCCCTCTTATGACATTGTTAGTTGCAGGTGAAGATGAAGATTGCTCCATGTTGGAGCTTGGCTTGTTGGAATATCACAATATATCTTATATATATATATATATATATATATATATATATATATATATATATATATATATATATATATATATATATATATATATATATATATATATATATATATATATATATATATATATATATATATATATATATATATATATATATTAACACACCTATATACTTGGCAATGGATGGAAGGCTTGGCCTTTTTCTCGGTGTTTTATTCCACTCATGTCACCTTAGGAGCCGATAAACCTGCATTATGTTCCTTGATTTTGCGTTCCTTACACGGTTGGGTATATGGGGACCCCTTGACAGTTCGTCTTTGAATAACACTCCTCCAGCAAGGCCCAACATTGGTTTTAATTTACCTCATAATAACAACTTAATTAATTATTAAATTTGCATAGGGGGTCGCGTCCCCGAGGATTCTTCTACATAGCAGGGGGGCCAGTGCTGATGGTGTTGGTCCCAAACGGGGGTTCTGCGGGGCCGCCACGGGGAAACTCGAGGTATCTGGTATAACCTGTAGAATCGCCCATCCGGTCGTGGCCTGAGACAAGATACACGCGGCTACTATCAGGGTGTCGACACACCGGGAGGTCTTGCTGGACTTGTTTTACCATTGTCGAAATGTCTTGTGCACCGGGAATTCCGAGTCTGATCGGGCCTTCCCTAAGATAAGGGGTAATATTATTATTACTTCTGCTGATCGTGAGAGCTTGTGATGGGCTAAGTTGGGACACCCCTGCAGGGTTATGATCTTTCGAAAGCCATGCCCGCGGTTATGTGGCAGATTGGAATTTGTTAATGTCCGGTTGTAGAAAACTTGACAGAGGATCCGAAGTAAAACACACAACTGTGTGAGTAACCGTGATTGTATCTTTTCACTTTGAGAAGAGAACACGGTGGGGTTATGTTTGACTCGTTGGTAGTTCAGGATCTTTAGCAATCATTACTAGTTGCGACCGTTTGTGTAGATGCTCATCTTATTCTTGTACTCGTAAGTTAGCCACCATATATTGCTTAGCCGCTGCTGCAACCTCACCACTTAACCTCTTCCTACCCATTAAGCTTTGCTAGTCTTGTTACCCATGGTTATGGGATTGCTGAGTCCTCGTGGCTCACATATACTACAACAACAGTTGCAGGTGCAGGTTTCCGATGTCTTGACGTGAGAGCGTTGATCTTTGAGTTGGAGTTCTCTCTTCTTCTTCTCCGTCAGTCTTGGGTTAGGTTCCGGGTCGGCAGCCTGGGATAGCAGATGGATGTCATTGTGCTTTTCATGTTTGCATCCGTAGTCGGATGCCTTGTATTGATATTGTTGTACTCATGTGACTTGTATGTATTGTTGTTTCCCCCATTTATTTATGTAATGGTACGATGTAATGATATCCATCTTGCTAAGAGCCCGAAATGTGGTTGTGCCCCAATCACGTATGTGTCGCATGATCGGGATAGAATCACATCTTCGGCCTGACAATGGGGGACGATTTTATCGAGAAGGGTAGCAATACCAAGGGCAATGTTCATGTTGACTCCTCGGATGAAGCTACCACTTTACATGTTAAGAAGTTCCGGGTTGGTAGTGGTAATATTATTGAAAAAGGGGTTCTTCAACACTTCTTTATTTGTGTCGGTGCTTTGCCCACTATGGGTGGCTCTATTATTCACAGAACTAGTAGCCTTGCGGATGTTGTACCTATGCTCATAGTAGAAATTGAAAGGCAATTCATCCATATGCATCCTTGTATTCAGAGAGTATTTTTGGAGTTCTCCAATATTGAGCATTCTTCCGTTAAGCGTGCAGCTACTATCTTCTTGGCTCATGAATTTCGATATATTATGAAAGAGCCCAGAGAAATCTTTGCTCATTACGGAGTAGATGTCGGTCGACCTCCTATAGAGGCTATCTTGTTCAATCAAGAAGACCTTATGTGTTTGCGATCTCCTGATCATGTTGTTTTTGATGAAAACCTTAGAAAGAAGGTTCCTGTTGAGATCTTGATTGATAGAATTTCTGAGATAAATGATGAATTTTCCATTCAAAATAATGGGTTAGGCTTCTCCCTTGAACGAAGGCTCATGGCCTTCTGCCAAAAGAATGCCTATAATGATGAGTTGGTTATCCACTACAAAGGGCCAAAGGAGGAACCAGTTCCTCCCGAGATTGATGTAGGGGACTTTTGCCCCATTAAATTTAGTCATTTTGATTACTTTTGCTTGCCACAAAGGAAGCTTGCTGCTGAGCGTAGGGAAAATGAGATGAGCTTTCGCGACGTATCGTACCACTATGGCTATCCCTAGATCTATCTTGTATCGTGCCAAGCTAGGGGCGTAAAACGATAACGCTTGTTGGGAGGCAACCCAATTTTTGTTTTGTTTTTTGTTGCTGTTAGGGAATAAATATTGCATCTAGCCTCTGATTAGATGTGGTTTCATGTTTTGTTTAGTGTTTGTGTCAAGTAGAACCTTTGGTAAGACTTGTGTGAAGTTTATTTGATCTTGCTGTGAAAAACAGAATCATTAGCGCTGGCTAAAGTAGACTTCAGATTTTACTGGAGCGTGCGTTTTAGTTGATTCTTTTTGCTGCTGACTGGTAGAAAAATTGCCAAAATTTACCAATTTAGTTTCATTTTTTTGGAGTTCCAGAAGTAGGCTAACCCTGCAGATTACTACAGACTGTTCTGTTTTTGACAGATTATGTTTTTCGTGTGTTGTTTGCTTATTCCCATGCATCTATGAGTAATATTGGAGGATATGAACCATAGAGAACTTGGAGTACAGTAGGTTTAACATCAATATAAACAAAGAATGAATTCCTTACTGTACCTTTGAGTAATGGTTTGCTTTCTCTTACTAACGGAGCTCACGGGAATTTTTGTCTAAGTTTTGTGTTGTGAGGTTTTCAAGTTTTGAGTATTGCTTTGATGGACTATGGAACAAGGAGTAGCAGAGGCCTAAGCTTGGGGATGCCCATGGCACCCCAAGTAAAATCAAGATAATCAAAAGCCTAAGCTTGGGGATGCCCCGGGAAGGCATCCCCTCTTTCGTCTTCATCCATCGACAACTATACTTGGAGCTATATTTTTATTCGCAACATGCTATGTGTTTTGCTTGGAGCATCTTGTATAATTTGAGTCTTTGCTTGTTAGTTTGCCACAATCATCCTTGCTGGACACACCTATTTTAGAGAGTTAAATATGGCCTAGAAATTATTAGAACACTCTATGTGCTTCACTTATATCTTTTGAGTTGAATAGTTTTTGCTCTAGTGCTTCACTTATATCTTTTAGAGCACGGTGGTGGTAATATTTTGTAGAAATTGTTGGACTCTCATGCTTCACTTATATCTATTTGAGAGTCCATTAAAACATTATGGTAATGTGTTTAGGCTAAAGAAACTAGTCTTCACATGATAAACATCCAATGTCAATGTAGTAAAAATTTCACACCAATTGCATTGAATAGAATGAGATGTTGGATGCTTGATAATTGTTTTGAGACATGAGTATAGTGATATTATAGTCATGCTAGTGGAGTTATTATGAAATTGAGAAATACTTGTGCTAAGGTTAGTGATTCCCGTATCATGCACGTATGGTGAACTGCTATGTGACGAAGTTAGAGCATGAGGTATTTGTAGAGTACCAACCTTTGTGTGGAGGTCGGGGGCGCGCGATGGTTAACTCCTATCAACCTCCCCCCTAGGAGCATGAGTTGAGTGCTTTGTTTTTTATGACTCGTAGATTTTTGCAATAAGTACATGAGTTCTTATGACTAATGTTGAGTCCATGGATTATACGCACTCTCACCCTTCCACCATTGCTAGCCTCTCTTGTACCGTGGAACTTTCGCCGGTACCATAAACCCACTATATATCCTTCCTCAAAACAGCTATCATATTGTTCCTCAAAACAGACACCATACCGACCTATCATGGCATTTCCATAGCCATTCCGAGATATATTGCCATGCAACTTTCCACTATTCCGTTCATATGACATGCATCATATTGTCATTGTGCCCTGCATGATCATGTAGTTGACATCGTAGTTGTGGCAAAGCCACCATGCATAATTTTCCATATATGTCGCTCTTGATTATTGCTTATGTCGGTACACCGCCGGAGGCATTCATATAGAGTCATACTTGTTGTAGTATCGGGTTGTAATTTCGAGTTGTAACAAAAAGTGTGATGATCATCATTATTAGAGCATTGTCCCGTGTGAGGAAAGGGCAATAAAAAAAGAAGGCCAAAAAAATAGAGAGGGGCTTATAAAAAAAGAGAGAAAAGCCCCTAAAAAAATGAGAGAAAAGAGAGAAGCGACAATTGGTACTATCTTTTTCCACACTTGTGCTTCAAAGTAGCACCATGATCTTCATTGTAGAGAGTCTCATGATTAGTCACTTTCATATACTAGTGGGAATTTTCATTATAGAACTTGGCTTGTATATTCCAACAATGGGCTTCCTCAAATGCCCTAGGTCTTCGTGAGCAAGCAAGTTGGATGCACAGCCACTAGTTTCTTTTGTTGAGCTTTCATTCATATTTAGCTCTAGTGCATCCGTTGCATGGAAATCCCTACTCACTCACTTTGATATCTATTAATTGGTATCTCCATAGCCCGTTGATACGCCTAGTCGATGTGACTATCTTCCTCCTTTTTGTCTTCTCCACAACCACCTCTATTCCACCCATAGTGCTATATCCATGGCTCACGCTCATGTATTGCGTGAAAGTTGAAAGGTTTGAAAAAAATAGAGTATGAAAAAAATGCTTGGCTGAAATCGGGGTTGTGCAGGATATGAATATTTTGTGTGATGAAGAGGGAGCATAGCAAGACTATATGATTTTGTAGGGATAACTTTCTTTAGCCATGGTATTTTGAGAAGACATGATTGCTTTGTTAGTATTGCTTGAAGTATTGTTATTTCTTATGTCAATATAGACTTTTATCTTGAATCTTTCAGATCTGAACATTCATGCCACAATTAAGAGAATTACATTGAAAAACTATATTGGTTAGCATTCCACATCAAAAATTCTTTCTTTAACATTTACCTACTCGAGGACGAGCAGGAATTAAGCTTGGGGATGCTTGATACGTCTCCAACGTATCTACAATTTTTTATTGTTCCATGATATTATTTATGAAGTCTTGAATGTTTAATGGGCTTTATCATTCACTTTTATATCATTTTTGGGACTAACCTACTAACCCAAAGGCCCAGTCCAAATTGCTGTTTTTTGCCTATTTTAGGGGTTTGCAGAAAAGGAATATCAAACGGAGTCCAAACGGAATGAAACCTTCGTGAGAGATATTTTTGGAGGAAATCACGCTCGGGAAACTTCAGGACCAAGTCAGGGGACGGAAGGCCTGCCCTCGAGGGTGGGGACGCGCCCCCTTCCCAGGGCGCACCCTCCTGCCTCGAGGCTGGCCCACACGGCCCCCGGTGCCCTCATTCTTCCTATATATACCTACGTACCCCAGAAACTCCATATGCAGAGAGAAAACCCTAATTCCACTGTCGTAGCTTCTATTTCCGTGGATACCCCATCTTGGAGCCTGTTCCGGGAGGGGGATCCATCACGGAGGCCTTCATCATCATCATCATCATCATCGCCCTCACCATGAGTTGTGAGTAGTTTACCACAGACCTTCGGGTCCATAGCTAGTATCTAGATGGCTTCTTCTCTCTCTCTCTTTGGATCTCAATACAAAGTTCTCATCGGTCTAATCTCTTTTTGCGGTGTGTTTGTCGAGTTCCGATGAATTGTGAGTTTATGATCAAGGTTATCTATGAAAGATATTTGGTTCTTCTCTGAACTTTTTGTGTGTGCTCATAATATCCTTGCAAGTCTCTTCGAATTATTGGTTTGGTTTGGCCTACTAGATCTATAGTTCTTGCAATGGGAGAAGTGCTTGGCTTTGGGTTCAATCTTGCGGTGTCCTTTCCCAGTGACAGTAGAGGCAGCAAGGCACGTATTGTATTGTTGCCATCGAGGATAAAAAGATGGGGTTTTCATCATATTGCTTGAGTTTATCCCTCTACATCATGTCATCTTTCTTAAGGTGTTACTCTGTTCGTATGAACTCAATACACTAGATGCATGCTGGATAGCGGTCAATGTGTGGAGTAATAGTAGTAGATGCAGATTCGTTTCGGTCTACTTGTCTCGGACGTGATGCCTATATATAATGATCATGCCTAGATAGTCTCATAATTATTTGCTTTTCTATCAATTGCTCGACAGTAATTTCTATACCCGCCGTAGAATACCTCTATCATGAGAGAAGCCACTAGAGAAAACTATGGCCCCCGGGTCTATTCTCAACATATCAATCTACATCTACTTTACTTTTCCCGCTTTTATTTGCTATTTTATTAAACGAAAAATACCAAAAATATAATTATCATCTCTATCAGATCTCACTTTCGTAAGTGATCGTAAAGGGATTGGCAACCCCTTATCGCGTTGGCTGCGAAGTTTTTATTTGTTTGTGCAGGTGCGAGGGACTCGCGCGTGGTCTCCTACTGGATTGATACCTTGGTTCTCAAAAATTGAGGGAAATACTTACGCTATTGTGATGCATCTCCCTTTCCTCTTCGAGGGAATACAACGCAAGCTCAAGAGGTAGCAGACCACAAGGCCCTCCTGGACGCCAGGGAGCGGGAAATTTCCCTCCGGGAAGAGAGGCTCACGGCTACTCTTCGTGCCAAGCATGATGATCTGGAGGCCCTTGTGCAACAGCGCACTAGGGAGCTGAGGGATGAGCAGAAAGCTCTCTTGGACGCCCTTACTGCTGACTCTGCTGCCCAGCTGAAGAAGTATGATGATGACCTCTCTGCTGTGTCCTCTGCCAAGTCTGCCCTCGATGAATAGGTAGCCAAGCTGACCGAAGAGCTCACTCAGGGCGCCAAAGAGGTCGAGACCTTCAAGGAGGAGGCGCGGAAAGTAGAGAGACTCCTGGAAGATGCGCGCTCGCAGCTCTCCTCCAAATGTTAAGAACTCGAGGCCGTCCTTGGCACCATTAAGGGTTTGAAGACCAGAATTGGCACTTTGGAAAGCTTGGCTGAATCCAACAAGTCCCGCGTGCAGCAGTTGGTGAAGGATTTGGAGACTTCCCAACGCCTGCGATAGGATGCTGAGGACACGCTAGCAAATCATTCTAAGCATGTCGACCTCTCGATTAAGAGCTTGATCGAGGTTGCTGAACGTCTTGGCGCCCAGGCTGCTGACATGGGTATGGAGGGGCCAGTCTTATTGTCTAGCAAGCATGAGGCCCCGAGCGTCAAGTTGAGGATCTTCTTCGATGAGCTGGTCGGTAAGCTGAAGGCGCGCGAAGAGGGGAGGGCTGGCCGCTTCGCAACTGAGTCCCGGAAGCTTGCCCACGAAGCCTTCTTCATGGTCCTGAGCAATCTGGCCTGCCATCACCCGGACCTTGATCTGCACAACGGCTTTAGGAAACCGCCGCCGGACGCAGACGTCTCCGCCACTAGGGAGAAAGCCACCCCTCTTGCTAACAAGGTTCTTGACGTCCCCGCCGCTTCGTGAGACCGCCAGGCCCGACCTGAATCATTCTCGCCATCGTGTTGGCCTGTAACCAAACAATGACATGTGTCGAGCGCTTAAGTGTCGCTCTTTTTATGTATTATGTAGGGCTCAAATTTTTTGCTTGATCTGAACCGCATGTTTATACCTCCTAAGCTTTATCTATATAGTGTTCGTATGAGTGGCCTTAGAGTACTTTTAGGTTGCCTGCCATTATAATATTGCCGCAAATGTCGTAAGGGCTGGCTCTTAACAATTATTTCGACGTGGATGCATCCCGACATGTTTTTCCTTGGTGGTTTCTGTCAGCCTCTCGCTCCATGCTCAGAGCTCTGACTGGAGCGAGGGTGCACAAAAGAACCCAACAGAGGTACCTTTACGTACAAGATCCCCCCATATGAACACTTAGATACTCGAGGGAAAAACAAACATGCAGATCCTAAGATTCATAATGATGTACAAAGTAGCATGTACTTATCTTTCATCTGTGTCTTCATATACCCTCTCTCCGGCGGCGATCGCTCGCGCGGTTCACATATCCCGGCAAGGGCTGCATTGCTTGTGCGTTAGCCCCCAGCCCCCGGCACGGGTCGGCTGGGAACGTAGGTATCTTGTGACAGCAAGACGCGATGCCTAGTACGGCTTGTTTTTATCCCCTTCCCCTTTCTCCACAAGCCTTGTTTAATCCAATAGTATAGGGCACACAGAGCCGCGCAAACGCGGGCGGCCTTGTCGGTGCATACTTGCTAGGGCATCGATCGACGGACATGCGTTGGCGATCTACTCAGGATTTCCCTAAATAGGGTAAATAGCATCACACGGGCTTCGTCAACGTCAGCGATGCTTAAACCCAGAGTAGCAGGATTGTCAAGGAGCGAGAGTGATGAGGGGAGAAAACTTGGTACCTTTGCATATCGGTCACTTCCCCCGAGTGGAATTTGCAGGGCGCTGTTGTGGACCGGCCCGCTCGGGGCGAGACCGTTGTTCTTGCCGTTAATCTCCGTCGTCTTCATGACCACGGCATGCGGAGATAGATGAGAGAGGCTAAAATTGGTATGGGAGATATATTGTCTCCCTTCTCAGCCTCCACCACCCTCCCTCGGGCGTCGCAAATGGCGGCGCCTCTGGTGAACGCGACGTGCTACCCACACCTTGGATTCGCGCAACTGATCACCCTACCTTGCGCGCCAAATATGTCGCGGGAAAACCACGACCACCTATGGGACAGGGGTCCCTTTTTGGTTTGGCGTGGGGTTGGACACGTTGCACAAAGAGTGGAGAGCATGGCGTAGCACGGCAGAGATCACACGAGCAGTTTTTACCCAGGTTCGAGCTGCCGCGAGGCGTAAAACCCTACTCATGCTTTGGTGGATTGATGGTGGAATGGTGGAAAATGAGCACGACGCTCTTGCCCGGCAATGTAGCCTCGGGCCGAGAGCGGTCCCACGCATATGAATGTGAGGGTTCGAACGGCCGAATCCTTTCTACGGTTGCCATGGGCCTTCTTTTATAGATGAAGGGGTCACCACAGTGGCAAATCAGTCTTTCTAGGCTGATTATATAGCAAACAATACTATCATACCTAACTCAGTGCCGCTCAGTGTCACATCAAAGCTCGCCCGGCAGGCCTTGCCGGGCTGTTTTGCCAGCTTCATGCCTACCTGCTTAACACGTCGTAGGACAGGTGTCATTTGCAGGTTTTTTCTGTAGGAAATGGCTCTCATGTGGCAGGGGGCTGCCATTGAGCCATTTAGGAGCTTGACACCGCACTGATTGATGACGAGCGTCAATGTGAGGTGGTGGTTTGCCTCCGTGAGCCCCCGGCAGGCCTGCCGGGGCGATGTTGGATATTTGTTTCCGGGGTGATCCCACCCCGCTAGGCTCGCATGCCCGACAAGGAGGGCTCTTCTTCCAGTGGTTTCTTGCCTCGTCAGCTGGTTTTGGTTGTCTTGATATATTCGACCAGTTGCTTCTTTGAAGGACTGATTCCTTTGAGTCTTGATCTGGTGCTGGTGTGGTGAACTTGTTCCTAGGCCCGTTGGCTTGTCGTCCGGACACTAGTCAGGGGAAAACATACACCCCTGTTTGTGTACCCCGACAACGAGCGTGAGTTTTTGTTTGAGGGAGAAGCCAATTGATAGATTCAGATCAAGATCAAGGTTTCACCCTTCTGCTATCA
>LR738715.1:417802244-417854407 GCA_902687465.1 Secale cereale
GGGGGAGGGGGGTAGAGAACGCGCGTGTGTGTGACAGAAATTTCAAACCAAAAGGTGTTGTGATGGAATCCCATTGTACGTATTCATATGGTTCTGGGACTCGAATTAACCTTACAGATATGTGTGCAAGACATAGTTCTTTGAGACATGAGTGGCGGTAGGTGGGCGGAATTAAAGGGGTGGGCGTGTTCGGCAGAGAGAGCATGTGTGTTTTTGTGTGAGAGACTTGTAGGACGGGGTAGAAATACGAATTTTAACCTTGACATATAGAGAGAAATACAAGAAGTGCGTGTGTGTGATTCAGATGTCCCCGGAGAAATGAGATATGTATGCGTGTGAGAGAGATTGTACAATTCATTCACATATCACTATCTAGCGATCGTGGACGTGCATCACTTTAACATAGTCTATATCTACTTCGTATCGTGGCCGAAGATACAATACCGATGAAATGCTATAAAGATTGGACACTCACATGTCGCATTTTTTCTTTCAACTAGTCTATTTCATTCGTGGATGCCAAAGTTCTAGTGATATTTCTTCAAACAACCACTGTAGTTATCATGTACATGCACCATTGTTAGTTTTGCATTCAAATTCATTAGTTTTGGATGATTTAAGGTTCTATTATGAAGTAATATATGTAATATTGATATATGAATTCAACGGGTACCGCAATTTATGAAATGGAGGCCATGTAATGATATGAGGTAACACTTTTAAATAGCGGATTATATATCCATTTCTTTTGTGCATCTATATTATCCATTTCTCACTATCCAATATAATTAAAATTAACACGGTAATGCATTGTGTTTAAATTAAATAACCAATGGCACAAAAATATATATTTACACGAGAAATACATATGCTTAGCGTTTGCTCCACCTTTTATGAACGTGCCTTAGTTACACCTGTACGAACGGCCGCACCCGTCTGATAGTAGTAAGAAGTTATCGTTGCATCATCCGGATTTATTGTCTTTTTTTCTGTGGTGGACTTCATACTAGTCATTAACTGCTCACTTGTGCCATTGTACACAGTCTCGCATGACCGACTTCCCGCTAGCACTGTCCAAAATTAGTTGAGACTGGATACGAACGATCCTGAGGGCGGTAAAATTTCCCGCCTCCTTCTAAAATTTCCGCGACCTAGTCTTTAGCATGTGAAATTCCCCTTTTGTCCTTGGTGCACGGAGAACAATAGTTACAATATAGCCCTCATTTACATAATAGGTCGGGGTTGCTTTGGTAACTTCCGGTTGCCCCCACCACACGGCACCCCCATTTCCTTCCCCCCCTCCCGCAAAAACGACTACTCCACAGCACTAGATCATCTTACATCACGTCGTCCGTACTTCATCGGCCATTCTACCCCTTCCTTCTCGAAACCCTAGACTTCTCATCCACCGGCCTACCAGAGCTCTTTCACTGCCAGCATCATCCACCTCGCCGGATCTGCTTCTGCGACCGCATCTACCCCTTCCACCTCTCCTAGAAATAGTAGACTGCTCATCCACCATGATACCGCAACCCATTTAGTGCCGACCTTGTACACGACGTCAGATCTGCTTCGCCGGTATTCACGTCAACCGCAGGGCATCTGCAGCGTCTCCTTCGTACTCCGCACTGGAGCCGCTTCGTACACACCCTAGGAGCCACCCCATCGATGCCCCCTTCGACGGCCTCTGATCCTCTTCGCCGACACCGTCCTGCACCCTACCGGAGCTGCTTTGCCGACACCATCCTCAACCCTACCGGTGTAGCTTATCCTATACCATTGTCAACCCTACTGGAGTTGCTTTGTCAACGCCCAAGTCCACGGCCTCAGTTCTGCTTCGTCGACACCCTCGTCCAACCTAACGGACCAGCTTGTGACGCCCTCATCCATGGACGCAGATCCGCATCGTCTACACCATCCTGAACCCAACTATCGGAGCAGCTTCATGGACGCCCTCGTCCATCGCCTCAGATCCGCTTCGTCCACACCGTAGTCCCCCCTATCGGAGCCGCTTCACAAACATCCTACTCCATGGTTCTAGATATTCTTACCGGACCCCGACAGCCAGCGCAGTGTCATCACCCGTGACATTTCTAACCTGATTCCCACCGCCTAGCAAGATGCCAAGCACCCACCGTGGCCTTGGTACTTGTCACCTATAAACCAGTCCAGCATCACCTGCCCGATGTACTTCAAATATACTAACATGTCGGTGTTACATGTTACGCAGCTGGCAAGAACTACAAGGACGATGTTTTTTCTGGATCTAACACCTTGGCCAACCAAGACCCTGGACCGAGGCATTGCTATGATATTATAAGTGCTTCTCTCTCTTGTATTGTTGCGTGCCTGCCAGCATGCTTTTCTAGGATTTTCGACCATTAATCCCTTTGTGCAGTCAGTGATTTCCACTACTGGCTGCTATCTCTAGAGATATAGATGTGATGCATGATACTCCCTCTGTTCTTAAATATAAGTCTTAATAGAGATTCCACTATACACTACATGCAGAGCAAAATGAGTGACTCTAAAATCCATCTTTTTACATATGTATGTGGTCCATAGTGGAATATATACAAAGACATATATTTAGGAACATATGTAGTACATTACACAAAATCATAGGTGGCATGTAGGAATTCCAGTGCACTAAATTAGGCTGCCTTAGAGTGCATGTTAGTCCAGTACACAGAGTTATGGCTAGTTTATGCTATGCACACAATCGTTAATTGCTGGTTTAAATATACCCAATGGATATGCAATGTATTATCATGTAGAGATATCTCAAACTAGCCATGTGAGCTTGCAGATGGGGTGCCGCAATGAAAAAGTACAAGATTTCTTAGTACAAGATGTAAGTCGCATTTTCATGGAACATCGCAAAAAAGGAGAGGCAACAGTGAGCCTATACAGTGTGCTACGGTAGGTCACTCCATTGCAATCATCGTTACATGTTATTTGCATGTTAGTGTTGTTGGCCAGGGTTCTTAGGGACAATTATTTCGAGTTAATCCTAAGAAAATAAGCCCCTTTGAATACAAGCCACAGATAATACAACCAGTTCTTTTCATTGCCTACTTTTTCAGCTTATTTCTGGTATGGTCGGTGAAAAGTCTAGATTGCATTAAATTTTGTCATTTTGCTGCCCATATGAAAATTAATTTGACTTGCAAACATCACGAATTGAACCCAGTGCCGTAATTAATATGATAGGAAAACATATTATCAATATTTGTTCGAAATGCAAATACAAAGATACCATCTACTTGGCACAATCTACTTTGGTCAATGTCTTCCATAGAGAGCATATTGCCTAATTTAAATGAAGAACACATTGCATAAATTTAAATGAAGAACCATTATTTATCAAAATTCGATGGTCCAAGTGGCTGGTTATTATCATATAGCAGCCCCACCTGAAAGCATCATATAGCAGCAGCAGCAACTCATAGCAACTTATCATACATCACCAGAAGCTAGCAATTCATCATATACTAGCATCAGCTCATAGCAATTCATCTTATAGTAGCAGCAGGAGCAGCTCATAGCAATTCATCATACAACAGCAGCAGCAGCTCACATCAATTCATCATACAGCAGCAGTTCATAGCAACTCATCATATACCAGCAATAGCTCATAGCAATTCATCATAGAGCAGCAGCATAAGCAACTCATAGCAATCTATTATATACTTACAACAATAGGCAAACAAGCCATCATGTTTGTCCACATATGATAATATTATTTTAACCATTTGACCAGAATAGTAATGGTTGAGATTTAAAAGTTTCTACGTAACACATCTTGACATGTATGTACCAACGTTTTTGAACTGCCACGTGCATATATGCATATATAAGGCGCAGAGGACAGGAATCAGAAACATTTCTTTTCCTTTTATTTAGATCCATGTAGCGGTTGAAATTAACCAAACATACGTACGGAAAGTGAAATCAGATAAGGAAAGGAATCAGGCAGCGGTTTAAATTAGTAGACTACAGTCCAACTTAGCCATAATTCCAAAAAAAAAAGAGGTCCAACTTACACGCATACTATACATTAGGGAAAGAAGCTCACGTCCCATTGGATAAAAAATAAGCTTATGGCCGATCGGACAAAAAATTAAGAAGCTCATGGGACGTGTCTATATATTAGGGAAAGAAGCTCAGGGCCAATTGGACAAAAAAAACTTATGGCTGGTCGGACAAAATCTTTACCTACTAAGAGCATCTCCAACAGGCGCGCTAAGCGGCGCGCCCAAAAAAACCATATAGCGCGCGCGCAACGCCTGTTTTGCCGCGGCGCGCAGTGCTGGCTCCAGCAGCAGCGCTATTATGCAGCGCGCGCGTGCTGCTCCAGCGGTGCCCAAAAAATACAGCGCGCGCACACTTTTTTTTCATACTATTGCATTAAAATAAAAAGATACAAAGATAGATAGTTCAAACATAGATAAAAAACATAGTTCTAAAACATAGATAGATAGTTCTAGATAGATAGATATATAGTTCGAAAACATAAAAAAAAAACTAATCGCTCCAGTCATCATCATCGCCTTCGTTGTTGTCGTCGGAGGAGGTCGACAGCCAAATGTCGAACCAGCGGTCATCCTGATCAGTGAAGATGGATTGGCCGCCGGCATCGCGGATGGCGGCCTGCTGACACGCCAACTCCCTCCGACGACGCCTGTCCTCGCGGCGACGTTCCCAGAACTGATGCTCGGCGACGACATCCTCCGGGTGGAGGCGGCGCCACTCCGCCATGCGTCGCTCGTCCTCCTGGGCGACGAGGAGGCGGTTCTGCGCCGCCGTGTGCTCCGCACGATCTCGCGTGGTGTGCAGACGAGGCGGCGGGGCGAGCTCCAACGCCTGCTCGAGGGTGCGGGCGTCGTCGAAGTTCATCTGACGACGCGGCCGGCCTAGGCGCCACGCCGCCGCGTCGTACGCCCGGGCGGCCTCGTGCGCCGTCTCGTACGTGCCGAGGGGGAGCCGGAGATCGCCGGAGCGTATCTCGGCGTAGAAACCGCCGCCGTTCGGGCGCTCGCGGACGCCGCGGTAGCCGGAGGAAGAACGGCGGCGCGGCGGCATGGTGGCGCGTCGGGGGCGGCGGCGGTGCTCCGGTGCGGCGGCGGTGCTCCGGTGCGGCGGTAGGGATCGGCGGGCGAGAGAGAGAAGAGCAGAGAGGGAGAGGGAGAGGTGCAGCGCGGCGATCGGGCGCGCGGCGTTTTATAGCGCGCGCGGGGCGCGCCGCCGCAAAAAAGGCGCGCGGGAGGCCGCCGTTTCGCGCGCGCGCGCAAGCGGTTCCCGCGCGCGCGTCTTTCCCGCCGCCGCTGGAGCGCGGTTTTTTTCCCGCGCGCGCGAAAACGCCGATTTAGCGCGCGCGCGCCTTTTTCAGCGCCCGTTGGAGATGCTCTAATAAAGCAGCTATTGCTTTTGGTCGTCCGTCATGGTTGTTTGGCAAAAAAAGCCCTCGGTTTACACGTAATCAACCTGCAGTCCAAGTTAGAAAACATCTGGGCCCAATCCAGTCGAGCGGCACTCGTACGCCGCAACCGTAGCCACGCGCCCGAGGCCGAGCTCCCGAGCGCGCCGCCGCCTCGACCTCGCGACCTGCCGGCGACCGGATCCTCGTCGGAGGTGAGTGCCGTCGTGCCCTGCTCCCTCCTCTCTTCCTCTGTCACCTCTCACCTTGCTCATCCCCCAATCTCTTTGTCCCTAGGACGAACATGAGCATGCCATGGCCTCGGATCCGCGCCGCCATCGCCGGAGAACGTCGTCCGCCACCAGTTCTTAGACCACAACTACCGGATCAAGTTGCCCCGCCTCCGATCTACCCGGGCGCGCAGAAAGACGGCCATGGTCGCCCAAATCCCGAGCGCCGCCGGCCAAGGTGGTCGCCCGATGCACGAGCGTCGCCGGCCAAGGACCCGCTGTTAGATAATAACGAGATAAACGAGACACAAGACGGATTTAACGTGGAAACCCTTGCGGGAGAAAACCACAGACGCACGAAGGCGCAATCACTATGAGGAGGAGTATTACAGGCACGAGACGACATGCCGTCTTAGGTGCGACTACTTGGGGTATATATTGAGGGCAATACATAAGAGTCCTTGGAGGACAAGTAAACGAGTTGTACTCGTACACGTCGGTACCAACGCAAAGGCCCACACCGTATGTACTACGTCTAGTCCAATACGGTACTAGAATTTGGATCACAATTTAACAATCTCCACCTTGAGCCAAATTCCCTCCAGTAGTCGAAGAAAGTGAATAACTTCATCCAAATCAGCATAAACAACTCGTGCGTCAAAGTCCATAGGACTAGTGAGAAATACCAACTAAGCCTGAGCAAAGCTCAAACTTATTGGTCGGAACTGGCTTTGTCATCATGTCAGCAGGATTATCATGAGTACTTATCTTGCATACCTTCAAATCACCTTCAACAACAACATCTCGAATATAGTGAAATCTGACATCAATGTGCTTCGTTCTCTCATGATACATTGGATTCTTTGTAAGATATATAGCACTTTGACTGTCACTAAATACGGTAGGGCAAGATGAATCTCCACAAAGCTCAGTGTATAAACCTCTCAACCAGATAGCTTCTTTGCATGCCTCGGAAATAGCCATATACTCGGCATCAGTAGTGGAACAAGCCACAATAGACTGCAAAGTTGCTCTCCAACTCACAGCACAACCACCAATGGTGAAAACATAACCTATGAGCGATCTTCTCTTATCCAAATCACCAGCAAAATCAGAATCAACAAAACCAACAAGTCCATCTCCAGTTTTCCCAAACTGTAAATAAGCATTAGAAGTACCCCGTAGGTATCTGAAAATCCACTGAACTGCTTTCCAATGCTCTTTTCCAGGATTAGCCATGTATCTACTGACAACACTCAATGCATATGATAAATCTGGACGGGAACAAACCATGGCATACATAAGTGAACCAACTGCACTCGAATAGGGAACTCTAGACATGTACTCAATATCTGCATCTGACTTAGGACATAAGGCTGATGATAATTTGAAGTGTGCAGCTAACGGAGTACTTACTGGCTTGGCATTATGCATATTAAAACGACGAAGAACTTTATCAATATATCCCTTCTGACTTAGATACACCTTTCCAGACGGCCTATCTCTGGATATTTCCATTCCAAGAATTTTCTTTGCTGCATCCAAATCCTTCATCTCAAATTCATTACTCAATTGCTTCTTTAGTTCATTAATATATGTCATACTCTTTGCAGCAATTAGCATATCATCAACATAAAGGAGCAAATAAATAGTTGAACCTTTGATAGTTTTCAAATAAACACAACTATCATAATTAGACCTCTTGAAACCTTGAGAGAGCATAAAAGTGTCAAATCTCTTGTACCACTGTCTAGGGGATTGCTTCAATCCATAAAGAGATTTCTTTAACTTGCAGACAAGCTTTTCTTTTCTAGGAATAACAAAACCTTCAGGTTGTTCCATATAAATATCCTCTTCTAATTCTCCATGTAAGAATGCAGTTTTAACATCCAATTGTTCAAGCTCAAAATCATTCATGGCAACAATACTGAGTAAAGTGCGAATAGAGCTATGCTTCACAACAGGAGAAAAGACTTCGTTATAGTCAATACCTGGAATCTGACTGTAACCTTTAGCAACTAACCTTGCTTTATATCTTGTCTCATCATTAGGAGAAACACCTTCTTTCCTCTTGAAAACCCACTTGCAACGAATAGGTTTCTTCTCTCTCGGTAATTTTACAAAATCCCAAGTGCCATTCTTTTCAAGTGATTCCATCTCATCATGCATAGCGGTCATCCACTTATTACTATCACCAGAAATAATAGCCTTCAATTTCCTCTGCAACAGATAAAGCAAAAGAAACAATATTGCACTCTTCAATTAACCTTTTAGGTTTATCAATACCCCGTCTAACTCTGTCACGTGCAAGATTCCAACCGGGTGGAACAATAGGCTGATTTGGAGTGGGAGTGACATGTTCATCATCAACGACGGGATCATTATGTGCATCGACAATTTCATTACCAGATGTGTCACATGAATCAATAACATGCTCCACCTGAACAGTAGGATGCTGAATAGTAGCCTGCTGTTCACTCTCAACAGGAACATTAGTAGATGAAACATCATGTAACATAGCAGATTCATTAAAGATAACATTTCTGCTAATAACAACCTTCTGGGTTTCAGGATTCCACAATTTAAAACCTTTAACACCAGACTTATAACCAAGAAAGATGCACTTAACAGCCCTAGGCTCCAATTTTCCATTATCAACATGAGCATAAGCAGTGCAACCAAAAACTCTCAACTGTGAATAATCAGCAGGTGAACCAGACCATACCTCAATTGGAGTTTTCTTATTAAGAGCAATAGATGGTGAACGGTTAATGAGATAACAAGCAGTGGAAGCGGCCTCAGCCCAAAAACGCCTATGCAAACCTGCATTGGACAACATGCAATGGGCTCTGGAAATAATGGTCCTGTTCATACGCTCAGCAACACCGTTTTGTTGAGGAGTATAAGGAACGGTGTAGTGTCTTACAATGCCTTGAGACTTGCAATAATTCTTAAATTGCTTAGAACAGAATTCCATACCATTATCAGTGCGAAGTATTTTTACCTTCCTTTCAGTTTGTCTTTCAATCATAATCTTCCACTCCTTAAATGCTGAGAATGCTTGCCATTTATGCTTCAAGAAATAAGGCCAAACTTTTCTTGAATAATCGTTAATTATGGTCAGCATGTAACTAGCACCACCTAGTGACTTCTTGCGAGATGGTCCCCATAAATCAGAATGCACATAATCAAGAATACCTTCAGTTGTATGAGTCGAAGTATTGAACTTCACCCTTTTGTGCTTGCCGAAGATACAATGCTCACAAAATTTCAATTTACCAGTTTCGTATCCTTTAAGAAGACCTCTCTTATTTAACTCTACCAAACCAAGTTCGCTCATATGTCCAAGACGCATATGCCAAAGGTTGGCAGCACCACAATCAGAATTCTTTGAAATAACTGGAGTAGCGTTACCTGAAACTGTAGAACCTCGAAGGTAATAAAGACCATTGGTCGAACTTAAGTCACCTTTCATTACAATAAGGGAACCTCTGGTGACCTTCAAAACATTATCTCCACCTGAATACTTGTACCCCTTTGCATCAAGGGCACTCATAGAGATAAGATTTCTCTTCATCTTCGGAATATACCGAACATCTGTCAAAGTTCTGATTGTGCCATCAAACATCTTGATTCGAACGGAACCTATGCCTTCAATCTTGCATGGTGAATTATCAAAACCCAAAACGGAACCAGCAGCAGTAGTGGAATCAAAAGTAGTAAACCAATCTCTATGCGGGCACATATGAAAAGTACATGCAGTGTCAAGTACCTACTCATCATTGGTCTCGGCACATCCAGCAGTAACGACAAGAGCATCATCGGAACTATCATCACGAGCAACGTTAGCAGAATTTTCACCTTGTTTGTTACCTTTCCTCTTTTCCTTATTCTGCAACTTGAAACACTCGGAGATGTCATGCCCGTCTCTCTTGCAGTATCTGCAATACTTCTTGTCTCTGGATTGTGACCGGCTCCTGTGGCCGTTCTTACTTTTGCCTCTGTTTCCATTATTGGAGTTCTTCTCCTTTGTCCTGCCATGAACAGATAATCCCTCGGCTTGGGATGAACTCGAACCATCATGAGGCACCATTAATTTCATCTTCTCCTTAGAGTTCAAAGCTTCATAAACTTCATTAAGTGTGAGAGTATCACGACTGTATAATATGGTGTCTCTAAAATTTGTATAAGAACTTGGCAGTGAACAAAGTAACATTAGAGTAGTATCTTCCTCTTCATACTTAACCTCCATTGCAGCTAGATCAGATATGATCTCTTTAAATTCAGAAATATGATTTAAAACATTACCTCCCTCGGGTAACCTGTGCAGGAATAATTTTTGCTTCAGATGCATCTTGCTGGTGAGATCTTTAGTCATGCAAATCCCTTCCAACTTTAACCATAGAGCGGCGGCAGTTTTCTCGCTCAATACTTCCTGCAAAATATTATTATGCAAATGGAGTTGAATTTGTGACAAAGCCTTACGATCCCTTATTTTCTCATTATCAGTCCAGTCTTGAATCCTTTGCTTCCCAAAATTATCCAGTGCATCGTCATAGTCGGACTGTGCCAACAACGCCCGCATCTTGACTTGCCATAGGGTAAACCTTGTGTCACGGTCCAGCAGCGGAACATCGTACTTCATGGATGCCATGAGTCGAACAAATCTGTGCACAAAGTAGTACAAGTCGGAGTAGAATAATTCTTGACAGAATTTAATATGCGAGCAAAGAACCGGAATAAAACAGATATCACCTGATAGATCACGGATGTGGATGCAGCAACGGAATAGCAAAAGAAAAGAAAAAACTAAATGTGATTCAGCTGTGACGAGTACTAGTTGAAGTAGTACTGTCAATGATTTGCTTTGTCTTCACGTGATGAACAGTTGAACTTGAGCCGATCGATGCTTTAGGTGATTAAAAGTAGTACTCGCGTCGGGACTTGAAGCAAGGCTGCTGTGGACGGGAAAACGTGGCCGCACTTCCGAAGCGCCGCGCGATGGGAAATCCGGCCCGTCTCGGTGACGCACTGCTGCAGCTCGTACAACTAGCAGCAATCGATCTCGGATACGCAAAGGAATCTCCCAACTTGAACCGATCGACTGCCTGTCAGCGATCTCGGCGAAACCTGCGAATCATAGGACGGCGGCGACGGACCAGACTGCAGCCCTAATTCTCTCGTCTCAAATCTCGTATCTGCAACCTCAGCTCTGTATACCACTTGTTAGATAATAACGAGATAAACGAGACACAAGAGACACGGATTTAACGTGGAAACCCTTGCGGGAGAAAACCATGGACGCACAAAGACGCAATCACTATGAGGAAGAGTATTACAGGCACGAGACGACAGGCCATCTTAGGTGCGACTACTTGGGGTATATATTGAGGGCAATACATAAGAGTCCTTGGAGGACAAGTAAACGAGTTGTACTCGTACACGTCGGTACCAACGCAAAGGCCCACACCGTATGTACTACGTCTAGTCCAATACGGTACTAGAATTTGGATCACAATTTAACACCCGCCGACGTCCAGACCCCCTCCACGCCATCCCCATCTCGCCGGAGACCTGCTCCAAGTCTGGCCGCCCGATGCCCGAGCGCCAGCGGCCTGCCCGCCGGCGGCGTCTCAACTGTGTGCCTCCCTCTAAACAGGTGCCTCTCCTCTCCCTGATTCGCTTCCTCCATCGTCGCCTCGCATTGTTGCTTCCCTGTCGGATGCAGCACAGGTCATGGGTGTACATCTGTATATCCAAAATTTTATGCAGAAAATCCTTTTATATAGGTATATGACAAAAAATACTGCCTGTCATCAGTACGCAGAGACAAAGGACAAGGATGACCAGCAACTCTTGGAGGAGGACACCTCAAATCAGTCTAGGAAGTTGTCGTTGTTTTCCTCGGACAACAAAAAATATTGTAATGATACTTATCAACGTTTTTATTTGGTTGTGCAGTACTCGCTAGGTGCTTGACGAAATTCCCGTATGATGCATGTGGCAAGGTTTCTATAGAGGATAATGTAGATTTATTGCTAGATTCCATGGAGAGCTGCCAGAATCTTCAATTGGAGGCAATCAAAGACGGACCTCACCAGATTGGATTTGTCCAACATTCCAGCTAAGTTCAAGGTAAGCAAGACGTTGGTCCCTTTAGCTTCCTCCAATGAGTTGATCTTCTGAAACTGAACAAAAACATAAATGCATTGACAGAGCTATCCGTTTAAATGTATACACGTTTTTTTCTTTCTATTTGATTCGTTTATATACTTAGAAATTATGTCATCATTCGTGCTTTGAAGATTTTGTAAATAACCTATTGTTGATGGTGTCTGTTCTCCTTTTTGACAAATTCCAAGAATAAAATCTCATGTTCAGTAAATGCAATTTAGTTGATTAGGTTAATAGGATTTCATTTTATATAAATTTCATTGTTCGTTCTGCACAGGCACACAAACTACAGTGCAGTGATTCATTGAATAATTTTCATCTTAATACTGCCTATTTTCTGGATCTCAACTCTCATGGCAGAATTATCATGTTGACAACAGACAAGGAAAAGAGTTGGTTACTTATGGTTATAGGATGTCAGTTGAAGCTCATGCTATCATCCACGAAGCGTTGCTCAGTCATAAATTGTCGTTTCATGCAGAAAGAAACCTGTAACATGTGTTATAATAGATCGCCCTTTGTGCAATTGTTAACTTCAATGTAACTTGTGGGATCATATAGAAGCAAGACACATGTTGGTCCTGATTGAAGTTCCTTTGATAGAAAAGATTTTGCAGCTCTCAATGTTGCTTACTTGGCTATACCTCTACCATTGTTGAATCTCATTTGAAGCACATGTTTCTCTATTTTCCCATATGGTACCATCTGACTCTCGCACTAGAGTTTTTCTAGATGTTGGCTTTGGAGTAACATGTTTTGGGCCATACTTAATTTCACGTGAGTTTGAGCATGGTGTTCCTGCAATGGTGGCAACATTTTTAACACCGGCTATTATCCTATGTTCCCGCTGTAGAATAAACTCGACATGTGATGGTGAGCCGCGGTATAGTCATGCTTCGTCTAATACACCTGAATCCTTTTCTTGATGATCCACTTAGTTACTTTTATCATAATTTACTCAAAGATGGACTTAGCTGGATAAATTATGATAAAAGTAATTAAGGTGGAATTCTGCTCCTGGAGGTTAATAGTGTCAGACCTGGTGAGTACTTTCCTTGGCCAGCACAGCCTGTTTATAAGTATGAAGAGGCCTAATATGAGGGATGGAAAGATATGCTCCTTAATACTATCATGTTTGTTCCCTTAGGGATATATAATATACTCAATGTGTTAAATTTACTTATTTTCCGCATGATGAATCTATAGTTGTTGGCTTTAGACGGAGTAATCTCTTCATTTCAAATAATAGTTTTCTATAACATTACTTATATCAGGCCGAGAAGTCTCATAATGAAACATTGCATTGTTTTGTTTTGTCGGTCTGTTCCGAAATGATTGTTTACATATTAAATTATTTGTAGAGATGGAGGACCTATCAAACTGACCATGTTGCGAGATTGTGAAGAAAATATGTTGCTAAGTGGAGGAAGCCTTTTATAAATAAATCATGGTACATGAGTCGTGATCCTATGGTCAAACCTCCACTTTGTGATACTGATGATAATTCCAGAGAATGTCTGATATTTTCAACCCCACCTGACATGTTTTTAATAGTTAAGCCTCAATTGAAGGACTAAATTCAGAATATGTATTAAAAAAGTCGTGCACACTTTTTTCAGATTTGTTTTGAACATTTGCATAATTATGCAATCATCTCTTGCAAAGTAGTCTCATGATTTGGACTTACTTTTTTGTTGATGAGTGAATGTGTGATGCGTAATTGGCTTCTGCTTTGCCAGGCTGTGAAATCCATAGCTCGAATGCAAGAAACTTTATTATCAAGCCGTTTTCTACACACGACTAATTTGGTTACTACTTTCCATTATTGCGTGCCGATCATGCTATGTTTATGAGCCTCTAGCTAACATGGCTTCCTCTCTACTGCAATTTCATTTCAGCTGCAACCTTGAATTGTACAGGTTTCAGCTGCCTGATAGCTGTTTTTTTGTGTGTATTTTTTTTGTTTATGTTCACAAGGTGTACCTGCAAGTTCTATGGAATGAAGATGAAATCTTTCGCAAGGCTGGAAATAGGTAAGTAGGTATTTGAAGGTGAACCCTCCCACCCCCATTCTTCCATGAATCACGATCAGGTGGCCACCGTTTGTTAGGGCTTTTATTAGGAGGATAGGCGACAACGCGGGTGGGACACCCTGTTGAAAGAGAGGATGCAGACATGTCGTGGTTCTTGAGCCTTGCTTATTAGACTAGGGTCATGCTATTATTTTTCTCCCGTTGCAACGCACAGGCATGTTTCCTAGTAAAACATACCAGACGTGTTCCCTCCAAAAAATAAAACTCACGAGACGTATGCTTAGGAGAAGAAAAACATTCGTGTAAAAAAACATGCATATGTAAATATTTAAAATTGCATGTAAACTATACGTGCACCCATGAATTGGGTTTGTGTCAGAATCGGCTAGGATGTAAATCCATCCGAGCCAGCCAAACTATGTTCATGTAGTGCTGTCATCGCTAATGTCAACAGTTTGTAAACAAATTGACTCTCGTATTTGCTTTGTATATGCTTCTTCCACAATGCAAATTACAAAATATGAAAATGATATGCTATAAAATATATTAAGCCAAACACTATTGTAAGCCTTATCAGGAAGTACAAGGGTCATAATTAAACATTTAGTCAAAAATTTAAACTTCGACATGTATAATTCGTGTAAAATATATGAAAGAACATACATAAATATATTTTTAGATTAGAAAACTTATTTATGTTGTGTGTGTGCGCGCATATATACATTCACTATTTTTATTTACAGTACAAGCAAGAATTATACTCCCTCCGTCCCAAAATAAGTGTCTTGAGCTTAGTACAAATTTGTACTAGAGCTGGTACAAAGTTGAGACACTTATTTTGAGACGGAGGGAGTAATAAATAAAATTGTGTACTAAAGAATGAGAAAAAGCACACGCCTCTTAAACTTTTTTTCAATACAGTTTGGATGCAGAAGCTCATACATCACATACGTCCACCCCTATAAATGCACATACACATACCCTACCCTATGTGTACCTCCGAAAGACTGATTCGACACATCATCTTGTGACTGACAAAGTTGCCAGAGACGCCTCAGTAGCCGATGGGAGTATCTGCTCCTACTGAAGGACATCGCCGAAAATTCTATAATAAATTCAAAAAACTGCGACCGCCAATGCCAATGTAGGACTTAATCCTGGTGAGTTAGTTCCTCCACAAGGAATCTAACCATCTGAGCTACACTTAGTTCACTTAGAGAGGGAGTAGTACATAGAACATGCAAAATCCTCTTCATTACTTATATTCCTGGCAATAATTATAGTCGTTGGATCTAAATCTAATGTAGCATACAAGACTAGAAACAAAAAATATATAAACAAACAATACTACATGTCAATCTTACAAATTGGTTGAAGAGATGATCTTTTATGAAACACCAAATTCAACCTAGATACGCATATGGACATCACCTTATGCGCAAAATCACACAAAGTATATAAATAGCTAAATTTTGGAATATATTTTATATCGAAATGCAATTAGGTTATACATCCACTTCCCCCCAAATAAGAAAGGATCACTTACTTTTGATCAGCGACGAGACCCTGGAAGCGTACGCGAGGTTGTTTGACAAGCCACTGATGGACTGTCACGTCAAGGCCATTTTGGCTCTGTTTGGCTGGGATGCGTCGATCTTGCCCCTTCAAGGAGAGGAGGATACGGTGGTGGAGGGCCATTAGTGCCATGTATCGTGGTGGATGCGGGATGTTACAATGACAACACAACCTCTCAAGATTCTGGTGTGCAATGTGAGAGGCCTCAACTCCCCGGCACATAGAAGCACCATCATTCAAGTGGTAGATGCGGCAAAAGTGGACATTGTGTGCCTTCAAGAAAAAAAGATAGAAGTGATCTCGAGCGATATTGTACGACAAACCCTTGGCAATAGATTTGAGAATTTCTATTACGTTCCATCGGTGGGCCCTAGAGGTGGAATTTAGCTTGCATGTGATCACTTGGTGGTGTCTGTCACCAATAGGCACATAATGACGAATACTCTTACGACACTCATCAAGCAGGAGGGGATGCCTATGTGGTGGTTAACTGGAGTGTACAGGACACAAGGGGATGCAGAAAATGTGGCTTTTCTCGAGAAGATTCGAGATGTTCGAGACCTACATGCGGGATCTTGGGCGATAGTGGGTGATTTCAACTTGATTGTTAATTCAGAGGACAAGAAAAAAGCCACAACCAGTAGGCGCGTGATGGCTAGGTTCAGGTCCATGCTTAATAGGCTTGAACTAAAAGAGTTATACCTCAATGGAAGGCGCTACACATGGAGCAATGAACGTCGCGACCCAACGATGAAGAAGATAGACCACGTATTCGTCACCAACTGTTGGGAGGATGTATACCCTACGAGCTTACTAACTACGCTTGGATCGGCAGTTTCAGATCACTACCCGTTGCTAGTGGACTTGGATGCAGAGTTTGAGGTGGGCCGACGTTTCAAGTTTGAGTGCTTCTGGCCCAAAGCGGCAGGGTTCTATGACATGGTGGAACAGACATGGCAGTCCATCCCCTCAGAGGGCAATCCGTTTGTGGTACTTGATAACAAGCCGCGTGTCACAACAAAGGCCTTGCAGAGTTGGAGCGACTGCTGGATTAGAAACACTCGCCTCCTGATTGCCTTGTCCATGGAGATCATCTCACGGTTGGAGGTGGCGGCTGATTCTAGGGATCTATCTGATAAGGAGCATGGACTCCGTAAGCTGTTAAAGAGGAAATTGTTTGGGTTGTGATCTTTGGAGCGAATGATTGTGAGACAGGGATCGCGCCTGATTCACCTGAAAGTTGGGGATGCCAACACGGCCTTCTTTCAACGTCACGCGAGGCATAGGCAGAGGAAGAATTCCATAACAGTTATGCAGCACAATGGCGCAGTATTCACATTGCAGGAGAGGATAGCGGATGTGGTGGATAATTATTTCCAAGATATGTTGGGTACATCAGGGGCTAGGGACGCCAATATTAACCTGGATGCACCGGATTTACCATCTCTGGATTTAGCAAGGTTAGAGGCGACGTCCACGCAATAGGAAGTGCACAAGGCCATCAAGGGTATGCCTCTTGACAAAGTGCTGGGTCCAGATGGCTTTAGTGGTAGGTTTTACGCAACATGTTGGCACATCATCAAGATATATTTCATGAGGGTTCTTGATCACTTCCACATGGAGGATATGCATGGCATGGCCCCAATTAACAAGACCATGGTGTCGTTGTTGCCAAAAAGGGCCGGAGCGATGGACATCAAGGAGTATCGGCCGGTTAGCCTGATTAGCGGGCCCATCAAAATATTTGACAAAGTTTTGGCGATTAGACTTGCGGATGATCTACCAAAGCTAGTCAAGGGGCACACTACTAGGAAAAGGCCTACTAATGGCGCACCTATTTTGGCCATTAATGGCGCATTAGTGGTGCGCCATTAGTGCCACGCCATTAGTATTTTTTACTAATGGCGCACCTGTGGTGTGCCATTAGTATCTGGTATACTAATGGCGCACCACAGGTGCACCATTAGTATAGACCACGGTGCGCCATTAGTATGCCTCCCAGGGGGCCATATATACCCAGGTGCTTTGGCATACTAATGGCGCACTCTTGCCTGATGCGCCATTAGTAACTTTGGCATACTAATGGCGCACTGTTGGATGATGCGCCATTAGTATCCTTTGGCATACTAATGGCGCACTGTGATGTGATGTGCCATTAGTATGAATATTAGGTTTTTTATTATTTTTTTACTTTTCTGTTTTTTGCATAGGTTACAAAATGTATTATTGGACAGAATATAGACAGCAGCACACAACAACAACAGATTCATCGAATACAATAGAAGATTAGTCTCTGAATACAATTCATCATATTAGTCTCCGAATACAATTCATCATATTAGTCTCCGAATTCAAAAGACCGAACAAAGATAGAACATTATATTACAAGTCTCGAGACCGCGAGTAGTGAGTTTGTCGTCACATTACAAGTCGATATCGATCATATAAACTATCATCACATAGAAGAGAGCTGTGGTCATCACGATGAGCATCATCACGATGAAACTCGTCTTCATCCGGTTTCTCCAACGCTCCCTCCCCTCTCCCGCTAGATAGCGGGCGTATCTAGATTCCGCCTCGGTCCTAGTGGTGTACCCTTTGTAACTGTTACCGCTGAAACGATGAACCTGTCTCCGACACTCCTTCCAGTCGTCGTAGACTCCGGGAACCTTACCCTTGTACACGACATACGACGGCATCGCTATGCACTAGCCAAACGAAACATTAGTACCAATTCACAGACAATACAAAAGCAATATATAAGTATGCAACAAAACGATCGGAAGAGAAAAGCAAGACATTAATAGCATCAATTACATCTAAGTTGAACGACTGTCGAAACCAAAGAGACATACTACAAGTTCATTAAAGTTTAATCACAACATGAGCCAATCGATGTTTTAGAACTAGACACAACATCACTACTTTCGACTCGACTCAAGGGACCGGAGCGTGGATGAAGCCGCCGTCTATCGTGGGAGTCATGAAATCGCGGGCGTTGTCAGCCTGCATTTGTAGCATTGTGTCTATGTCACTGTTGGATGGTTGATTTCTGAGGTAGAACTGCCCCGAGGTACGAAGGACATCTTGATGGACGATTTCCGCAAACTCCGACTGGATGCGAAAGAATTTTTGTCTGATGTCCGCGTCCTGGATTGTCGACACGCTCGCGGCCCAATCTTTGAGTTTACTCGGTAGCAGAAGGTGATGATAGTCCCGTACGATTGCCCGCATGTGATGGATGGCGTAGTAAGCACCCTTCTGACCGCCAGGCGGCTGCTTGACGCAGCAGAACGTCGTATTGTGGGCGAACATGTGCTTGCCGTACTTACGAATAGGCCTGGTGAAGGTGCCTCCAGATTTGGCGTAGCCAGGAAGAACATCATCAAGAACTTTCTTGACATTTGTGTAGTCTACCTTCGACTGACGGTCCGAGTCGAAATACGTGA
This sequence comes from Secale cereale, assembly GCA_902687465.1. NCBI lineage: Eukaryota > Viridiplantae > Streptophyta > Magnoliopsida > Poales > Poaceae > Secale > Secale cereale. The sequence goes on from LR738715.1 coordinate 417,821,125, forward strand.
CCGTGGAATATTTCGGGCTTAGGAGGATGAGTGTGCAATGTGTGTCACTGCACAAAACACGGAATGTTAAAAGAAAAACAATCGAAATCTAAGAATTCATATGTTACGGGGCGGTTGAGGGGACGACTTACTCGGGAAAGTAAGGCACGAGGAAGTTATCCTTATCTCGGTTTGCCAGAATGACGCCTTCGAGGTAAGAACTCGCGACTTGCCGGTCCCCAGCGCTGCCCAAGATCTTGGCACGCATGTAGAAGTGGTTGACTATCACGACGTCCGGGGTCTTGTCTCTAATGATCCGCATCTCCATACTCAGCGAAAATAGCCGAACGAAGGTGTAGTGCAGCGGATGAAGGTTCAACATAGCGTAGATGTCATCAAACCGCAGGACGATCGTACCCCCGATGGAGTTATCCACAAAGCCCTTGCCCTCTGGCACCTTGGCCGCGAAAACCGGGTATGCCACATCCTTCTCTCTGAGGCGCCGCTTCTCCAAAGAAAGAACACTATCATGCAGACTCCGCATAGCACCGGTTGCAGCATTGAGCATATTACTCGGTAGCATCGGCCTACCCGCCACATGCACCCTCCTCATTATATCCTCAGGTGAAGGTGGCCCGTCTTGAGCATGGATCGTACTCGATGCCGGCTGGCTCGCACCCTTGTTAGTCTTTCTTTTCCGTACCTTCTTCTTCTCCTGTAATGGGACCGAGTTCTGCTCACAGACCGCCTTCTTGAGTGTGTTGGGGCTGATAATATTTCGCACCTCGCCTATCTGAGGCTCGGTGAAGTCGGTAGCTGGTGGCGTCTCCTGAGAACTGAACGGCAGACGACGCCTGTTGCAACTTGGTTTCTCCGTGGTACCAGCTAGATCGCGCACGTCTTTTGTAGGGTTGGGTTCTTGAGAAGGAGGCCCCATGAAATCGCCATCGTACCCATGATCGGCAAAGTACTCATCGACGTTGGCAAATGTATCGTCGTCGTTGTCGTCGTCGTTGTTCGGATCCTGTGCCATATGCATGTTTGGATCCAGTGGCATAGGGATGTCCGGCATCGTTGCGGCGGAATTGCCATGGCTTGGCGCCGGCACGACTGGCGGTGTTGTCTTTGGGGTGGTGTCCCCCGCCCCCAAACGAATCTGGCTCTTTGGCCAAAGCAGGGGCCAGCTTAGGCAGGCGCTGAGGGTCATCACATCATCTTCGTCGGCCCCGACGGGTCGAATCGGAGGTAACAACTCGTCGCAGCCTGGTAGCACCCGAACCAGTTGAACCCTATACAAGGTGGGTGGCATCGGAGTACCGTGGAACACGGGGTTGCCCGGTTGAATGATTTTGCCCTTGGCAACATTGACCAACTCGTTGTTCACGAAGTGCAGGAGAGTGCACGGAACGTCGGCGGCGCCCTGCGAAAACATGTAGGGCATCAGGGATGCCCAGTCAAAGGCAAGGAGATGAGGTCCTCAGCCGAGAGAGGCTTAACTAGTTATCGTGATGATGGCGTCGAGCTCGGCTAATGTCGAGGCACCGCCAACGGCGGGCGTGAAATTGATGGAGGAGCCGCTTGCTGCAGAGGTGCTGGCCGGCGTACACCCGGGTGCATTAAGCTCCCGTGCCGGCGTCGGAGACACCAATGCCGCCTCCGCCGGAGACACCAATGGCCCCGCCATCACGTTCTGCGAGTTGCTGGCCGTGAAGCTGGGAATCGGGGGCGGCCCCTGTTGGCCGCCCGCAATCCACGCCGTCAGCCCCTGAATCAAGGTAGGCATAATGCCGGTGAGCGTCGATCCCAGTTGTTGTTGCACTTGCTCTTGGACAATCTCCGGAATCCACGCCACTTGTGCCTTGAGTTCTTGAACCTCACGCGACTGGCTTTCCGAGCTGGTCTTTTTCTCCTTTCGCCCACCAGCGTTATAGTATGACGACCATTTTTGTGGACAAGCCTTTGCCGGCCACACGACCAGCTGACGACGGCTTACTGAGCTTATCCTTTTTTTTCATTACATTCAACGCCCTATTTAGAGTGGTGTCCCAAGGGTTGCTCTTAGTCGACCCCGCGCTACTGCTTTCAGTCACCTGCGGAAGGAATGTGAACCATTTAGAAATTTGGCTTCATTAATTAGAATGCAACCATATGGAGCTAATTATGCGGGGGTGTATTCCTTACCAGAACAAGCTCAAGCGCCCTGGTCTTCGGATCCGTGGTAAGCTCCTTTGTTTTCGGGTCCTTCTTGTACTGGGCCCTGACAAAGTTCCTGGTTTGCTTGTCACCGTATTTATCGAAGAGGGGCGGTACGCCTTGCTCAGCACGGTCCGCCTCCTCCTTGTCCCATATAGGCTCCGCCACTCTGTAATCGCCGGGACCGAGTGTGTGTTCCCCTAAGTTCAGCTCCCGCATTTCTTTCCCCCATTGACTTGATTCGGAGGTTGCGGTGCTCGAGCACTTGATCTTGAAGTCATTGTAGTCATCTTCGGTGATCGAAGGATTTTTCTCCTTGATCTTCTCATAACTAAAACCTTTGTCAATCATTCTCTTCACCGTGCTTTTCCAAGTAGACAGGGTCGTGCTCATCTTCGTGAGGGAGGCATTGTTCACTTTATTCCCTTTGAGGCTTGTGTTTTCAAATTCAGCGGGGAACTTGTATCGTTCGTGCAGCTTCGTGAAGAGGAGGTTGCGCAAATTCCCTCGGTCAGGATGCCTCAGGTTCTCGGTGTTGATCGAGATGGTGCTCCGGAGAGTGCACCCGAGCTGAAGCGAGTACCCCTTGACTATTCGTTCGGGTGCTGTTGGATTCCCGTCGGAGTCCACTTCAGTAAATTCCTCCTTGATGGTGCGGAGCACGGTCGGGCGCCGGTCCTTCTGTTGCCTCTTCGGTTGGCTGCCATCTGTGCGTGTGCCACCATCATCAGTGGTGGCATCCTCGGCGGCACCATCAGTGGTGTCATCCCCGACAGCACCATCAGTGGGGTCATCCTCGGCGGCACCATCAGTGGTGTCAGGATCGGTGTCTTTCGCGGCGTCCTCATACAAGTGAGGTTGTTCCTCCATCTCCTGGGACAGCTCCCAGAATGCCTTGCCGCCCGAACCCCCGGCCTCATCGTTGTGGGCCATGTTTCTCTCTAAATAGGAAAAAAGTTTGGTCAAAAAGTTGGTTATTGTCAAGGAACAAGATCATGGTCTCATCATTTAGGGTTTTTCGACGCCGAGGCACCCTAAAAGCCTAAGCTTTCATCATTTAGGTTTTTATCGACACCGAGGCACCCTAAAAGCCAAGGTTTTATAATTTATGGTTTGTCGACACCGAGGCATCCTAAAAGCTAAGCTGGGAAGGAGAATTCTAAGTTGGGCCTAATCACTTGGCTCTATTGCCGCCTATGGTTTAATGCAGCAAGAATAAAGGGGCAGTTGATCCTACTTAATTAAGTACTGAGATACCCCGGCCCATGCATTAGTCACAAGTACCCCATATGTCCTATTTTTAGCAAAGTCATGCTAAAATTCACGGAAAATTTCAGCATGACCTTTGCTGAAAATAGGACATATGGAGTACCCGAATTTGCCGGAACGGAAGTTAATCGACATTCCAGCAAACTCAAGGGCCTCTCGAGGTACCTGCAAAATCATCACGACATGATGGTCGGAGACAAAACCCAGCAAACTAGCACCACAATGTGCCTCTACTTTCATATGGATGAAAAGGCCACAGACCATATGGTCCTCTGCTTTCATATGAACAAAAATCAGCTCAACTTATGTGAGCTTCCATTCCAGATCTAATAGGTCACCCAACAAAAAATCATCAATAGTTTAGCAATAAATTCTCTAAAGAAACCTTGTAACTAAACTGATAGTTGCTCTCAATCCGCATAAGCAAAACACACGTCTTTTCACGCATAAGCAAAACGCATGAAGTATGTGGAATAGCCTACTCATGCTGGACAAGTGTTTGTAAAACTTGCCTAGTTACTCGAGAAACTATTGTGCACAAAAGTGCCTAACCGCTGAACAAAAATACCTACATTCCAGTGTTGTAACCCAAAAACCTGCCCTCCGGTGCTGTGAAAAAATGTATATCCTCCTGCTTGACAAGTATTGTAAAACATGCCTGCTACCAGAGACACTAATACTACATAAGTGCCTGAAAACATTCAGGCCTAGTTTGGCAAGAACGTTTTTTCAAAACCATGGTATTCCAAAACCTAAGTATTTCAATACATGGGCAATAAATACTTCAGTTTCTAAAAAACATAGCTTTTCTCAGTTTTGATAAAACTGCCGAGGTGTTTGGCAAGTGACAGTTTTTCTCAGTTTTCTTTGATTTGTATCGATTGTTACGTTGTTGCATGCATATTCAGCTACACTCAGGGATCAGTTTGTACTAATAGCCACCGTATGCATTTAGCCTTGCACGAGCATGTTCTCCTAGATGCTAAGATTTGTAGTAGAGTTATCTCTTGTAATCAATCAAAGACCAAGGCACGTAGTTAACACATGCACTGAAGGTCCACGTTTGCAGTTTGTGTACGTGTACGTCCGCCTCTAGCCGAACGTCTCGATGAGCTATATTGATTTATGCATCACAGGCTTTGATGGTCAGAAGTTCGACACGAGAGAGACCAAGCAGCCAGCGCTTGCTTTCTCGGTTTTAAAAAAAGAGGTCAGGGCCTCTTTTTTATACACAACAAAAATACCACAGTTTTAGACATACCACGGTTTGTTGAACTGCAATATCTTTTTCATCCAAACAACTCAAAGTATTGAATACCAAAGTTTTTTCAGAAACCACAGTATTCCCAAAAAACCACAAAAATATTTTGGCCTCCAAACGCACCCTCAACAAAATTGCCTACTAATTGCATACGAATCTATGTCTAATTGCCCACAAAAACACAGTATTGCCTATGTCTAATTGCCCACGTTTCAGGGTGAGCCCTATTTGAACAGCAGATTGCAGTATCCTAGGATTTTTCTGAAGCAGATGCATATAACAAAGAGAAAACAGAGGATGCTGCAGTCCCAATGGCGTGAAAAAGGTCAGGAGTCCCTCCACGAAATAATCAGCAAGCAAAATCACTCCCCAGCCCCCTCCTCCCCGGGAGCCTCTCCATTTGATCTACCCCCATGCAATGATTCTCTCTTCCAGTAGTTGACGATGAAACCCCAGCAACCAGGAGATGTGCGGGAGAGGGGGAAATGTAGGTGAAACTGACCTCGGGTCGTCGAAGTAGCAGGATCTCACGTCTCCGGGTCGTCGTCGCCTCGCGCAGAACCACCATCACCACCCCTCCCCCGTCGCTGCTTCCTTCTCCTCCTTCTCCGGCACGCGCGCGCCGCCCTGACCCCGATGAACCGCTGCGGAATCCTTTGCTAGGCCTTCGCCTTTCTCCGTCAATTAACTCGTCGGCGGCTCTCCCGCTGGCCGCGCTCGCCGCGGTGCCCTAGAGATTTCGTGGGGGATCTGGGTTTCACTCGTCGCTGGGCTAAGTGTGGACTGGGAGTGGGGAACGGGGAAATGGTGTCGGCGGTGTTGAAGAGGCAGCGGTGGGGGAGGAAGGGGTGGATGGGGAGAGGGAGGCGGCGGGGGGTGCGTGGGCAGCGGCGGCGGCGGCGCGGTGGAGACGTGGGTGGACGAAGGATCTGGCGAGGGAGGGACGAGGGGCTATAGGGGGGAGAATACTAATGGCTCACCCCCTTGCGGTGCGCCATTAGAATGTTTTTTTTCTGATAGCAATGGTGCACCAGCGGGACGGTGCGCCATAAGTAATTTTTTTTAGATAGCAATGGCGCACCAGCCATCGGTGCGCCATAAGTATTTATTATTATTTTTATTTTTTGTTGCATCTAATAGTTTTTTATAAAATGCATATGAATATGAACCAGTAATAAATTTTTATAAAAACAGTAATAATTTTTTAAAAAATATCATCACATTTTTTTATTTGAAAATATTTATGAATATAAAAAATATCATCAAATTTGTTATTTGAAAATACCATCAAATTTGTTATTTGAAAATATAATCAAATTTGTTTTTTGAAAATATAATCAAATTTTTTTAGTTGCATTCATTTGTGACGGTGGAGCGGGGGAGGGTGCGGGGGTCGTCGGCGGTGGTGGAGCGGGGGAGGGTGCGGGGGGTGCTCGGTTGCGAGGGGGATCTGACAAGGGGAATCTGGCGAGGGGGGATAATTATCGAGATGGAGGGGGATCAAGATCGAGTGTCCTCATGAATATTCAATATTTTTTCATGAATTCAAAAAGTGCCCATGAAATTTAAAAATATTCATGATAGTTCAAAAAGTGCCCATGAAATACAATCGAGAAATGAAGATTACAATTTAAATACAATCGATCTTAGCTAGCTAGCTATCTATTCACAATCTTCTTGCCCTTCTTTTTCGCAAATGGAGTTCTTCTGTGGAACAGACGTCCTTTAGGTAGGATGGTCCTGCTTCTTCTTGTGGTGTATGCTGCTACTTCATCATTGTCGTCATGTTCGTTCTTCGGGTCGCCGTACTTGTCGAAGTCTTGCTCACTGGCTACTCCATCCATTCCGATGATCTTCCTTTTGCCTCTCCTCACGACAACACGACTGGGCTTTGACGGGTCGGTAATGAAGAAGCATTGGTCAACTTGGGAAGCCAGTACCCATGGCTCATTTTTCGCGGTGACGTTTGCGCCCGCGGTCTTGGATTTGGCTTCGGGTATAACCATGGTGGTGAAATACCGGTCTTCTTTTAGGACGCTCTTGGCCCATCTGACACGGAACATCGAGACCTTCTCTCCAGCGTAGCTCAGCTCCCAGATCTCCTCGATCCTTCCGTAGTATCTGTCCTTGTCGTTACCGATGTAGGATTCCATCGTTACCCCGGAGTTCTGATAACCATCGCTCTTCATGTCCTTAGCCTCGGTGTAGAATGTGTAGCCGTTGATATCGTACGCCTCATAGGTCATCAGGTTGTGCTCGGCGCCCTGTGACAAGGCGAATATGAGTTGTTCTTCCGCGGAAGAATCCTCATGTAAAGGGTATGACAGAAGCTTCTGCTTGAACCAACACGTGAAACATGAGTTGTGTTGTTTGATTATATCTCCGTCCGTCCTCTGTTGGCCTCGGTCATTGTACGTCTTCTCAATAAAGGTTTTGTGCTCTACCACCCAAGGATCGACCACGTCTATGTGTTGTAGCGCGACTAGATTTGCTCTTTCAAAGTCGGCGAGTCGACCCTCGAAGTCGACATGCATTTTGCGGCGACCCTCACGGTGACCCCATCCAACGAGCCTGCCGAGGTGCCTGTTGTCGGGCAGACCAACGGGGTTCTCGATGCCTAGATAATTCGTGCAGTAGGAGATGCACTCTTCGGTCAGAAAGCCCCTGGCTATGCTTCCCTCTGGACGTGACATGTTGCGAACGTATCCTTTGATGACACCATTCATCCTTTCGAACGGCATCATGCTGTGCAGGAACGTCGGCCCGAGTTGGATGATATCGTCCACGATATGGACCAGCAGATGCACCATAACGTCGAAGAATGCGAGCGGGAAGTACATCTCAAGCTCGCATAGTATCACCACGATCTATTCATGTAGCCTTCTGAGTTGCCTCACGCCAACCGACTTCCGAGAGATGACGTCGAAAAAGTTGCATAGGCCAAATAGCGTTTCACGGACGTGCGCGTCCATGATCCCATGGATTGCAACTGGAAGTATCTGCGTCATCAACACGTGACAGTCGTGAGACTTCATCCCGCTGAACTTCTGCTTCGCTGGGTCTAGGTATCTGCTTATCTTCCCCGCGTAACCGTAAGGAAGTTTTACTCCTACGAGGCAGGTGAAAAACTGCTCGATCTCCTCCTGACTTAGAGTGAAGCACGCGGGAGGGTAGTCATTTCCGGTCTTCTTGGCCTTTTTGCATTTGCGACGACTTTCCGTGTCCTGCATCGCCTCATCATCATCATTAGCGTGAAGCTCCTGCCTGATGCCCATTGATTTCAAGTCTGCCCTTGCTTTCAGCCCATCTTTGGTCCTCTCTGGCATGTTGAGCAGGGTACCAAGCAGACTCTCGCACACGTTCTTCGTGATATGCATGACATCAAGGCTGTGAGGCACACGGTGGATCTTCCAGTACGGCAAGTCCCAGAAAACAGACCTCGTTTTCCATACCTTCAGCAGCGGCTCTGGCGCCTTTCGCTTCTTTCCCGGCTCTGGCGCCTTTTGCTTCTTCCCCGGCAGTGGGCAATCTTTCCAATTTTTCAACAGCTCGTCTATTTCCTCGCCGCTCCTCGTACGCGGGCATCTTTGGGGTTCGGTTTCACCATCGAACAGATCCTTGCGTTTTCTCCACAGGTCATCGTCGCAAAGCCACCTTCTATGTCCCTTGAACACGGTTTTCGAAGACCCAGGATCTCTATCTAGCTGGCGATACGTTGTGTCATCCATGCACCTGACGCATCCAGAAAATCCGTGGACCACCTGCCCCGCGACATATCCGTAACCGAGATAGTCGTGCACCGTCATGAGCAGTGCGGCTCTCATAGGGAAATATTCTTTCTCTGCGGCATCCCACGTATTGGCTGGCATTTTCCACAGCGTGTCTAGCTCCTCTTTCAGCAGCTCCAGATACAAATTGATGTCGTTCCCTGGTTGTTTCGGTCCTTCAATTAGCATACTCATGTGAATGTACTTCCTCTTCATGCAAAACCAGGGGGAAGGTTGTACATCCACACAAACACAGGCCAGGTGCTATGTGTGCTTCTCTGGCTGCCAAACGGATTGACTCCATCGGTGCTCGCGCCCAGCACGATGTTCCTTGGATCGTTCCCAGATTCTAGGTCTTCGAAGTTCAACGCTTGCCACTGGCTCGCATCCTTAGGGTGAATCAGCATCTTGTCTTTTTTATCTATCTCCGGATCATTTGCGTCATCTTCTCGCTTCTTCTCCAACCTATCCGCGTGCCAACGCAGGAGCTTTGCTACCTTAGGGTCCGCGAAATACCGCTGCAGACGAGGAGTGATCGGAAAGTACCACACCACTTTTCGAGGAGCTTTCTTCCTCTTCTTGTATCGAGTGACGCCGCACACCAGACATATGGTAGACTCCGCGTGCTCGTCCCGATAAATGATGCAATTGTTCATGCACACATGGTATTTCACGTGCGGTAAATCCAAAGGACACCCGATTTTCTTCGCCTCCTCGAAACTGGTCGGGCACTTGTTCCCCTTGGGAAGACGTTCGTGCCAGAATGACATGTTCTCGTCGAAGCATTCGTCGGTCATTTTGTGTTTTACCTTCATCTCCAGAGCCATGAGCGTTACTTTCAGGCGGGTATCCTCGGGCCTGCATCCTTCATACAATGGAGTAACCGCGTCTATCTCCAGTTGATCCATCTTGGCTTTCTCTCGGGCGGCAGCTCTTGCGTTATCCGTCTGCTTGAGAAGCAGCTCTTGAATATGAGGGTCCTGCACCGAGCCCATCGATGGTCCAACGTCGTCTGCTCCGCCGGCATGATCATCTTCATGATCATGCCCGTCGTCTGCTCCGGCATCTTCCTCATCATCATGTCCTGCATCTTCTACATGATGACTGTGTACAGCATCACCGTCGTGATCATCTCCTGGAGATTCTTCGTCTTCTCGCCCGCCCGAGCCGCGGTGGTTGCCTTGCTGCCCTTCCTCATTTCTTGCCCGGCCCCCATGGACGACTTCGTAGTCATCTCCATCACCTTGCCACCGATAGCCATCCATTAAACCACACAAGAGCAGGTGGTCCCGCACCTGCCCGGAATCCGGGTCCGCAATAAGGCTCTTCAGCTTGCATCTTCGACACGGACATCTTATCTCCGTCTCGTTCTTTTGAAGCATCTCGGCCTTCGCGGAGCTCAAAAACCTATTCACGATGCCTTCGGTCATCGTGCGGACCATGGTCGCCTGCGGGGTAGAGCAAAACGATATTTTAGAACCAAGAAAAAATTTGGCATGACTTTCCCTAAAAATAGGACAAAAAAGAATGCTTAATGCCAAAATTCTCGACGAAACAAAAATGAATCAATATTCCGGCAAAATATTGGCAACTATCGCATTTCAAATACCGGTACACCTGCAAACACAAACATATATGCAACACCACAAACATATGCAACACCATGAACATACATAGATCTAGCTAGGCCATAAAAAGTGCATGTGCACATTGTTGGAGGGAGAACAACATAAAGATAGCTTCCCCCCTGACTTACCTATTAAAAAAAGGTAATTTAACCACTTAATTTGAATGAATCTATGGTGGAAATGAGGTGACAAAGAGGAGGCAGCCGAGACAAGCTTTGGAGGAGGAGGTGGAGAGAATGAAGTGGGGAGAAAGTGAGTGGGTATGAGTGGCTGTCCAAAATATCTTGTTGGTGCCCACTTACTAATGGCGCACCATCTCCTAATGCGCCATTAGTAACCCAGGTTACTAATGGCGCACCTGCTGGCGGTGCGCCATTAGTAGTTTTGCAAAAAAAAACATACTAATGACGCATTGTGGCACAGTGCGCCATTAGTAGTTTTGCAAAAAAAAAGAATAAAAAATATAATAAAAAAACAACAGTAGTGGCGCACTGTGTGACTGGTGCGCCATTACTAGTTACAACAAGTAATGGCGCACTCTGTCTGGATGCGCCATTAGTATGTTTGGAAAAGAAAAGAAAATTGATACTAATGGTGCACCATGAGCCCGGTGCGCCATTAGTGTATTCCACACTAATGGCGCACCAACACGTGGTGCGCCATTAGCATATACTAATGGCGCACCGCATGTTTGGTGCGCCATTAGTGTCCATCCTATCTATATCCCTTTTCCTAGTACTGGCACTCCGTGCATGACAACTTCATGCTCGTTCAATGCACGGCACGGAGATTGCATGCATTGAGATCTCCGGTGGTTCTACTGAAGTTGGACATTACCAAAGCATTTGACTTGCTCAATTGGCCTTTTGTCATTAAGTCCTGAAAAGATTTGGTTTTGGATAGAAGTGGATTGTATGGATATGTGGGCTGCTTGCAACTTTCTCAACGAGGATCATGGTAAATGGAATACCAGGCAAGCCGATCCTTGCTTATCAGGGTTTAAGACAAGGTGAATCACTCTCACCCATGCTCTTCATTCTATGTATGGAGCCACTACATGCCATGTTCAAGTATGCCATGGAGCAAGGATTGTTGGAGCCACTTGCGCGGATTGGATTGCCGTAGCGGGTATGTATGTTTGTAGATCACGTGGTGGTGTTCTTTAAGCCAAATGAGCCGGAAACAAGCACGTGTCGAGAAATCCTACAATTGTTTGGGCAGGCCTCAGGTCTAGTTGTCAACATGGCCAAGAGTGTGGCCTTGCCGATTCGCTGTTCTCAAGAGGAGATGACTTTGATCTCTACTTTCCTTGGCTGCGCGAACTCTACATTCCCGTGCAAGTACGTTGGGATGCTGCTCATGATAAGGAAACCCACCGCAGCGCTGCTGCAGGATCTGGTGGACCGGGTTGCGGATTGCCTACCATTGTGGAAAGCAGCTTTGTTGCCGAAGAGTAGCAGACTCATGTTGATCCAGTCAGTACTTTGTGCGAACCCGGTACACTTGATGATGGCTCTGGATCTGCCGAGAAAGACACTTTCGGCGTTCACCAAGATCTACATGAGCTTCTTATGGTGCGGGAAGAAAGAGGCTCGTGGTGGGTGTTGCGTTGCCGCGTGGGACGAAGTATGTACGCCCAAATGGGAAGGCGGTCTGGGGCTACCGAATCTGTTCTGGATGAACAAATCATTGCAAGCTCAATGGCCGTGGCTTCAAAAGGTTGACAAGGAAAGACCATGGGCGGAATTCTCTATCTTGGTGCCATCAGACTCAAAAGCAATGGTCCATGCGACGGCGCGGACGATGGTCAGCAACGGAAAAACCACCCTCTTCTAGGAGGATAGATGGACCGACTGCTTTGGATTTGAACTGGCCTCGCGGATCTACAGCTGCGTCCCGAAGAGAGTGCGACAATCTAAGCTGGTAGCGGATGCAATAAGAAACAATGATTGGACCAGTAACATTGGCACTGAGCTGACACCGGAAGCTTTGGATGAGTTCCTAAATATTTGGTCGAGGATCACGGATGTGCAATTAGCTGACGATGTGGAGGACTCGGTAAGGTGGATGTGAGAACAGAATGGCAAGTTCTCAGCTCGATCGGCCTATGCGGCTCGATTTATGGGACGGGAAGTCTCTGCAATGGCTGCGTTTACTTGGCAGTCTAAGGCGCCACAACGATGCCACTTTTCTCTTGGCTGGCGCTAAAGAACCTGTGCAGGACGTCGGATAGACTCGCTCGACATGGATTACCTCACCAAGACTCATGCCCTATGTGCAACCAACACGAGGAAACCATGCAACACCTGCTGATGGATTTTGTTTTTGCGAAGCAGATCTGGTTGGCCATCGGCCGAATAACCAAGAGGGTGGACTTCGAACCCAGGCAAAATGAATCGCTAGAACAATGGTCCATAAGATAGGACGGGACCACAAGCAGCCTGCGTGCACACAAGGCCAAGTGCCTCCTTATGATGTGAATGGTATGGAAGCAGAGGAATGATGTCGTCTTCAATGGAGCGACGCCTTCGGTCCCTCGCACCATCCAACGCATACATGATGAGGCTAGACTTTGGGCGAAGGCGGGATTGTTCAAAAGTGACACGGGAGGATTCGAGGTGGAACAAGTAGTTTGGGGTGCAAGCGAGTAGTCCATTATAGGAAATTAGGGTGGTGATGGATTAATTCCGCATGTAAATAAGCTTGTAACCGTGGATATGGGGCTCTTACCCACTTTCTTGTTTAATGAATGATACACGCACTCGTGCGTATTCGAGAAAAAGATAATTTCTATGAGCGGGCAAGTGAAATAGGGAAGACAGCTTGCATATGCTCATAAGGAGAAGCTTAGATTATGGCATTGGATATATATTTGAAGTTGACAATAATACATAGAGTATGGGCACACCACCACACAGAGAAAATCATATAGAGATTTCTAATGATTATAGTCGTGAAGCTTCACATATTGAGGGGACATAACACATTAGGTTTGATAATAACAAATATGAGTTTTATTTTCACATGAAATATAAAAGGAAAATACATCAATTTTAACAAGACAATTAAAGTAAGATGATCTTGCTTTGAACTATTTTGAGGGCACAACACTATGTCAACTAAAAACACCAACGATATGTAGCCAATTAGAAAATGGTTTAATGAATAAACCTCAAGTACAAGCTTTCACCCATTATAATAACTATTACCAAACTATTTCTCCAAATTTTATGAGTCAAAACATATGACCCAAATGACCATGACGAGTGCAAGTCAAAAGCTTAAGACACGTGTTACACGGTAGGCTGAATAGCCCGATGCTGGCAATATTTGGTTGAGGATCTTATGACAACAATTAGTAGGAAGACATACTAACGTTCCCATATGTTTTCAAAAAACATATATGCTGGTCTTTTTCTGGAAGATAGTTTTCTAAATATCTTTCAAAAATATAAGTTAACATAAAAATATGTGTTAAATCTAGTCGCGCAAATGCGCGGGTAACACTGCTAGTTCATCATATAGCAGTAGAAACTCATGTCAATTCATCATATAGTAGCAGCAGCTCATAGAGATTCATCGTATAGCAGATCAGAATTTCTATATGAGCTCATCCTTCAACAACACCTCAAGTCCACGGCCTGGGAGGAGGGGAGGGGGAACAAGGTGCCTTCTGTCGGAGTGGGGCATCACTCGTAGTTGTGCGGCGACTGCCGGAGTAGAGCGTTGGATAAACCATAGCGGAGGAGCTGTTGGAGACCATGAGTGAGGTGCGGCGCTAGAGGGAGGAGCAACAAGGGATATTGGTCACTACCCACCGGCCATGTACCATAGCTGGACAGAGCATCGTCGATGAGCAGGCCAGATGGGACATGTGGCGGCGGCTTGCTGGAGGAACCCTAGCGCTGCAGGCAGGGGGTCAAGGTAGAGTGAAAGGGGAGAGGAGATGCAAGGGGGCAATGCATTGAACTCTTGCGTGTTTGTTTTTACTTGTGGGTCAAGTGTGACGTGGGCGTGAGCAGTGGCATTTTGAGTGTAATATAGGCAGACAACAGAATCATTTCGCTATTCCCCTTCCCTTCAACTTTTAGTGAACTTCTACGCGAAGCACCCCCCACAAGCCAAATAAGTTAATCTCAAGCCCATAACTCAAAAACTAGTTCTTTACATCTTTTATGGCTCGTTTTGACAATAAGCTCTCAAAAGGCGGAACAAAACTGGCCCTTAACCTGCAATTCAATTGTGCGTGCAATGATGAATCACTCCTGCCTGCTATAGTGTACATTTATGCATCATATAGAATCATAAATATGCAATGTTTATGTTAGTTTATACGTTGCACATGATGTTTAAATGCCTCTTAAATAGGGTTAGTCAAGTGATGGTCTTTAATCCTCCTTCTATTCTTGTTTCCTTGATATGTAATTTAGTGTTGTGCAATATTTTCTTACACATTTGTTCAATTGCTTGTTTGTATCAGCCAACCTTACTAGAACTTCTTTCTTTGATTACTTGTTGTTCTTGACCTAACAGAGCTTGTCAACGATTTAAACACTAAGGGCTGCTGTAGTGGGGGCTTGTATAAATCATAGGTGACATAAAGGTTTGGCTATACACTAAACTAGGCTCTCCAAGAGTACATGGAGGTCCAGTTCGATGGTATGCCTAGCTTTTATATAGTGCACCCATAGTAAATGCTCATTTCATTGTGTGCAAGAGATGTGGCATGTTTCGTTATGTGGTGTTGTTTTGTTATAAACTCATCCTTTGGTGTTGTTCATAGACTGGAAAGTATGCATATTTTGTTGGGGAACGTAGCAGAATTCAAAAAAATTCCTACGCTTCACCAAGATCAATCTAAGGAGTCATCTAGCAACGAGCATAAAAGAGTGCATCTGCATACCCTTTGTAGATCGCGTGCGGAAGCGTTCGAAGGAACGTGGATGATGGAGTCGTACTCGTCGTGATCCTCGTCACCGATTATCCCAGCGCCGAATGGACGGCACCTCCGCGTTCAACACACGTACGGTACATCGACGTCTCCTCCTTCTTGATCCAGCAAGGGGGAGGAGAGGTTGACGGAGATCCAGTAGCACAACCGCGTGGTGGTGGATGCAACGGGAAAAGCTACAGGCCTTCGCCGAGACCCGGCGGGAGGAGTTGGAGGTGTGACGGGGGGGAAGAGGCACCAGGGGCTGAGGTGCGGCTGCCCTCTCTCTCCCCCCCCCCACTATATATAGGGGGCCAGGGGGGCGCCGGCCCTAGGAGATCCAATCTCCTAGGGGGGCGGCGGCCAGGGGGGTTTCTTACCCCCCAAGCCAAAGGGGGCGCACCCACCCCTAGGGTTTTAATCCAAGGCGCATGGGGGGAGCCCATGAGGGGTGCGCCCGGGACCCTTCCGGTGGTCCCCGTACACTCCCGGTGACCCCCGGAACTCTCCCGATGGCCGAAACTGGACTTCCTATATATTATTCTTTACCTCCGGACCATTCTGGAACTCCTCGTGACATCCGGGATCTCATCCGGGACTCCGAACAACATTCGGGTTTCCGTGTGCACATATCTCTACAACCATAGCGTCACTGAACCTTAAGTGTGTAGACCCTACGGGTTCGGGAGACACGCAGGCATGACCGAGACGACTCTCCGATCAATAACCAACAACGGGATCTGAATACCCATGTTGGTTCCTGTAATGCCCAGGATGGAGTTATACCTCCTACGTGTCGAGGCACGACTTAAAGGCATAAGTCCATCCTAGAATGATCTCAAGTTTGGTAATCTTTGCACACCTCATGTAAAAGAGGGATAGTAAACTGAAAATAGTTGGCTTACACTCGCCACGTCACAGAAATTACAGTACAAGTCTCAAACATCATACATTAAGAACACTACAACCCTCTAAGGGCAAAAGCCAAAAGTCAAAGTACCAAACTCAGATAAATAAACCACAGGCGGATCGAATCCTAGTAAGAGACTCCACTACTGATCGTCCGGGTAGCGCACATAGTACCGACTACGCTCCTCGTCGTACTCCCAATCCAGCTCGGTGCCATCACCTGGATAGCTCACAGCTGGACCTGCATCTGGTGTGTGAAGTAACAGTGAGCCACAGAGGACTCAGCAATCCCGTTCCCGCGTAACAGAACTATTTAAGCCTTTAGGTGAGGGAAGGCTGAAGAAAGAACAAGTCTGCAGCAGCAACTAGCATCTAGCTTACGCAAGTGAGAGCGAGAAGAGAAGGCATCGGCGAGAAGTGATCACGAAGTGATCCTAGCTACAAGCTCACAATCATAACCCCTCCGTGTTCAACTCCCGAATCCCTATTCGGAAATTGACAGTCACGGAACACACGCTGGTAGTGTATTAGTAACATTGTGTCAAGTTATCTACAACCGGAATTAACAAGCTCCCATCTGCCACATAACCGCGGGCACGGCTTTCGAAAGTTCAAACCCTGCAGGGGTGTTCCAACTTGACCCATTACAAGCCCACGATCCGCGGAGTCGCAACTCCAAAGTGGGAAGACCCGAGTATCCTCGGAATCCCGTGCTCAAGATATACCGAGCTAAGGTAAGGCTAATCCAGCAAAATCCTCCCGGCGTGTTGACACCCTGATCGTAGCCGCGCGTATCTAGGTCTCAGGACACGACCGGATGGGCGATGCTACAGGTTTTTACCAGACCTTGAGTTTCCTCGAGGTGGCCCTGCAGGACCCCCGTTTCGGACCAACACTCATGTGGAGCACTGGCCCGGGGTTGTTGATTAAGAAAGAGGGTTAATTACTCCCTATGCATGTTTAGTTTGTTACTAGGCAAATAGTACCAATGTTGGGATTT
Organism: Secale cereale; assembly: GCA_902687465.1. Taxonomy (NCBI): domain Eukaryota; kingdom Viridiplantae; phylum Streptophyta; class Magnoliopsida; order Poales; family Poaceae; genus Secale; species Secale cereale. The sequence continues at coordinate 417,838,061 of LR738715.1, forward strand.
GCTGGAAAAGACTTAGCTCTTAGCGGTTTATCGAGGGGGTCCCATACACCCCAACCGTGTTAGGAACGCATAATCAAGGAACATAATACCGGCTTATACGGATCCTAACGGCATGAGTGGAACAAATCACCAAGCAAAAGGCTTAGCCTTCCACCCTTGCCAATATATAGATGATTTCAATTAAAGCATTCATATAGTGTGATATAACCCAACCAAACTTCAACATGGAGCAAGCATCTTCACTTCACCTGCAACTAGCAACGCTATAAGAAGGGCTGAGCGAAGCGTACTTAGCCAAGCAACGGTTTGCATAGGTAGGGTGGTTAAACATGGCAATTGGTTACAAGTAGGAGGCTGATAAGAAGAACATGGGCATCGAGGCAAAACTATAGATCAAGACTACTAGCAATAGACAAAGATAGTAATGTTATCGGGGTTCGGTCATCTTGCCTGAAGAGAATTCGTTCGGATCGTAAGAAGGGTCCTCGTGCTCAACCTCGTTGGAAACCTCGTGCTCAACTTCGAACCCGGTCTCAGCTTCCGGCTCTAAACAAGACAAACACACCAAGCACCAATCAACACGATGCAATGCGCACTCGAAAAACATGAATGCATGATGGATGCACTAGGGATGCACATGGAGCACGTAAAACATCACTCAAGCAAAACACCTCAAAACAAGATAACAAGCTGATATTATTAATCTACACAGAAAATCACCCAAGTTTGATATAAGATTCGCTGAAATCGGAGTTACGGGCTAAAAGTTATGCCCGAAACAAGATTTGAGCGAAAACTTCAAATTACAGCAACATAGCAACTTGGGAGCTCAAAATAATTAAACTACAGCACCCAAAAGGCATGGCAAAGGACTTGAACACCAACTAGATATAAAGTACAGCAACTAGGTCCAAAGTGCACCCCCAACGGAGTCACAGATCAATAGCAATGATCTTGGACATATGGAACTTTGCAATAAAATTCTGGCAGCAGAATTTTATTGAAAGTTTGGAGCAAAAGATAAACATGCTACAGCCACTCAAATGGACATGTGAGGACATGAATGGAAAGTCAACAATATATACTATAAGGAACAATCAAAATCCACCCCAAAACTATCATGCTTTTCCCTAGAACATCACACGAACATGGCATCGGAACGTTACAGATTTCAGACTTAGTGAAATTTCACTAAGTCCTAAAACAGCAACATCATCATAGCACACAAAAGAGCATGTTTAAGTCACCTCGAAACTAAACATGGCAAAGGGTAAGCACCTCATCAACATACACATGAAGGTGATCCCGAAACACACAAGCATGCTTCATAGAGGTGAACACACCGATTACAACGAGCTCAACAAGATGGCATTTCATAACAAGTGAAAACACAACATGTGAACATGGCACTTTGCAATGATGATAAAAAGGAAACAATAAATCTACCATGCAACCTATCACACACAACACGTAGTTCGTGGCAAGACGAACACGTGGACATGTCATTTGCATCGTTTGGACAAACGAGCTAAAAGATATCACATGTCAAAGGTGGCATGAAAATAACACACAACAGCAGTTTATATCAAGATGCACTCTTGCAACAGCAAAACAAGTGTCAAGATGACATCTAACATGCATGACAACAACAGGTAAAACGTAGAGGACATCTCCACGAACATCTGGACATGCTACACGCGCAAAACGGAGCAACAGGCACAAAGTTATGCATGAACTAAAACAGCATCAGCACACAAGTTAACAGGGACTTAAAAGATTAGGGTTCCACCTAGATCAGATCTGGATCTGAGGACAAAAGAGTAGACGGGCCGGCGGTGCGGAGGGCCCAGCCGGAGGATCTGCGCGGTGCGGCGGCGGAGAACGGGCCCGGTGCGCGCGGCGGCCCAGGTGGCGCGGAGGACTGCGGCCCGGCGGGCGAAGCGGCTACTGGGCCTCGGGGAGGCGAGGCCGGCCCAGCCGGAGGCGCTGGGAGCCGGCGCGGCGGCGCGGCCCGGTTGCCTCGGAGGGGAGGGCCCGCCTGGCCTCGGCTGCTGCCCGGCTAGCGAACGGGCCGGGAGGAGGCGGCGAGCGCGCGGCGGCCCGGTTGCCTCGGAGGGGAGGCTGGATCGGTCGAGCGGCGTACGGGCCGGCCGATGGGCTTCCGCTGGCAAAGGATCGAAACGACGCGGCTCGGTGCGGTGAACTGGTCCCAGGGCGACGAGCCTGCCCGGTGCGGTCGAGCCTGGCTCGGTCGAGGGGGGGGGGTACAGGCTGGCTCGGTCGCTCGACGCGCGAAGCTCCAGAAGGAGCTGGCGCCTGCGGCGTTGACCTCGTGCTCAGATCGAGGGATCCTTCGGGATCCGGAAGTTGTTTTGGATCTGAGGGAAAGAAAAGAAAAAAAAAAGGAAGGGGATCTAGAGGAGGAAGAAGAAGGGGATAGGGATGCCCAAAATAGACTAGGGGGGTCTATATGTAGCAGTTTTTAGGGTTAGGAGGGGATTTAGGGGCGCTAGGAGCCCTCCGATCGCGATCCAACGGATCCGATCGCGGGGATAGTTTTAAAAAGGCCTAGACGGAGATAAAAGAATGCAACAGGGGTGTTTCCGGGACACGAAGCGAAGGGACTTCGGACCCACACGGACAACGGATGGAAAAGTCAACGGAGTCCAAACGAGACGAGATTTGAGAGGCGGGTTGCACACAACAAAACAACAACACACAACACAACCTCACGGCACACCGGTAACGAAAAAAACGCCCGAACAACAAAGTAGGCCTACGGGACGTCACGGACACGTGAGGGAGCTCCGGAACACGAAACGGACAACGGGAAGGAACGCCACGAACCGGATGCAACCCACAACACAAAAGCAATGCAATGCACATGTCTACATGATATGAATGAATGCCACACACTCACACAACAAAACGACGAAAGCCCAAAAGACAAAGAACCCGAAATGGAAATAGATGAAGCCGGAGATATATTATATACCCAAAAGGGAAAATATTACATCCGGGGCATTACAAACTCTCCTCTACTACAAAAAGATCTCGTCCCGAGATCTAGGACTGGAAAAAGGAAGGGTACTCGGAACGAAGATGATCTTCTCGTTCCCAGGTAGCTTCTCGGTCGGTGTGATGTGACCACTTGACTTTCAGAAACTTGATGGACTTGTTGCGAGTCTTGCGTTCGGTTTCTTCGAGAATTGCAACTGGATGCTCTCGGTAGGAAAGGTCTTGTTGAAGATCAATCTCCTCAAACGGAATCATGCGCTCAGGTGCCTTGAAGCATTTGCGAAGCTGAGACACATGGAAGACATCATGAACATTTGCAAAGTTGGAAGGGAGCTCGAGCTGATAGGCTAGATCGCCTCTTTTTCCAAGAATCTTGAAAGGCCCGACGTATCTAGGAGCAAGTTTTCCTTTGATACCGAATCTTTGGGTTCCTTTCATCGGAGAAACTCGGAGATAGACATGATCACCGATGTCGAAAGCCAAATCACGATGTTTTCCATCATAGTAGCTCTTCTGACGCGACTGAGCGGCCTTGAGATTCTCACGTATGACTTTGCACATTTCTTCGGCTTCAGAGATCAAATCATTGCCAAGAAGTTGGCGTTCACCTGTTTCAGACCAGTTGAGAGGGGTACGGCACTTTCTGCCATAGAGAATTTCAAACGGTGCTTTGCCTGCACTAGCCTGAAAGCTGTTGTTGTAAGAGAACTCGGCAAATGGAAGGCAGTCTTCCCATTTCATGCCGAAGGAGATGACACAGGCTCTGAGCATATCTTCTAGGATCTGATTCACACGCTCGACTTGACCACTAGTCTGAGGGTGAAAGGCAGTGCTGAACCTGATCTTCGTGCCCATGGCGGACTGAAAGGAGTCCCAGAACCTTGATGTGAACAAGCTGCCACGGTCTGAGGATATCACTTGAGGAATGCCATGTAGGGACACAATTCTGGATGTGTACAGCTCTGCAAGTTGAGCTGCATTGATTGATTCTTTGACTGGAAGAAAGTGAGCAACTTTGGTAAGCTTGTCAATCACCACAAAGATAGCATCATTGCCTCGCTTGGATTTCGGAAAGCCAGTGACGAAGTCCATTTCAATGTGGTCGAACTTCCACTCGGGGATAGGAAGAGGTTGGAGAAGACCGGCTGGACGTTGATGTTCTGCTTTCACTCTTCTGCATACATCACATTCATTCACGAATTGGGCAATTTCCCTTTTCATGCGTGTCCACCAGTAAGATTGCTTGAGGTCTTGGTACATCTTGGAACTGCCAGGATGAATGGAAAGGAGAGAGTCATGAGCTTCTTCCATTATGAGCTTCCTGAGATCACCTTTGGGAACAACGAGTCTGTCCTCGAAGAACAAGGTATCTCTCTCATCAACACGGAAGCACTTGTATTTTGGAGTGCCCTTTGCAATGCCATGTTTCACCTTCTTCACCATGGTATCACTGAGCTGGGCCTCACGGACTTGATCTTCCAAGGTAGGAGCAATTTGGAGATTTGCAAGAAAACCCTGCGGAACAACCTGAAGGTTGAGCTTCCTAAATGCTTCACAAAGCTCAGGCTGGTATGGCTTGATAAGAAGGCTGTTGCAATATGCCTTTCTGCTCAAAGCATCTGCAATCACATTCGCCTTGCCTGGAGTGTACTCAATGCTGGGGTTGTACTCTTGGATCATCTCGACCCAACGAGTCTGGCGGAGGTTCAGATGCGGCTGTGTGAAGATGTACTTCAAGCTCTTGTGATCAGTGAAGATGTCGACCTTTCTGCCCAACAACAGATGTCTCCACGTAATCAGAGCATGTACCACAGCTGCTAGCTCGAGATCATGTGTGGGATAGTTCTTCTCACTGGGCTTGAGCTGCCGAGAAGTATATGCCACAATTTTCTTATCTTGCATAAGCACACCACCAAGACCTTGAAGAGAAGCGTCACAGAACACTTCATAGGGCTTGGTTTCATCCGGAGGAGTCAGAACTGGAGCTGAGACAAGCTTCTCTTTGAGGGTTTTGAAAGCCACTTCACACTCGGGAGACCAAAAGTATTTGACATTCTTCTGAAGGAGGTTGGAAAGAGGCTTGGCAATCTTGGAGAAGTTCTCCACAAACCTTCTGCAATAGCTGGCAAGACCCAGAAAACTGCGGAGCTGTTTGACGTTCTGAGGAGCTTCCCAGTTGACAATTGCTTCAACTTTCTCGGGATTAACCGCAATACCGTCAGCTGAGATGATGTGGCCCAGGTACAAAACCTTATCGAGCCAAAACTCGCACTTTGAGAACTTGGCATAGAATTTATGCTCTCGGAGTCGATCAAGAACCAGACGCAAGTGCTTTTCGTGATCTTCTTCATTCTTGGAAAACACCAGAATATCATCTAGATACACAAGCACGAATTCGCCAGTATAGGGGTTGAAGATGTAATGCATCATCCTTGAAAAGGTAGGAGGAGCATTGGCGAGACCGAAGGACATGACGGTATACTCATATGAACCGTAGCTCGTTCTGAAGGCCGTCTTGGGAATGTCTTCCTCGCGAATGCGAATTTGATGATAGCCCATTCGGAGGTCAAGCTTAGAGAACACTTTAGCTCCTTTGAGCTGCTCAAAGAGTTCGTTGATGTTGGGGAGCGGATACTTGTTCTTAATCGTCTTCTTGTTCAATGGCCGGTAGTCAACACAGAGACGCTCCGTGCCATCTTTCTTCTTGACAAATAAGACACCACAGCCCCACGGAGATGTACTCGGTCTGATGAGACCCATACTCTCCTGCTTATCAAGCTGCTTCTTCAATTCCTTCAATTCATCCGGAGAGAGCTTGTATGGACGCCGGCAAGCAGGTTCGGTGCCCGGCTCGAGTTCAATGACAAACTCGACCTGGCGGTGTGGAGGCATGCCTGGAAGATCTTCTGGAAAGACGTCTTGATATTCGTTCACCACTGGAATTTGCTCTATGGCATTAATTTCACCCTTATCATTAAGAGAGAAAAGCCGAATAGTATTATCCCTGGAGGCGAAGATAATCACATCTTCATCAGAATGAGTCAACTTGACTTCCTTTTGAGCACAATCAATGTGAGCATCGTGCTGAGAAAGCCAATCCATTCCGAGAATGAGGTCAATATCAGAATGACCAAGAATCACCGGAGAAGCCAAAAATCGATAATCGCCCATGCGAATAGAAACAACCGGAGCATAAACACTGGAGTGCATTCGTCTCCCCGGAGAAATAACTGTTAACTCCCTTGGCAGATTTTTGGTGACAAAATCGTGCTTGGATGCAAATGGATATGACATGAAAGAGCAAGAAGCACCCGAATCAAATAACACTTTAGCTGGAAAAGAGTTCACTGGAAGGTTACCCAAAATGACATCAGAAGAAGCCTCTGCTTGTGCTGCATTCATCAGATTGACCCTTGCTGCCTTTGGATCATGCCTGACAATAGCTGAACTCACAGGTGGTGGAGGAGGAAGACGCTTCGGATTCGGACATCTATTGGCATAGTGACCTTTCTGAGTGCATTTGTTGCAAGTCACTTCTGAGAGAGGACGGAACTGAGAGCCACTGGACTTGGAGCCTTGAGACTGAAACTGCTTCTTCGACTGGTTGCTTGGGTTGGGTGGGTGGGAGAAACCACGACCACTAGAGTTCTTGTTGTTGGAGTTGTTGAAGTTGCTGGAGTTGTTGTATGGAGCTCGAATCATTGGAGGAGGAGGAAGCCAGAATTTCTGTTGTTTCGCAGCCAACTGAGACGATGAGGTAGAGTGAACAGCATCTCGAATTCTCTTCTTAGAAGCCTCCATCTTAAGCTGAGCTGCTTCTTGTTTCAAAGCCATATTATAGAACTTATCGAATTCGTCTGGCTCGAACAGAGTGAGAGCAAGCTGAAGTTCATCTTTGAGACCTCCACGGAACTGATAGATTTTGCTCTTAGCATCAGGAATGTCTTGCTTTGCATAACGAGCGAGGTTTTGGAACTTGACATTATACTGATAGACTGTCATGGAGCCCTGCTTGAGGTTGCGGAATTGCTCACGCATACCCTCGATAACACTTGTAGGAATGTGATGCGAGCGGAAATCCTTGCAGAAATTCTCCCATGAGATCACTTGACCCGGCCTTGAGTCTTTGTACTGCTGCCACCAGTCAGCTGCTTGATCTTTCAGTTGGAAGGCTGCAAACTTCACATAGTCATCTTCTTTCACGTTACTGCACTCAAAATGCTTCTTGATATCGGTCAGCCAATCTTCAGCATCAAGAGGGTCGACACAGTAACTGAAAGCTTTAGGATTGTTGGCCAAGAACTGGTTGAGGGTAGCATGGTGCTGCTGGAAGAAGTTGCCTTGGTTCATTGGAACGCCCTGATTAGCTTGATTAGCTTGATTAGCTTGCATCATCTGCATCATCTGCATCATCAACTGAGTGTTCTGAGCAGTAGTCTGCATAATTGCTCTCCAAGCCTCAGGCGGAGGAGGAGGGGAAGGAGGATGCTCTGGGACCTCTTCCACCTCTGGGTTGGCATTCGGAACCCTTTTCGGAGCCATCCTGTAAGAGATGACCACGAATTAGCAATTGATTGACAAAGGAATAAGTTGAATCAATGGAATGAATTGCAACAAGTCTTCACAATAATCATTCGAACAATAGAACGAATGAAAACATCCGAACAAGAGGGACGAATGAATTTTCTCAGTTAATTGATAACATCAGTCTTCACGAGAAGCCACATAGGGATCAAAATGAAAATAAAAACAACAAGATACGGACAGGAACAAACACAAGAGAGGAGTTTCGTTCTAACATCTTTGTGCTGAAAGCATATGAACGCGTTACGAAAAGGTTTTGCAATCCCCGGATCAGCATAGCCAAGGACCCTTTAAGATGCAACTCCTGATAGTAACCTCGGTCATATAACTCCTTCACTCAATGTCGAACCCCGAACTCACTAACCTGCATTCGTTGGAAGAATGCCTACGATCTACTGGATAAAACCCACCTATAGATTTCCGAAAGATTCCAGTTATGCAATCAGGTGTTGGGGATACACGGGAAGCACCGCGCAATCAACTCTAACCTACATCCAGGTGTATCCATCCTTCAACACATAACCAGTCTTTCTCGGAAACTGTGTACCTCGGACCTTCGAAAAGCATCCACTATAACAAGCTATGGCAATACTCCCGAACTACCTCCCCAGTACTGGGTGATGTCGGGGTTATCTTGCCACTGGCCGTATAGGGGAGATTTTCGATGTCGGCCGTCTTAAGTATTTAGTACTGTCGCGATATGCTTGTTACAAAGATACCCCGAAGCTCAACTCCTCGGTAACAGGAGGCATCGGGAACAATATCCTTGTCACAAGAACATCGAAACAATCCCAGAATACTCGCGGGATTCCTAAAAAAAAAATTGTGCAAATTTTGAAGATAGGAGAGACAAGATTAGACGTCAGGAGTCCTCACCAGAGAAAAAGGGGATGGGAAGCAAAGAAATCCTACCCTCCGATATAATATAGGACTCAAAAAGTTTTCAGTGTGTGCCTAGACTCAACCGTCAACGGTTCGATCAAACAGTGGGGGCTCCTAGGTCGGAGAAGGCTCTGAATACCAACTTGTAATGCCCAGGATGGAGTTATACCTCCTACGTGTCGAGGCACGACTTAAAGGCATAAGTCCATCCTAGAATGATCTCAAGTTTGGTAATCTTTGCACAACTCATGTAAAAGAGGGATAGTAAACTGAAAATAGTTGGCTTACACTCGCCACGTCACAGAAATTACAGTACAAGTCTCAAACATCATACATTAAAAACACTACAACCCTCTAAGGGCAAAAGCCAAAAGTCAAAGTACCAAACTCAGATAAATAAACCACAGGCGGATCGAATCCTAGTAAGAGACTCCACTACTGATCGTCCGGGTAGCGCACATAGTACCGACTACGCTCCTCGTCGTACTCCCAATCCAGCTCGGTGCCATCACCTGGATAGCTCACAGCTGGACCTACATCTGGTGTGTGAAGTAACTGTGAGCCACAGAGGACTCAGCAATCCCGTTCCCGCGTAACAGAACTATTTAAGCCTTTAGGTGAGGGAAGGCTGAAGAAAGAACAAGTCTGCAGCAGCAACTAGCATCTAGCTTACGCAAGTGAGAGCGAGAAGAGAAGGCATCGGCGAGAAGTGATCACGAAGTGATCCTAGCTACAAGCTCACAATCATAACCCCTCCGTGTTCAACTCCCGAATCCCTATTCGGAAATTGACAGTCACGGAACACACGCTGGTAGTGTATTAGTAACATTGTGTCAAGTTATCTACAACCGGAATTAACAAGCTCCCATCTGCCTCATAACCGCGGGCACGGCTTTCGAAAGTTCAAACCCTGCAGGGGTGTTCCAACTTGACCCATTACAAGCCCACGATCCGCGGAGTCGCAACTCCAAAGTGGGAAGACCCGAGTATCCTCGGAATCCCGTGCTCAAGATATACCGAGCTAAGGTAAGGCTAATCCAGCAAAATCCTCCCGGCGTGTCGACACCCTGATCGTAGCCGCGCGTATCTAGGTCTCAGGACACGACCGGATGGGCGATGCTACAGGTTTTTACCAGACCTTGAGTTTCCTCGAGGTGGCCCTGCAGGACCCCCGTTTCGGACCAACACTCATGTGGAGCACTGGCCCGGGGTTGTTGATTAAGAAAGAGGGTTAATAACTCCCTATGCATGTTTAGTTTGTTATTAGGCAAATAGTACCAATGTTGGGATTTGCTGGAAAAGACTTAGCTCTTAGCGGTTTATCGAGGGGGTCCCATACACCCCAACCGTGTTAGGAACGCATAATCAAGGAACATAATACCGGCTTATATGGATCCTAACGGCATGAGTGGAACAAATCACCAAGCAAAAGGCTTAGCCTTCCACCCTTGCCAATATATAGATGATTTCAATTAAAGCATTTATATAGTGTGATATAACCCAACCAAACTTCAACATGGAGCAAGCATCTTCACTTCACCTGCAACTAGCAACGCTATAAGAAGGGCTGAGCGAAGCGTACTTAGCCAAGCAACGGTTTGCATAGGTAGGGTGGTTAAACATGGCAATTGGTTACAAGTAGGAGGCTGACAAGAAGAACATGGGCATCGAGGCAAAACTATAGATCGAGACTACTAGCAATAGACAAAGATAGTAATGTTATCGGGGTTCGGTCATCTTGCCTGAAGAGAATTCGTTCGGATCGTAAGAAGGGTCCTCGTGCTCAACCTCGTTGGAAACCTCGTGCTCAACTTCGAACCCGGTCTCAGCTTCCGGCTCTAAACAAGACAAACACACCAAGCACCAATCAACACGATGCAATGCGCACTCGAAAAACATGAATGCATGATGGATGCACTAGGGATGCACATGGAGCACGTAAAACATCACTCAAGCAAAACACCTCAAAACAAGATAACAAGCTGATATTATTAATCTACACAGAAAATCACCCAAGTTTGATATAAGATTCGCTGAAATCGGAGTTACGGGCTAAAAGTTATGCCCGAAACAAGATTTGAGCGAAAACTGCAAATTACAGCAACATAGCAACTTGGGAGCTCAAAATAATTAAACTACAGCACCCAAAAGGCATGGCAAAGTACTTGAACACCAACTAGATATAAAGTACAGCAACTAGGTCCAAAGTGCACCCCCAACGGAGTCACGGATCAATAGCAATGATCTTGGACATATGGAACTTTGCAATAAAATTTTGGCAGCAGAATTTTATTGAAAGTTTGGAGCAAAAGATAAACATGCTACATCCACTCAAATGGACATGTGAGGACATGAATGGAAAGTCAACAATATATACTACAAGGAACAATCAAAATCCACCCCAAAACTATCATGCTTTTCCCTAGAACATCACACGAACATGGCATCGGAACGTTACAGATTTCAGACTTAGTGAAATTTCACTAAGTCCTAAAACAGCAACATCATCATAGCACACAAAAGAGCATGTTTAAGTCACCTCGAAACTAAACATGGCAAAGGGTAAGCACCTCATCAACATACACATGAAGGTGATCCCGAAACACACAAGCATGCTTCATAGAGGTGAACACACCGATTACAACGAGCTCAACAAGATGGCATTTCATAACAAGTGAAAACACAACATGTGAACATGGCACTTTGCAATGATGATAAAAAGGAAACAATAAATCTACCATGCAACCTATCACACACAACACGTAGTTCGTGGCAAGGCGAACACGTGGACATGTCATTTGCATCGTTTGGACAAACGAGCTAAAAGATATCACATGTCAAAGGTGGCATGAAAATAACACACAACAGCAGTTTATATCAAGATGCACTCTTGCAACAGCAAAACAAGTGTCAAGATGACATCTAACATGCATGACAACAACAGGTAAAACGTAGAGGACATCTCCACGAACATCTGGACATGCTACACGCGCAAAACGGAGCAACAGGCACAAAGTTATGCATGAACTAAAACAGCATCAGCACACAAGTTAACAGGGACTTAAAAGATTAGGGTTCCACCTAGATCAGATCTGGATCTGAGGACAAAAGAGTAGACGGGCCGGCGGTGCGGAGGGCCCAGCCGGAGGATCTGCGCGGTGCGGCGGCGGAGAACGGGCCCGGTGCGCGCGGCGGCCCAGGTGGCGCGGAGGACTGCGGCCCGACGGGCGAAGCGGCTACTGGGCCTCGGGGAGGCGAGGCCGGCCCAGCCGGAGGCACTGGGAGCCGGCGCGGCGGCGCGGCCCGGTTGCCTCGGAGGGGAGGGCCCGCCTGGCCTCGGCTGCTGCCCGGCTGGCGAACGGGCCGGGAGGAGGCGGCGAGCGCGCGGCGGCCCGGTTGCCTCGGAGGGGAGGCTGGATCGGTCGAGCGGCGTACGGGCCGGCTGATGGGCTTCCGCTGGCGAAGGATCGAAACGACGCGGCTCGGTGCGGTGAACTGGTCCCAGGGTGACGAGCCTGCCCGGTGCGGTCGAGCCTGGCTCGGTCGAGGGGGGGTACAGGCTGGCTCGGTCGCTCGACGCGCGAAGCTCCAGAAGGAGCTGGCGCCTGCGGCGTTGACCTCGTGCTCAGATCGAGGGATCCTTCGGGATCCGGAAGTTGTTTTGGATCTGAGGGAAAGAAAAGAAAAAAAAAGGAAGGGGATCTAGAGGAGGAAGAAGAAGGGGATAGGGATGCCCAAAATAGACTAGGGGGGTCTATATGTAGCAGTTTTTAGGGTTAGGAGGGGATTTAGGGGCACTAGGAGCCCTCCGATCGCGATCCAACGGATCCGATCGCGGGGATAGTTTTAAAAAGGCCTAGACGGAGATAAAAGAATGCAACAGGGGTGTTTCCGGGACACGAAGCGAAGGCACTTCGGACCCACACGGACAACGGATGGAAAAGTCAACGGAGTCCAAACGAGACGAGATTTGAGAGGCGGGTTGCACACAACAAAACAACAACACACAACACAACCTCACGGCACACCGGTAACGAAAAAAACGCCCGAACAACAAAGTAGGCCTACGGGACGTCACGGACACGTGAGGGAGCTCCGGAACACGAAACGGACAACGGGAAGGAACGCCACGAACCGGATGCAACCCACAACACAAAAGCAATGCAATGCACATGTCTACATGATATGAATGAATGCCACACACTCACACAACAAAACGACGAAAGCCCGAAAGACAAAGAACCCGAAATGGAAATAGATGAAGCCGGAGATATATTATATACCCAAAAGGGAAAATATTACATCCGGGGCATTACAGTTCCCACGTGTTCCTCGATGATCTCATCGGATGAACCACTGTGTCAAGGATTCACTTAATCCCGTATGTAATTCCCTTTGTCTATCGGTATGGTACTTGCCCGAGATTCGATCGTCGGTATACCGATACCTTGTTCAATCTCGTCATGGCAAGTATCTTTACTCGTTCTGTAACCCATCATCTCGTGACTAACTCCTTAGTCACTTTGAGCTCATGATGATGATGTCTTACCGAGTGGGCCCAGAGATACCTCTCCGTCATACGGAGTGACAAATCCCAGTCTCGGTTCGTACCAACTCAACAGACACTTTCGGAGATACCCGTTGCGTACCTTTATAGCCACCCAGTTACGTTGTGACGTTTGGCAAACCCAAAGTATTCCTTCGGTATCCGGGAGTTGCACAACCTCATGGTCTAAGGAACAGATACTTGACACTGGAAAAGCTTAAGCATTATGAACTACACGATCTTATGCTAGGCTTAGGATTGGGTCTTGTCCATCACATCATTCTCCTAATGATGTGATCCAGTTATCAATGACATCCAATGTCCATGGTCAGGAAACCGTGACCATCTGTTGATCAACGAGCTAGTAACTAGAGGCTTACTAGGGACACGTTGTGGTCTATGTATTCACACATGTATCGCTGTTTCCGTACAATACAATTCAAGCATGAATAACAGACAATTATCATGACCAAGGAAATATAATAATAATCCTTTTATTATTGCCTCTAGGGCATATTTCCAACAGTCTCCCACTTGCACTAGAGTCAATAATCTAGTTACATTGTGATGAATCGAACACCCATAGAGTTCTGGTGTTGATCATGTTTTGCTCGTGGAAGAGCTTTAGTCAACGGATCTGCGACATTCAGATCCGTATGCACTTTACAAATATCTATGTCTCCATCTTGAACATAATTCCGGATGGAGTTGAAACAGCGCTTGATGTGCTTGGTCTTCTTGTGAAACCTGGGCTCCTTGGCAATGGCAATAGCTCCAGTGTTGTCACAGAAGAGAGTCATCGGGCTTGATGCGCTTGGAATGACTCCTAGGTCGGTGATGAACTCCTTCATCCAGACTCCTTCTTGCGCTGCTTCACAAGTAGCTATGTACTCCGCTTCATCTATTCCATTTCGGGTTCTTTGTCTTTCGGGTTTTCGTCGTTTGTTGTGTGCGTGTGTGGCATTCATTCATATCATATAGTCATGTGCATCGCATTGCATTTGTGTTGTCGGTTGCATCCGGTCCAACGCGTTCCTTCCCGTTGTCCGTTTCGCGTTCCGGAGCTCCCACACGTGTCTGTGGCGTCCCGTAGGCCTACTTTGGTGTTTGGCCGTGTAACGTTACCGGTTGGCGCGAGACTTGTCGTGTGTTGTTGTTTTGGTTTGTGTAACCCGCCTGTCAAATCTCGTCGCGTTTCGAGTCCGTTTGCTACCCCATCAGTTATTCTCGTGGGCTCAAAGTGCCTCCACTTTGAGGCCCAAGACACCCCTCCAACAGCCCACTTCCCTCCTCTTGGCCCATCCTAACTCCCCTCGCGATCGGATCCGTCGGATCGCGATCGGAGGGCTCTAAAACCCCCCAAAACCCTCAAACCCTAGCACCTACCCTATATAAACATCCCCCGATGCCAATTTTGGCAGCCTACCCCCCTCCACCTACCTCTAGCCTACCTCCCCCTCAATTTCTGTGCCTGGCCAGATCCAAATCGCCACTTGGAGTCCCCTCCTCGCAAGCCAGAACCGCCGCTGTTTTTCCTTCGAAGGAAGCCGAGCCGCCGCCGCTTCTCCGCTGGATCGGGAGGAGTCCCGATCTGGTTCAGGTCAACGCTGCCCGAGCCTCTTCGGTCGCTTCAGATCGCCGCTCGGGCCTTCCCGCTCGCCCTCGTCAACCGCATCGCCTGGGTCTTCCTCCGCCGCGGGCCTCCAGGCGACCACCGCACCGCGAGCCGAGCCGGGCCTCTCCTTCGCTTCGCCCAGGCCAGCGCCACTTCGTCTGCCGCCGCGGGCCACCACTTGGGCCCCAATCCGCCCCCGAGCGGGCCGCGCCGTCCAAGCCAGGCTCCAGCGCCGCCTGGGCCGCTCTTCTCCCGAGGCCCGTCTTCACCGCCTCCACCAGCCGCCAGTTCGCCTCCATCGGGCCGGGCCCTCTCCAGCGCAAGTTCGCCAGGGAGGCCGCCGCCTCTCCTGGGCCCAGGTCGCCGCGGGCCCTCTCCTCCGCCCCGGGCCCGATCTCCTTCGCCGGGCCAGATCCACCCCTCCAGCCCGTTTTCTCAGATCTGAGAGGTTGACCCCCCAAATCCTAAGTCCCAGATTTGTTTGTGTCTGATGCAATATTAGAACTGTGATAACTTCTTGTGTGTTGATCCGTTTTGCGCAAATGACATGTCGAGACGTTCGTGGTGATTAGCACTACGATTCATTTCATTGTGCCATGCATGTTTGAGATCATCTAGATGCTTATTTTTCTGTTGCAAGAGTGCATCCCGATATAAACTGCTGCTATGTTTTGTTTTTATGCCATCTTTGCATAGTGATATCTTTTAGCTCGTTTATCCGATTGATGCAAGTGACATGTCCACGTGTTTGTCTTGCCATGCTCTACATGTTGCTTGTGTTAGGTTGCATGATAGATTTATTCTTGCCATGTATATATTCGTTGCAAAGTGCCATGTGGCTGCGATGTTGTTTAACTTGTTATGAAATGCCATCTTGTTGAGCTCATTGCTATCGTTGTGGTTATCTCCATGATGCATGCTTGTATGTTTCGAAATCACCATCATGTGTACTTTGATGTGGTGCTTACCACTTGCCATGTTTAGTTTCGAGGTGACTTAAACTTGCTCTCGTAGATGCCATGATGAAACTGCTGTTTTAACACTTAGTGGATTTTCACTAAGTCTGGAATCTGTAATGTTCCGATGCCATGTTTGCTTGCTGTTCTAGGACAATCCATGATAGTTTTGGGGTGGATCTTGATGGTTCCTTGTAGTATATATTGTTGGCTATCCATTCATGTTCTCACATGCTTATTTGAGTGGCTGTAGCATATTTAACTTTGGCTCCAAAGTTGCAATAAATTACTGCTGTCAGGATTTTGTTGTCAAGTTCAATATGTCCAAGCTTGTTGCTATTGATCCGTGGCTGCTTTGGGGGTGCACCTTTGGACTTATTTGCTGTAGGATATGTCTAGTTTATGTTCATGCTCTTTGCCATGATGTTTGAGTGCTGTAGCTTATTTATCTTGTGCTCCGAAGTTCCTATGTGGCTGTAATTTTCAGCTTTCGCATGTTTCTCGTTTCGGGCATAACTTTTAGCCCGTAGCTCCGTTTTCAGCGATTCTTTTATTAAACTTGATTTATTTTCCGTGTAGATTCATAATATCCTATTGTTGTCATGTTTTGAAGTGTTTTTCTCGAGTGCTATTTTCCGTGCTCCGTGTGCTCCCTTAGTGCATCCATCATGCATCCATCATTTTTGTGTGCGCATTGCATCTTGTTGATTTGTGCCTTGTGTGATTGTATTGTTTAGAGCCGGAAG
>LR738715.1:417875370-417929693 GCA_902687465.1 Secale cereale
TATGCTATATATACTTTAAACGGGGGCCAACACGCCCAAACATAACCTAGACGCCATATGTACCAACAAAAGATGTGTACTCAAAGTGGGCATTAATTGGGTTGGACTAATATTTAGTGGATCCTAATCGATGTGGTCTCATCATAAGGGCTTAGATGGACCAACTAACAAGGCCAGTTATTAATGGATTACGGCCCATCCATGTGGCCCATCCTAACAAGGGGTCCTAAAAGGTCGTCAACAGGCCAAAAGCTCGCTAGCCCGTGGGCCTCTAGCAGTCCGAAATAAATGTCAATTTAGTCTTGTCCCTTCTGCTTGATGGGCCAGTAAGAAGCTAGAAGGTGTTTTGGGCGAAAAGAAGCCCAATTTACGAACTAGGCTTTTAACAGGCCAAAAGCCGCTTCGGGTAGAAATTATGCCCTGGAGGACGTGGGCCGCTAATGGACCCAAAATCGGGTGGCACTGACAAAGTCCCAACTATTGTGCGGGCCGGTAACATGCCGAAAGTCAAAACGGGCTAGAAGTTGGCCCATGTATGGAATGGGCTGAGAAAAGGCTGACATTCAAAATGGGCTAGAAGTTGGCCCATGTATGGAATGGGCTAGGAAAAGGCCGAAAGTCAAAACGGGTTAGAAGTTGGCCCGACTATAGAATGGGCCGAGAAAAAGCCGAAAGACGTACCAGTGGGATATTGGTTCATATCTATAATGGGCTGCTAACAGGACAAAAGAATGTCGGGCCACAATTGATCCCAAAGACGCAGCGGGCTGTTAATGGGCTAGAAGTGACGATGGGCTGGAAATTGTGAAATCTAGAATGGGCGTTTCATGGGACGATTCTGTGTAACTCGTACGGGCCTTGGTTCTGAATGGGCCTAACACAAATAGGCTACTAATGGGTCAGCCCGCTTATTTTGATAGGCCCGACGTTTTAACCTAAATGGGCCATTGTTGGGTCGTGTCATGTGTCGACCTATCATAGGCCCGTCACGTCCATTATGGGGATGACATTTATCCCAACGCCGATCTAACACGTGGAATTTTCCGGTGAATGATAATTTTACACGTGGAAAATCCCCATTGATCTGGGCTGTTAATGGGTTATCGGATCCAAACCCGAACCCGATAGCTTAACGATGACCCGTTATGGTGGATGCCACGTGTTGGTTACCCTTTGATACATCTAAAATGTATCTGTAATTTTTGATTGTTTCATGCTATTAAATTATCTGTTTTGATGTTTTATATGCATTAATATGTTATTTTATATTAGTTTTGGGACTAACCTATTAACCCAGAGCCAAGTGCCAGTTTTTGTTTTTTCCTTCTTTTTGAGTTTCGCAGAAACGAAATATCAAACGGAGTCCAAACGGAACAAAACTTTACGAGGATTTTTCTTGGAACAAAAGACATCCAGAGGACTTGGAGTACATGCCAGGGGATCTACGAGGTGGCCACAAGGGTGGAGGGCGCGCCTTGGGGGTTAGGGCGCACCCCCTACCTTGTGGGCCCCTTGTAAACCCCTTGACCTACTTCTATCCGATGTAATCTTATTTTGCGGTGTGTTTGCCAAGATCCGATGAATTGTGGATTTATGATCAGATTATCTATGAATATTATTTGAGTCTCTTCTCATTTCTTATATGCATGATTTGGTATCTTAGTAATTCTCTTTGAACTATCGGTTTGGTTTGGCCAACTAGATTGGTTTTTCTTGCAACGGGAGAAGTGCTTTGCTTTGGGTTCAATCTTGCGGTGCTCAATCCCAGTGACAATAGGGGACATGACAGGTATTGTATTGTTGCCATCAAGGATAACAAGATGGCGTTTTCATCATATTTCTAGAGTTAATTCCGCTATATCATGTCATCTTACTTAATGCGTTACTCTGTTCTTATGAACTCAATACTCTAGATGCAGATTCGTTTCGGTCCATGTATAGAGTAACAGTAGTAGATGCAGGCAGTAGTCGGTCTACTTGAGATGGACGTGATGCCTATATTCATGATCATTGCCTTAGATATCATCATAACTTTGCGCTTTTCTATCAATTGCTTGGCAGTAACTTGTTTACCCACCGTAATATATGCTATCATGAGAGAAGCCTCTAGTGAAACCTATGGCCCCGGGTCTATTTTACATCTTATAAGTTTCAGATCTACTATTTGGCAATCTTTTACTTTCCAATCTATAAACCAAAAACCCAAAAATATTTACTTTACAAGTTATCTATCTCTATCGGATCTCACTTTTGCAAATAACCATGAATGGATTAACAACCCCTTTTTGCGTTGGGTGCAAGTTGTTTGATTATTTGTGCAGGTATTTGGCGATTTGTGCGTAATCTCCTACTGGATTGATACCTTGGTTCTCAAATTGAGGGAAATACTTACTCTACTTTGCTGCATCACTCTTTCCTCTTCGAGGGAAAAACCAACGCAAGCTCAAGAGGTAGTAGGAAGAATTTCTGGCGCCGTTGCCGGGGAGATCTACGTCAAGTCAAGACCTACCAAGTACCCTTAATTACACTCTCATCTCTCGTACTTACATTATTTGCCATTCGCCTCTCGTTTTCCACTCCCCCACTTCTAAAATGATTTTCGGAAAGATTTTCCTTTTCTTCGCCCTTCTTTCGTTCGTCTTGTTCGCTTGCTTTTGTGGTGCTATTTCACCAACCTCGTTTTTATGGCTAGTCCTCCCATCATTATTAGCACTCCCGACAATGAAGTTCTCAATTTTAAACAAAGAGAGAGGGGAAATTTAGAAGATGCTTGGTATGGAATTTGCAATGCTCAAAATAGATCTACTCGACAGAAATCTACTGTCGTTCTTCTCCGTAATTTTTATGTGGGTGTTACTCCTTGGAATAGATATGTTCTAGATACCATTACCGGAGGGAATTTCTTGGGGAGTCACACTTTTTATTCTTATAATGCCATGTTAGATTTGTTAGGGCACCACCTCTTTTAGTTAATGAAACTGCTTTAACCTTGGAACCTGTGATGCAAAGACTTGATATTATTGAAAACAAAATGACTACTATTGAGACGATTGAAATTTTAGATAAAAAGGTTCATAATCAGATTACTCAATATGGATCTAAGGTCGGGGTTACTATAAAGAATCTTAAGGAAAAAGAACCCATAGTTAACAAAAAATAGATTAAGGTTCTATTAGAATTGGCAAACTAGAAAATATTATTACCAATTTGGGTTCCGCTTTTTCCTTCGTTGAAATACTCCAACTGCTCCTCCTGCTAAGATTGCCAAATTTATTTATGTTCCTAAGAATAGGGGTGAGTCTTCTAGTCAAGAAGATCTCAAATCATTAAGTATTCACTCCAATCTTTTTAATATGATTAAGGGACCAATTACAAAGGTTGAATTTCTTGTTTTCTTGCCTAGGAGTATGATTATTGATAAAACCATAGAATCTCCTATGGAAAATAAAGGTATGCTTGAAGAATTGCATTCCAAAGATGATAATGCCTAGATCTATTCGTGTTTTATGCTTAGCTAAGGGCGTTAAACAATAGCGCTTGTTGGGAGGCAACCCAATTTTATTTTTGCTTTTTACTTTTTACTATTGTTTTTCAATAATAACACATCATTACTTCTGTAGTAAATGTGTTTTGGTGTTTTAATTAGTGTTTGAGCCAAGTAAGACCTTTGGGATGGCTTACGGTGATCTTTGACTTGATTTTGCTAAAAACAGAAACTTTTGCGCCTAGTATAGAAAATTCAATAATTCACTGGAACGTGAAAACCTTCTGAATTTTTTAAACAAAATTGATATACAAATTCCCCACATTGTCCTAATATTTCAGAATTTTTAGAGTTACAGAAGTATGCGAAGTTTTCAGATTGCTACAGACTGTTCTGTTTTTGACAGATTTTGTTTTCTATGTGTTGTTTGCTTATTTCGATGAATCTATGGCTAGTATCGGGGGGTATGAACCATGGAAAATTTGGAATAGATAGATATTACACCAATATAAAATTAGAATAAGATCACAACAGTACCTTGAGTGATTATTTACTTTGTTTTACTAACAGAGCTCACGAGTTTTCTGTTGAGTTTTGTGTTGTGAAGTTTTCAAGTTTTGGGTTGTGCAGTTTTCAAGTTTTGGGTAAGGATTCGATGGACTATGGAGTAAGGAGTGGCACAAGCCTAAGCTTGGGGATGCCCAAGGCACCCAAAGGTAAAATTCAAGTACGGCCAAGAGCTTAAGCTTGGGGATGCCCCGAGAAGGCATGGCCTCTTTCGTCTTCATCCATGGGTAACTTTACTTGAGGCTATATTTTTATTCACTACATGATATGTGTTTTGCTTGGAGTGTCTTGTATGATATGAGTCCTTGCTTTTTATTTTGTCACAATCATCCTTGCTGTACACACCTTGTATGAGATACACACTTCAATCGTGATTTATTAGAATACTCTATGTGCTTCACTTATATCTTTTGAGCTAGGCAATTTTGCTCTAGTGCTTCACTTATATCTTTGTAGAGCACGACGATGGTTTTATTTTATAGAAATTGTTGAGCTCTCTTGATTAACTTATACCATTTTGAGAGTCTCTAAAACAGCATGGTAATTAGCTTGGGTTATGAATTTAGTCCTAATATGATAGACATCCAAGGGAGGTATAATAAAAACTTCCATATGATAAGTGTGATTGTTTTGAGATATGAGGATGGTAATATTAGAATCATGCTAGTAGTAAATTGTAGCGTAGAGAAAATAATTGTGTTAAGGTTCCTGATTCCGGTAGCATGCACGTATGGTCTCCAAATGTGTAACCAAAACGAAATGCTTGTGTATTGATTGTTTACCTTTGTGTGAAGGTAGGGGGCGCGCGATGGTTAACTTTCGCCGGTGCATCAAACCACCTTATACCTTTCCTCAAAACAACCACCATACCTACCTATTATGACATTTCCATAGCCATTCTGAGATATATTGCCATGTAACTCCACCATTCCGTCTATTATGACATGCATCATCATTGTCATATTGCTTTGCATGATCATGTAGTTGACATAGTATTTGTGGCGAGGCCACCGTTCATATTTTTATACATATCACTCTTGATCATTGCACATCCCGGTACACCGCTGGAGGCACTCATATAGAGTCATATCTTTGTTCTAGTATCGAGTTGTAATATCAAGTTGTAAGTAAATAAAAGTGTGATGATCATCATTATTAGAACATTGTCCCATGTGAGGTTATCGAAAATAAAAGAGGCCAATGAAGCCCAAATAAACAAAAGAGGCCAAAGAAGCCCACCAAAAAAGAGAGGCCAAAGATCCCAAAATAAAAAAATGAGAGAAAAAGAGAGAAGGGACATGTTACTATCTTTTTTCCACACTTGTGCTTCAGAGTAGCACCATGTTCTTCATGATAGAGAGTCTCCTATGTTGTCACTTTCATATACTAGTGGGAATTTTCTTTATAGAACTTGGCTTGTATATTCCAACGATGGGCTTCCTCAAATGCCATAGGTCTTCATGAACAAGCAAGTTGATGCACAATCACTAGTTTTCTTTTGAGCTTTCATACACTTATAGCTCTAGTGCATCCGTTACATGGCAATCCCTACTCGCTCACATTGATATCAATTGATGGACATCTCCATAGTCCATTGATTTGCCGAGTTGATGTGAGACTTTCTCCCCACTTTTGTCTATTACCACCTTCTATTCCACCCATAGTGCTACATCCATGGCTCACGCTCATATATTGCGTGAAAAGTTGAAAAAGCTGAAGCGTGTTAAAAAGTATGAACCAATTGCTTGGCTAACACCGGGGTGGGCATAATTACCTTGTGTTGAGAAAGGGGGCATAATAAGACTACATGATTTTGTAGGGATAACTTTCTTAGCGATGTTATTTTTGAAGCTTAATGATTTACTATCTAGTATGCTTGAAGTATTATTGTTCTCATGTCAACATAAACTTCTGCTTAAAACATACAGATCTAAACTGTCATGCCACATTAAAGAAGAATTGCATTGATAAATATGTTAGGTAGCATTCCACATAAAAAATTCTGTTTCTATCATTTACCTACTCGAGGACGAGCATGAATTAAGCTTGGGGATGCTTGATACGTCTCCAACGTATCTATAATTTTTTTATTGTTCCATGCTATTATATTATCTGTTTTGAAAGTTTTATATGCATTGATATGCTATTTTATATTATTTTGGGGACTAACCTATTAACCTAGAGCCCAGTGCCAGTTTCCGTTTTTTCCTCGTTTTTGAGTTTCGCGGAAAAGGAATATCAAACGGAGTACAAACCGAACGACACTTTACGAGGATTTTTCTTGGACTAGAAGTCACCCAGAGGACTTGGAGTACACGCCAGGGGATCTAAGAGGTGGCCATAAGGGTGGAGGGCACGCCCCCTACCTTGTGGGCCCCTCGTAAACCCCCGGACCTACTTCTTCCGCCTATAAATTCACATATATTCCAGAAACATGAGAACATCCATCGAAACCACTTTTCCGTCACCGTAACCTTCTGTTTCAGTGAGATCCCATCTGGAGGCCTTTTCTGGTACTCTGTCAGAGGGGGATTTGACCATGGAGAGCATCTACATCAATACCATTGCCCTTTTGATGAACTATGAGTACTTTACCACAGACCTACGGGTTGATAGCTAGTAGCTAGATGGCTTCTTCTCTCTCTTTGATTCTCAATACCAGGTTCTCCTCGATGTTCTTGGAAATCTATCCGATGTAATCTTCTTTTGTGGTGTGTTTGCCAAGATCCGATGAATTGTGGATTTATAATCAGATTATCTATGAATATTATTTGAATCTCTTCTGGATTCTTATGTGCATGATTTGATATCTTAGTAATTCTCTTCGAACTATCGGTTTGGTTTGGCCAACTAGATTGGTTTTTCTTGCAATGGGAGAAGTGCTTTGCTTTCGGTTCAATCTTGCGGTGCTCAATCCCAATGAAAGTAGGGGACATGACACATATTCTATTGTTGCCATCAAGGATAACAAGATGGGGGTTTCATCATATTGCTTGAGTTAATTCCGCTGCATCATGTCATCTTACTTAATGCGTTACTCCGTTCTTATGAACTTAATACTCTAGATGCAGAATCATTTCGGTCGATGTGTGGAGTAATAGTAGTAGATGTAGGCACGAGTCAGTCTACTTGACACGGACGTGATGCGTATATTCATGATCATTTCCTTAGATATCGTCATAACTTTGCGCTTTTCTATCAATTGCTTGGTAGTAATTTGTTTACTCATCGTAATATTTGCTATCATGAGAGAAGCCTCTTGTGAAACCTATGCCCCCCAGGTCTATTTTACATCTTATAAGTTTCAGATCTACTATTTGGCAATCTTTTACTTTCCAATCTATAAACCAAAATCCCAAAAATATTTATTTTACAAGTTATCTATCTCTATAGGATCTCACTTTTGCAAATAACCGTGAAGGGATTGACAACCCCTTTTTGCATTGGGTGCAAGTTGTTTGATTGTTTGTGAAGGTATTTGGCGATTTGTGTGTAATCTCCTACTGGATTGATACCTTGGTTCTCAAACTGAGGGAAATACTTACTCTACTTTGCCGCATCACCCTTTCCTCTTCAAGGAGAAAACCAACGCAAGCTCAAGAGGTAGCACCCTTGACGAAAACACTCCCATGACGCGCCATTTATCGTCATGGAAGTGGGCACTTCTGTGATGATATTTTTGGTACTGTCATGGAACACTTCTACGATATCACATGTATGACTACCTTGATTCTGTCATAAAATCATCATAGATGTACATGCATGACAGAAAACATGACCTACTTTGACAAAGACGTATCATCATAGAAGTGTTTTTTGTATTGAGTGTTTAATTCTTTGTCCATTCACCACCTTCGGGTTAATACCTTCGACATTATTAATCTTGATAGCTCCAGAGCGATAAACCACTTCTATAATATATGGTCCTTCCCATTTAGAAAGAAGTTTTCCTACAAAAATTCTAAAATAAGAGTTGTACAAAAGAACATATTCTCCAACTTTGAATTCCCGCTTCTGGATTCTTTTGTCATGCCATCTTGTAAGTTTTTCCTTACATTATTTGGAATTTTCATAAGCTTGGGTTCTCCAATCATCTAGTGAGCTAATATCAAATAACCTCTTTTCACCGGCAAGTTTGAAATCATAGTTGAGTTATTTAATTACCCAATACGCTTTATGTTCTAACTCTAGAGGCAAATGACAAGATTTTCCATACACAATTTTATATGGAGACATACCCACAGGATTTTTGTAAGCTGTTTTGTAAGACCAAAGTGCATCGTCTAATTTCTTAGACCAATTCTTTCGGGACCTATTGACCATTTTTTGTAATATTAATTTTATTTCTCTATTGATGAGTTCTACTTGACCACTAGATTGAGGATGACAGGCTGATGCAATTCTATGGTTAACATCATATTTAGCAAGCATTTTACGGAAAGCACCGTGAATAAAGTGTGAACCACCATCAGTCATTAGATATCTAGGGACTCCAAACCTTAGGAAAATAACTTCTTTTAGGGTTTTAATGGAGGTGTTATGATCATCACTACTAGTTGGAATAGCTTCTACCAACATAGTAACATAATTAACAGCAACCAAAATATGAGTATACCCATTAGAGGAAGGAAAAGGTCCCATATAATCAAAACCCCAAACATCAAATCGTCCAACAACAAGTGAATAATTCATAGGCATTTCCTGACTCTTACCAATATTACCAATTCTTTGACATTCATCACAAGATAAGACAAACTTACGTGCATCCTTAAAGAGAGTAGACCAATAAAAATTAGATTGCAATACCTTGTGAGACGTTCTTTCCCCTGCATGATGTCCTCCATAGGCTTTGGAGTGACATTTCTGTAGGATTTGTTCCTATTCATGCTTCGATACACAACGTCTAATAATACCATCTACTCCTTCTTTATAAAGATATGGGTCATCCCAAAAGTAATATCTTAAATCATAGAAGATTTTTTTCTTTTGTTGGTACGTGAAACTAGGTGGTATATATTTAGCCACAATGTAATTAGCATAGTCAGCAAACCAAGGAGTGTTATGAGAAACACTTATTGCAGCTAATTGTTCATCAGGAAAGCTATCATCAATAGGTAGTAGGTCATCAAGAATATTTTCTAACCTAGACAAGTTATCAGCTACGGGGTTTTCAGCTCCTTTCCTATCAGTGATATATAAGTCAAATTCTTGTAATAAGAGAACCCACATAATAAGTCTAGGTTTAGCATCTTTCTTTTCTATAAGATATTTTATAGAAGCATGATCAGTGTGAACAATTACTTTGGAATCAACAATGTAAGATCTGAATTTATCACAAGCAAACACAACTGCTAAAAATTCTTTTTCAATAGTAGCATAATTTCTTTGGGCACTGTCTAGAGTTTTGCTGGCATAATGGATAACATTTAACTTCTTATCAACTCTTTGTCCTAGAACAACAGCAACAACATAATCAAGGAAACATCCAATAAAAGATTAGTAAGAGTCCTAGAAATTTTAGAGAAGTCTTTAATAAACCTCCTATAAAAACCAACATGACCAAGGAAACTACGAATACCTTTAATATCTATAGGACATGACATTTTCTCAATTGCATTAACTTTATCCACCTCAATACCTTTTTCAGAAATTATATGCCCGAAGACAATACCTTCATTTACCATAAAGTGGCACTTCTCCCAATTCAAGACAAGATTAGTTTGCTCACATATCTGCAAAACTCGATCAATGTTGCTTAAGCAATCATCAAAAGAAGTTCCGTAAACGGAGAAATCATCCATGAAAACCTCAACAATTTTTTCACAGAAATCATAGAATATAGTAGGCATACATCTTTGAAAGGTAGTGCATTGCATAAACCAAAAGGTATACGTCTATAAGCATAGGTTCCAAACGGACAAGTAAAGGTGGTTTTCTCTTGATCGGGTTGTGATACATGTATTTGAGAGAAACCAGAATATCCATCAGGAAAGCAAAAGCGCGTGTGCTTAGATAATCTTTCTAAGATTTGATCAGTAAAAGGCAGAGGGTAATGATTTTTCTAGTAGCTTTATTTAATTTTCTAAAATCAATTACCATTCTATAGCCAGTAACAATTAGTCGTGGGATAAGTTCATTTTTATCATTAGGAACAACAGTGATACCACTCTTCTTAGGGACACAATGAATAGGACTTACCCATCTACTATCAGCTATGGGATATATTATACCAGCTTCTAGAAGTTTTAGTATTTCAGTTCTTACTACTTCTTTCATCTTAGGAATCAAATGTCGTTGTAGATCAACAATGGGTTTAGCATTAGGTTCCATATTGATCTTGTGCTGACAGAGAGTGGGACTAATGCCCTTAAGATCATCAAGAGTATATCCAATAGCAGCACGGTGCTTCCACAAAGTTTTTAGTAATCTTTCTTCTTCATGATCTAAAAGGTTAGGACTAACAATAACATGATATATATTTTTATCATCAAGATAAGCATATTTCAATGTGTGAGTCAATTGCTTTGATTCAAACACAAGATCACCTTTAGGTGGAGGAGGACCTCCAAGAGTTTCAATAGGAAAATTGTGTTTTAGGATAGGTTGTTGTTCAAGAATATTTTATCTATTTCAATTCTTTCATGCAAGTGCATATCATTTTCATGGTCTAGCAAATATTGTTCTAGTGGATCAGTAGCTGGCACGACAATAGAAGCAAGACCAATTATTTCATCTTTGCTACATAATTCTTCATTACATGGTTGCCTACTAAACTTGGAAAATTAAACTCATGAGATACATCACCAAAACTAACACTAACAGTCTTTTTTTCAATCTATCTTAGCATTCACAATGTTCAAGAAAGGTCTACCAAAGATAATGGGACAGAAGTCATCTTGTGGGGAACCAAGAACTAGAAAATCACTAGGATATTTTTTTCCCACACAAGACTTTGACATCTCTAACGATCCCAAGTGGTGTGTTGGTGTCTCGGTTTGCAATTTTAATAGTAACATCGATGTTTTCTATTTCAACGGGTGATATGTCATTCATAATTTCTTGGTATAAAGTAAAAGGAATAACGCTCACACTAGCACCCAAATCACATAAGCCATGATAGCAATGATCTCCAATGTTAACTGAGACAACATGCATGCCAACTATAGGTCTATGTTTATATTTTCATCAGGTTTGGCAATTTTAGCAGCTTCGCCGACGAAATAAATAACATGCCCATCAATATTATCGTCCAAGAGATCTTTAACCATAGCAACACTAGGTTCTACTTTTTGTTCAGGGGGTTTAGGTGCTTCAATATTACTTTTGCGAACCATGACTGAAACCTTAGCATGTTCCTTTATCCTAACAGGGAAATGTGGGTTTTCAATATAAGCACTAACACAACTGGATCAACAATGTAAATGATAGTTTCATCCTTAGCTATTATCGGTTCTTTAATTTCTCTTTTAATAGGGGGATGATATTTGAACCACTTCTCCTTAGGGAGATCAACATGAGTAGCAAATTATTCACGGAAAGATGCTACTATCTCAGAGTCAAGTCCATATTTAGTGCTAAACTTTTGAAAGACATCGATATTCATAAAATATTTAGCACAATCAAACTCAAGCTTAATACCTGACTCTTTACCTACGTCGAGTTCCCAATCTTCAGAGCTGTGTTTAATACTTTCCAAGAGATCCCACTTGAATTCAATAGATTTCTTCATAAAAGAACCAGTACAAGAAGTATCAAGGATGGATCGATCATTACAAGAAAGCCGAGCATAAAAATTCTGAATGATAATTTCTCTAGAGAGCTCATAGTTGGGGCATGAATATAACATTGACTGAAGCCTCCCCCAAGCTAGAGCGATACATTACCCTTCACGAGGCCAAAAATTATATATATAATTCCGATCACGATGAAGTAGATGTATAGGATTGTTTTTGGGTGAAATTCCAATTTTAATCGCTTCCAGCTCCAAGATCCAATATCATTGCATAGCCTATACCATGGCAATGCTTTTCCATTCAAACATAAAGGGAAAACCTTATTCTTAGTTTCAACTCCGGGTAAACCTGCAAGCTTAAGTAATCCACAAATTTCATCCTCATATATCAAGTGCGTATCAGGATGTTCAGTTCCATCTGCTGCATAAGGATTAGCTAGCAGATTTTCTATCATACCCAAAGGAATTTCATAACCAATATTTTCAGTAGGTGTAGTAGGTTGAGGGCCAACTAATTGTTCTTCCAGTCGGGGTGAAGATACCCCGAACAAACCCCTCAAAGGATTGTTCTCCATAGTGACAAGTGACAATAAATTTTCAGCATGTGGTATAAGTTTTTCCTTACCGATTTACAATTTCCAAGAGCGCTTCACTCCCCGGCACGGCGCTAGAAAAGAGTCTTGATGACCCACAAGTACATGGGGTCAATAGTAGTCCTTTCAATAAGTAAGAATGTCAAACCCAGCGAGGAGCAGAAGGAAATGACAAGCGGTTTTCAGCAAGGTAATGTCCGCAAGCACTGAAATTGTCGGTAACAGGTAGTTTGATAGCAAGATAATTTAACGAGCAAGTAACGGTAATGGTAAATAAAGTGCATCAAGGTAGCCCAATCCTTTTGTGGCAAAGGACATGCCAAAACGGTGTCTTATAATAAGCAAAGCGTTCTTGAGTGTACACGGGAATCCCATCTAGTCACTTTCATCATGTTGGTTTGGTTTGCATTCACTACTTTGATAATTTGATATGTGGGTGGACCAGTGCTTGGCTGTTGTTCTTACTTGAAAAACCCTCCCACTTATTATTAACCCCCTCGCAAGCATCCATAACTACGAGAAAAATATTACGATAAAATCTAACCATAGCATTAAACATATGGATCCAAATTAGTCCCTTACGGAGTAGCGCATAAACTAGGGTTTAAGCTTCTGTCACTCTAGCAACCCATCATCTAATAACTACTCCACAATGCATTCCCTTAGGCTCATAGATGGTGAAGTTCCATATAGTCGACGTTCACATGACACCACTAAGGGAATCACAACATACATATCATCAAAATATCGAACACATATCAAGTTCATGTGATTTCTTGCAACATGATTTATCCCATGACCTCAAGAACAAAAGTAACTACTCACAAATGATATTCATGCTCAAGATCAGAGGGGTGTTAAATAGCATAATGGATCTAAATATATAATCTTCCACCAAATAAACCATATAGTAATCAACTACAAGATGTAATCAACACTACTAGTCACCCATAGATACCAATATGAGGTTCCGGTACAAAGATTGAACACAAGAGATGAACTAGGGTTTGAGAGGAGATGGTGATGTTGAACATGTTGATGGAAATTGGCCTCCCAAAGATAAGAGAGTTGTTGGTGATGATGATGGCGTCGATTTCACCCTCTGGCAGGGAAGTTCCCCCGGTGGAATCGCTCCGCTAGAGGGCAAAAGTGCTCCTACCCAAGTTCCGCCTCGAATGGTGGTGTTCCGTCCTGAAAATCCTCTACTTGTTTTTTCAAGGTCAAAAGACATTATATACCAGAAGATGGGCATCGGAGGTGGACCGGGCTGGCCACAACCCATCAGCGCGCACCTGGGGGGCCTGGCGCGCCCTGGTGTCTTGTGGTCACCAGGTGGCCCCCCTCCAATAGTTATTTGCTCCAATATTTTTTTACATATTCCAAAATAATTCTCCATAAATTTTCAGCTTATTTGGAGATGTGCAGAATAGGTGTCTTGACATAGCTTTTTCAGGTCCAGAATTCCAGCTGTCGGTATTCTCCCTCTTTGTGTAAACCTTGCATATTATGAGAGAAAAGGCATTAGAATTACTCCATGCAACATTATTATGCATAAAAACATCTATCTATTATATATAAAAAGTGATTAACGGGCTAACAAAAAAATAGACTAAGAAATCCCACAATAATCAGAATCATCTAGTTATTAATTAAATTGATCAGGCAAGCATAGCCAATGGATCTCCAACGTAGTCTATTTATACTAAATCGTTCAAAAAATAAAAGATAAAACAATGAATCACCAATGCACTTTATAAGTTGCCTTCTTTGTAAGGCTGGGCCATCAAACCTTCCATGTAAGGCACATTTAGTTTCTCCCCTGTCACTCCCCTAAAATAATCTCCCTTCCACGGCGGCGCCTAGGGTCCTTTTCTACTCGATCGATCTTCTGATCAGATTTGAGTCCTGAGGAGGTTACAATTTGATCCTAGGAAGAGCTGATTTACTAGAGTTCATCTATCATCACGCCTTTTTTCGCTGATGGGGTTCATCTGTTGCGCTGAAGCTAGGGTTCTGCGGCTATGGATGTCGGTGCAACGAACCTTTGTGTTCATTACCTGTACCATACACAGGCGCAACGGCCTTGCCATGCTCAGTGACAACGTGTGTGGCGAGGCCAATCTAGAAGAGAAACTCTTTAAGAGATAAAGGAGCGGATCAAGAGGACCAAGATAAGTCAAGGCAACAAGGTTTCATCTTGGGGAGGCCTCCCTTGTCGGGCAGGATAGCCTGGCCAGGTCGAGACCGCCCCAAGAGCCAGTCCAAAATTTCCCCGGCATGCTTGCAAGGGCCGCTGAAGGGCAGGTTTCTCCCGCCAAGACACCACCGCTCCACCACATCGAGACGCAGGCCAGCCGTCAGTGCGGTGTCGAGCTCTCAGATGAATAAGTGGCTCCCACTAAGCACGTGGTAGCCACTTGGAAGACAAGTCACCTCCAAATGACACCCGTCCGGAGGCGTGTCCAATTGATAAGCAAAGCGATGGATAAGCGGCGTGGCTGGCTTGCTGGGCTGCATACTCAGCGCGACACCTATCAGTGCATTTAATGCACTTTGTCCTAGCTGCCAGAGTTAGGTATGATAGCACCGCTAGCTATCTAATCAACCAACAGTGACTGTTTGCCACTTTGGATGCCCCTTTAACTATAAAAAGAGGCCCAAGGCGAACTAGAAAAGGATTCGAACCCTCACGTACTTGTACGCGCGTAGCTTCTCTCCCTGAGGCCGCCTTGCGGGGCACGAGTGCTACGTTGCTTTTGGGTTCTCCCATCAATCCCACCAAAGCAGGAGTAGGGTTTTACGCCTCACGGCGGCCCGAACCTGGGTAAATATTTCCAGTGTCACCGTCGCACCGCTGTTTTGCAACTTGTGCAACGTGATCCCCCCCGCCGAACCACAAAAGGGGCCAATGGCCCCATAGGTGATTGTGTTTCCCCACGACATCTTTGGCGCGCCAGGTAGGGGCGTCACTTGTGCGAACCTGAAGTTACAAGCAGTGCGCCGATCTGCATCATCATCTTCTTCGCCAATGGTTTTGTCATCCATGGCGCCCAAAAAGAAGTCTGGTGCGACAGCTCACCCATCAACGTAGAAGGCCCCTTCGCACACAGCCGCGAACGCTACAGGCGCTGTGGCCACATCTGGGCAAGCAGGGGCGGCGGGAGACACAACCAGCGCGGGCGGCGTTGTTATTGTGTCCCCCGTGGTCGAAGCTGGAGCTAAAGCCGCCGGTGGAGAGCAACATCAACAATGTCCAAACGACCGACACCCACAAGGCGCGGACGGAGAAAACCTTCCACCTCCACCACCTCGCCGCGCTAGCGGGCGCAGCCGCAGCAACAACGCCCATTCCGGCGCAAGACGCAACCCTCCAGTGGCGCCAGTGACTCGTGCGGCTACTGGACACATGCCTTGCCCGGAACAAGGCGAGTAAGACAGGGCACCGAACGGGGCCGCCAACTCCCGAGCACGCCCTACCCATCGCCTGACCACCTTAGCGACCGGTTCACAGCGACAAGACCACGCCAGTGCTCCCCTAGTGCCACCAGGGGTCGAGCTGCGTGGCAGTACGCCTTGACAACCATGCCGTGCTCCGCCATGGAAGCCATGGCGCAGGCCCAACTCCGGCTGAGATTCCCACCAGCGCCCGATCAGATGGATGAATGGAGAGCCACCATCCAGAGCCTGATCGACTTCGGTGAAGTTGAGAGATCCCAGTAGGCAGGGCCGTCGCGACGCCCGCAAGCTACAATAGCGGCACGAGCAGCTGGCTAGGCTGGGGGAGCTACGCATACGGTACAATCCCCTCCGCGGCAGCAGGCTCAAGGGAACCAGTGAGACCAACCCGGCCACGAAGCTGACGAAGCATTGATGGCCTCATCCGGTCCGCGGGCCCGTCAAGATCAACGGTGAGTTCTAGAAGACCGACGACGGGAAGATCCGTGCGTCACCATAGAGTGCCGACGAGAAACCCACCGCCAATCGGATAGGCGCAACGGCCCAGACATCGAGGAACCTGCGCCCAGTGATGGCGGGTACCTACCTTTCGAGGTTGGATGCCCCGCCTTCACTCGCGAGCTGCGACAAGTCCACTGGCTGTCCTCCTGTGTCTTTAAACCAGAGCTGCCCGTGAAATATGACGGAAAACTGAACCTGACAGTGCTTTTGAGAATCTACACGATTACTGTCCAAGCTGCCGGCACAAGGGACGAAAGGGTGTTCCCCAACTACTTCCCTTTGGCATTCAAGCCAAACGTGAGGTCATGGCTGATGCACCTACCAGAGAACTCCATTTCATCTTGGGCTAACTTGTGCAATGAGTTTTTTGGTGCCTTCGCGGGCGGCCATCAAGAGCCTGGACGACTCAACGACTTGCAAGTTCTTGCCCAGAAGGAAGGAGAGAGTTTGAGAAAGTATATGCAGAAGTTCAGCAGAGTGCACCGCAACATTCCAGATATACACCTGGTAGCTATGATCGCGCGTTCCACTCGAACATGCACAACAGAAGGATATGTTCCAAGATGAACATCCGACTTCCCAAGACTATCAGTGAGTTGTATACCTTGGTGGACAAATGCGCTCGAGCTGAAGAGGGAAGGCAACTTCCCGGAGAGGAGGATGGAGTCGAAGTCGATTCAGACGACGGTGACGAGGCTGCTGGATCGAAGAAGAAGGGCCAAAAGCGCAAAAATAAATGCAAGGAGAAATTAGTACTGGCCATCAAAGGCTCTAGTAACCCTAGTACCGGCAAGAAGGCCAAACCGACGCCCCCGGCAAGGAAGATGCTCCGTGCACTAATTGTCGGGAGGCTGCGATGGCAGAGAAGGCTGGGAAGTCCGACGGGCTGTACTGCAAGATCCACCGCACTAAGGGTCGTGATCTCTAAGAATGTCACTAGGTTGAGCAACTTGTTAAGAAGCAAAATGTTGAGTACAAGAAGTGCGATAATGAGAGAGACCAAGAAGGTGCTGCCGAGAAGGGTCGTGGTGGCAAAGGAGGCCTCTGCGGCAAGGCCCCACAGCAAAAGGAAAAGCCTGCCAGAGGCCGAGAGAAGAACGAAGGGAACGAGGACAGTGATGAGGGGGATGAAGAAGAGACCAATGAGCATGAGTTCCAGAAAGCAATGGATGCCATGTACATTGATGGGGGTGCATCCCTGCACTCCTCTTATTGTCAGCTCAAGCAGTGGGCACGAGAGGTCAATGCCATGGAACCAGCTGTAGATTCTCGGAAGCCACGAAAGTGGTCCCACGCGCCTATCATCTTTCACGAAGAGGATCACCCCGACCGCACCAATGCGTTAGGGTGTCTACCGTTGTTGGTCTCACCAACAATACACAACCTCAAGGACACAAAGATGCTAGTTGATAGTGGGGCCAGGTTGAATCTGATCTCCCCTGAAGTGGTCAGTAAGCTACATATCCCCGAAGAAGAGCTCAAGGTTACTGGCACGTTCCAAAGGATCAACCCCAGCAGAAGCCGGCCTAAGGGAAAGGTTACGTTGCCGGTAACATTTGGCAAGGAACCGAATTACCGAACTGAGAGGGTTGTTTTCGATGTTTTATATTTCCCTCTACCTTACAATGGAATCCTTGGCCGCCCAGCTCTGGCGAAGTTCATGGAAGCATCCCACTATGCCTACAATATTTTGAAGATGCGAGGGCCGATTGCCGTCATTTCCATACCGTTAGACAAGAAAGATGATGTTATCTGTGTGGATAAGATGTACAGAGACGCGGTAGCTGCTGAAGTTGTTGAAGCTGCGACTCCTACCGTGAAGACAGCTAAGAAAATGAAAGCTAGCAGGGACACTGGCAAGGAGTCCTGGAAGCACGCCTCTCCGGAGTGCGCTGCTCCTGTCGATGACCCGCCGGAGAGTTCCACTAGCAAGAGATCCAATGTTGCTTCCCCCGTTGTAAAGAAGGTCCCGACAAGGCACGATGGCACTGACGGTACGTTCACCATCAATGCCACCCTTCATGACAAATAGGAAAGCGCGCTCGTTGCCTTCCTGCAGGTGAATGTTGATGTCTTTGCCTGGCAACCATCTGACATCCCCAGCGTTCCCAAGGAGGTAATCGAGCACCACCTTGTTGTCTGCCCTCATGCCCGGCCCGTCAAGCAAAAGGTCAGTAAGTAGGTTTGGAGTGGCAACAGTTTATTGCCGAAGAGATCAAGAAGCTTGAGGCAGCTGGTTTGGTCAGAGGAGTGTTGCATCCAATGTGGTTGGCGAACCCGGTCGTAGTGCGCAAGACGAATGGGAAATGGAGGCTCTGCATAGATTTTATAGATCTAAATAAAGCATGCCTGAAGGACCCATTCCCCTTGCCGCACATCGATCAGGTTGTGGACTCCACATCAGGGTGTGATTTGCTTTCCTTTTTGGATGCATACTCCGGGTACCACCAGATATTCATGTCCAAGGAATACGAAGAGAAGAACACATTCGTAAGCCCATGTGGCACATACTGCTTTGTGCGGATGCCATTCGGATTGAAGAGCGATGGATCCACCTTTGCGAGAGCAGTGCAGATCGGTTATGAACCCCAGTTGCATAGGAATGTTGAAGCTTACATGGATGGCATCCTGGTCAAGACCAAGGACAGAGCAGCACTCATTCAGGACTTGGAAGAGACATTTTCCAACCTGCGCAAGATCAGCCTCAAGCTAAACCCTGAGAAGTGTGTGTTCGGCGTCCCCTCCGGCAAGCTACTTGGTTTATTTGTGTCCTACCGGGGGATAGAAGCCAACCCCGACAAGATCCGGGCGACTGAGCAGATTCAAGCACCCAGGACTATCAAGGATGTGAGACGCCTGATTGGATGCGTTGCCGCACTGAGCAGGTACATTTCAAAGTGTGCTGAGTAGGCCTTGCCCTTCTTTAAAATCTTGAAGAAGGCGGGAACGATGAAGTGGACCCCAGAAGTAGAAGCAGCGCTACAAGACCTAAAGACATACCTTTCCTCTATTCCTACATTGGTTGCTCCTAAACCCCAAGATTCGTTACTGCTATACCTGGTGGCAACGTATGAAGTGGTTAGTGCAACACTGGTGGCACAGAGAGAAACAGATGTAGAGGCCGCTGCAGCTTTTGTTCATTGCGAGAGCAGGACCGAGCTCGTCATGGCCGGATCAAGC
Source organism: Secale cereale (assembly GCA_902687465.1). Lineage (NCBI taxonomy): Eukaryota > Viridiplantae > Streptophyta > Magnoliopsida > Poales > Poaceae > Secale > Secale cereale. The sequence continues at coordinate 417,894,884 of LR738715.1, forward strand.
GCCGATCAGGAGAAGGAAGAGCAAGTTAGCGAAAGCAATTCCAAGACCCTGGCAAGGAAGAAAGTGGTACAACGACCCATATACTTTATCAGCTCCCTATTACAAGGGGTCTAGATCAAGGTATTCTGGAGTCCAAAAGCTGATCTTTGTCCTTGTTATGGCCTCGAGGAAGTTGCGCCACTAGCTACTTCCAAGCCCACGAGATCACGGTGGTCACTCGTTTTCCGCTTCAGCGTATATTGAGGAACCCTGAAGCCACAGGCAGGACCGTCGAGTGGGCACTGGAGTTGTCAAGCTTTGTCCTAAGATATGAAAGCACGTCAACCATTCAGAGCAGAGCATTGGCATAATTTATTGTAGAATGGATGCTAACCCCAGACGAAGAAATTCCAGAAACAACGATCCTCGACAAGGAAGCGCCTCAGGAATGGATCATGTACTTTGACGGTCCGTTCTCGCTGCAAGGCGCTGGGGCTGGAGTGCTCCTTGTTGCACCCACGGGAGAGCACCTCAAATACGTGGTTTAGATGCACTTCCCCCGCGAGAAAGCCACCAATAACACCGTCGAGTATGAGGGGCTCCTTGCCGGACTCATGATCGCGGTGGAGTTGGGAATTAGGAAGCTGATCGTTCATGGGTACTCACAACTCGTGGTGAGACAAGTCAATAAGGATTACCAGAGCCCATTGATGGAAGCATACGTAGAGGAAGTGAGAAAGATGGAGGAGCATTTCAAGGGATTACAAACAGAGCATGTGCTGCGTGCGGAAAACAACATTGGTGATCATCTGTCGAAATGCGCTGCACAAAAGCTTCCCGTGGAACCGGGAACCTTTGTCTTGCACCTGACTCAACCATCCATATCCCCTTCGATGATGGCCAAAAAAAGGAGAAAAATGGACTCCAGCAAACATCTCCAGGCAGAGCTTCCTGAAGCCCCCAGTAGAGAAGTTGTCGGCAATGACCTTGCTTCACTTGGTGAGCAGCATCCTCCTGCCGGACCAGCTGTTCCGATGGTCAAGGTAAGCGCTCCCATGAACGAGGAAGTACCATTTGTCCTTGTTGCCATGCCCCAGGCTCCAACTTGGGCATGACACCTCGTCCACTACCTCCAAACAGGATAACTTCCCGAAGAGCAAGAAGAAGCCGAAAGAGTAGCCCGGAGGGCCAGCATGTATCAATTCGTCAATGACACATTATATAGAAGGAGACCCAACGGTGCGAATTAAGGTGCATCTGCCAAGAAGAGGGGTAGGAACTTTTGGCAAAAATACACAAAGGTGTGTGCGGCTCTCACATTGGATCAAGAGCCTTGGTAGGAAAAGCTTACCGGCAAGGTTTCTTCTGGCCCACGTCCCTCCAAGATGCGATCGAGGTAGTCACTAAATGTGAAGCCTACCAGTTCCACTCCAAGAACATTCATCAACTGGCTCAAGTCCTCCAGACAATTCCTTCGTCCTGGCCCTTCTCGGTCTGGGGGCTCGACATCTTGGGCCCCTTTCCCCGCTCGATCGGTGGCTTTGAATTCTTGTACGTTGCAGTCGACAAGTTTACAAAGTGGCCAGAAGTGGAACCAGTGAGGAAGGTAACCACACAGTCTGCCATCATGTTCTTGAAGGGATTGGTGTGTCGATTTGGAGTCCCCGCTAGGGTGATCACAGATAATGGCACCCAATTCACAAGTCGCGCCTTCATGCAATACGTTCAAGCCCTAGTAAGCAAGGTCTCATTTGCCTCCATTGCCCATCCCCTGAGCAATGGACAAGCTGAGAGGATGAACGCTGAAGTGCTGCTTGGGCTCAAGACAAGAACTTTTGATAAGCTACAAAGGTGCGGCAGACGTTGGACCGATGAGCTGCCGGTGGTTCTTTTGTCCCTCTGTACGACACCAAATCGAGCTACTGGCCGGACTCCCTTCTCCCTAGTTTATGGGGCAGAAGCAGTGATCCCCATGGAACTCATATACGGGTCACCTCGAGTACTTGCCTACGATGAAGTAGCGTAGGAGCAGCACCATAAAGACGATGATGTGCTCCTCGAGGAGGATCGTCTCCGGGCTACTGTGCGTGCTGCACGCTACCAGTAGGCCTTGTGCTGCTATCATAGCCGCAAGGTTCACGCCCGGAGCCTTGAGGAAGGTGACCTTGTCCTTAGGCGTGTTCAGTCCGCCAAGGGTTCCAACAAGTTGAGGCCGAAGTGGGAAGGCCCTTACCGGGTAGTACGAGTCACCAGACCTGGTGCAGTCCGTCTGGAGACCGAAGATGGCATCAAAATGCAAAACTCATGGAATATTGAGCATCTTCGTAAGTTATACCAGTAAGGCACGGTTGCCGGGCTCAGCCCCAGCAACCACCCTTTTGTACAAGCATAGTCGATGCGCAGGTAACCCTTTGTACAAAGCCAGGCGTAGACCCTGTGCAAAGATAATGAAGTGTTGGCGCCCTAAAAACAACCTGCATGCATGATTAGATTAAGTTGACGTGATAATGTAGAGAGGGTCATATGCTGTTATGGTTTCCTTCTGTGTTAAGAATAGGGCGCTCCTTGCCGCGGATCCAGATCCCAAAAAGGAGGTGTGGAAACAAGCGGGCATGCCGATCCCCGACAGATGATCAGCTAAGGTCTCTCTGAAATATCCATCATGCTCTTCTGTAAGGAAGGATACTTGTACGTAGGGAAAACCTCGTCACCTTCGAAAAATTTGTGCTCCCACCTTTCGACTCGAAGTCTGCTTCGGTCAAGGCGATCGCATTGGCATTTGGAAGAAAAGGGCTTGACGGGGGGCTGGCTCCTTCCCTCACTCCTAAGCCCGCTAGGCTTGGCCTCGCGGCAATAATGGGAAGGACCGGCAAGATAGCTTGCCGGGGAATCTTGTTTACGTGAAAGTATAGAGGAATCCCTCCTCTGCATGGATGTAATACATGCACAAGTACCCGGCAAACATGTTCTTCTTCATTAATACGAGCAAGTATGAACCTTACATAGTACAAATATGGATGAAAGAGATTACATGTTTAAAACTAAAGTTTGGCTAAAGCCTACATGTTTTAGACTAAAAAAAGATAAGTGCCCTATAATCCCTTTCTTGTCCCTCTTCTCTTAGGTGCCACCGAAGGGGATGGAGAGGGCAAAAGGAGCGCCTGGCTGGGATTCGACGCCTTCCCGCTGGGGCCAGAGGGATGCGTCCTCTTGGGAGAGCTAGAAGGCCCCTACCTCCGGCCAAGGCAGACGAAGCCGGCAGGGAGGAAGAAGACGGAGAGCGGGTGCACATGGGGGCGTTGCCGGGACGTGGCCGGTGATGATGATGCTGTCAAAGACCGCGACATGTCGAAGCTTCCATCTCCGTTCTTGATGCGTCATGGGTCGCCACCACCGCTATCTTTCTTATCACAACCACCCAGCGAGGTGCCTCCACCGTCATTCCGGCCACCAACATGGTGACCGAGGAGAAGGCCAAACCTATCGAAGAATATCTAAAGAGAGCATGGCCGTCTCCACCGGTCTGGAGCATAGGAGACGCCCTTCCTTAAAGAAACACACATGAGATAGAACCCCGCACCCGTGTGCATGACGTGAAGTGCTATGGGCGGAAAACTCCACCGCAACACGCGGCGAACCATCGCTGCAACCATGCGCGTGCAGCCAACGGCTGATCGGATGATTTTTCTCCATCACCCCGAAGGAAGACCATAGGAACTGCGGACGGCCACGACGCCACATTCCCACCCGGAAGATCAACATGCATCACCTACGTGGAGCTCCACCCGGACTGGGGTAGCGGGCGACGCGGCAAAAAACGCGTCACCGCGGTTGTTCCAGACGTAGCCACCGCGTCGCCCGCTCCCCCGTCCGATATCCTCTCCGCCAACACTTGGCCCATGACCTCTAACCCAGGTCGGAGACTGGGTACAAGCGCAGAGAAGAGGCCCTGCCATGGCGAAAATCCATCGTCAACCCTTCCCCCTACCCATCTAGGAGGTAGGAAGAGGCGGTACAAGCAGAAAGAAGAAGAATATGTGTGTGAGTTAGTCCCTCGCCCACTCCCGTTTTTATAGGCGGATAGGGCCGAGGGCTAGCTCCTCACCAGGAGACCACCGCCCCACTCCATCAATCGGACTTCTCTGCACCACTAACGGTGCACAGAATCAAGACCGCCCACCTACGCCTATCCGCGGCGGCTGGCTTTCCGCCATGGCATTCCTTCCTGCGCCCGATGTTTTCGCCACCAACCCTGTGCAATGCATGCAGTGTACATGGTAGAAACGATAGGAGCGATGGATGGGTAAAATTATAGTTGCCACCCCGTGAGTATGGGACGTGGGCAACCGACGAGTCGTAGCTTAAAAATCGTCCCACGACGTCTCGCACGATGGGCGGTAAAAGCGGGAACTGACCTCATTTAGAGGTTAATGAAGAAGCATGGAAAATGTCAAAGAAGATAAAAGCCCTACCGTGGTGCCGCCCTACCGCTTGCTTATGTACTTGTTGGGGCCTACCCCAACGATACCCAGCGGCACGTTTGAGCTAGGCCCGAGGGCTCCTGTCAGTGCAACGAACCTTTGCGTTCGTTACTCGTATAATACACAGCCGCAGCAGCCTTGCCACGCTCAATGACAGCGTGTGTGTCGAGGCCAATTTAGAAGAGCGACTCTTTAAGAGATCAAGGAGCAGATCAAGAGGACCAACATAAGTCAAGATAGCAAGGTTTCATCTTGGGGAGCTACTCTATCTTGATCACCAACATATGTACGTGATCTCGATTGCTCTTTGAACTCAGTTTGAATCTTCTAGATCCGTGTGGTGTTGTTGTAATCTTCAGTTTTAGAATGCAGTAGGGTTTTAGGTGTTGAAACTTTCAGTTTCGACGGTAGTTTGCTTTCAACTTAAGTTTCGACAAAAATAAGCCGAGCTGCACCTCAGAGTAGCTAGCTAGTTTTGTGGCGCCTTGTCCCAATCGTGGGATGGCACGACTGCACGGTCACAGTGCCATGATGGGCGACGAGCGGGGAGTGCTGGGATGGCGGCATTCGCTACCCGATCGCGTCTGATTCTTTCTTTCTGTTAGATCGTGTGAGACTGAATAAATGAAAAACCCAGAAAAGCTGTAGGCAGTTGAGCAGCGCAAAAACTCTTTCCCTCTCCGTCACACTCTCTCTTCCTCATCTCCGGTGATTGCTGGAGCTGGCTGCGGCAGGGTCTGTCTGATAATTGGTATCAGAGCTAGTTAGCTCGATTCCCTGTGGAGATGGTGGGACATGGCATCCCGAAGAAGGGTGCGATGGACACGGGAAACAGCGGCAGCGCCATGGTCGTTCATCAGCGCATTGTCCGCGACACTGGTGGGGCCTGGCCCATGTTGACGCGCACGAACTACGCCGACTGGGCCCTCCTGATGCAAGTCATGCTGGAGGCACACCAGCTCTGGGTCGCCGTCAACGATGGGACCACGGAGCGTGAGATTGATCGCACGGCAATGGAGTGCCTGCTGCGATAGGTGCCGCCGGAGATGGTCTCCACGCTCGCCGTAAAGCCCATGCCGAAGGACGCGTAGGGCACAATCAATACAATGCGGCTGGGCGTGACGCGCGTGCGCGAGGCCAAGGCAACATCACTGCATCGACAGTACGAGGTGATCAAGTTCAACGACGGCGAGAGCATCGATGACTTCGGTATGCGCTTGTCCTCTCTGGTCACTCAACTTGAGTTGCTAGGTGAGAACATCGGTGAGCACGCCATCGTCCAGAAGTTCCTCTCGTTCGTCCCCAAGGCGTAATCACAGAAGGCGTGCGCGATCGAGACGCTGGTCGACCTCAACACTCTGGCTCTCGAGGAGCTGATCAGGTGGCTAAAGGCCGCCGAGGAGAGATATGAGCTGGACGTGGTGCCGAGCGCCGGTGATAGCGCGGGAAGGCTGCTCCTCACTGAGGAGGAGTGGTTCGCACGCCTCAAGCTGCGCGAAGGCGACGGCTCATCAGGCAGCAACGGGCGTGGTCGTGGGCGCGGCAGAGGGCGTAGTCATGGACGCGGTGGTCGTGGCTAGAGCGCTGGACGCGGCACCAGCAGCGGAGATAAATCCAAGGATATCTGCCGCAACTGCAAGAAGGTAGGGCACTGGGCGCGTGAGTGCAAGAACAAAGTCCGGGAGTAGGCCAACCTCACGGAGGGAGGTGCGGAGGGCGAAGAACCTGGGCTACTGATGGCTCAGGTTTGCGGCATGTTCGACTACGACGGCAACAACGTGCATGCGCCATCGGTCCACCTCGTCGAGGATGCGGTGCAAGTCAACCTCGGGGCTGAGGATGGCACCCGCGGCGGGCAGTGGTATCTGGACACGGGCGCGTCCAACCACATGACAGGCGATCTCTCGGCGTTCGTTGAGCTCGACACGGGTGTTCACGGGAGCATCAAGTTCGGCGACGGCTCCGTCGTCAGCGTCTGCGGCCGAGGGACAATCCTCCTAGTGTGCAAGACCGGTGAGCACCTCCCGATCATGGGGGTGTACTTCATCCCTCGCCTGCGCACACACAACATCAGCCTTGGCCAGCTCGATGAGAGAGGCTGCCAAGCGTTGATCCAGCGAGGCATGTTACGCGTGCGCGACCGACAACGCCGACTGCTCGCCAAGGTAAAAAGGGCACTGAATCGCTTGTATACGATAGCTCTCCATATCGCATAGCATGTGTGCCTTGCAGCCCAGAGTGGATCAGATGAGGCGTAGACATGGCATGCCCATTACGGACACTGGAACTTCAACGCCCCGCACAAACTGGCGCGGCACGGCATGGTGCATGGTATGCCCCTGATCGAGCAGGCGGACCAGCTGTGCGACGCGTGCCTGGCCGGCAAGCAGCAACGGGCGTCGTTCGTGCAGCAGGCGAAGTATCGGGCCGTGGAACGGCTCAAGCTGGTGCATGGTGATCTCTGCGGGCCGATCACGCCGGTGACTCCTAGCGGGAAGAAGTACTTCCTCCTCATGGTGGACGACGTGACACGCTACATGTGGCTCATGTTGCTCACATCGAAGGACGAGGTGGCCGCAGCAATCCAGTGCGTACAGGCGAGCGCGCAGTCCGACTCCGGATGCAAGCTGAAGATGCTTCAAACATACAGGGGCGGTGAGTTCACATCTGGCTCATTCACGGCCTACTGCGCTGAGCTTGGCGTGGCCCATCACCTTACTGCACCGTACTCGCCGCAATAGAACGGCATGGTCGAGCGGCGCAACGGCATGGTGGTGGGCATGGCCCGGAGCTTGCTGAAGGCCAAGGACGTGCCTCGCAAGTTCTAGGGCGAGGCGGTCACTACATCGGTCTTCCTTCTGAACCGTTCACTAACAAAGAGCCTGGATGGGCAGACACCATTTGAGGCATGGCACGGGTGCAAGCCGAATGTGCATTTTCTACGCATTTTCGGGTGCATGGTACACGTCAAGGACACGCGCCCCGGCCTGAAGAAACTTGACGATCGCAGCCGGCCCATGATCTTCGTCGGCTACGAGCAAGGAACGAAGGGCTACCGAGCCTACGACCCTACAACAAGGCGTGTGCATGTTACCCGTGACACAGTCTTTGATGAAGGGGCTCGGTGGGACTGGACTACAGAAGAGGACGATGTGAACTCGTTCAACGGGGCCGACACGTTCGTGGTCGAACACCTTGCGAGCAGAGCTCCAAGGGCGTTAGATGAAGATGGCGCAGCCACCTCACCTCCACCCACGCCACCAGCATCTCTAGCAACGTCGTCTGCAGCATCGACATCTCCAACGTTGTCTACTCCAGCGCTAGTCAGCCCAGGAGGGGTGGAACTGGTGTCGCCACCGACATCGTTGAGCGACAACATTCTCGACGCGGCTGACGACGCAGTGCGGGAGCACCGTTTCCGCACCCTGTAGAACGTGCTGGATTTCGTCCCGGCGGATGATCCTGACGAGGAGCTGAACTTCCTAGCCACAGAAGAGCCAGCCTCATTCTCTGAAGCGGAGCAGGAGGCGACTGGCGGCGAGCTATGATCGAGGAGATGACCTGGATTGAGGACAACCAGACGTGGCACCTCGCCGCGCTCCCGCCCGGACACCGTGCAATCGGCTTGAAGTGGGTCTTCACGTCATTCCGGGAACATTACATGGCCACACACAAAAGAAGGACTCGGGGGTGCCACGGGCACGTGTGTGAGCATCGGAACTCGAAACGGACAACGAGAAGAGACGAGTGGGACCGGGTGCAAGTGACAACACAAATGCAATGCAATGCACATGACAACATGACATGGATGAAATGCACACACGCACACGACAAAACGAAGAAACCCGAAATGAAAGAAGAGCCCAGAATGGAATTGATGAAGTCAATGTTTCATATATTGCCATATTTGGGAAGTGTTACATCTGGGGCATTACAAACTCTCCTCTACTACGAAAAGATCTCGTCCCGAGATCTAGGACTGGAAGAAGGAAGGGTACTCGGAACGAAGGTGATCTTCTCGTTCCCACGTAGCTTCTTGGTCGGTATGGTGTGACCACTTAACTTTCAAGAACTTGATTGACTTGTTGCGAGTCTTGCGCTCGGTTTCTTCAAGAATAGCAACAGGGTGCTCACGGTAAGACAAGTCTCGTTGTAGATCAATCTCCTCAAACGGAATGGTGCGTTCAGGTGTCTTGAAGCACTTGCGGAGTTGAGACACGTGAAACACATCATGAACATTAGCAAAATTGGATGGAAGCTCAAGTTGATAGGCTAGATCGCCTCTTTTGCTAAGAATCTTGAAAGGGCCCACATATCTAGGAGCAAGCATTCCTTTGATACCGGATCTTTGGGTTCCTTTCATCGGAGAAACACGGAGATAGGCATGGTCTCCAGTGTCGAAAGCCAAATCACGATGCTTGCCGTCATAGTAACTCTTTTGACGCGACTGAGCGGCCTTGAGATTCTCATGTATGACTTTGCACATTTCTTCGGCTTCTGAGATCAAGTCATTGCCAAGAAGTTGACGTTCACCAGTCTCGGACCAGTTGAGAGGGGTACGGCACTTTCTGCCATAGAGGATTTCAAACGGAGCTTTGCCGGAACTTGCTTGGAAACTATTGTTGTAAGAGAACTCGGCAAACGGAAGGCAATCTTCCCACTTCATGCCAAAAGAGATGACACAAGCTCTGAGCATGTCTTCGAGGATCTGGTTCACTCTTTCGACTTGACCACTAGTCTGAGGGTGAAACGCAGTGCTGAAACGGATCTTAGTGCCCATGGCAGACTGGAAGGAGTCCCAGAACTTGGATGTGAACAAACTTCCACGGTCTGAGGAAATAACTTGAGGAATTCCATGTAACGACACAATTCTGGAAGTGTACAACTCTGCCAGCTGAGCTGCATTGATGGATTCTTTGACTGGAAGGAAGTGAGCTACTTTGGTTAGCTTGTCAATCACAACAAAGATAGCATCATTCCCCTTCTTGGACTTGGGAAACCCAGTGACGAAATCCATTTCAATGTGGTCGAATTTCCACTCGGGAATAGAAAGAGGTTGGAGGAGACCGGCTGGACGTTGATGCTCTGCCTTCACTCTTCTGCAGACATCACATTCATTCACGAATTGGGCAATCTCCCTTTTCATGCGAGTCCACCAGTAAGATTGCTTGAGGTCTTGGTACATCTTGGAACTTCCGGGATGAATGGAGAGGAGGGAGTCATGTGCTTTGTTCATTATGAGCCTCCTGAGATCACCCTTGGGAACCACAAGTCTGTCCTCAAAGAACAAGGTGTCTTTCTCATCAACGCGATAGCACTAGTATTTGGGAGTACCCTTCGCAATACCATGTTTCACCTTCTGCACCATAGCATCACTGAGTTGGGCCTCACGGATCTGATCTTCCAAGGTAGGAGCAACTTGAAGATTTGCAAGAAAGCCTTACAGAACAACTTGGAGGTTGAGCTTCCTGAACGATTCACAAAGCTCGGGCTGAAACGGCTTGATAAGGAGACTGTTGCAATATGCCTTTCTGCTCAAGGCATCTGCAATGACATTGGCCTTGCCAGGTGTGTATTCGATGCTTGGATCATACTCTTGGATCATTTCAACCCAACGAGTCTGGCGAAGGTTCAGGTTCGGCTGTGTGAAGATGTACTTCAAGCTCTTGTGATCGGTGAAGATGTCCACTTTTCTGCCCAACAAAAGGTGTCTCCACGTGATCAAGCCGTGTACCACTGCTGCTAGCTCGAGATCATGTGTGGGGTAGTTCTTCTCATTTGGCTTCAATTGACGAGAAGTGTATGCCACAATTTTCTTGTCTTGCATTAGAACACCACCAAGTCCTTGAAGAGAAGCATCACAGAATACTTCATAGGGCTTAGACTCATCCGGAGGAGTAAGAACCGGAGCAGAGATGAGCTTTTCTTTGAGTGTTTTGAATGCCACATCACAATCCGGAGACCAGTTGTACTTGACATTCTTCTGCAGCAAGTTGGAGAGAGGCTTGGCAATCTTGGAGAAGTTCTCAACGAATATTCTGCAATAGCTAGCGAGAACAAGGAAGCTTCGGAGTTGCTTCACGTTCTGAGGGGGTTCCCAGTTGACAATCGCTTCAACTTTCTCGGGGTTGACAGCAATACCCTCAGCAGAGATGATATGGCCAAGATATAAGACCTTATCGAGCCAGAATTCACATTTAGAGAATTTGGCATAGAACTTATGTTCACGGAGTCTGTCGAGAACCAAACGGAGGTGCTTGGCATGATCCTCTTCATTCTTGGAGAATACCAAGATGTCATCTAGATAGACGAGCACAAATTCATTGGTGTAGGGGTTGAATATGTAGTGCATCATTCTCGAGAAGGTGGGTGGAGCATTAGCGAGGCCAAAAGACATGACTGTGTATTCATAGGAGCCGTAGCTTGTTCTGAATGCAGTCTTGTGAATATCTTCTTCACGGATACGGATCTGGTGATAACCCATCCAGAGATCGAGCTTTGAGAACACTTTTGCTCCTTTGAGCTGCTCGAACAATTCATTGATGTTGGGAGCGGATACTTGTTCTTTATTGTCTTCTTGTTCAATGGCCGATAATCAACGCAAAGGCGCTCCATGCCATCCTTCTTCTTGACAAATAGAACACCACAGGCCCAAGGAGAAGTGCTAGGCCTGATTAGACCCATACGCTCTTGCTCATCGAGTTGTCTCTTCAGCTCTTTCAACTCTTCAGGGGAAAGCTTGTACGGACGCCGACATGCTAGCTCAGTACCGGGCTTGAGTTCAATGACGAATTCAACTTGACGATGCGGAGGCATGCCTGGAAGCTCTTCAGGGAAAACATCTTCATATTCATTGACCACCGGAATTTGAGAGATGGCATTAATCTCGCCCTTGTCATTGAGAGAGAATTGCCTGATTGTGTTATCTCGAGAGGCGAAGATAATCACGTCTTTGTCGGAATGAGTAATCTTGACTTCCTTATTTGCACAATCAATGTGAGCATCATGCTGAAAAAGCCAATCCATCCCAAGAATAAGATCAATGTTGGAGTTGTCGAGAACAACCGGAGAAGCCAGAAAGCGGTAATCACCCATACGAATAGATACATACGGAGCATACAAGCTAGAATGCATCTGTTTTGCCGGAGAATAAATTGCTAATTGCCTTAGTAAAGACGGCTTTTTCACATTATGCTCGGATGCAAATGGACATGACATGAAAGAATGTGATGCACCAGAATCAAACAAAACTTTAGCAGTCTTGAGATTGACTGAAAGGTTACCAAGTATCACATCTGAAGAATTCTCTGCTTGAGCTGCATTCATCAGATTCACTATTGCTGCCTTTGGATTATGCTTGACAATAGCAGTGCTGACAGGTGGAGGAGGCGGAAGGCGCCTCTGGTTGGTGCACTTGTTGGAATAATGACCCTTCAGACCACATTTGTAGCAAGTGACCTCAGAAACTGGACGAGGAGGAGGAACACTTGGTCTTGGAGCTTGGTACTGCGACTTGGACTGATTGCCTTGGTTGTGTGGGTGGGAGAAACCATGGCCACCAGAATGCTTGTTGTTGTTGTTGGGAGGGCGGAGCACTGGAGGAGGTGGAAGCCAAAACTTCTGCTGCTTTGCAACCACTTGGGAAGAAGAGGAGGAGTGAACAGCATCTCTGATTCTCTTTTTGGAAGCTTCACACTTGAGCTGGGTTGCCTCTTGCTTAAGTGCCTTGTTATAGAATTGATCAAATTCATCCAGCTCAAACAAGGTGAGAGCTAGATGGAGTTCATCCTTCAGACCACCACGGAACTGATAAATCTTGCTCTTGGCATCTGGGATCTCTTTCTTGGCATAGCGGGCAAGGTTCTGGAACTTGACATTGTATTGATAAACAGACATGGTGCCTTGCTTCAGGTTGCGGAATTGCTCACGCATACCTTCGATGACACTAGTTGGAATGTGCTGAGAGCAAAAATCCTTGCAGAAGTCATCCCACGAGATTTCACGTCCCTCTCTGGAATCTTTGTACTGCTGCCACCAATCAGCGGCTTGGTCCTAGTTGGAAGGCGGCAAACTTCACATAGTCCTCAGGTCTCACGTTACTGCACTCGAAATGCTTCTTGATATCTGTTATCCAGTCTTCAGCATCTAGAGGGTCCACACAGTAACTGAATGCCTTCGGTTGGTTTGCCAGGAACTGGTTGAGTGTAGCAAAGTGAGGTTGGTTGAACAAATTGCCTTGGCCTTGGTTCCCATGACCACCTTGATTTGCTTGATTTGCTTGAATGTTCTGCATCATTTGCATAAGAATCTGGGTGTTCTGGTTCGTCGCTTGCATAATTGCTCTTCAGGCCTCAGACGGAGGAGGAGGGGAAGGAAGACGATCAGGAACTTCTTCACCCTCTGGGTTAGCGTTGGGAACCCTTTTAGGAGCCATCCTGAATGAGATGACAACTATTAGCCATTGATTGAAAAAAATATAAGCTGAATCAACGGCTAGAAATTTCAACATAAGTCTTCACAAGAACATTCGAACAAGATGAATGAATGTAATCCATAGTTTAATGATACAACAATCTTCACGAGAAGCCACTTGGGAGAGCAAAAGGTAAATAAAAACAACAAGGAGCAGATAGAACAAATACAAGATAGAAGTTTCGTTCGACAAATTCGTGCCGAAAGCTTATGGAACGTGTTACAAAAGGGTTTTGCAATCCCCGGATCAGCATAGCCAAGGACCCTTTAAGATGCAACTCCTGATCGGAACAACGCCCATAAAACCACTTCACTCAATGTAGAACCCCGAACTCCATATCATGCATTCGTTGGAAGAATGCCTACGAGCTACTAGATGAACCCACCTATTAATTTCCGAAAGTTTCCAGTTATGCAATCAGGTGTTGGGGATACAGGGGAAGCATCGCGCACTCAACTCTAATCCTACATCGAGCTGTATCCATCCTTCAACACATAACCAGTTATTTCCGGAAACTGTTTACCTCGGACCTTCGAAACGCATCTGCTATACAAGCTATGGCAATACTCGCGAACTACCTCCCCAGTACTGGGTGATGTTGGGGTTATCTTGCCACTAACCGCATAGGAGAGTTTTCGATGTCGGTCGTCTTAAGTATTCCAGAACTGCTGCAATATATTTGTGACAACAACACCTCGGAGCTCAACTCCCCGGGACACTGCCACAACCCCTAAATGACAGGAGGCATCGAGAACAATGTTCTCGTCACAAAGACATCGGAACAATCCAAACAATACTCGCGTGATCCTAAAAAAAATTGTGAAATTTTTGAGAGTAGAAGAGACAAGTAATCGTCAGGAGTCCTCACCAGAGTGAAAAGGGATGAGGAGAAAAAGAAATCCTACTCTCCGATATATATATATATAGGACTCAAAACATTTTCAAGTGTGTGCCTAGACTCAACCGTCAACGATTCGATCAAACAGTGGGGGCTTCTAGGTCGGAGAAGGCTCTGAATACCAACTTGTAATGCCTAGTATGAGCTTATACCTTTAAGTCGTGCCTCGACACGTAGGAGGTATAATCTCATACTGGGCATTACACTATGCTGGTGATCGAGTGGATCAATAGTCTACATCAGGCACACGCCATTTCCTCGGACGATCCTTAGTATGTTGGTCCTCGAAGAAGCAGAATTGTGTATCACTCTCCACTGCTGAAGCTGAGTACATAGCTGTTGGGTCATGCTATGCTCAATTACTATGGATGAAGCAAACCCTCAAGGACTATGGCGTCAACATGAAGAATGTGCACTCTATTGTGACAATGAGAGTGCCATCAAGATTGCTCACAACCCAGTTCAGCACTCGAAGACAAAGCACATCCAGATCCGTCATCATTTTCTTCGTGATCATGTCTTGAAGGGCGACATTTCCATCTACCATGTGAAGATTGAAGATCAGCTGGCAGATATTTTCACTAAGCCCTTGGATGAGAAGAGATTTTGCAAGTTACGGTGTGAGCTAAATATCTTAGAATCTTCGAATGTTCTTTGAAAGGACACACATCCTAACACTTATGCAAAATTGATGACTTTGATGCGCAACACACGAAGTAACGTTTTTCTTCAATCAATGAAGATTAACCCTCTAAGTGTGAAGAAACTAATTCTCAGAGCCCTACCACAATTGTAAGTGGTTTCTGAAATCATCATTCTTATACGGTGGGTAACGCCACCACCCAAAGTTGAGATTTGAGTTTTTCTTCAATTTTCAAATTCTTCAAATTTTCAAATTCCTCAAAATTTGCAATTTCCTTAACTTTCTTTGATGTTCTTCATTGACTATATATATGTATATATATTTTGTTGAGTTTTTATGTCCTCTATAGCATTCACTTATTGCTAATTCTTCAAGTTGACCTTTTCCTCTAAGTGAATGTGATCGGACCCTTTCCCCTCTATGCTTAACTCAATCCAGTATATTCACAATTTCTTCATATGCATTCTATTTGAATCTTGTTCAAAATCTTCACTATGTCCTTGACAGCTGAAGAATTTGTGAACGCAACGTTAAAATTTTCTTATCCAAATTTTTTGGCTTTAGCCGCTCAAATCGTTACGCATCCCACAATGGATTAAACAACTCACCCACGATCCCCACTATCTTTATTCCTCAGAACATGGGTGGCACATGTCGCTAGGATAGCAAAGGGCAGGGGCACGTTCATCCAAATTCTTCGGACAAGCGGTTTTTCACCGTTGGCTATAAATACCCCCCCCCCTTTCACAGTGTCTCATTTACTCCGCTCGACTCTCCATCGCTCGAGCTCACGGACCTAGCACCGCCGCTACCTTCATCGACGCCGGTGAGGAAGAGGTTCGCTGCCTCGACCTCCTCGTCGTCGTACTCACGCCGGCTGCGAAAATCTTCACTCCGCCGCCGCCATAGCTGTCTCCTTCTGCCAAGTTAGGGCGTGGGAGATCTGGACCGACGTGCTTCACCACAGTTCATCTAGTTCGCCGTGTTCTTCACCAAGGGTATTTAAAATCTAATTTTACTACCCCTTTTTGATTCTCATGTTTTTCGCAATTTCTTCAAAAGGTGTTTATTCTTCAACTCCCCACTATCTGAACAACTAAATCTGTCTGCTCTTGATTTGTTTCTCTAAGATGAGTTTTTCTTCATGATTCCTCAATTGTGTGGATTTACCAATCTATACAACTCTGGAACCTAAAGCAAGAACACTTAGTGAAAGTCTTCAAGACTCCCATGGTCAAATTTCTCAAACTTGATACTTTTTAAAAAATTCTGAGAACGCATATGTGAGGGATCGAAGAAGGTGAGAGTGTCTAGAGGGGGGGTGATTAGACTACTCGACAAGATAAAAATTCTGTCTTTTATCAAGGACAGATTTTGACAGTTTTTGCATAGCACACAAGTCAAGTAGCACACTACACATGCAATTCTAGAGTATGGGCAGCGGAAAGTAAATTGCACAAGTAGTAAAGAGAAGTGGAGAAGATCAAACGCAATTTGGAGACGCAATGATTTTTCCCGTGGTTCCGATAGGTGGTGCTATCGTACATCCACGTTGATGGAGACTTCAACCCACGGAGGGTAACGGCTGCGCGAGTCCACGGAGGGCTCCACCCACGAAGGGTCCACGAAGAAGCAACCTTGTCTATTCCGTCATGGCCTACGCCCACGGAGGGCTAGCCTTACTCGGGGTAGATCTTCACGAAGTAGGCGATCTCCTTGCCCTTACAAACTTCTTGGTTCAACTCCACATCTCGATGACGGAGGCTCCCAAGCGACACCTAACCAATCTAGGAGGCACCACCCTCCAAAAGGTAATAGATGTTGTAGATGATGATGAACTCCTTGCTCTTGTGCTTCAAATGATAATCTCCCCAACACTCAACTCTCCTCACTGATATGGCTGTGGTGGAAGAAAGGATTGAGTGGAAAGCAACTTGGGAAGGTTAGAAATCAAGTTTCATATGGTAGGAATGGAGCAACTTGATCTCAACACAAGGGTAGGTAGTTCTCTTCTCAGAAAGTGTAAGGTAGGAGTGGTAGTTCTTTCTGATGGCTCTCTTTACGAATGAAGAGGGGGTGGAGGGGTATATATAGCCTCCACACAAAATCCAACCGTTACACACATAATTGAGCAATCTCGGTGAGACCGAAGTGGAAACTCGGTCAGACCGAAAGTTCAAATATAGTGAACGTTGGGGTTTTCGGTGGGACCGAAAATACCATCTCGGTTTGTCCGATTTGAGTCAAGATAGGAACTTGCCAGTTTCGGTGGGACCGAAATCATCAACTCGGTTATTCCGATTTGAGGACAAACGGTTACAGAAGCTTGGCAGCCCGTATTTCGGTGAGACCGATCTCAAACTCGGATTGACCGATTTTTCTAGGGTTTGGCTTATGGCTGAGGTGGTTCATCTCGGTGGGACTGAGTTTGGAAAATCGGTTGGTCCAAGATTACTTATGAGTGTGTTTGGTAGTGAAAGTTGCTGATAGTTAAAGGAGATATATCACTAAGCACTTGAGCAACCAGATCATCAACACAACCTCATCCCCTTTTAATAGTATTGGCTTTTCCTATGGACTCAATGTGATCTTGGATCACTAAACCAAAAATGGAGTCTTGAGCTTTTGCCAATGCTTGCCTTAGCATTTTGAGGGGTCCACTTCTTCAGTCATTTTGCCATAGCCAATGTGATTGAATTTCCTGAAACATACTTGATAAAAGCATTAGTCCAACCACAAAGTATGTTGTCATTAATTACCAAAACCACCCAGGGAGCAAATGTGCTTTCAATCTCCCCCTTTTTGGTAATTGATGGCAACACACTAAAATCACACTAAACAAAACATCAAAGCTTATTGAAGGAAAGACAGAATTATCACGAAAGCTTTGACAAGCATGTAGTACACAGGCTCCCCCTACAAGTGTGCAAGATTTTCATAGATTATGGTTTTGGACTACCACAAGCACACAAGAGAGATAAGCAAGATGTGCTACATGCAGCTTGGCTATATGCATCAGAGCAGATGAAAAGAAGTGAGTGATAATGCATATGTGCATGGTGATTTCTTGCAAACAATTATTTACAAGCAAGTCACCATCATGCACATTCTGCAAGGTGCATATACTTACCTTGAGGTTCCTTGGCATTGTACCTGAAGGGATAAAACTTGGGAAAACAAGGTTAGATAACACAAGAGTATTCCTTCAACCAATTGCAAGAACATCAAGAGTACCAAGCCACGGAGGACATGTGTAAAGAGTGTCTCATATTGAGTACAAGCTTGAATCAGCAAACATGTCTCCGAAACTGAAAGATTTTCAATGAATTCTGAGAGATTTTGCTTTCCATAAGATATCAATTGTGAAGATTCTCAGATCAAGGGGTTTGATGGAAAGAGCAAAATCAAAAGAATGATGCCAAAAGAGAATGATGTCCAATGTAAGACACAGCAAAGCTTTGATGTGATTCTCTCCCCCTTAAGATAAGATTACTTTTCTTCTCCCCTTAAGTCTCTTCTCCCTCTACTCCCCCTAAGTCTTCTCCCCCTTTGACATCAAGTGCCGAAAAGGACAGCAAACTAGGAAGGGCAGGAAAGATGGAAAGAAAGAAGTGGGATCCTTAAGAATCACAACAGGGCAAATAAGAACATGCATAGAGAAACATTGAGTGGAGCTGCAGAAGTTGATATCCTGGAAGATAAATCGGGGACACCGAATTGAGTTAGGGTAGATCCTTTTCGGTTAGACCGAAATAAATAAATCGGTGACGCCGAGTTTAATTCCAAGGAAATACAGAAATAATTCAGCTCACTTGCAAGGAATGTTTCAAAGGATTTGCAATGAATTTGTGAAAGATTTTCGGGGAATTGATCAGAGCCAGAAGGATATTCACAAAGACAGAAGAAAGAAAAAGATTCTGAGATGAAGTTTTTTTTTTGTAAAGAAAACTTAATGAGAGAACATAAGAGAAAATAGAAAGACTCCAAAACATATGTACTTCATCTAGATAAAGGTCGGCGACAAGGTCACCTATGTATGAGTATATTGACTTAGGAATCAAATGAGGACATTTGATCATAGGTCATACTCATCATTTAAGCTCAAAATGGGGTTGCCATTTTTCGATTAAGCATTTGATGTGATCACATCTTATGAAGCTGCTTGTACTCATGACTTTGAGCAAAGCTCCTTAAAGATGTGAAGAACATACCTTGGGCTTGTTGATGCTTTGCTCATGTAGGTAAACTTGATGTAGGTGCTCATTGAATGTGAAGTTGGAGCGCCATTTCTACTTGTATAGTTCATCTTCCTACATGGGTTAGGCAAGCAAGGAAATACTCAAGGATATCCAAGATGACAAGAGTGAAATACAAGATGTATAAGATGTCAAAAAGGATATATGGAATTTTGTTCCTTGAATTCAACATCCCAAAGGGCTAGATACTTGGTCAATGACAAGATTACTCATGATTTGAGTGTGTGGTAATCTTGTGGAATGTAGATCATCCAAGTACCTGCAAGGAGTTAGATGCAATACAAGGAGGCAAATGTGTCCGAGACATATGATCACCATCATAAGAGAAATAACAAGGATTAGTCAAGTGGGCTCATGCCTTGCATGCATCAATGGAGTTATCACTCCAAGTTTGAAGCATCAATGATGTTCAACTCACTCCTCAAGCGACAGAACACTTTCTCATCAAGAGGTTTTGTAAAGATATCAGCAAGTTGTTTGTCAGTACGAACATGCTTAAGATTAATGTCACCCTTGGCAATATGATCACGAATAAAATGGTGACGAACTTCAATATGCTTTGTTCGAGAGTGTTGCACTGGATTGTGTCCAATTTTAATTGCACTCTCATTGTCACAAAGCAAAGGAACATGTCTCACATGTATCCCATAATCCTTAAGCGTTTGTGTCATCCATAGCAATTGAGCACAACACGAACCCGCAGCAATATATTCCGCTTCTGCAGTGGATAATGATACCGAATTTTGTTTCTTGGAGGACCAAGATACAAGGGATCGACCAAGGAATTGACACGTACCCGAAGTTGACTTTCTATCAACCTTGTCACCGGCATAGTCCGAGTCGGAATAGCCAACAAGGTCGAAAGAGGCCCTCTTAGGATACCAAATGCCAAAGTTTGGTGTGTATATCAGATATCTCACTATCCTTTTAACAGCTTTAAGATGACATTCTTTAGGGGCTGCTTGATATCGCGCACACATGCATACACTCAACATTATGTCAGGACGAGAAGCACAAAGATATAGTAGAGAACCAATCATAGATCGGTAAACCCTTTGATCAACGGGTTCTCCATCTTTTGTCAAGTCATTATGTCCACTTGTGGGCATGGGGGTACTCATACCTTTGCTTTCTTGCATGTTGAACTTCTTGAAGAGATCCTTGGTGTACTTTGTCTGTGAGACAAAGGTACCCTCCTTAGATTGCTTGATTTGCAACCCAAGGAAGAATTTGAGTTCACACATCATGGACATCTCATACTTCTCCGACATGAGCTGTCCAAACTTCTTGCTAAAATGAGGGTTAGTTGAACCAAAGATAATATCATCAACATATATTTGGCACACAAATAGTTCACCATTAACCCTTTTTGTGAACAGTGTTGAGTCTATCTTTCCAATCTCAAAGCCTTTTTCAAGAAGAAAGCTAGTTAAGCATTTGTACCAAGCTCTAGGAGCTTGTTTAAGACCATAAAGAGCTTTGTGCAACTTGTAAACATGATTAGGCTTTTTGGGATTCACAAAACCGGGAGGTTGTTTCACAAATACTTCCTCCTCAATTTCACCATTTAGGAAAGCACTTTTGATATCCATTTGATAGAGAGTAATATCATGGTGATTGGCATAAGCAAGAAGAATGCGAATGGACTCAAGTCTAGCAACGGGGGCATAGGTCTCACCATAGTCCATACCTTCGACTTGTGTGTAACCTTGAGCTACGAGACGAGCCTTGTTGCGGATGACTTGTCCATCTTCATCTTGCTTGTTCCGAAACACCCATTTGGTTCCAATGATGTTTTGATCATCCTTGGGCTTCTCTACCAAGGTCCATACCTTGTTCCTCTCGAAGTTGTGTAGTTCTTCGTGCATAGCGTTCACCCAATCCAGGTCTTCAAGTGCTTCTTCTACCTTCATAGGTTCAATACTAGAGATAAATGAGTAATGCTCACAAAAGTTAGCTAAGCGAGTTTTAGAGCGAGTAATTCTCCCGGAGTTGATGTCGTTCATCATTTGTTCCACGGGATGATTCTTCTTGACTCTTGCTCGAACTCGGGATAGCTTTTGTTGATGTTGTGGCTGAGCTTCCTCATCATCTTCATCTTCCTCTTCTTCTTCTTCATTGTTGTTGGTGTTGTCTTGAGGCGGTGGAGAAGGAGGTTGTGGTGGATCTTCTTGTTGCACTTCCTCATCTTGGTGAGTTCCACTTGTGGAGGCCTCCATGTTGCCTTGAGGTTCATCTCGCCGTGAGGTAGGTGGCTCCACATATGTAGATGAGGTACTCTCCTTCACTTCCATGGGACGGATCTTTCCAATAGATAAGTCTTGGATAGCTTCCGATGGGTCCTTGTCTCCTACATCAATAGGCATTTTCTCTACTTGCGAGCCATTAGATTCATCAAACTTCACATCTACCGTCTCTTCAACCTTTCGGGTGAAATTATTGTAGACACGGTAGGTGTGGGAGTTTGATCCATAACCAAGGAGAAAGCCTTCATGAGATTTAGGAGCAAATTTAGACCGACGATGCTTATCAAGGATATAGCATTTTGAACCAAAGACACGAAAGTATCCCACTTGGGGTTTGTTACCGGTGAGAAGCTCGTATGATGTCTTGCCGAGAAGCTTATGAAGATAAAGCCTGTTGATAGCATGACAAGCTGTCTCGACCGCTTCTCCCCAAAAATGCTTCGGTGTCTTGTATTCATCAAGCATCGTTCTTGCCATCTCTATGAGCGTTCGGTTCTTCCTCTCAACAACTCCATTTTGTTGAGGAGTGTATGTAGCCGAGAACTCATGTAGAATCCCTTCCTCATCGAGAAAAGATTCTACATTGGCGTTCTTGAACTCCGTTCCATTGTCACTCCGAACTTTCTTGATCTTCACCTCAAATTGATTTTGGGCCTTTTTGGCAAAGGTCTTGAAGATTCTCTGAACCTGCGATTTATCATCAAGGAAAAATACCCACGTAAATCTGGAATAATCATCAACTATAACTAGACCAAAGGAGTTACCACCAAGGCTTTTGTAAGCATTGGGACCGAAGAGATCCATATGAAGAAGCTCAAGCGGTCTCCTTGTGGTCATGATGTTCTTTACGGGATGACTTCCACCTACTTGTTTTCCTGCTTGACAAGCACTACAAAGTCTATCTTTGTCAAAGAGAACATCTTTAACACCAAGAATATGATCACCTTTGATTAGCTTGTCTAGATTACGCATACCAACATGCCCTAGCCTTCTATGCCATAACCAACCTTTAGAGGATTTAGCAACGAAACAAGCTCTAGGTTGGGCTTTCTTAGTGAAATCAACAATGTATAGATCACCTCTACGGATACCGGTAAATGCCATGTTTTGATTGTCACGACGAAAGACTTGGCAATCTACTTTGGTGAATAGCACATTGAATCCAAAGTCAGCTAATCTAGACACGGAAAGTAAATTGTATCCAAGAGATTCTACAAGCATGACATTTTGAATAGAGCTATCATGAGATATGGCCACCTTACCAAGGCCAAGTACCTTACCCTTGGAGTTGTCTCCAAAAATCACATACTTGCGTGGACCATCGTTCTTTGCAAGCTCTCGAAACATGTCTTTGTCTCCGGTCATGTGATCGGTGCATCCACTATCAAGAATCCACTCTTTTCCGCCGGACATGTAGTCTCTCAGGTTTGCCATGAGATTGAGACTCTTCATGACCTTGTCTAGCTTGGCGTCTGAATCGAAGTAATCATCATCATGCTCATGCTCATCATCATATTGACCCATAGATTGTTCATCATCAACACCTAGGTCAATTTGATAAGTGCTTGCATTAGTTTTGTCAATGTGACAATAATCTTCGGAATGCAATGCAAGAGCATTTCTAATTAAAACATTGATAAGAGCGGGATCACCCTTCTTTTTCATAAGATCACGAAGCTCAAAGAAGCATTTATCAAAGTTAGGATCATTGGGGTGCATCTTATCAAATTCAATAGTCTTGTATAGAATTTTATCAAGACCTCTCATAGAGTAGTCCGGATAAAGTTTTTCCAAGAACTTCCACATAGCATAGGCACACTCAAAGTTTGTAATAAGCTTAAGCAAATCATCGGGTAACCCTCTAATGATAAGATTTACAGTTCTAAGGTTACAAAGCAAATCAAGCTCTTCATCCATGGTAGGGTGCAAGGGATCAAAAGGAGGCACATAGGGGTTCTCAATATATTTGCACAAATTGTACTTCTTAAAGATACTAAGCATTTCAAACCTCCATGAGTTATATGACTCTCCATTAAGAATAGGCACTCTATGGCTAATACTCCCAAACGTAGACACATCCATCTTCCTCCAATGGTGTGTAAACCAAAGCAATGGAGACCAAAGCTCTGATACCAATTGAGGGATCGAAGAAGGTGAGAGTGTCTAGAGGGGGGGGTGATTAGACTACTCGACAAGATAAAAATTCTGTCTTTTATCAAGGACAGATTTTGACAGTTTTTGCATAGCACACAAGTCAAGTAGCACACTACACATGCAATTCTAGAGTATGGGCAGCGGAAAGTAAATTGCACAAGTAGTAAAGAGAAGTGGAGAAGATCAAACGCAATTTGGAGACGCAATGATTTTTCCCGTGGTTCCGATAGGTGGTGCTATCGTACATCCACGTTGATGGAGACTTCAACCCACGGAGGGTAACGGCTGCGCGAGTCCACGGAGGGCTCCACCCACGAAGGGTCCACGAAGAAGCAACCTTGTCTATTCCATCATGGCCTACGCCCACGGAGGGGTAGCCTTACTCGGGGTAGATCTTCACGAAGTAGGCGATCTCCTTGCCCTTACAAACTTCTTGGTTCAACTCCACATCTCGATGACGGAGGCTCCCAAGCGACACCTAACCAATCTAGGAGGCACCACCCTCCAAAAGGTAATAGATGTTGTAGATGATGATGAACTCCTTGCTCTTGTGCTTCAAATGATAATCTCCCCAACACTCAACTCTCCTCACTGATTTGGCTGTGGTGGAAGAAAGGATTGAGTGGAAAGTAACTTGCACATGTAGTAAAGAGAGGTGGAGAAGAGCAAACGCAATTTTGGAGACGCGGTGATTTTTCCCGTGGTTCCGATAGGTGGTGCTATCGTACATCCACGTTGATGGAGACTTCAACCCACGGAGGGTAACGGCTGCGCGAGTCCACGGAGGGCTCCACCCACGAAGGGTCCACGAAGAAGCAACCTTGTCTATTCCATCATGGCCTACGCCCACGGAGGGCTAGCCTTACTCGGGGTATATCTTCACGAAGTAGGCGATCTCCTTGCCCTTACAAACTTCTTGGTTCAACTCCACATCTCGATGACGGAGGCTCCCAAGCGACACCTAACCAATCTAGGAGGCACCACCCTCCAAAAGGTAATAGATGTTGTAGATGATGATGAACTCCTTGCTCTTGTGCTTCAAATGATAATCTCCCCAACACTCAACTCTCCTCACTGATATGGCTGTGGTGGAAGAAAGGATTGAGTGGAAAGTAACTTGCACATGTAGTAAAGAGAGGTGGAGAAGATCAAACGCAATTTGGAGACGCAATGATTTTTCCCGTGGTTCCGATAGGTAGTGCTATCGTACATCCACGTTGATGGAGACTTCAACCCACGGAGGGTAACGGCTGCGCGAGTCCACGGAGGGCTCCACCCACGAAGGGTCCACGAAGAAGCAACCTTGTCTATTCCATCATGGCCTACGCCCACGGAGGGCTAGCCTTACTCGGGGTAGATCTTCACGAAGTAGGCGATCTCCTTGCCCTTACAAACTTCTTGGTTCAACTCCACAACTCGATGACGGAGGCTCCCAAGCGACACCTAACCAATCTAGGAGGCACCACCCTCCAAAAGGTAATAGATGTTGTAGATGATGATGAACTCCTTGCTCTTGTGCTTCAAATGATAATCTCCCCAACACTCAACTCTCCTCACTGATATGGCTGTGGTGGAAGAAAGGATTGAGTGGAAAGCAACTTGGGAAGGTTAGAAATCAAGTTTCATATGGTAGGAATGGAGCAACTTGATCTCAACACAAGGGTAGGTAGTTCTCTTCTCAGAAAGTGTAAGGTAGGAGTGGTAGTTCTTTCTGATGGCTCTCTTTACGAATGAAGAGGGGGTGGAGGGGTATATATAGCCTCCACACAAAATCCAACCGTTACACACATAATTGAGCAATCTCGGTGAGACCGAAGTGGAAACTCGGTCAGACCGAAAGTTCAAATATAGTGAACGTTGGGGTTTTCGGTGGGACCGAAAATACCATCTCGGTTTGTCCGATTTGAGTCAAGATAGGAACTTGCCAGTTTCGGTGGGACCGAAATCATCAACTCGGTTATTCCGATTTGAGGACAAACGGTTACAGAAGCTTGGCAGCCCGTATTTCGGTGAGACCGATCTCAAACTCGGATTGACCGATTTTTCTAGGGTTTGGCTTATGGCTGAGGTGGTTCATCTCGGTGGGACTGAGTTTGGAAAATCGGTTGGTCCAAGATTACTTATGAGTGTGTTTGGTAGTGAAAGTTGCTGATAGTTAAAGGAGATATATCACTAAGCACTTGAGCAACCAGATCATCAACACAACCTCATCCCCTTTTAATAGTATTGGCTTTTCCTATGGACTCAATGTGATCTTGGATCACTAAACCAAAAATGGAGTCTTGAGCTTTTGCCAATGCTTGCCTTAGCATTTTGAGGGGTCCACTTCTTCAGTCATTTTGCCATAGCCAATGTGATTGAATTTCCTGAAACATACTTGATAAAAGCATTAGTCCAACCACAAAGTATGTTGTCATTAATTACCAAAACCACCCAGGGAGCAAATGTGCTTTCAATTGCTTCAGGAGCCTCTGCAAGTTCATCAGCTCCACCAAAATCTTCACCTGGTCTGGCCGTGCTGAAAGTGAAGACCACTGCAGGCCGTGGAAAGAGGCCAAGTCGTCAGAAGAAGGTGGCCTTTCAAGTTTCGTCCGATGACGATGAAGCTGATGATGAAGAACTTGCTGCTATCATCAGGGATAGGCAGATGAAGGCCGCTAGAGCCAAGGGTACTTATGTGCCTCTTATGTTGTATCTGAAGAAGACTCTAGACTACATTGATCTTTGGCATTAGAATCCTCACACTCCTCTCCCTGACATGAATCTCACACCTAGTCAAAGTCACATGTTGGCTGCTTTTATTGGTGAAGAGAAATGGAAGTTTGAACAAGCCAGAAGGGCAAAGAAAGAACAATAAGAAAGCAGCGTTTTCTGAAGAAAATTGTTGTGAACATGACTCCTGAGGACCTTGTGAAACTGCAATATGAAATCAAAGGCCTCAGTGATGAATTTGACAGATACCGTGCTGATTGGCTAGAAGCCAAAGTCAGATTCGTCAAGCTATCCAAGTCACTCAAGCTTGGTGGTAAAAGCTCCTCACAAGAAGAAATTCATCTTGATGAGGCAACCGAAAGCGCAACTGACAATATCACTGCTGAAGAAACTGAACATGCCAGGACTGATGAAGAAATTCCAGTCGCTGAAGAAACTACCAGGGCAACTTCCAATGTTGCGCCTGAAGAACAACCCAGGGCTGCTGAAGAAGATAAAGCAGCGCCTGAAGAAACTGAGAATGCCAGGGCAATTGCAATAGTTGTGCCTGAAGAAACTGAACAAATGTCATCTGCACCTCCAACAAAGTCTTCACCTCTGAGGACTAGCATACTTCCTTCTGCATCAGAAGTGAAGAAGACAAAGGCTGGAAAGAAGGCAGCCATGAAGAAAAGGAAAGCATCATCAACTACAGAATCCTCGGCTCGCAAGAAAGTGAGGACTTTGTCAAGCTCCGTCATGGATCCCATTGATGTTGTTCCAATCTCCATTGTGCCATCAAAGGAGATTGTTCCCTTTAGTGAGGACTATCAAATTCCTGATGACTATGCTGAAGATGATCCTTCTGCTGCTTCTTCAGAGCAGTTGGATGAAGAAATTGAAGTGGATGTTATCCCTTCAACTTCTTTGGTATCATCGCCCATGCCTCAGTTCACTGCAGAAGAGGTCGGCGTTGAAGAATTAGAAGAAGATGAGGATGTGGACATTGGGTCTACAACACCAGTGCTAAATGATGAATTTTGGGAAATGACTCATCCAAATTCCCCATTGACCACACCACTCTAGCAAGTTCCTCAGTCCCCTGCTCAAACTGAAGAAATTCAAATAGGCTCTGAAGAACTTCACATCCCACTTATGTCCTTCCCCGAACAAGCTCCAGCTGCATCAGCTGAAGAACAAGCTTAGCCGAAAGCTGCTAAAGAACCTGAAGCTCAAATTCCTTAGGCAGCAGCTCCAGAAGTCATGACTCAAGAGGTTGCAAAATCTTCATTAGCAAATCTTCAGCCCAAGAAGAAGAACCCTCATGCTACACAGAAAAAGTTCAAGGCTGATGATTTCTTTGCTGAACGCATATTCTTCACAGAATTCAATCCTTATGACTCAGCAAGACTTCGCCCTAAGCGGTTTTGGACTGCCACTCAGATGAATTTCTACTCTTCACTACTTTTCAACAAGGATAAGGTATTTGAGCATCGTCAACTTCCTCATGTTGACATGGAGTGCATTCCTTGCTTTGAGCATGTGCTGAATCTGCTACATGAGTCTGGGCTGTTGAGCTTCTGTTTTGACATATGTGATTAGAATGAAGAGCTAATTCTTCAATTCTATGCAACCTTGCACCTGACTGGTAATGCTGCTGACATCAACTCAAGGGTGCTGGACTGGATGACTGACAACACTCACTACAAAGCTCCCGCTTCTGAATTGCTTCATGCCATCCCAGTTCACCCTCCAGCTGAAGGCGCAATATTGATATATGAGGAACCTGAACTTCCAAATCACCTGATGCAAGGGATGATGAAGCCTTTGAAGGCTGGCAACCCTCCAAGAACAACCTTCCTAGTGAAGGATTTGCAATATGTGCCAAGGACAATTTATCGCATACTCGCCAAAACCCTCAGTCCGATGAAAGGCCACAACTCTAAAAAAGAAGATGTTGTTGGCATCATGAAGAATCTGCTGTTCAATATCGTGCATGGTATTCCCATAAACTATCATGATTTCTTCATGAGGACTTTGGCAAATGTTGCATTTTCACCTTTTGACTTGAAGCCTTATGCTCCCTGGATTATGAGATTCATCAGAACAAGGTCTTCAATTTCATACAAGGCTGACTTTCAGAATCATCTCAGCTATCTGCCTCCACTTGAAGTCCTCAAACGGACAATTTTCTCAGTTGAAGGAAAAGGAAAAGCTGCAATCATTGATGAAGGAACTCGTCCCTTGGATGGGCAGATTCGCAAAGCTGCATCCTATTCCACCAATGATGATTCTGCAACTCAAGACACTACCGCAAATGCTTCAAAGCATACTCCTCAAGCTACTGTTCCTCGTGTGATGACTGGTCGTGAGCTTCTCCTCGGTCTGCATCAGAAATTTGATAGAAATCACAAGTGGGTCAAGCGCCAGTTTCCTACAATTCTTCAAAACATGACTGTGACTTAGAACACTATGAAGAAGAATCACTACTATGCGCATGAGATCTTCGACCGCACTTGGGCTATTCTTTCACATCACTTCAATGCTGAAGAACTCAAGGAGATGGAATTCCAATAGGACTTTGACTGGTCTCAGCCACCTTCGAAGAAATTCAAGAAGGTCAAAGTTCCTCAACTGGTCACAAGCTCATTTTCTTCATCGTGCGCGACGGATTCAGCTGAAGACATGGACGACACTGCGGTAGGCCCTTCATCAACGGACGACCCCAACAACGCTGGCGCTCCTCCATCAACATCGTGATGATATTCTTCATGGGCGTTAGTCCTCATTTTTCGTCCCTTTTGGTCATTTGATGACAAAGGGGGAGAAATTTGAGTTAGTCTTCAAGCGGGTCTCTATTATGGGCTATTTTTTCGTTAAGTTACAACTCTCGTTCTTCTGAGGTGTTTTCTCTTATGAGTTGTAAACTTAAGTCCTATGGTGGTCTGACACTTTTTGAACTGCTTTTTGCATGCTTATTTCCTCAATACCTTAATGCACGCATGCTGAATTTCGTCAGACACCATATTCCATCATTCATTTCAAATTCTTCATATCATATGTTAAATGCGTGTATGAATTACAAGATATAGGGGGAGATCTCCATAATATTACTCTACAATGTGCATTTGCTAACTCGAGCAAATTCCTCAAAAGTGCACATCTTCAGGGGGGTGTTCTTCTATATCTTGTAATCAAATGCCTCAATATCAGTTGTTACACTTCATATGTTTATCCCCGTTGAAAACTTAACCTATTTGTCATCAATCACCAAAAAGGGGGATATTGTAAGTGCATCTAGTGCCCCTTAGTGATTTTGGTGTATTGAAGACTTATAGGTTAAGGGACTAATGTGTTTTTAAGTGTACACGGGTCTTATAAGTCTATGAGGAGTTTTATATTTACGATGAAAGTCGACCCCTAAAACTGTATGTCTTTAGTTGAAGACTTTGGTTTTCTTGAAGACTTTGAAAGTGAGAAAATTTGTGTGACATTGAGGACTTGGACATTCATGCGAGGATTATGAAGCGTGAAGACTTTTATTTTTGTAGTTTCATTTTCTCTTTCTTGAGTCATAGGAAACACCGTATTGTTAAAGGGGGTCGAGTAAAACTAAGGAAACATATTTCCAAGTGATGCTCAACTCAAAGCCTACACTACCCAATCCTTTCGAGTGAAGCCATTGGAAATCTCATACAGTTCAGTCAATTTCTTCTGTGACACAGACAAAGTTTTCTGGTCTCTGAGGAATTTGTCCTGACTGAGGAATTAGGAATTTGCCACTGCGGATTTCCTACAAGTGAAGAACATGATAGCCCTGAGGAATTTGTGAGCTCAAATTCCAACCGTTGCTGTGCTATGCGCCAGCTGCCAAAAATATCTTATCCACCTAACGGTCATATCATTTAAGGGCATTTATGTCTTATCATGTTGGGCTGCTCCCTAGGCTATAAATAGTCGCCCCCTACAACCACTAGCTGGTT
This sequence comes from Secale cereale, assembly GCA_902687465.1. Lineage (NCBI taxonomy): Eukaryota > Viridiplantae > Streptophyta > Magnoliopsida > Poales > Poaceae > Secale > Secale cereale. The sequence continues at coordinate 417,924,688 of LR738715.1, forward strand.
GACTGCACCAAGAGAAACTGACACTTGTCATAAGAGCAACCCATCCTCCGAGGACTTTGAGCGAAAATCATCTAGTAAGGAAAAGCCCAAACCCAAACACCTAAACCCCAAAAGTGATTGAGCATCACTGAAGAGAGTGTTCTTGTGTGGAACCGACGCTTGTTACCTTTGAAGACTGTGATCTTCCAGACGGTTAGGCGTCAATGGATTAGAGCATCCAAGAGGAATTGTGGATCGCCGGGTGACCAAGTCTTTGAAGGTTTGGATGTCACCTGTGAAGACTTACCACAAGTGATTGGGCGAGGTCTATGTGACCTTAGCTCAAGGGGAATACGGTGAGGACTTGGTGTCTTGGACTGTGTGTCCAGGACTGGGTGTCCGGGACTGTGTGTCCTCAGGTTTAAATACCTAGCCGCCCCAAGCAGACGTACAACTGTCATAGCAGTTGGAACTGGTCTAACAAATCATTGTCTTCATCAAGCCTACTGGTTCTATTTCCTCAACCCTTCCAATTACTCATTCATGTGTTGAGGAACTTGATCTGTACTATTTAAAGACTTTGACTGAAGACTTTCTCAATTTCCTCAACCCAATTTCTTCAGTCTTCAGTCCTCAGCCTGCTTATCCCTTTTACACGCTACTTGTACTTTGTGCTTGTTTTCATTTCATCATGATGACCATGCTACTGTCTTGTTATGCTTGCACCTGAGTATCTATTCCGCTGCTAAGTAGTTCGTTGCTTAGGAAATTCCTCAGCTAGAATTTCCTCAGCGACGAATTTGTGAAAATCGCCTATTCACCCCCCTCTAGTCGATATAACGCACTTTCACAAGGGCTACGCCCAGCAGCATGGGATTGACTACGATGAGGTGTTCGCGCCGGTAGCTCGCCTTGAGTCTGTGCGGATGATGCTGGCGCTCGCAGCGAACACAGGTTGGGCGGTCCACCATATGGACGTCAAGTCTGCCTTCCTGAACGGCGAGCTCGAGGAGGAGGTGTACGTGCAGCAGCCGCCTGGATTCGAGGTCGCCGGCAAGGAGCACCTGGTGCTTCGCCCGAACAAGGCGTTGTACGGGCTCAAGCAGGCGCCCAGGGCCTGGAACACCAAGCTGGACGCGTGCTTGGCCGAGCTGGGCTTCACGCGGTGCCCGTCAGAACACACAATATATGCTCGGGGCACGGCGACCACGCGCCTCGTCGTCGGGGTGTATGTGGACGACTTGGTGATCACCGGGTCAGATGTCGAGGAGGTCAACAAGTTCAAGGGTGAGATGCGAAACTTGTTCAAGATGTTTGACCTGGGTTTGCTCAGTTTCTACCTAGGGATTGAGGTGAAGCAGAGCGCGTGCGGCATTGTCATCGCTAAGAGCGCGTATGCCAGGAAGCTTCTCGAGAAGAGCGGCATGGCAGGATGCAAGGCGTGCAACACGCCGATGGAGCCTCGCTTCAAGCTGTCCAAGCAGAGCACGGCGCCAGCCATGGACGCAACAGAGTATCGCAGCATCGTCGGCAGCCTGCGCTACTTGGTGCACACACGCCCTGGTCTGACGTTCTCCGTCGGATATGTGTCGCGATTCATGGAGGCACCAACAGAAGAGCACTACACTACCATCAAGCATATTCTGAGGTACATCGCCGGCACACTCCAGCTGGGGTGCATGTATGCCAGAGGGGAGGGCACAGCCCAGCTTGTTGGTTACAGCGACAGCGATCTGGGGGGCGACATTGATGATCGAAAGAGCACCTCTGGGATGCTATTTCTCCTCGGAGGTGGCGCAGTGACTTGGTAGTCTCAAAAGCAGAAGATCGTCGCTCTCTCAAGCTGTGAATCTGAGTATGTCGCCGCGACCACGGCGTCCTGTCACGGCATCTGGCTGTCGCGGCTGCTCGGTGAGTTCAGAGAAATAGAGACTAGTGCGTTGAAGCTCAAGCTGGACAACAAGTCAGCGATCTCCCTGGCCAAAAACCCTGTCATGCATGATCGATCGAAGCACATTGAGCTTAGGTACCACTTCATCAGGGACTGCATGGAGAAGAAGAAGATCGAGCTCGAGTTTGTGGCAACAGAACATCAGCTAGCAGACATGTTCACCAAACTACTCGGACGGGTTCGATTGCAGCAGCTGCGTTCGAGCATTGGCATGGTGGAAGTGACTCCCTGAGACTTCAGATTAGGGGGTGATTGTTGTTGTAATCTTCAGTTTCAGAATGCAGTAGGGTTTTAGGTGTTGAAACTTTCAGTTTCGACAGTGGTTTGCTTTCGACTTCAGTTTCGCCAGAAATAAGCCGAGCTGCGCCTCGGAGTAGCTAGCTAGTTTTGAGGCGCCTTGACCCGATCGTGGGATGGCACGACTGCACGGTCACGGCGCCATGACGGGCGACGAGCGGGGAGTGCTGGGATGGCGGCATTCGCTACCCGATCGCGTCCGATTCTTTCGTTTCTGTTAGATCATGTGAGACCGAATAAATGAAAAACCCAGAAAAGCTGCAGGCAGTTGAGCAGCGCAAAAACTCTCTCCCTCTCCGTCACACTCTCTCTTCCTCATCTCCGGTGATTGCCGGAGCTGGCTGCGGCAGGGTCCGTCTGACATGTGGCATAGCCAACCATCATGTCTGTTAGAATTACAGATGATATGCAGATTTGATTCACAAGTTGTTTTGTCGGGAACAAAAGGCACTCAAATGATGCTGCTCCCTTGTGATCTAAGAAAAGAGACAAACAAAATCAGTTTGCAGTCGTAACTATAGAGCAGTAGAAAATTATGCTTTTATTCTGCTCTCGCCCTTGTGATCTCCAGTGTATTAACATCGTCCCCCTTCCGGGCGACAACGTTGTAATTTGCAGTTCACTCCTTGGCATGGCCACACGATCTGCAATGGTGCAGTCACCGCATGGTCCCTCAGTAAGAGGTACCCACTCCTCTCTCAGACTCATGCCATCAAGGGACTGCCTACTCTTGCTGTTCTCACCTGCAGCCTGCCCCATTTAGGCACTTAGTCCAATGATAAGTCGATATTTGATGCACAGTAATAAACCAGCGAGTAATGCATGCTACTATTTCGTAGTATCTGCTATAAAATCTAAATTTAATGCTCCTGCAAAAAAAAAACTCTAAATTTAATGTGCACTATATTGATGCAAAAATATGCACCCTCGATTCAGTTTTGTTTCATCAAGATCCTCTATTTTTTTCCTACTTTGTTGTGGTCTGCATAAAAGCATGGTTGGTCAGATCCTTTCTTTTCATGGGTTATATGTTTATATGCTTAATTTTTCCAATTGTTCTTCGCACTTTTGTAGTTTACTGATGGCTGAGTCTGTAGGATGATTCAGTTGTATTGCCAGAACGTTTTTTTTCAATATTATGCTCTGTCTGAATTATTGTTATTGGAGTGTCCTAACTTCTTATTTGTTTAGTCAAGCGGCATGATCGTGCACATATGTGGAATTGGGCTTAATGTTTCCCATTAAGTTATAAATTGTTACAAGAAAAAAGTAGACAGTATTCTAAACCAAACGTTCCTACACTGTCCATATAGTTTACCCCCGTCCTTGATTTCAGTTATCAATGAAAGGCATGCATACACATAGCTACATTGCAGCCGTCTATATATCAGTTAGACTATTTCCTTGTAAATATTTGAGGTGTTTATAGGAGCGGCTTGTCCAAAGATGAGTTGGTGACAGTACATAATTGAGAGGATCGCATGAGTACCTCACCATTTTGATAGCCTTCCATGGTCTACGTTTGATGAGCAGAACTTATTTTTTTGGTTATTCTCTGACCCTTTCTAGATGTAAGGAAAAATAGTCAGGAACAATTGCCATTAGATATTGTTATACTATTTAAGAAAGGCCATTAATTATTACTGCACCGTTTGAAAATGAAAATTCTGAATATTTTTCATGCAGTTTGCGCATTTATATGAGCCAATTACTGATGATGTCGGTCAGTGCGTTCGTTCAGTTTTTCTACTTTTGTTAATTGAACATATCAATTTTGTCTCATAAGGAATGTACCCATACTGCCATCTAATTGCTAAAGAAATGCATTGGTCGAGCTCCGGTTAGCCATCACACAACGGAGCTAATTAATTTATCTTTCCAGGTTTAGCTTATTCTAAAAGAATCGTACTTGCACATCTATGTGTTCTGATAGTATATGAAGCTCAAGCAGAACTGTATAGCCAATCTAATGATAATATATTTCTGAACATTGCAAGTCACTCCAAATTGTCTCTTCTTTTGAATGCTTCACCTAGCCAAGTTTGTTCTATTTTCAGGTCTCATGCCCTTTTGTTTGGCCTACATGAGATCATCTATGTGGCAAGGTTCAATTAAGAGTAATTAGTGATCCAGTTTGTTTGATGATGCAGTGTATAATTGATTATCATCCATGTTTCCACCAACACCAATTATAATGGTACCTTTGTTTATTCCCCAAATCTGAAAGAGGAAGGCTTACAGAGTAACTTTCTTTAGATCAAGAATGTCACAATCATTTAAATTTCATAGCAAAAATGATAACATTTACTAATGCCTTTTTTTCATTCTAGCACCGAGTAGGTGTTTGGGAGTTGGAATATATTTTCACATAGGATTTCGGCTGAAAATGATTACATAGAAGCTCCTTTAGTATTTGGCTGTTTATTTTTTCGAAAAGGGGCGCATTTTATTACTTACAAGATTTAAGTATTTTACACCCGGCCTCTGCATAACTAAGATGCACACAGCCAAATAATGTCCTCTCACACAAACGAAAAATTAGAATGGCGAAATACATGTAGAGTCCGTATAACGCCTAAAGCGTGGTGGGGGGGGGGGGGCAATCCTAAGATCATGTCGCCACCCATGTTGGGTAAAAGTATCCCTCGCCATAGCCTCCAATAGTGTACACACCTATGTAAACAGGTCTCGATTCTCCACGTGTTGTAGAGAGGACCATAAACGAAGAGTCCCGGTACATCTATAGATAATATGCATCAGAGAAGTACGTTTATCATTA
>LR738715.1:417929703-417940114 GCA_902687465.1 Secale cereale
AGTATTTGGCTGTTTATTTTTTCGAAAAGGGGCGCATTTTATTACTTACAAGATTTAAGTATTTTACACCCGGCCTCTGCATAACTAAGATGCACACAGCCAAATAATGTCCTCTCACACAAACGAAAAATTAGAATGGCGAAATACATGTAGAGTCCGTATAACGCCTAAAGCGTGGTGGGGGGGGGGGGCAATCCTAAGATCATGTCGCCACCCATGTTGGGTAAAAGTATCCCTCGCCATAGCCTCCAATAGTGTACACACCTATGTAAACAGGTCTCGATTCTCCACGTGTTGTAGAGAGGACCATAAACGAAGAGTCCCGGTACATCTATAGATAATATGCATCAGAGAAGTACGTTTATCATTAAAAACCTTATCATTTCTACATAGTTAAAGCGACCAAATAACGGCAAGCGCTACCACCCTGAGAAGAGTTCTAAACCTGTGATCAATCCCATGTAACCAGTTGCCAAATACATTAGCAACACTATGGGAAGGATACAAGCCAGAAGCTATTTGGATGATTGACCATATAGAACGAGCCAATTTGCATTGAAAGAATAAATGTTTTATTGTCTCATCATGGTGACAAAAGACACATTGCGTACTTCCATGTCAATTCCTCTTAATAAGGTTATCTTTAGTAAGAATGACTCCGCGACGAAGATACCATGCAAATACTTTATTCTTAAGAGGTATCTTCATCTTTCAGATCTTCTTGTTATTATCAACTGGCACATCAGACTGGATTAACGCTCTATACATTGACTCCACTGAGAATTGTCCATTCTCATGGAGGTTCGATCTGAAGACATCAGACCCATGTGACAATTGCACCGTGGACAACCGCTAGAGCAGTGTGTTCCAAGATTGTAGTCTGGGTCCAATTAAATCTCTTCTGAGCGTCACATTGGGCGGAAATGATTCCAATACCGTGGCGATAGTATCACCCTTGTGACGCACAATGTTGTATGGAGCCGGATATTATTCCCGGAGTGTGGCATCTCCTAGCCACTTGTCCTCCCAGAATCTAATTTCCGAGCCATCCTTAATGGAGAAGGATCCATAGCAAAAGAAATATTTCTTCGTAGCCATTAGACCTGCCCAAAAATGAGAATCCCTAGGCTTCCAGTATACTTGGGATACCGCCTTGGAACCCACATATTTCCTCCTTAGGAGGGTTTGCCATACACCATCTTCCGTCAGTAATTTAAACAACCATTTGCCGAGGAGGGCCCTATTCTTGACCTCAAGGTCATGAATGCCCAACCCGCCTTCGTCTTTGGGATGGCAAACCACATTCCATTTGGCCAGCCGATATTTCTTTCTCTCGCTATCTCCTTGCCAAAAGAATCTTGATCAGAAATAATCCAATCTATTTAAGACTCCTTTCGGTAACTAGAAGAAGGAAATCATATATAGTATCATATTACTTAGTACTGAATTTATGAGGATCAATCTTCCACCCAGAGACAACAATTTACCTTTCCAACTACTAAGTCTTTTTTGCAGTCTCTCCTCTACGTGTTTCCATTCAGCATTTGTGAGTCTCCGATAATGTATCGGTATCCCCAAATATGTGATCGGAAACTAGCCCAACCCGCATCCGAACAGTTCAGCGTACAGGTGGGCCTCGTCTTAAGCGTCGCCAAAGCAAAACAATTCACTTTTATGAAAATTGATCTTGAGACCCGAGAGTTGCTCGAATGCTGATAAAATCAGTTTCATATTTCTCGCTTTCTCGAGGTCATGATCCATGAAGAGAATCGTATCATCGGCATATTGAAGTATAGAGAGACCACCATCAACTAGATGATTTAGTACCCCATCAATTTGGCCATCAACCTTGGCACGCTCAATCATGACCGCTAGCATATCCGTCACTATATTGAATAGCATGGGTGAAATCGAGTCACCTTGTCGCAATCCCTTCTCCGTTTGGAACTAGCGTCCAACATCAAAATTGACCTTGATGGCAACACTACCTCCAGAAACGAAGCTATGGACCATAGCACGGCACTCTGCAGAAAATCCTTTCATTCTGAGAGTCTATTGAAGAAAGGTCCACTTGACTTTATCATAAGCTTTTTCAAAGTAAATTTTGAGTACCACCCCATTCAACTTTTTCCAGTGTAGTTCATGGACTGTTTCATGAAGGACAACAACTCCATCTCGGATGTGTTTGCCTTGCATAAAAGCAGTCTGTGAAGGGTGAACCACATGTTCAGCAACCGAATTCAGCCTAATAGTCGCAACCTTCGTGAATATTTTAAAACTAACATTAAGGAGGCAAATAGGTATATATTGGTGTATCCTTTCAGCCTCATTAACCTTAGGTAATAAACTAATCTCACCGAAGTTTAAGCGAAACAATTCTAGTTGGCCAGCTTGAAGGTTGCTAAACAAAAGTAGGAGATCCAGTTTGATTACTTCCTAGAAGTTCTGATAGAACTCTGTGGGAAAACCATCTAGACCCGCGGCTTTGTTGTGCTCCATTAGAAAAACCACCTTTCTAACTTCCTCCTCAAAGTATGAAGCTGTTAGTAGGCTGTTTTCTTCATCAGAGACCTGAGGGGTGTCATCTGTTCGAGACTCATTCCATTGAGAAGTTTCCTTCATCTGGGGCTCCGAACAAATTTTTGTAATAATCAGTGATATAAGATTTGAGTTGCTCATGCCCCTCAATCGTGCCCTCGTCCTATTGTAGGGAATGAATAATTTTCCTCCAGTGTCTGCCATTGGCGAACCCATGGAAATATCTAGTATTCGAATCACCTTTCAGTATAAACTAAGAGCTTGAATGTTGGTACCATTTGAGTTCCTCTTGACGCAACATGCCAGCTATCTGTGCATTTCAGTGATTCTTGATCTCGATTTCATGCTCAGATAGAGGTCTAACCTCTGCCAAAGCTTCTAATTCATCAATGATAGTTGAAAGACGAAGCTTCTCCTTTTTGAGAATACCAACCGTATGGCTAGCCCAACCACCAAGGAATTTACGTAATGCATGCATTTTGTTATTCCATCTGTGTACTGGGGTTGGACCGGCCACCAGTTTCTCCCACACCTCCTTGACCATATCATGGAAGCCATCCCGAAGCAACCACCCATGTTCAAACTTGAACTTGCGTCTATATTGTGGACATGGCAAACCAGTAGTTAGGAGAATGGGTGTGTGGTCTGATATAGCCTCGATACGAGGTAGAGCACGAACAGACACCATAGGAAATTTAGATTCCTAGTCAGTATCCATTAAAATGCGGTCTAGTTTCTCATATGTTGGTTCCGGAAGACTATTCGCCCAAGTGAATTGTCTTCCAATCATGGACACCTCTCGTAGATCTAGACTGTCGATGACAGCGTTGAAAAGGAAAGGCCAATGATTATCAAACCTACCACGGCTTTTCTCATTTGGAAATCGAAGCAAATTGAAATCCCCACCTATAAGAATGGGATAGGGATTATCTTTAGCTAGATTAACCAATTCACGAAGAAAATCGGCCTTGAATTCATCTTGGGCTGCCCTATACACGGCAACGAGGGTCCATGTGAAGTTGTCAGCCTTGTTGTGAATATGGAGTTTAACGTGAAACTCGCCATCCGAACTAGCCAAAACATCCATAGTCCATGTATTCACGCCAAGTAAGATGACCCCAGAATGACCTCTAGGCGGTCGTGAAATCCAAGTTTAACCCGCCTGAAAGACGGTTAAGAAGACTCACTGGAAATCACGTCTCCTTGTTTCAGAGATAGCCAAAAATTCTAAATTGTGTTTCCTATTATGTTCCGCAATGAATAAATGTTTAGCCAAGTCACGAAGACCTCTACTACTAAAAAACATTCCATTCATGAGGAAACAATAGGAGGTTTAGAACACATCGCCCTCTTATGGGTCTTACCATATTTTTTTGAATGTGCGGTCTTTGATTTACGTCCGGATGTTGTAAGCTCAATCAATGAATTAAGCCTGGATTCATCTAGACCTGTCGGAGATATTGACCACGGGTACCTTGAAGACGGCAAGACGATATACCCAGACATCGGGGCTTGCAAAGCTCCTCAGTCTGACTGCTCGGGCCGCCCCACACGGCCCCCTATCCGACTGCCCGGGCCGGCTTTCCAGACGGCAGCCCGGCTGCCGACGGCAGTCGGACGGGGCGCCCGCCTTCTCAGTCCGCCGGCTCTTAGTTCGACTGCTCCACCCGGCCGACTGCCCGGCCGGCTGCCGGCTGTCGACTGCGTCGACCACGACCGCCGCACCGACGAGACCCCGACGGGACGACCATACCGCGGACAAGACGGCCGTACCTGGGCACTGTGCACACATCATCTCGTGTCATCATATATAGTGTCACTTGTCCCTGGGCACTATTTATGAAGTGACCCAGGGGAATAGATTGACATCCACCATGCCTTGCTCATGCCACCACATAGCTTACATACTAAGCTAGCTACACTATATATATGAGCATCCATCCATCCATAGGGGACACTCACGCACACACACATATCCATCCACCCTCATGGCACAAGCCATGCATGGCCACTAGAGCACATATGCTGTCACGGCCACAAGCTGCACCACGCCACATATATGAAGCTAGTAGCAGATAGCACTCATCCGGATACAGCTCAAGGAGCGCCTTTGTACTGCCAGATGTACACCCCACATATATATTCAGACATGCAGGAGTAGGGGTGTTATCTCTCCGGAGAGCCCCGAACCTGGGTAAACTACCGCGTGCTACTCGCATACCCGTCCCTGGATATTCCGGCTGCAGTCTTGCCCTCACACGAAGCCACTTCGTGGTATCTGTCGTCTTGCAACCCCCCGTGAGAAAAACACGACAGTTGGCGCCCACCGTGGGGCTAGCCGTTGCCGGAATCGCAGTCCGGGCAGGACCATCTTCGTCATCTCCGCCGCGACGCCGCAACCGTCTCTCCGGCCGCGCTCGAGGGCTCGACGTCAACGCGCCCCAGTGGCGGCCACGCGGAGCGGCGCGTCCTTGTCGTCGGCCTCGCCATCTTCGTCATCTCCGCCGCGACGCCGCAACCGTTTCTCCGGCCATGGTCGAGGGCTCGACTTCGACTTGTCCACATGGGGGCCATGCGGAGCGGCGCATCCTCGTTGTCGGCCTCGGCCTCGGCCTCCTTGTCATCACCACCGCTGCGACGCCGGCCGTCCATCCGAGCACGCCGTGCCGCCTCGCTTCGATCGGCCGCATCCATTCGCGCGCCGCTCGCATCCGCTGCCCTCCACGCCGCATCTTGCTCTGATCGGAGCTTGCGGCCGCTCCTCCATACAATGCTCGTACACTAGCCATACACGACCTGTACGCTAGCTAGATACACGTACAAAGGTCATACACTACCCATGCATTAGCCAGTTAATTAATGGCCGTAAAGCCAAACCATACGAGATCGGCTCCATTCTGGGCTAGTGCTCGTCATCCGCGCCCATGCCACACTGCCTTGTTCCGGCCCGCTGCGCTGCTCTACGCGCTGCCCCTCGCTCGACGCACGCCGGGGCCATTCACCCTCGCATTCGCTCTCCTCTAGAGCCGAAGCACACTCAAAAGAAGAAGAAAACGTTCCCGAAGGAGGAGATGGAGACGGTCTGAGGTTTCTCCGGCGGCTTGGTCACGTGGGCACCTCCGTGGCCGCCCCCGCGCCCGGACGCCCCGGGCGCCGGGCCCCGTCGCTACACCCGGCCTCCTCGGCTCCGAGGCGCTTCGCCTCTGCCTTGACCGCGGCGCGCGGGTCCCTGGCTCGGTGGACCATCCATGTGCCGGCTCCGCCGCTTCGTGAAGCAGTCAGCCGTCTTCCACACTTGGCCTTCCGCGCGTCACGCGCGCCTGTTGTCCCCCCGCCGGCTGCGCGAGCCCGGCCGCGTACTCCTCCGCCCGCGCCGGCTATGGCCCTGCCCCAGCCCGGCCGCCTGCCGGCTTCGGCCGGCCCTGGCCTCCCGCGCCGTTTGCGCTCTGGGCCTCGTCCCACTCCCGGCGTCCGAGTCGCCGGCTCCTCCGCCTCGCCGCTCCACCCTGCTCGACCGCCCCGCGCCGGCTGGCCGCAGGCGCGACGCCGCCTGCTGAGGCCGCCTGCTCGGCGCCTCCGCCCCGCGCCGGCTTCCGCGACGCCGCCTGCTGAGGTCGCCTGCTCAGCGCCTCCGCCCCGTGCCGGCTCCCGGGACGCCGCCTGTTGTGGCCGCCTGCTCAGCGCCTTCGCCCCACGTCGGTTCCCTCGTCTCCGCCTGCTGCAGCCAGCTGCTCCTGCGCCTCACCCGGCCAACTGCGCTGCGCTGGCTCCACGCTGTCGTCGACCGGTTGTTGGCCACGCCGCGTCGACTGCTCTTCCCGCGTATGACCGCTGGCCCAGGCCGGCTCCTGTGCCCGCATGTTCTGCTACCGGTTGTTGAAAAGGAAGCAAAAGGAAAGTCAGCGGCCGGGAGCTAAAAAAGAAAAAGAGAAAAAGAAAGAGAGAGGTGGGCCGGCTGCTCTGTTGCTTGTGGCTGCCGGTTGCCCAAGAAAGAAAAAGAAAGCACCACGCCGGCTGCTCGTGCAGAGAAGCGTCCGGCTGCCAGCAGCCGGCGGACGAGAAAAGAAGATAAAGTGTCCGTCCGGCTGCCAGCAGCTGGCCGAGAAGAAAGATGAAGAAAAAATGTTCGTTTGCCCGAGCAAAAGTCCCGTCTGGCTGACGGCAGACGGCAGAAGAGCAGAAGATAAAGTATCCGTCCGGCTTCCAGCAGCCGGCGGACGAGAAAATAAGAAAAGTGTCCGTCCTGTCAAGAAAATAAGAAAAGTGTCCGTCCGGCTGCCAGAAGCCGGCCGAGAAGAAAGAGGAAGAAAAAAAGTTCGCCTGCCCGAGAAAAAGTCTTGTCCGGCTGACGGCAGGCGGCCGAAGAGCAGAAGATAAAAAGTCTGTCCAGCTGTTAGCAGCCGGCCGAAGAAGAAGAAGACAAAAGACGCCTCCGCCCGCCTGCCCGCGTCGGTGATACGTCTCCAACGTATCTATAATTTGTTATTGTTCCATGCTATTATTTATGAAGTCTTGGATGTTTAATGGGCTTTATCATTCACTTTTATATCATTTTTTGGACTAACCTACTAACCCAAAGGCCCAGTCTAGATTGCTGTCTTTTTGCCTATTTCAGGGTTTTGCAGAAAAGTAATATCAAACGGAGTCCAAATGGAATGAAACCTTCGCGAGAGATATTTTTGGACGAAATCACGCTCGGGAAACTTCAGGACCAAGTCAGGGGACGAAAGGCCTGCCTTGAGGGTGGGGGGCGCGCCCCCCTTCCCAGGGCGCGCCCCCTGCCTCGAGGCTGGCCCACATGGCCCCCGGTGCCCTCCTTCTTCCTACATATACCTACGTACCCCATAAACTCCATACGTAGAGAGAACCCTAATTCCATTGTCGTAGCTTCTGTTTCCGTGGAGATCCCATCTTGGAGCCTGTTCCGGGAGGGGGATCCATCACGGAGGCCTTCATCATCATCATCATCATCGCCCTCACCATGAGTTGTGAGTAGTTTACCACAGATCTTCGGGTCCATAGCTAGTATCTAGATGGCTTCTTCTCTCTCTCTGGATCTCAATACAAAGTTCTCCTCGGTCTTCGAGGAGATCTATTCGATGTAATCTCTTTTTGCGGTGTGTTTGTCGAGATCCGATGAATTGTGAGTTTATGATCAAGGTTATCTATGAAAGATATTTGGTTCTTCTCTGAACTTTTTATGTGTGCTCATAATATCCTTGCAAGTCTCTCCGAATTATTGGTTTGGTTTGGCCTACTAGATCTATAGTTCTTGCAATGGGAGAAGTGCTTGGCTTTGGGTTCAATCTTGCGGTGTCCTTTCCGAGTGACAGTAGGGGCAGCAAGACACGTATTGTATTGTTGCCATCGAGGATAAAAAGATGGGGTTTTCATCATATTGCTTGAGTTTATCCCTCTACATCATGTCATCTTTCTTAAGGCGTTACTCCGTTCATATGAACTCAATACACTAGATGCATGCTGGATAGCGGTCGATGTGTGGAGTAATAGTAGTAGATGCAGAATCATTTCGGTCTACTTGTCTCGGACGTGATGCCTATATACAATGATCATGCCTAGATAGTCTCATAATTATTCGCTTTTCTATCAATTGCTCGACAGTAATTTGTTTACCCGCCGTAGAATACCGCTATCATGAGAGAAGCCACTAGAGAAAACTATGGCCCCCGGGTCTATTCTCAACATATCAATCTACATCTACTTCACTTTTCCCGCTTTTATTTGCTATTTTATTAAACTAAAAATACCAAAAATATAATTATCATCTCTATCAGATCTCACTTTCATAAGTGACCGTAAAGGGATTGACAACCCCTTATCGCGTTGGCTGCGAAGTTCTTATTTGTTTGTGCAGGTGCGAGGGACTCGCGCGTGGTCTCCTACTGGATTGATACCTTGGTTCTCAAAAACTGAGGGAAATACTTATGCTACTGTGTTGCATCTCCCTTTCCTCTTCGAGGGAATATAACGCAAGCTCAAGAGGTAGCAGTCGGCACCCGGTCGGCTGTGCCTAGCCGACCCGGCCGCCTCGAGGCATCGTCGGCTGTGCCGGACCCACTCGGCCGCGTCCCGCTCGCCGCCTGTTCGGTCGGACCTGACCGGTCGGCCCCTCCTTCGAGCACCCGGAGGCTCAAAGACTTTACCCAGCATGTGCACCGGCGCGCTCCGCCAGTGCTGAGCCGCGCCGGCTGTCTTCGGCAACATCCGCCTCGCCTACGTGAAAATCAATGTGAGCTCATCACCCGTGTATTTTTGCACCATGCAAGCACGGACAACCTCGAGCGATGCTCGGGGTGCTATCTGTGCATTTTATTACAGTTGCACCACTGTTCGCCCCGGCGCCAGCCAGAGTTGGCCCAGAGGCTGGTCGATTGGCCTGAGACGTTCATTCCCGCAGATGGCTTAGTAGCGTGCACAGTACCAAAGGCTCTTAGCCACAGACCGCAGAGCGGTTGTCCGGCTAGCAAGAGCAGATGCCGGAGGCCACCCACGTGAAAAACGTCCGGGAGGAAACGGTTCGGGCGACCCGACCGTTTGCTTTATGAGTATCTGCTCAATTAAATCCGCTCCCAGAGTCTGAGTATTGTACACTCCGCCCCGCGGCCTACTCTCAGCCACAGACCGCAGAGCGGCTGTCCGGCTAGCGCGAGCAGAAGCCAAAGAGCGGACGAGACATGAAAAAGATTGAAGGGGGCTCGGACGAAACCGAGTCGGCACCCTCCGCTTAAAACTTGCAAGGCTAAAAGCAAACATTTGATATATCTGCGTGGACTAACTTTATCTTTTGCATGATCATTTCCGTGGGGAACCCACCTCCTCGCTCGGAGGCTACAACCAGTGGGTGCGCTGGCGCGCCCCCACTGGAAGCAAGCCGCGCCGGCTGCAGCCCGCAGCCGGCTGTCATCGACAACATCAGTCGGCGGACTCCAAGTTCGCGCCCAACGACACCAGTCGGCGGACTACAAGTCCGCGCCCGACGACATCAGTCGGCGGACCCCGCGTCCGCGCCCGACGCCACCAGTCGGCGGACCCCGCGTCCGCGCACGACGAAATCAGTCGGCGGACTCCGTATCCACGTCCGACGCTACCAGTCGACGGACCTCGAGTCCGCGCCCGACGACATCAGTCGGCGGACTACAAATCCGCGCCCGATGCTACTAGTCGGTGAACCCCGCGTCCGCGCACGACGACATCAGTCGGCGGACCTCGAGTCCGCGCCCGACGACACCTGTCGGCGGACCACGCGTCCGCGCACGACGACATCAATGGCGAACGTCGCGTCCGCGCCCGACGACACTAGTCGGCGGACCCCACGTCCGCGCACGACGACGTCAGCCGGCGGACCTCGAGTCCGCGCCCGATGACACCAGTCGGCGGACCCCTCGTCCGCGCACGACGACATCCGTCGACGGACCTCGAGTCCGCGCCCGACGCCACCAGCCGGCGGACCCAGCATCCGCGCACGACGACATCAGTCGGCGGACTCCGCGTCCGCGCCCGACACCACCAGTCGGCGGACCCCGCGTCCGCACACGACAACATCAGTTGGCGGACCTCGAGTCCGTGCCCGACGCCACCAGTCGGCGGACCCCGCGTCCGCGCACGACGACATCAGTCCGCGGACCGCGAGTCCGCGCCCGACGACACCAGTCGGCGGACCCCGCGTCCGCGCACGACGACACCGGTCGGCGGACCCCGCGTCCGCGCCCGACGACACTAGTCGGCGGACCCCACGTCCGCGCACGACGACATCAGTCGGCGGACCTCGAATCTGCGCCCGACGACACCAGTCGGCGGACCTGCGTCCGCGCACGACGACATCAGTCGGCGGAGTCCGCGTCCGCGCCCGACG
>LR738715.1:417945262-417964226 GCA_902687465.1 Secale cereale
AACTTAGTCTAAATTCTTTACAATATCTCTTGTAGATCAAATGGCCCACGCTCAGGTTTCCCTCAACTTCAACGCGTTCCTAGAGAAAACCAAGCTGAAAGACGATGGTAGCAACTATACGGATTGGGTCCGTAACCTGAGGATTATCCTCATAGCTGCCAAGAGATCATATGTCCTAGAAGCACCGCTAGGTGATGCACCTGCTCCCGATGCGGCCCAAGACGTTTTGAACGTCTGGCAGTCGCGTAGTGATGATTACTCCCTGGTTCAGTGCGGCATGCTTTACAGTTTAGCATCGGGGCTCCAAAAGCGTTTTGAGCACCACGGAGCATATGAGATGTTCGAAGAGCTGAAAATGGTTTTCCAAGCTCATGCCCGAGTCGAGAGATATGATGTCTCCGACGCATTCTACAACTGTAAGATGGAGGAGAACAGTTCTGTCAGTGAGCACATCCTCAAGATTTCAGGATTGCACAACCGCTTGTCTCAGCTGGGAATAAATCTCCCAGATGAAGCGGTCGTTGACAGAATCCTCCAGTCGCTCCCACCAAACTTCAAGAGCTTCGTGCTGAACTTCAATATGCAGGGGATGGAGAAGTCCATTCCCGAGGTGTATTCGATGCTGAAATCAGCGGAGGTGAACATCAAGAAAGAACATCAAGTGTTAATGGTCAATAAAACCACTAAGTTCAAGAAAGGCAAGGGCAATAAGAACTTCAAGAAGGACGGCAAGGGAGTTGCCGCGCCCGGCAAGCCTGTTGCCGGGAAGAAGCCAAAGTATGGACCCAAGCCTGAAACAGAGTGCTTTTATTGCAAGGGAACGGGTCACTGGAAGCGGAACTGTCCCAAATACTTAGCAGACAAGAAGGCCGGCAACGTCAAAGGTATATATGATATACATGTTATTGATGTGTACCTTACCAGCACTCGTAGTAGCTCTTGGGTATTCGATACCGGTGCAGTTGCTCATATTTGTAACTCAAAACAGGAGCTGCGGAATAAACGGAGACTGGCGAAGGATGAGGTGACGATGCGCGCCGGGAATGGTTCCAAGGTCGATGTGATCGCCGTCGGCACGCTGCCTCTACATCTACCCTCGGGATTAGTTTTAAACCTCAATAATTGTTATTTAGTACCAGCTTTGAGCATGAACATTGTTTCTGGATCTCGTCTTATGCGAGATGGATACTCTTTCAAATCGGAGAATAATGGTTGTTCTATTTATTTGAGAGATATGTTTTATGGTCATGCCCCGCTGGTCAATGGTTTATTTTTGATGAATCTCGAACGTAGTGATACACATATTCATAGTGTAGATGCCAAAAGATGTAAAGTTGATAATGATAGTCCCACATACTTGTGGCATTGCCGCCTTTGTCATATTGGTGTTAAACGTATGAAGAAGCTCCATTCAGATGGACTTCTAGAGTCTCTTGATTATGAATCATTTGACACGTGCGAACCATGCCTCTTGGGCAAGATGACCAAGACTCCGTTCTCCGGAACAATGGAGCGAGCGACCAACTTGTTGGAAATCATACATACCGATGTGTGCGGTCCGATGAGTGTTGAGGCTCGCGGAGGCTACCGTTATGTTCTCACCCTCACGGGTGACTTGAGTAGATACGGGTATATCTATTTGATGAAACACAAGTCTGAGACCTTTGAAAAGTTCAAGGAATTTCAGGATGAGGTTGAGAATCAACGTGACAGAAAAATAAAGTTCTTGCGATCGGATCGTGGGGGTGAATATTTAAGTCATGAATTTGGCACACACCTTAGGAGCTGTGGAAGTGTTTCACAATTGACACCGCCCGGAACACCTCAACGTAACGGTGTGTCCGAACGTCGAAATCGTACTCTGTTGGACATGGTGCGATCTATGATGCCCCTCACCGATTTACCGCTATCTTTTTGGGGTTATGCTTTAGAGACTGCCGCATTCACTTTAAATAGGGCTCCGTCGAAATCCATTGAGACGACTCCGTATGAACTTTGGTTTGGCAAGAAACCAAAGCTGTCGTTTCTAAAAGTTTGGGGTTGCGATGCTTATGTCAAGAAACTTCAACCTGAAAAGCTCGAACCCAAATCGGAAAAATGCGTCTTCATAGAATACCCAAAGGAAACAATTGGGTACACTTTCTACCACATATCCGAAGGCAAAGTCTTTGTTGCCAAGAATGGATGCTTTCTGGAGAAAGAGTTTCTCTCGAAAGAAGTGAGTGGGAGGAAAGTAGAACTTGATGAGGTGACAGTCACCCCTCCTGCACCGGAAAGTAGCGCAGCGCAGGAAAATGTTCCTGAGGTGCCTGCACCGACAAGGGAGGAAGTTGATGATAATGATCATGAAGAAACAGATCAAGTTACTACTGAACTTCGAAGGTCCACAAGGGCACGTTCCGCACCAGAGTGGTACGGCAACCCTGTACTGGAAATCATGTTGTTAGACAACGGTGAACCTTCGAACTATGAAGAAGCGATGGTGGGCCCGGATTCCAATAAATGGCTTGGAGCCATGAAATCCGAGATAGAATCCATGTATGAAAACAAAGTATGGACTTTGGTGGACTTGCCTGATGATAGGCACGCCATATAAAACAAATGGATATTTTAGAAGAAGACAGACGCGGATGGTAATGTGACCATCTATAAGGCTCGGCTTGTCGCTAAGGGTTATCGACAAGTTCAAGGGATTGACTACGACGAGACTTTCTCTCCCGTAGCGATGCTGAAGTCAGTCAGAATCATGTTAGCTACTGCCGCATTCTATGATTATGAAATATGGCAAATGGACGTCAAAACAGCATTCCTTAACGGCTTCCTCAAGGAAGAGTTGTATATGATGCAACCGGAAGGTTTTGTCGATCCAGAGAACGCTAACAAGGTATGCAAGCTCCAGCGCTCGATTCACGGGCTGGTGCAAGCATCTCGGAGTTGGAATATTCGCTTTGATGAGGTTATCAAAGCGTTTGGTTTTATACAGACTTATGGAGAAGCCTGTATTTACAAGAAAGTGAGTGGGAGCTCTGTAGCATTTCTCATATTATATGTGGATGACATATTGCTGATGGGAAATGATATAGAATTCTTGGAAAATGTAAAGGCCTACTTGAATAAAAGTTTTTCAATGAAGGACCTTGGAGAAGCTACTTACATATTAGGCATCAAAATCTATAGAGATAGATCGAGACGCCTCATTGGTCTTTCACAAAGTACATACCTTGACAAAATATTGAAGAAGTTCAATATGGACCAGTCAAAGAAAGGATTCTTGCCTGTTTTGCAAGGTATGAGATTGAGTAAGACTCAGTCGCCGACCACGGCAGAAGATAGAGAAAAGATGAGTGTCATTCCCTATGCCTCGGCCATAGGTTCTATCATGTATGCCATGCTGTGTACCAGACCTGATGTGAACCTTGCCATAAGTTTGGTAGGGAGGTACCAAAGTGATCCCGGTACGGAACACTGGACAGCGGTCAAGAACATCCTGAAGTACCTGAAAAGGACTAAGGATATGTTTCTCGTTTATGGAGGTGACGAAGAGCTCGTCGTAAAGGGTTACATCGATGCTAGCTTCGACACCGATCTGGATGACTCTAAGTCACAAACCGGATACGTGTATATTTTGAATGGAGGGGCAGTCAGCTGGTGCAGTTGCAAACAGAGCATGGTGGCAGCGTCTACATGTGAAGCGGAGTACATAGCTGCTTCTGAAGCAGCGCAGGAAGGAGTCTGGATGAAGGAGTTCATCACCGACCTAGGAGTCATTCCAAGCGCGTCAAGCCCGATGACTCTCTTCTGTGACAACACTGGTGCTATTGCTATTACCAAGGAGCCCAGGTTTCACAAGAAGACCAAGCACATCAAGCGCCGTTTCAACTCCATCCGGAATTATGTTCAGGATGGAGACATAGATATTTATAAAGTGCATACGGATCTGAATGTCGCAGACCCGTTGACTAAACCTCTTTCACGAGCAAAACAAGATCAACACCAGAACTCTATGGGTGTTCGATTCATCACAAAGTAACTAGATTATTGACTCTAGTGCAAGTGGGAGACTGTTGGAGATATGCCCTAGAGGCAATAATAAAAGCATTATTATTATATCTCCTTGTTCATGATAATTGTCTGTTAGTCATGCTTGAATTGTATTGTACGGAAACAAGGATACATGTGTGAATACATAGACCACAATGAGTCCCTGGTAGGCCTCTAGTTACCAGCTCGTTGATCAACAGATGGTTACGGTTTCCTGACCATGGACATAGGATGTCAGTGATAACGGGATCACATCATTAGGAGAATGATGTATGGACAAGACCCAAACTTGAGCATAACACGAGATCGTATAGTTCGTAATGCATAAGCTTTTCGGTGTCAAGTATTTATTCCTTAGACCATGAGGTTGTACAACTCCCGGATACCGTAGGAGTACTTTGGGTGTGCCAACCGTCACAACGTAACTGGGTGGCTATAAAGGTACGCATCGGGTATCTCCGAAAGTGTCTGTTGAGTTGGTACGAACCGAGACTGGGATGTTGTCACTCCGTATGACGGAGAGGTACCTCTGGGCCCACTCGGTAAGACATCATCATAATGAGCTCAATGTGACTAAGTAGTTAGTCACGGGATGATGGATTACGGATCGAGTAAAGAGACTTGCCATGACGAGATTGAACAAGGTATCGGAAATACCGACGATCGAATCTCGGGCAAGTACCGTACCGATGGACAAAGGGAATAACATACGGGATTGAGTGAATCCTTGACACGATGGTTCATCCGATGAAGATCATCGTGGAACACGTGGGAACCAACATGGGTATCCAGATCCCGCTGTTGGTTATTGACCGGAGAGTGTTCTCGGTCATGTTTGCGTGTCTCCCGAACCCGTAGGGTCTACACACTTAAGGTTCGGTAACGCTAGAGTCGTAGAGATAAATGCACGTGGAAACCCGAAAGTTGTTCGGAGTCCCGGATGAGATCCCGGACGTCACGAGGAGTTCCGGAATGGTCCAGAGGTAAAGATTGATATATAGGAAGTCCAGTTTCGGCCATTGGGTGATCTCTGGGGGTCACCGGGAGCGTCCCGAGACCACCGGAGGGGCCCCGGGGGTCCACCGGGTGGGGCCACCCATCCCGGTGGGGCCCCTAGGCCGCAAGGGGAAGTGTCCAGCCCCTCTGGGCTGGCGCACCACTAGGGGCCCACCTCCCCATGCGCCTAGGGTTAAAACCCTAAGGGGGAGGGGGGCCACCACTTGCCTTGGGGGGCAAGAACTCCCCCCTGGCCGCCGCCCCCCCTGCAGATTGGATCTGCAGGGGCCCTGGCGCACCCCCTGGCCCCCTATATATATGTGGGGAGGGAGAGGGCAGCCGCACCCTTGCCCTGGCGCCTCTCCCCCTCCCGTCACACCTCCATACTCCAACGAGGGCGCCCGGCGAAGCCCTGCTGCGATCTCCACTGCATCCGTCATCACGCTGTCGTGCTGCCGGATCTCTGACGACTTCTCCTCCCCCCTTGCTGGATCAAGAAGGAGGTGACGTTGCTGCACCGTACGTGTGTTGAACGCGGAGGTGCCGGCCGTTTGGCGCTAGATCATCGGTGACGAAGAACGCGAAGAGTACGACTACTTCATCCACGCTTCTTCGAAAGCTTCCGCTCGCAATCTCCATAACGGTATGTAGATGCACTCTTACTTGCTCGTTGCTAGATGTCTCCATAGTTGGATCTTGGTGAAAGCGTAGAATTTTTTTGAATTATGCTACGTTCCCCAACAGGAGGCTACACCCAGCAGGTGCGCTGACGCGCCCCCGGCGGAAGCAAGTTGTGCCGACTGCGGCCTGCAGCCAGCCGTCAACAAGCATCTTCTACATGAACAAACGCTAAAGAACCTCCGCCCAAGTTTGCTAAAGTTGCCGAGAGGCTCGGAGGCTACTGTCGGAGATATTGACCACGGGTACCCTGAAGACGGCAAGACGATATACCCAGACATCGGGGCTTGCAAAGCTCCTCAGTCCGACTGCCCGGGCCGCCCCAGACGGCCCCTTGTCCGACTGCCCGGGCCGGCTTTCCAGACGGCAGCCCGGCTGCCGACGGCAGTCGGAGGGGCGCCCGCCCGCTCAGTCCACCGGCTCTCAGTCCGACTGCTCCACCCGGCCGACTGCCCGGCCGGCTGCCGGCTGTCGACTGCGCCGACCACGACCGCGACATCGACGAGACCCCGATGGGACGACCATACCGCGGACAAGACGGCCGTACCTGGGCACTGTGCACACATCACCTCGTGTCATCATGTATAGTCTCACTTGTCTCTGGGCACTGTTTATGAAGTGACCCAGGGGACAAGCTTGACATCCACCATGCCTTGCCCATGCCATCACATAACTTACATACTAAGCTAGCTACACTATATATATGAGCATCCATCCATCCAGGGGGACACTCACGCACACATACATATCCATCCACCCCCATGGCACAAGCCATGCACGGCCACTAGAGCACATATGCTCTCACGGCCACAAGCTGCACCACGCCACATATATGAAGCTAGTAGCAGATATCACTCATCTGGATACAGCTCAAGGAGCGCCTTTGTACTGCTAGATGTACACCCCACATATATATTCAGACATGCAGGAGTAGGGGTGTTATCTCTTTGGAGAGCCCCGAACCTGGGTAAACTACCGCGTGCTACTCGCATACCCATCCCTGGATATTCCGACTGCAGTCTTGCCCTCACATGAAGCCACTTCGTGGCATCTGTCGTCTTGCAACCCCCCGTGAGAAAAACACGATAAGACCCACGTCCGAAACCGCTCCTACTAAATGCGTGAGTAGCTGACCATCTGATGTGGCAAGCAGCTCCTCGTCATCAGTATGAGAGGTATAAGACTTGCTAGAAACACATGGAGTAAGTTTTAATCGGTCATATTCTAAGTGTTTCAAAGCGTTAATCGAAAGAGAAATATCCTTTTCATTCTTTCCAAGACTAACACCAACATTATTTAACTTAGAAACAATGGCAGTATTAGAAAATGCTTAAAAGGATTTGGGTGATGACGTAATACCTTGCTTGTTGAGGTTGTGTGTTGCCGTACGCCGCATAGCCTTTGCCAAGGAGTCCTCATCTGTGTCCATAGAACCGTCGTCGGCAACTGTATACCGACTACTCCGTCTTGTAGGCGTCATCCCCATCCGAGGTCGCGGCATCATCTCTACTACCAGTGAAGGAGGTGATGGTGGAGTAGCAACTCCCTTCCCAACAGTCCCAACCGCATGCTCGAGCGTCGAGGTCGCCGTCCTAAGTGGGTCAGGGGCCGGGCCAGTCGTACCAATTAACATGGTAGGAATGGACGAGGGCTCCACCTGGGGCCTAGGAGCAGCCATGGTTACAGCACCACGTCCAACCGGTGCATGCATGCATGGTTGTACGCAGCGGCGAGTTCACCAGGTAGGCTTCGATAGGCTTGAGCCTACTCTCCAAATTCGCGGATTTTTTTTTACTACTAGGCTTCGTAATATTTCTTAGGCCCAACCCAGGAAAAACAGTCCAGGAGGCAGCCCATCTGAGAAATCGGTGACTAAGCCCAGACTCCCGCACACTCGCACGCTCACGAAGCACATCAGGCGCACCGCGCACGAGCAGTGGCCTCCCTAACCTAGCCGCCGGCCACCAGACGCCACCTCCTAGTCCGGCGCCGCCTCCCCGCCTCCTCGCCCTGCGCTGCGTCCTCGTCGGGCGCCGCCTCCCCGCCGGACGCCGTCGTCAGCTAGGCGCCCGAGCCTGTACGAGGGACGGGGGGAGCCGGGCTGCCGCCTGCCGGGGAGCTCGTCGCCGACGACGCCCAGGGCTCTCTGCAGGTCGCCGGGCGCCGCCTCCCCGCCGGCCGCCTCCCCGCCGGATGCCGTCGTCAGCTGGGCGTCTGAGCCTGTACGAGGGACGGGGGGAGCCGGGCTGCCGCCTGCCGGGAAGCTCGTCGCCGACGACGCCCAGGGCTCTCTGCAGGTCGCCGGATCCGCCGCCTTCCCACTGGACGCCGGACGCCATCTCCATTCTCCAGAGCAGTTCAAATTTCGAAGTAGGTTGTCTGTTACCCTGTTGTCTCTCTCTGACTCTGTTTGATTCTTCTTAGTTTAGTTGATAGCCACTTGCTAGTTTAGTTAATTGTAGTCAAAACTGGTTCTAGTGACAATGAATTCATGAACTAATTTATGTCTTTGTTTAATTTTTAAAGAAATGAAGAGAAAGAGGACTCTGCATAGTTGGTTTGCAAGTAGTTCAAATACACTTCCTATTTTTCCTGAATCCAATGTTGCCCCAATTAATGTTATTGTTCAGCCTACCCTCATAGCAGCAGATCCAACAAATGAGAGCACTAATCCCTCGGTTGATGAGAGCACTAATCCCTCGGTTGACGAGAGCACCAATCCCACTTCAAATGAGAGAACCAATCACCCAACCGATGAGAGCACAAACCAACCAGCACCACCAACACAATATATATTAGAATTTCATCCAAGTCAGATTTTTGGTGATCCGGCGGATCGAATACCAATAGAAGATTATGCCCCTGAAATTCGAAGTGAAGTGAGAAGAGCTTATTTGTTGAAAGAGCGAAACAAAGCAAGTGGGCATAAATTTGAAGTTACATTGGACGGTAAATATTGGGGATCTTTTCAACCACAATGGCTAGATAGGTTTGATTGGTTGGAATATAGTGTCGCAAAGGAGTCTGCCTTTTGCTTCCCTTGTTTTCTTTTCAAGAAACCATCACAGGCTGCTACATTTGGAAATGATGTATTTACCATAGATGGTTAAAAATGCTGGAAAACAGCTTTGGCGAGTTTTCAAAAACATGTTGGTGGTCCATCTAGTTACCACAACATTGCTAGAGGCTTGTGTTATGATTTCAACAATCAAAGGGCCAATGTGGCTACCAAATTCCGAGCACATAGTAAAGAATCTGAAATAAAATATAAAATCCGTTTGACCGCATCATTAGATTGTGCAAGGTATCTCATAGCTCAAGGGGAAGCTTTTCGTGGACATGATGAGTCCTCCGATTCCGTAAACAAAGACAATTTTAGGGAGTTCTTGGATTGGTACAAAGACAAGAATAAAGATGTGAAAGATGCATTTGACAATGGGCAAGGTAATGCACTTATGATATGTTCACAGATTCAAAAGGACCTTGCTACATGTTGTGCTTTGGAGGTAACTAAAGTCATCAAGAATGAGCTTGGAGATAAAAAAATTTGCGATACTTGTTGATGAGGCAAGAGATTGCTCAATAAAGGAGCAAATGGCAATAATTTTGAGGTAGTTCAATGGTTTACAAAGGCTTATTATTTTATTTTATGTTGTTCTTTGTTTCTTTTCTTATAACTTGTAGCTCTCCAAATGTGCAGATTTTTGGATGATAATGGGGAGCTTCAGGAGAGATTTCTTGCTATTAAGCACATCACAGATTGCACATCTGCCGGAATTAAAGAAGCATTGTTTCATGTCTTAAAGTACCATGGCTTGTCTATTAATAGGCTACGTGGACAGTGTTATGATGGGGCTTCAAACATGAGAGGAGAATTCAATGGTTTGCAAAAGCTAATTCGTGATGAGAGTCCATATGCTTTCTATGTTCACTGTTTTGCCCATCAGTTGCAACTAGTGGTTGTCACAGTGGCTCAATGTTGTCCGGTAATTTATGCAACTCTCACTGAGATGAACCACCGATTCAATGAAGTTAACACCGAGTTAGTGGATTGCATGTCTTGTCTTAATCCAGCTAACAACTTCTCAAATTTTAATGATCAGAAACTTATTCGGCTTGCTGAAATTTATGTTGAAGATTTTACACAAGCTGAACGGTTGTTGCTAAGATACGAGCTTCCAACATTCCTTACAAATATTAGGAGAAGTGAGGAATTTAATGGATGTCCGGATATTTCTACTCTTGCTCGGTTGATGGTTCAAACAATGAAACATAGAACTTTCCAATTGGTATATCGCCTTATCGAGTTGACATTGATTCTTCCAGTGGCAACTTCGTCGGTCGAGCGAATATTTTCAGCAATGAAGGTCATCAAAACTGATTTGCGCAATAAGATATCAGATGATTGGCTCAATGATTTAATGGTATGCTACTGTGAGAAAAGGATATTCAAAAGTATTCCAGATGATCAAATTATGATACGATTTCAGAAAAAGAAAAATCCCAAAGGACATTTGCCTCCTGAGTATGATGTTATTTCTTAGAGGTATATCTCTGTTTTAGTAATAGTGTCTATAGTTAGTTGAAGGTACCTTACCATATCACTAACATTTGTGTCAATTTGGACAGATGGCTTGCAGTTTGTCACTTGCATTATTGGTGTGGAGGAGTTCTACAACTACAATATTGTTAGTAAGAAGCAACACCAGTATATTGTCTTTGCCTTATTTTGGTTGATTCTCTAGTACTTGATGTATTGGTGTGCATATTGTATGAAACTTTGCTGTCTGGTCAATCATGCTACTAGTATTTGTCTTGAGAATCATGTCCATTTGAGCACTGTTTGGCACATATTCTCTCTATAAATTGGTAAAACCATTTTTCTTTCAAAATTCCAGAAAAAAAATCAGTAAATACTACATGCTTCCAGTAGTAAGCTGGGAAATTTTGAGCTTATTTGGCCAATAGGATTAGGAGATAATGGCCATTTTAGTGATCTGATTCAAATTTTGGTTCAAAATTTGATGTTTTCTAAAAAATCAAGAAAAATTCTAGTACGTAGTACGTGTTTCCAGTATTAAACTGGGAAAGTTTCAGTTCATTTGTACAAAAAGACTAGGAGATAAGCAGTTTTTCTTCAAAAGAGCGTTTGATTTTTCTCGGCTTAAACTTTGAGCCCACCCTCCGTTTTTTCTCTAGATTCGCCACTGGTTGTACGCCCGGGGCCGGTCCAACAGCAACATGCACAGCCGGTGCAAGCATGCATGGCTGTACACCCGTGGGTGGCCCTTCATCAGCATGTCCAGCAGGGGCCAGACTTCCCAGCTCGTCCCGAGCAGGTAGCCGGGCGGCTGCCTGCAGCGTTGCAGCAGGTGGCTGGTGCTTCGAAGCCCGGTCCCGTTGCTCTGCCGTGTTGTGGTTGTCCTGCACTCTGATTGAAGCAGCCGACTGTGTCGCTACTGTTAGCGTTGGTGACGACGTATGCAACCCCACCTGACCTGTTGCTGTTTATAGGATTTAGCTTTTATTATTAGGGTAGTACTATGATAAGTTCGCAGTGGTTTTATATATTTGAGTTACGCCGAGATGAACCTCCTGCTCTACAAAATATAGTTCTTGATAAACCAGTGTATTATGTGACATACATCATGATAGAATTTAATTTAATAAATTAAGTACACAATTGGCTGTTTTGGGTTTGCTCTGGATTTCCTCTTAACTGTAACCCTTTCTTTTCTGTTTCCCTTTTAATGTCTACTTAACTTAGTTGCAACACAATATTTTTGTTTACCATAATATTGCTTCTTATATATTAAATCCAATTTCTCTATTTACTCTGACATATTATACCTCTTCTGTTTTCCATAGTTCAGTTGGTTCTTTTGTATGTCTTTTCTCAAACAAAAATTTTCTTTGTCCGTTATAGCCATTCTAAATAGTTATTAATTTTTAGGAAGCTGAAATATTCTTCTTCCTAAATTTCTGTAAAGTTTTTTTTCGAGAGTACGCCACTGGCGTACCATATCTTTATAGAAGGGAGCAGAAATAATTACAAGAGGTCAACGTTGGATGCGAACATCGGACGTCAACACACCCACTCCACACCGCAGACCTAACGTCAACTTCTCACAAAACTATCTAGTCCTCCTACTTCGATACCCGCACGCTTCCAATCTCGAATCTCCTCGAGGATCCCTTTCGCCGTATCAGTTGCTGTTTTTTGTTGATCTTGCCTGTTGAATACACGCGCATTCCGTTGCTTCCAGAGTAGCCAGGTGACCGCAATGGTGAAAGTGTCGAAGCCCCGCCTGTTCTTGCCTTGGAAGTTTCTTCTTGTGCTCAGCCACCAATCCACGAAGGTGTCGGTTTCACTCGGGATTGTGACGTGGAGCTGCAACGTCTCAAAGCATATGTGCCAAACCTCACGCGTGTGCACACATTGCATCAGGATGTGTTCCACGTTATCCTGTTCTTGCATGCAAGTGTAACACACGGATGGTTCCTCCTGCAGTCCATGCTTAGCTCTTCTATCCGACGTCCATAATCGATGTTGCACCGCCAACCATGCAAAGATTTTGCATTTGAGCGGTGCCCAGCTCCTCCAGATCCCAAGGGCCGTCGGGAAGGTAATCCCACCCATGCACAACTGGGTATAGGTAGATTTAGCCGTATACAGTCCCGATTTGTCATGGGGCCAAGCGAAGGTATCCTCATCCTGCTCCTCTCTTTGAACTGTGGCGATCGCAAGCATGAGGTGCATTACCTGGATTAGGGCTCCGAACGAGAGCTGGGGTTGTAGCTCCTGAGTCCATCTTTCTCCAATCAGGGCATCCTCCACTGTTCTGGTGTTCTTAGTTTTGGTTCCCACTCCTTGAGCCAACAGGGGGGGAATGTCTCGAACCGCAAAGCCATGAATCCATCGATCCCGCCAGAATAGAACTTTGTCTCCTCTGCCCACTGTGATTTTCATGAGGCTATCGAACACTTGCCTTGCGTCGTCGTCAACCAACATATGGAGTCCTTGCCAAGGCCTGTTAGACTCAGTGCGTCTCAACCATTCCCATCTCATTCGGAGCGCAAGGCCTTGTAAGTTCATGTTCTTGACTCCGAGACCACCAAAGGCAAGCAGCCTACATATAGCGCTCCATGCCACAAGGCATTGGCCTCCGTGAACTCTATCTTTCCCTGCCCAGAAGAAAGCTCTCATCCAGCCATTGATGTCTTCAAGGACCCATGCCGGTGCTTTCATGACCAACAGCTGGTGCACTGGCCTAGCCGCGATGACAGACTTAACCAGTACAAGCCTGCTCGAGCGTTGCATGAGCCCTCGCTGCCAAGCCGACACGAAGTGGCGGACTTGATCCAGCAGTGGTTGCCATTGTGCCTTGGTAAGCTGCTTGATCGCAAGTTGCAGTCCAAGATATCTACAGGGGAAACTCTCGATGGCACAATGCAGGAAGCTCTCCACTCTGGCCCGATCCTCCATGTCTTCTGTGATGAGGATAGCCGCAGATTTTCTGTAATTGACTTTGAGGACGGAAGCTTCACCAAAGATCTCCAGCACCACCCTGACACACTCAAGGTCCAGCCTGGAGGGTCTCACAAAGAGCGCGACATTGTCCGCATAAATGGACAGTCTCTGCATCGCCGAGATGCTAGTATAGTTGTTGAGGACTCCTTCCCGTAGGGCCTTAGAGATAATGGCCGATAGTGCATCCATGGCGATGACAAAGAGTAAAGGGGAGATCGGATCCCCTTGCCTTAGCCCCTTCGCATGCCATATTCTCCTTCCAGGGACTCCATTGACTAGCACTCGTGTGTTCGCAGTTTGCAGGAGGATGGAGATCCAGTTGAGGTATGAGGGGCCAAAGCCTTTTACTCTAAGGATCTCGAAAAGAAAAGGCCACGAGAGGGAGTCGAATGCCCGTGAGATGTCAAGCTTTAAGAAGACTCCATGGTTCTTCCTAGCATGGATTTTGGTGGCTACCTGACGCACCAGAAGGTAGTTGTCATGCAAACTTCTTCCTTTGATAAAAGCGGATTGATTCGCCCCCACAAGCTCCTTCATGCGGATTCTCAATCTATTTGCGAGCAGTTTGGCGAAGAGCTTAGAGAAGCTGTGGGGCAAGCTGATCGGCCGGAAATCGCCCACCTCCAAAGCGTCAGGTTTCTTGGGGATGAGCACTATGAGAGCGCGGTTGAGTCTAGCAAATCCCCTGCTCTCACCCGAGACCAGTTTGGCCAGCGCCGCCATAATATCACGCTTGATGATTGGCCATGCTTTTTGGTAAAACAATCCGCAGAAGCCATCCGGTCCCGGCGCGCGATCAGGATGCATCTCTTTGATAACTCCCCAGACTTCTTCCTCAGTGAAACACATCTCCAGGTCAGAAAGGTCATGCTCCTCCATCCCTAGAAAACTTGGGTCCAGGGTGTGATCTCTAGCTTTAGCAGTGCCAAGCTGTTGTTGGAAGGCGTCAGAAAAGATCTCCTCTTTACGGTTTTGCTCGGTGGCGATCTCGCTGCCCGCTTTCACACGAGGGATGAAGTTTTTAGCTCTTCTTCCATTAGCCACCAGTTGGAAGAATTTGGAGTTGGCATCGCCTTCCCGGAGCCATCTGAACCTCGATCTTTGCCTCTCGATCGTCCTCTCTAGGGAGGCAAGACCCAGTAGCTTGATGTGACGCCCCAAGACCGACGTCCCAGAAGATTCCAGAGATTCCAGATGTTCCGGGTTCTCCCGTGTGTTTTTTTTGTGCTTGTGTTATTTATTTTTTGCATTGCATCTTGTCATCATGCCATCTTGTCATATTTCTTTTGCATCTCAACTTAAATAAATTGTGTGAACCTTCGGTCCATTTAATTCGAGGGAAGAATGACTTCTCTTTATAACATATAAAAGCCTCTCAATATTATTAGGGAGCTATATTAAATATTCCATTTGTTTGGAATTAACCCAACACACTTGCATAATTTTCCCCATGCCTTTTCTTTCCCAATTCCTTGACTCAAACCTTGTCTATAATTCTTATCCGTTTTTTTGAGGCTATTCCAAAAATTCGAACATTTTTGGACACTTCAAAAACCAAGCCCTAGTTCAAACCCATTTGAATAAAATTCAAATGTGTTTGAATTTACATCTTTCTTTCATGCCACTTATAATTTTCTTGGATCTTGCTCATTTTTATGAGTCCGGGAAAATTAACCCTATGCCTAGACATTACCCCAAACACTTCCTTTTTTCTCCTTTTCTTTTTTGCTTTTTCTTTTCTTCCCTGTTTTAGAAAAGAAGAAGAAGAGCAGAGGCCCAGCTGCCAGCCTCCTAAGGCCTGCTGCCCCTCGGCCGGACTGGCCCATCAGGCCCAGCTGCCCCATCTAATCCTAACCCTAGACCCGACCCCATTCTCTCCCCTCGTTCTCCCGCACCTCCGCCGCCAGGCTTCGCCCTCTACCGCAGCCTCGCTCCTGACCGCTCGCTCCCCATCTCCCTGCTCGATCCCCTCGCTCCCCCGTCGCCTCAGCCCCGCCTCCTTCTCCTCCTCGCGTCGCCAAGGCCGCGGCCTCGCCTCCTCCGCCTCGCTAGAGCACAGCGCCGCCACGCCTCAGCCAAGGCGCCTGCGCCTCGCCCCCCGAGCGCCTCCCTCCGCATCGCCCCGGCCTCGTCAGTGCCTCCTCGTCATGGCGCCCCGCCGGATCCCGTGCGCCCGAACTCCGCCGCCGTCTCCACCTCGTCGGCGACCGGCGCCTCGCCGCCGGCGGGCAACCCAGGCCTCCACCGCCGCCCGTTACGGTGGGCTCCACCGACGCCTCCTCCTCGCCACCACCGCACTCCGCTCCAGGCGCCGCCGCTGACCGCTCTGGCTCACCGACCCCGATCTCCTCCTCGACAACCTCGCCGTCCTCCAGCCGGACCCGCCCGAGGCCCCTCCAGCGCCGCCATTTTTCGGCCTCTCCGGCCGCCCCGGGGCCCTTCCGCCGCAGCGCCGTGCAGCCCTCCAGCCAGCACCCCACTCCTCCAGCGCGCCTTACTCCTCGACGCCTGCAGCCGCCGAGGTGCTGCCTCGCCTCTGCTCCGGCCACCGGCGCCGCCTAGTTCTGCTGCAGGGGCACCGTTCCACCTGGATGCAGAACGCCAAGACCCCCAAGTTCGACTACAGAAAAGGGAGCAGCACCAAGTTCCACCGTTGCCGATTTTTCGTCAAGTACTTCTACGGAAATGTGTACGTCTATGTAACGTGAACGTCTACCGTCGCAAGAACCGAGACCGGCAAGTGCGAAGACCCTCAAGTACCTCTACGGAACGTGTACGACGACCGTCGCCGACGAACCGAGTACCACTACCATCGCCCCGTGTACGACTACGAACGGAACAACTACTTCCCTCTACGAACGTGTACCCCGACCGCCTCGAGAACGTCTACTTCCACTACTTCCACTACGTCCCTCGACGACTCGAACCGCTTCGAGAACGAACGTTCCGAAGGTATAACCCCGAGACGATGACCCGTGGACGAATGCATGTGTTGTATGAGATGCTCCACTTGTGTGCTCCGTGCCCGTATCGTCTTTTGTCTTGCTCCTCGGTTGCCTCGTCGCCGACTCATGGGAACCCGGTGACGGGATCACCCCACCTTCCATCTTGTTCGGCTTGCTCACGCTCTCCGTCATCTTTTGCACCGGTCTCTCAACGAGTTACCGGAACCGAGATGTTGCCGTTGCATCATTTTCGGATCGTTGCCGTGGCACCCTTTCCTTCCACCACGGTGACAAATACTTCATATCTCTTCATGTTAACTTTTAATAAAAATTGCATAAACTTGATCATGTCATCCGCATCATGTTAACAACATTAAAATGTGTGAATTGTTGTTTGCTTCAAATTGCTAAACATGCTCATGGGGATTTTTCCGGAATTGTTGTTTGTCATTCCGGCCTCATTTAAACTTGCCTAAATAGGTAGTTTGCTCTTGCTTCACCTCTTGCCATGTTAACAAACATTTAACCTTGTCTTGTAAATAAACGAGAGTCAATTAAATAAATAAAATGTGGTGTTCGTCAATATGCAACTCGTTGCATATTGAGCTCCACTTAACTTGTAGTACTTGTTTGTGCACTTGCCATGCCATGCATATTTAAACCGGACATGCATCATACTTGGATGTGCATCGTATGCCATGTTTGTGCTTGAGTGTTTACCGTGTTGTTTGTTTCTTTCCGGTTGCTTCTCTTGTTAGCTTTGGTTCCGTCCGGAGTTGTGAGGATTCGCTCGACTATGTTGCTCCGTCTACTTCATGGACTTGTTCTTCTCCCTCGTGAAATCCCAGGCAAGATGATCATACCCTTGGATACCTTTACTACCATTGCCATGCTTAGTTGTCTCGATGCTATCGTTACATGTCACGCTACCCATCTTCTATTGTCAGCCCTCTCCTTGTTGCCATGAAACCTCTAACCTTTTGACACCTTCCTAGCAAAACCACTGTTTGGCTATGTTACCCGCTTGCTCAGCCCCTCTTATAGCGTTGTTAGTTGCAGGTGAAGATGAAGATCGTTCCAGGAGGGAACTTGTTGTTGGCATATCACAATATCTATTATTATTAATAACACACCTATATAGTGGGCATGGGTGGAAGGCTTGGCCTTTTGCTCGGTGTTTTGTTCCACTCATGCCACCTTAGGCGCCGATAAACCGGAATTATGTTCCTTGATTTTGCGTTCCTTACACGATGGGTGGATGGGGACCCCTTGACAGTTCGTCTTTGAATAAAACTCCTCCAGCAAGGCCCAACATTGGTTTTAATTTGCTCATAATAACAACTTAATTAATTAATTAAATTGCATAGGGACTTAGCGCTACCCGAGGATTCTTTCTACATAGCAGGGGGGCCAGTGCTGATGGTGTTGGTCCCAAACGGGGGTTCTGCGGGGCCGCCACGGGGAAACTCGAGGTATCTGGTATAACGTGTAGAATCGCCCATCCGGTCGTGGCCTGAGACGAGATACGCGCGGCTACTATCAGGGTGTCGACACATCAGGAGGTCTTGCTGGACTTGTTTTACCATTGTCGAAATGTCTTGTGCACCGGGATGCCGAGCTTGATCGGATTTCCCTAAGATAAGGAGTGATGATATTATATTTATCACTTCAGCTAATCGTGAGAGCTTGTGATGGGCTAAGTTGGGACACCCCTGCAGTGTTATGATCTTTCGAAAGCCGTGCCCGCGGTTATGTGGCAGATTGGAATTTGTTAATGTCCGGTTGTAGAAAACTTGACAGAGGATCCGAAGTAAAACACACAACTATGTGAGTAACCGTGACTGTCTCTTTTCACTTGAGAAGAGAACACGGTGGGGTTATGTTTGACTCGTAGGTAGTTCAGGATCTTTAGCGATCACTACTAGTTTGCGACCGTTTGCGTAGATGCTCATCTTATTCTTGTACTCGTAAGTTAGCCACCATATTATGCTTAGCCGCTGTTGCAACCTCACCACCTTACCTCTTCCTACCCATAAGCTTTGCTAGTCTTGATATCCATGGTTATGGGATTGCTGAGTCCTCGTGGCTCATAGATACTACAACACCAGATGCAGGTTCAGCCGAGATGATGCAGGAGAGGGATCAGTACTTCACTGGGGCCTCGATGAAGAGAGTGGCCGTATGCTTGTGACGTTTTTCGACGATCAATAGTGGTTTCTACTAGGGGCGATTCTGACCTGTGGCGTTATGTTTTTGGTATCTTTCTTTTGGATCTTCACCCGTAGTCGGGTTGTGATGTTTTGAATGATGTCTTGCTTATGTAATGTATTGTGTGAAGTGGCGAGTGTAAGCCAACTATCTCCTTTTGCAATTTAATCCCTCTTTTACATGAGTCGTTCAAAGATACCAAACTTGAGATCATTCCAGAATGGGCTTATACCTTTAAGTCATGCCTCGACACGTAGGAGGTATAGTCCTATACTGGGCATTACAAGTTGGTATCAGAGCCTTCTCCGACCTAGAAGCCCCCACTGATTGATCGAATCGTTGACGGTTGAGTCTAGGCACACACTTGAAATGTTTTGAGTCCTATATATATATATATCGGAGAGTAGGATTTCTTTTGCTCCTCATCCCTTTTCACTCTGGTGAGGACTCCTGACGATTACTGAAGTCGTGCAAAGATACCGAACTTGAGATCATTCCAGAAGTCGTGCCTCGACAAGTAGGAGGTATAGTCCTATACTGGGCATTACACTTGAGTTTGAGCGTC
>LR738715.1:417964236-418003205 GCA_902687465.1 Secale cereale
GAGTCGTTCAAAGATACCAAACTTGAGATCATTCCAGAATGGGCTTATACCTTTAAGTCATGCCTCGACACGTAGGAGGTATAGTCCTATACTGGGCATTACAAGTTGGTATCAGAGCCTTCTCCGACCTAGAAGCCCCCACTGATTGATCGAATCGTTGACGGTTGAGTCTAGGCACACACTTGAAATGTGTTGAGTCCTATATATATATATATCGGAGAGTAGGATTTCTTTTGCTCCTCATCCCTTTTCACTCTGGTGAGGACTCCTGACGATTACTGAAGTCGTGCAAAGATACCGAACTTGAGATCATTCCAGAAGTCGTGCCTCGACAAGTAGGAGGTATAGTCCTATACTGGGCATTACACTT
The DNA here is from genome assembly GCA_902687465.1 of Secale cereale. NCBI lineage: Eukaryota > Viridiplantae > Streptophyta > Magnoliopsida > Poales > Poaceae > Secale > Secale cereale. The sequence continues at coordinate 417,964,607 of LR738715.1, forward strand.
GAGTTTGAGCGTCCGCCTCAGCCAAGCCTCCAGTTCGGTCAAGGCTCTCATATCCATCGCATGGTCAAGTCTGAATATGACTAGCGTCGCTATAGCTATCTGCAATTTGATATTGCCAAGCTTTCTCTGCCCCCAGGCCTGCAAAGCCGCTCCGGTGTTTCTATACAGAGCATCAAGTCTCTTGAACGGATCGACGATCGCCGGGTCACAGGTCCATGCATCTCGAATAGCCTCCTCGAATCCCTCCAGTTTGGCCCAGAAAGTCTCGAAGCGAAATCGCTTCTTGGGCCAAAGAATGTTGGCGAAGGATATGTGAAGTGTTGCGTGGTCGGAGACACAAGAGGAAAGTGCTTGCAACAGGCAGTCCGGTCTGGATAGCTCCCAATCGACCGAGACCAAGACCCTGTTAATCTTTGTGAGGGTGGGGTTGTCTCTCTCGTTAGTCCAAGTAAAACACCGGCCGTGCATGTAAAGCTCCTTAAGCTCATTGTTGTCCACGAAGTCGCGGAATTTGTTCATCATGGCGCGATTGATGTTGGAGTTGTTCTTCTCAGAGGCTCTTAGGATCATGTTGAAGTCGCCCAGTACCATCCAAGGGCCAGGGCATGTCGCACGCCTAGCCTCGAGATCCGCTAGGAATTTGTTTTTTGCCTCATTGCCCTGTGGGCCATATACCACCGAGATCCACCAGTCCTCGCCAGCTCTAGGGTGCACCTTGCCTGTGCGGAAGTTTTCATCACTCTGGATGAATTCCACCTGGAGGACCGAGGTGTCCCAAGCAAGTAGGATACCTCCTCTGGTCTCAACCGCCGGTAAGTAAGTAAATCCGTCAAACGACGGTCCACAGCATTGCATTACTATATAGATGTCAATGAACTCTAGCTTAGTTTTTTGTAGACATACTAGATTTGGCTTCACCGATACTAGAAACTCTCTCACCGCATTACGCTTTGCTGGATTGTTCAGCCCTCGAATGTTCCAGCAAGTTACTGATGGGCTACAATCCATAGCCATCTCACCACCGGTCTCCATACCTCGCGGTTACTGCGCACTGATCTCAGCCGCACCCCTCCTCCCCAATAGATGATCCGGCATGGCCTTGCCAAACAGGGCTGCGATGACGCGCACGTGCTGCTCTCGAAGTGGGGAGTCGAAGAGGCTCTGGAGCTCGTCAACTGCCGAGGCGTCCACCGCTAGGTCCTCAGGAACTAAGCCAAGGGTCCTTAACAGCACGTTTTCCGTTGGGGTAGCAAGCGTCGGGGGCTTGGCCGCCGATCTCTTGGTCGCTCTCGTGGTGCGCTTGGGCGTGAAGGGCTCGGCCTCAGGCCGAAGCGCGGAAGCTTGCACCTCCAGCAGGATCGGAGGCGCCAGTTTCTTCATGAGGTGAGAGCAAAAGGCTTTCAATTTTGCATAGGCCACCGCCTCCTGGGGGGTCATGCCAGGCGCCTCCGTACCGTCCGCGACGACCATCTCCAGGTTTGGCATGTCGCCTTGCACAGCCTCACTCCCGAATTGTTGTGTGGTCGCTCTTGCTTCTCCTGTTTCTACCAGAGATATCTTTTGCTCTGCCTCTTTCCCGCTGTGGTACGTGCATGGCTCCGTTGCATGATTCCCATCTAGGTGGGACCCGCCCTCCTCCGCAGTGTTGCATGGCGTATAGTTGCGTCTGCTAGCCGTCTCGGTATCCTCTCCGTCCCTGTCGCTTTGTAGGCACGGGGTGGCCGGAGTGTGGCCCCCTAGGCGCGCCTCAATACACTGCGAGCTATCCGTGGCGCCCACAAGGCTGGCCCCCACTAGGTCAGGGAGAGCACGCACCTAGCAGGACGAGAGGGATGGCCCATTAAATGGCCCGACCGTCCTGCCTTCCATCGGATCCTGCGCCATCTCTTGGAGCGTCGCCTCGTCAGTTTTTGTCCCGCCAGCTGTCTGTTCTGCGTTTGGCTTCTCAATGATTGGGGGAACGTTAACTTCCACGACCACCAACTGCTCCGCGTGAGGGGGCAGATCCCGCACCTTCTCTTGGACCAAAGCAGCTCTCCTCCCGCCAACGGTAGAGTCCGGCATTGATCTGACAATGATTGAGGGAATATTCTCTACCGCATCTTCCAACTGCACTGTGGTGTGGAGCGCGGCTTGGTGTGCCGACACCTCCTCTCCATCCCCACCAACTTGAATCGGGCTGCACTCAATCTGGCCACGTGGCATACCACCAAGGCCTGGGCCGGCCGACAAACGGTCAAAAGCGGAGGTTCTGGCAGTCAGCCTGCTCCGGATAGGCTGAGTGACGCCCCCTGCTGACTGCACTTGTACGGGAACCATGGGCGGTAGGCACCAATCAGCGCCCGCTCCCGAACTCGTCGCCGGCGGCGACTGCTCCCTCACAGAACTGGCCACCGCATACCTGCTGGGCATACTTCCGCCCCTCTGGTCGCGAACGTCGAAGCGCCAAGGAGGACGATAGGTGAGCCTCCTAACCCCGCCGCCAATGCCGTCCGAGGAGCCGCCGCCATTCTCTGGGAGTCCGCTCTGCTCGCTCCCCGGCGAGGCCCTAAGGAACCATGGCTCATCTGCTCCTCCAAATTCTTCTACTGTATCCAGGTGAATGAGGATCTTGTACTGCAACAGCTCCGGGTCCGCGAGGGGGGACACCAGCCCGGGCTCCGGCACTGCCAACCACCGCAGTGAGGGGATGCTGTCCAGGTCCGCCGTCCAAGCCAAGAGCTTGAAATCTGCGAGGTCGCGGCGCGCACTGGTCTCCGGCGCCACCGTATCCACCAGACAGGCAGAGCCGAGAAGGTCCTCAACCACCTCTCTCTCCCAGGCATGCGGTGGGATTCCCTCGATCACCAGAGAAACCTTATGCCTCATCACCGAATGCACCGCCTGCGCCTGGCGATTCCACTGCCTGAAGAACAAACGGACGCCTTTGTGCAAGATCGCCAGCCGTGCTCCGACCGCGTTGCGGTGCTCCTGGCGCGCGAACACCACAAGGAAATCTTCCGGCCGGTACTCATGAACTGTGAACCACTCCGGCGAGATACCCGCCACCGCTCCCAGCGCCTCAGTCACAAACTCCGGGGATACGTCGCGACGCGCACCGCCGACGTAGGCGACCATGGCGAATTGGAGCCTTCTCTCCAGGTCCTCCATGGATCGAGTGCGGCGGACGATGCAGAGTTCAGAGTGCTGGATCTCCTCGTGGGGGGTCGGCAGAAGCCTGAGGCAGGGGAGCGGGGGCCATGCTTGCGTCGCGGCGGGACTCCAAGGGGCCGGCGGCGCAGGGGGTGGGGGGGGTGGGGTCAGCCGCTCCGGGCGTCTGGGACGGCTCTCAGCACCACGCCTGGCCACTTTAGCCATGGCCACCCTCCTCAGCTCCTCCTCCGGCGATGGGCTGCGGGGGCGTTTGCAGTTCTTCGATTCGTGCCCCGACAGCCCGCAGCGGAGGCAGACCACCAGGCTGGTGCAGTCAGCCTTGCGATGCCCTTCCTCGAAGCACTTGAAGCAGAGCCCATCCATCTCCGGCGAGACCTCACGGCGGTGCAGCGGCCTAGCAGCCTGGCCCGTAGCTGGCTCACGCGCACGTCTGCGCTGGCGCCAGAGCTCCTTCTTGGAGGGCCTCGGCTGGATCCAGGGGGCCGCCGGCGCCACCTCCGGCGCCACTGGGGGTGGCCTTGACGCCACCTCCTGCGCCTGGCCCTCCGACGCCGAGGAGCTCCCAGAGAGACCAAGGCCCGAGACGATGGGGCGTGCCGCGCTTCGCCTGAAGGAGGAGGTCACAGAGACCGGGCTTGACGCCATGGCGGGGAGGGACCAGGGGTCGGGAAGAGTGGAGGGGGCGCGGATGGGGGAGTGGCCGCCGGGGTCGGGGTGACCTCCGGCGGGGGGAAGGGGGGTGGACGCCGGCACCGGAGTGGTGCACGGCGGGGCAGGCACCGCGCTTGGGAGGCGGGGTTCAGTCACAAAGTGGAATCTGAACCTAGTATAACCATTTCTGTAAAGTGAAAAGTAGGATTTGAGTGAATTCAAGACAGAAGGGAATTGTATGCTCACATCCATGCGAACACTTCTTAATGGCACTCCCTCAAATACCATGTAACATGTTTCTACCACATCGAATGTGTTTACGTCTTCTGTGCAAAAAAGTAGTGTTTACGTCTGACTATTTTTGGACCTGTCATACATTTTACTTTTGCTATACTAGCAAAAATGCCCGTGCGTTGTAACGGGGAAAACAAACCCACTCGCGATTCTATTCACAACAAACATGATTAATGCCACTGCAATGGTCTTGGTCATCACATTCTAGCACGATACTTTCACCTGCCCCTTCCTGCACCGACTTGTAATTTAACGGATATGTAATGATGGTGGGCCTCAACCAGTCCTATCTACACTTGATGCATGCACATTCCCGCACTACGGGCAAAAGGTGCAGAATGTCTTCGAATGTTTCATGTTGTTGAAGTTCCTACCTTGCATGCTGCCCTTTATGTAGAAATATGGAGGAAATTAAATTTACAAAAAAGAGAGGGTGTATTTACATGCTGACTTGAAGTGGGCACTGAGAGAAAAATTGCCCACTGATGTATTTTCACTATTCTCCGCTTTTCAGTCACATGCTCATGTGCTTCGGGATCTCTTCTCCCACTCCTCACCTCTCATTTAGCTCCACAACGTCCCTTCACAACCACATCGTCTTGCTTCCTCTCCCTACCCGACCCTAAGATGCGCCACCACCATACTTTAACTCTTCCCCGCTTGGGAAAGTGCAATGGTAACCTTCGTACAATGTGGACACATGAAACTGAAAAATACAAGAAAGCCAAAGATTTTGGATACTGTCTTTTCACATAATGTTGAATAATTGAAACTAACCAATTCATGTTGGATAAGTAATCAACAGCTAGAGTCATCAACTTAGAAATAAACACTCTCAAATATTTAAGGTGTATCACGTAGTGTTGTGGGTGTTTATGCCAACCTTTTCTTTAATTTTCTGTATGGAGCCTACAAAACTATTGATGGCTACTGGGAATACATAGTATTCACACTGAAGGGAATGAATGACAAGATGCATGCATGCCTATTAGCTCAAGTACTGCTATTAAGATTGTAGAAAGCATGCAAAGTTTCTGCTGATGGATAATCCTGCTGCACCGTAGTGTCAAGTTTTTCAGTTTCGTCAGTTAAATGAATAAGAGGTCAAGCAGCGTGCACCTGTGCACGTATTGACCTGATTTTTTTTAGAAAAGGAGCTTGAGCTCCGGCCTCTGCATCAAAATGATCCATACGGCCATCTTATTAGACGAAAAGCAATCCAACAAAGGTCTTACAAAATCTGCGAATACAAAAAGGTAGGACCGCCACAGCCGGCAGGCAAAAGATAGATAAGCTACTAAACGCCTATCCTATTACATGACCGCCATCCAAACCGGTTGTAGATATCCCGAGCTACCATCTCCCATCGGATAGACGCAGTAACCAAATGCTCCCTGCCCTCCGTCTGAGTGAGTAGCGACCACATACGGATAAGAGTAGTGGTTCTGAAGATAACCTGCAAAAAATGAATGTTTGTTGTTCTGTTAAAGACCAAATCATTTCTGCAATTCCAAATTGCCCATAGTAAAGCACATACTCCCACTCGGATATGTTTTGCTGTTACCGAATCAATCCCTTGTAACCATGTCCCAAATATCATGTTAATCGAAACGGGGGGATTGATATTGAAGGCTATTTGAACCGACCTCCATAAGATCTTGGCCATAGGGCAATTAAGGAATATGTGTCTAATAGACTCATCGTGATCACAGAAACTACATCTTTTAGACCCTGACCAATTCCTTCTGGCCAAATTATCTTTTGTTAGAATGACTCGTTTATGAACAAACCACATAAACACTATGATTTTTAGAGGTACCTTAACTTTCCAAACGTATTGACCTGATACTTCTGTTAGTTTATTAGCTGAATTTGCTCGCATGACCGGCTCATGGGATGGCATGAACGTTAGCGGAAATGCAGGGCAATGGTGGAGCTTCGTGGGATGACACTACGTGTAGGCTCGCTGGGTGTGCTGCTTTTATTTTTCTTATAATTCGCAGTTCAGTTGTGACTGCCAGAATAACAGAAAGACAGAAAAGTTGCAAGTGTACGCAGCGCAAAATTCTGGTGTTCATCGTCTCCTGCCTTGAGTTCTATCTCTTTCTCTCGTTCATTCTCTCACGCACGCCAGCTGAGCTCACGCAACAACATCTGCTAACTATACTGGGATGATTATTTTTGCACTAACATGTGATGATTTCTACAAACTTCGTTGCGTTCCCTGAACATCATGTCTTAGAGTTGGCACCGAGATCTTCAGGATTGTTAGGATACATCTCATAGGCGATTTGAATTATTATTCTTCATCACAGGACCAGCTGCTGCACACGTCCAGTCTTCTAATCTGATCTGCCTACCACACTAACTGGCAGGAGAAAGTTGACAGTTGCCGGCACAAAATTGAATATGTGAAATTCATTTTCATACATGACCATCTCAAACCGTCAGCTTACAACCGCACAGCTTCTGCAAGCCATTCAGGTTGCAAAGAGAATGACGAAACCCGATACTACGAGTTGTCCACCGTTGGTAAAGATCAAATTCTTTCGAAAGTCCGCAAGCAAAGGGAGTTGCTGCTGGATACCATCAAAAGCAACATCCAGACTATCCGGCCGTTGTTCCTGATTAGTCAAATTAATCTTAGCTCTGCAAGGTTCTCTGTGTAAGCATTCCTGAATAAAAGACAATACCCGAATAAAATAAAAGGTTCTAATCTTCACATAAAAGCTGCATAATAGTCCAAGCATACGCATAAATCATCAAACAATGATTGTGATGGAATTGTCAACTGTGCGCTATCCCCATGTTCCTCACCTTCGTCATCTTCAACATCATGCTTCATCTCTTCCCCGAATGAAAAACGTACACTAAGCAAAATCCCAAAAGGGGAGCAGGAGAATACGTGATTGAATTTGGAAAGATCTGTCTCTTGCAGTCAAAACCAATGATCTCAGCGAGGGTAAGGAGCTGCCGGGCGACCTCGCGCTCGTCACTATATCCTATAAGGCCCACTTGTACGTCTCGTCGTTCCAAGATACCTACGCTCTCCTCCATGACCAGCTGCCCTCGCAACCACACAGTAGAGGAACAGGCACCGCTGGACCGCATGGATGGGAAGCTGTTGAGCGTCATCAAGCAGGCAAACCCCAAATTAGACCAACAAGCATTAGCAGTGGAATAAACTGCGCGAGATCTGGACACTTATCTACTCTTGGAGGACGCGTGCAACGACCAGGTCGGTCTCCTTCTGACTTTAAGGCAGTGAGCTGCCGCCTCCCTAAGGCTCGGCCGCCGCGGCCACCTCAGCCGAGCCGTCCGCCCGCCTGCACGGCTATGCGGCTTCCATCCAGCCAGCCGCTTCTGCCACTTCTTGTCATCGTCGTGCAAGGGAGTCTGCTATTTCTGGTGCGACTATCTTGATGAAGCGGGGGCAACCGTATATGAGGAACCCTCCCCCGCAGCCGTGGACACGCGGTGACGAAACCTCCTTCCGCCAGCACCCGTGGTCGGCTGTCCAATCCGCCGTGCTCAGCATCTCTAAGCCCTCGAGAGCACCCTGGAACTGGCTGCGCCATCACGTCGATGAGCCCATGTGCTATACGCCATCAGCGACCATGAGTCCATGACCATGGCGTGCCTTTCTAGCTGAGCAGAAGGAATCTTCCGTCGCTAACGTGCCAAGTGGACGCCGTATCGGAGATGGTGAAGGGCTGAAGATCTCCTCATTGTTGTCAACGATCGTCATCTAGATGCAGCAAATCGAAATCGAGAAACCTCCCGACAACGTGGGCCTGTTGGCGTTGGCCTCGGCCGTGCTACCGGCAGCCTCGGCAAGGGCACGGACCCGGATGAATTGCCCGCGAGATCGATCTCGATTTACGCTGCTCATCTGGGGGCTAGGTGTTTTCTGATCTTTCGGGCAGCCTATCTAACATTCTTAAGAAGTTGCTCCCCACTTCTACCTATTCTCTCAACATGCACACTATCCACATCATCACCATGCCACATCATCAATACTAAATAGGAGCAACTCACTAACTCATCATGCAAGCTATCCACCTAAGCAACCCTGCCACATCATCAGCTCTTAATATTAGAAAAGATCACATGCAAGCAAATGCAGCCCAATACTAAATGCTCAAATATTTCACCAAATCAACTAGAAATATGAACGCACACAAGGCTTATGACCCGACCAGGCTATAATAACTAGGAAGCACATGCAGACCGTTACTCTAGACCAGATGCATCCATTATTAAGTGCTCGCCCCAACTGATGGAAACCTACGAGACTAATTTGCACTGTCTTCTCCCCTTCATGTTCCAATGCTCACGATATATCTTTTACCATTCCTGTAAACTCCACAGGATGAATCCCTTCCCTGTCACAGTCCTCCCACATTCCTTGCCATGCCAGCGCGCATAAGTCATGGCGTCGCCATGGCTCAACAAGATGGTCTTCTAGCCAGCCGGTGTGGACGACGTCACCACAAGTTGGAGATTGATGCCGCGCTACCACACCACGCTTGGACGGCGCCGCTGCGTGCCTGCAGCGCGTCGACGGCACCCGTAGCGCCTCCCCGTTGCACCACATCGGCTTCGCCTGACCACGACGCCGCCCCGGATCACGCCACAATAGACCCGCCGCGGGTTGATGGAACCACAACAGCGACTTCCGGTGCCCCACATCAGCTTGGCCCGGCCGTGCACATCGGATTTGCCCGTCCGCGGATGCACTCCATGCGTACCCGGGGTCGTAGCAGCTCCACCAAGGATAGGACCTCCTCCCTTTGCTCTAGCGTGGAGCCTGACGAGCCAGTGGGCATGGCTTGCACTCGAGAGGACTAATAGGTGCTCTTCGTTCTCGGAATCAGCCTAAGCTTGCCTAACGAAATTAATTAGCCTAATTTGATCTACATAGCTAACTCGACCTTGCATGTTACAGGTATAAAATCTGCCTCAATGTTTCACAACTCGTGTCACTGCTCCATGCTCCTCACCTTGCATGTCATACGGAGGTGCTGAGGTTATACCTGATTTCTCATCCATAAATTTTCAAGTAAGAAATTCTTGATTTTGGATCCATCTCGATGGCCCATACAATGAATCATCTCACCTTACCAAGATTAACTTTCTGTTTCTTTATTTTATTCTTACATACTCAACTGATTTTGCTTAAGTTTGCGCATTTGTTGTTCTATCTTCCATGCTTCCACGCCAGGAAATATTGCTATTTCATTTCCATGGAAATTTATACTTTCTAGAGATATTTTTCTTCAACGGGTAAAATTTATGTCATTGTTTCTAGAGCAGGAACTTGCTTTTTCAACTAACTTGGCATCTCTACTCCTTTAGTACCGACCTGGCTCACTGAATGGCTCCAAGGTCAAAACAAGCTTTGAGGTTGAGGGCGTGGATCCAAACCACCTGCAAATTTATTTATTTTTGTATTGGGAGTATTTGATAGGTTAAGGTGCTATTTCCAGTGCCGTTTTTATTTTTGGGTGGTGCCCTTGCTAATTGTCTTAATGCTTCATACATCATACAGAATATAAAAATACGCATGAACTGCAAACACTTCCCTCAGCTTTTTACCTTGAGCTATACATTTTTTTTAACAAACCTTGAGCTACACATAGGTATAGTCCTCTTCCTGCTCAAGTACCAGGTGACTCAGATGTTGCAATCATCTTCATCATTGCTTCTTCCAAGCACCTTAGTTTATTTTATTTTGCTACTGTAGATTTTGTTTGATTAACAAAGACGAGGCCCTACTACCTGCGATGTTTCCAGAGCATTGTTTCCAATTGTTTTTAATCTCATATTATGGTTATGAGAAGATACAACTATTTAATGTAACACCTATTTTTACAATTGCTGATATGAACTACTTGGCTATACTTTGCAGAACTTATGTACTGACATGCATAAGATTGATTTACAACAAGAGTCTAACATAATACACAAGAAGTATCTCAAAATGGCAATATATACATAACCTTTCCTGGCGTCTCCGTTACATATCTTTTCTTAATTTGCTTATATACATTAGACTTATTTATTCCTATGAGATCACTTATGTCATATCACTGTATTTAGTAAAAATAATGATACACTTAACTATCTTTACAACTATACTGCAAGTACTATGTACATTGCAGTTTTTTCTCCTATATATAAGAGTCCTACCATGCGAACAAATTTAGTCAACTAATGTATTCTCATGTGCATAGGACCAAGAGTTCCTGCAGCAACGCGCAGGGTATCATCTAGTTTATGTGAGAAACAAAGACAACGACAAAAAGGAAGCTCGACTACGGGCGAGTGACCGAGTCGTGAAGGACTCGATTCCAGGTGAAAGACCGGGTCGATCGGCAGGGATAGGACGGAGGAAAACCTAAAAGAATCATCGTGGAATAAAGAGATCAATGAAAGAATAGGAAAGGAGACTTGGTCTGGTGCAACAACACATCGTGTCAAAACAAAAACAAAAACAACACATCGTGTTTCTGTTTTCTATTAGGGAAGAAAGGCCCAGCCCAAATTACATCGGACGGTTGTGTTTTTTTTTTTTTAATATCACTTCTCCCCTTTATTAACTTAAACTAGGAAGTTCATCAGATACAATATTTAAAATACAGTCTGGGGGAGAAAACTCCCACAACACCGAAGTACCATTACAAAGACCCCATCGCGCAATCTCGTGGGCCGCTTTATTTGCCTCCCTCCTCACCCATGAAGCCTTGAACTCGCCTAGATTAGTCGCCATTTCCTTGATTTCCTCCACGAGAATACCTACCTCCGAGAGATTCTGGTCCTGCTCATTCAGCATCCGTGCCACCTTCAGGCAATCGGTCTCTAGGTGAAGCTTGGGCACACCCCTTTGCAGGGCAAGTATCACCGCCCTCTTGCACGCCAACAGTTCAGTCACTTCCGCCGAGATAGCTTCCGGTAGGAAAGTGGCGTCCGCCCCTCTGAACGCGCCCCCATCATCTCTGAAAACCACCCCACCTCCTCCTCCTCGGCATGTCCGAGAGAAAGCCCCATCAACGTTCGCTTTAAGCCAGCCCGATTCAGGTGGATCCCATTTCGCCCTATGGGTAGACTTTGGTGCTCTTTCCGTCCTGCCTCGCACATTCTTCCATTCTTCCAGCAGCGCGGCGACTCTCCTCGCTACCAAGTTTGCCTCCTCAATGCGTTTTCCCTCTCTGGTTTCATTCCTCGCAAGCCAAATAGCATATAACCCTTGCACCATCGCAGCTTTGTCATCCTCCGCAGCTTCAGCTATCCAGTGTAGCAGCCATGTTGCAACCGAACTCTGGGTAGACACCGAGCTAGGTGGTTCTGCCACCCCCCACCCAATACCGAATTCAGTTCCTTCCAAAACAGCCTGGAGTGAAAACATCCCCAAAACCTATGATACACTGTCTCTTCCCTTCCGCACGCTGGACAAAAGACTCCCGCCTTGATCCTCCTTCGAAGAAGTTCAGATCCCACTGCCAAGCCATTTTTGATCAGCCTCCAAACGTGAATCAGAGCCTTCCCCGGTGCATTGGTACCCCACAGCGCCAACCAGCTCCTATGGCTTACCGCAGTGGATGACGAGCTTGGCTGTCCATAGCTCGACTTCTTCTTCTCCATACATAAATGATAGGCTGACTTAACAGTGAATTTCCCATCCTTTGTACATGCCAGCACATCCTCAGTCCCCAAGCCCCCCACACAAATCTGTTCAATATCATTAATATCATCTTCGGAGAACATTGCTTCTAGTTTGTCCCTATTCCATCCCGTAGCCTCGCTATTCAGCAGGTCGCTCACTCGTGTCATCCCCGGCACATACACCTGGCCCAGTGGCCTTAGGCTGCCCCTGCGAGGGATCCAATTGTCATGATGAATCCGGATTGAGGAACCATCGCCCACCCTCCAAATCAGACCTTCCAAAAGCAAGTTTCTGCCATGTAATATGCTCCTGAACGTATATGACACCCCCCCGGGCATGTTGCATTAAGAATGGACCCATGCTCGTAATATCGAGCCTTGAGGACTCGGGCACACAAAGAAGAGGGGTTCTGCAGTAGTCTCCAGGCCTGCTTCGCAAGCAAAGCCTGATTGAATGCCTCCATATCCCGAAAACCCATCCCACCCTCCTGTTTGCTCATACACATTTTCTTCCAAGCAATCCAGTGAACCTTTTTCTCCCCATTAGCTTCACCCCACCAAAAGTTAGAAGAGATAGAAGTCAGATTCCCGCACAATTTCTTGGTGAGTTGAAAACAGCTCATGGTGAAGGTTGGGGTTGACTGGAGGCCCGATTTAACTAAAACCTCCCGAGCCTTCTTTGACAATCCTTGGCCCTTCCATCCTGTGACCTTACCTTTTGCACACTCTCTGGCATACTTGAAAGTTCCCTCTTTTGATCTCCCCACCGCTGTGGGAAGCCCCAGGTATTTTTCGCTTAACGCTTCGGACGTAATCCCTATCGCAGCCTTAAGGTTCTCCTTGGTGTCCTCCGTGCTGCCTTTGCCAAAAAATATAGAAGACTTATGTAGATTAACTTTCTGCCCTGAAGCCACTTCATAGTCCTCCAAGATAGCCTTAAGTACATGAAGATTTTCCACAGATCCTTCCAGAAATACGATACTGTCATCAGCGAAGAGGAGGTGGGTGACCATGGGGCCAGTGCTCCCAAAAGACACCCCCTTTAAGTTCCCCGAGATTTGAGCATTCTTAAGCAACGCCGAGAAACCTTCATCACAGAACAAGAAAAGGTATGGTGATAGCGGGTCGCCTTGCCTAAGACCTCTTGATGGCAAAAAGGAGTCCGAGACCCCTCCGTTTAGTTTCACCTTAAACCTTGCAGACGTGACACACCTCATGACCATTTATATCCAAGCCGAATGAAAACCACACCTTTGCATTACTCTCTCCAAGAAGGACCACTCCACCCTATCGTAGGCCTTCATCATGTCTAATTTTACCGCACACAGAGGCTTTCTCCTTCTCCTCATTCTTATAGCATGCACACATTCGTATGCCACAAGAACGTTATCCGTAATGAGTCTTCCTGGTACGAATGCGCTTTGCTCCTCAGAGATCAAGACTGGAAGGATTTCTTTGAGCCTATTTGCCAGAACCTTAGTTGCAATTTTATAGAGAACATTACATAGACTGATAGGTCTAAATTGCGCCATCAACTCCGGTGAGTTAATTTTTGGTATCATCACAATAATCGTATCATTGAAGCAATCCGGCGTCGCAATTCCCAGCAGGAACTCCTTCACTGTCTTGCACACATCCTCTTTAACTAACGACCAGTGTCGTTGGTAAAACAAAGCAGGATAGCCGTCCGGACCCGGGGATTTTGTAGGTCCCATCTGAAATAGGGCCTTCTCAATCTCCTCGTTTGTGATCGCGGCCGTTAGCCTCCCATTCATCTCCTCAGAAACCACCGTACTTATGTGTTGTAAAACATTTTCCGCTGCTTGTGAACCCTCCGAACTGAAAAGGTGGGCATAGAAGTTTGCCGCTAGCGCACGCATATCATCATCAGAGCTGCATAGCGTCCCGTCCTCCCTACGTAAAGCTTTTACTGTGTTCTTCCTCTTCCTATGCGACGCACGGTTTTGGAAGTACTTTGTGTTTTGATCACCCCACTGTAGCCAGTCAATCCGTGATCGTGTTTATAGTAGATTTCCTCCTTCTCATACATGTCGTGCAGTTGGCTCTCTACATCTTTAACTTCCTGGAAATACCCAGTCACCAGCGACCTCTCCTTCGCCTCCCTCAGCTGCGATTTGAGCATGCTGATCTGCCTTCTAATGGATCCGAACACTTCACGACTCCACGCCTGCATGGCCCTTGACATAGTGTTCAGCTTGTCGCATATATGCGCCGTTTCCCCATGATGCACACTAGCCTGCTCCCAAGTCCGTAGGATCATTTGTTCATAATCTTCATGTCTTGTCCAGGCTTCTTCAAACTTGAACTCTCTTTGCTTCTTGTTCCTTTCAGCATCCAGTGATGCCGCCACCCTTATAACCAGCGCTGCATGGTCAGACTCCTCCGTGAGAATATGCTCAGCCCTAGTTTCAGGGAAATGGCTCAGGAACTCATCATTGCATGTAGCTCTGTCTAGGCGCACCTGAATATTCGCCTCACCATCTTGCTTGTTGTCCCAAGTAAAAGGGTATCCGCTAAAGCCCAAATCAGCAAGGCCACAGTCGCCCAAACACTCCCGAAAATCCTCCATCTGAAAAAAGTTTCTAGGGTTTCCACCTCTCTGCTCCGTTTGGAAGAGGATATCATTAAAATCCCCCGCGCAAAGCCATGGCAAGTTGTCTTGTCGTTTCAGATAGCGCAGAGCATCCCATGTCTTCCTCCTGAGCTCCGTTCGAGGTTCCCCATAGATTCCAGTGAATCTTACGGTTCTTCCCTCAGTGGCAATCTCCGCATCTATATAGTACTGGCACCACGGACGAACTGTGACAGAGACATGGTCCCTCCAAAGAAGAGCCAGTCCACCACTCCTACCCTCGCAATCCACAGCAACTCCATTACGGAAACCCAAGCTCCACATGATCTTTTCCATCGCTCGTGCCTTCTTCTTTGTCTCGCTCAAGAATACCACCGCTGGGTTGAAAGACCTAATCAGGTCCCTCGGCTCTCCAACTGTCGGGTCCAACCCCAATCCCCGACAGTTCCAGACGAGGAGATTCATTGCTCCCGGCGGCCCCGCATCTCGGGGTCCGCCGCTCTGTCATCATGATCACCAATGCGCTCAAAGACTGACGACATTTTCAGTCGCTTTTCACCAACGATCGCATCGTCTCCTTCCCTCCGAGACCCTTCCCCCACCGGTACCCACACCTGCCTTGATGGTCGCTTCTTGTCCTTAGGCTCATACCGGTAGTGGTCTTCCCGCTGTCGGGAAGGACCCTCAGCTCCTCTAGGTTTTCTGACATAGTAACCTGGTCTCCTATAGCTCCCCCTCGGTGTGTTCTCCACTCTGCGATACCTCCCTTCTGCACGATCCTGGGTCTTCCTTGGAGATATGACCCCCTCCCGTAGCTTCTGGTGCAGCTCCCTTCTGAGCTCCTTCTCCCTCTTTTCTTCCAAGTCTTGCCGTAGATCCCTCTCCTTAGCCCCGTCCGCCCCAGAGTGTTCTTTCTGTGGGCTTTGTACCTCCTTCTGCTCCTTTCCTCTAAGCTTTGTCCCACCAGTGTGGGAATCAGCCGAGGGGGTGTAGTCTCTGTACAGGGATCTGCGGGTTGGAAGATCACGTACGTGCACCTGTCCTTTCAGTCCATTATCGCCTCCACTTGACATCGAGCTCTCCCAGCTCTCATTTTTGCTCGATGTTCCTCGCCATTGCTTCTTTTCTTGGTGACTTGATGAAGATCTACCAGGCGAGGCCCGCAGCCATTCCCCCCACTGTGCCAGAGGGTCTACCGGTGGATCACAAGTATTATCCACATGCACAAGCCTGCCACAATCAAAACAGAAGTGAGGAATTTTTTCGTAAGCAAAATCAAACCACGTTTTCTCCTCGTCATCAGGCTTCTTCTTCAGGTAGAACCCGCGAACAAGTGGTTCATGTAAAGCAATCCTTGCACGTACACGAAGTTGAGATCCCCGTGCAATTCCGTCGTCTCCCACATCTACCTTTACCACTGTTCCAAGCCAGTTTCCAAGCGCTTCTCCAAACGCTTTTGACCTTTTGTCCAAGGGCAAATCATCGACCCTTACCCAAGCCTCAATTGAGTCGAATATCATCTCAGACGGCCTTGTGTCCCCATCATAATCCTTCAATGCCACAACATTAAAGTCAAACTGCCATGGGCCATTATGCAGAACATGTTTCCAGTCCCCTTCGCTACCAAACTTGATCATGAACATATTACCACCAAGCATCTTGAACTGGGCTTCCCTGTGGAGCCCCCATGCACGCTGCATCGCTCTCTCAAACGCATGCTTGACGAGAGGTCTCTGGGAAAAAGATTTGCCAACCACAGCCCACTTCATCTCCGCCCTTATCTTTGGATCTGGATCATCAAACACAAATCCTGCCGCCTCCTTTTCCGTCAACGCTAGACCTCCCATCTTCACCAACAGAGACGCTGCTTCCTCCGAGGTCTTGCCTGTCGCCGGGGACTCTGAAGATCGTCCGTTCGTTTTGCCCCCCGTCCCCCCCCTTCGTCGGGGTTTGTTTCCTCGGAGTCGTCGTCCCTGAGGGACTCCTTCCTCCCCTACTCGAAGAAGACGCCATGAGCACCTCGTTCAGCAGGGTAGCCGACCGCAGAGCCCAGCCAAGGAAATAGCGCCGTCGCCACGCCTTGACTGCCCGGAATCACCACCACCCACGTTCAAACCCTAACCCTAGACGTCGCCTGCCGATCGCCCTCGCGATCGCCTCTTGGTCGCCCCTTAGGAAAAAAACGTGGTGGACCCTCTTTAGACTAACCGAGCCAAGATCGGACGGTTGCGTTTGATGACCGAGACACGGGCGTTTCCTCTTTTTTATGATTTGTTATACAAATCTGATTTTAAATCTCAACCGTTAAGTTAACACAAATCAACGGATATAAATAAGTGACTTATGAAAAACTATGAAAGCTTCCGTCCTTTATTATTAGATAAAGCTAAAGATATGCTTTACATAAATACTCTTAACTATAATGCTCAATGGTGTTTTCTTGCTTTTTATACAGAGTTTAGTTTAAGCCTACACTAATTTAGATACATTATAACCGAGCACTTTTCCAGCTCTTTCAGGACATTAGCATTTCTAACCCTTGGATCGTCACTATTAGCCTTTTATGACCGTCCGATGTGCTCTTAATCCCACCTAAATCACATGTGCAGGCTAGATCGCGCCTACAGACTGCACTGGGCTTCTCGGGCCGCTCATTTGGTGGCTTTTTTGGGCATCTGACATTCAATTGGGCCTGTTGGCTTAATGGGCCTATGCTCGATTCCTGTCGATCGCAAAAGTGGGAAGCGACCCTGGTCTGTTTCGCATTCTCTCGCTTGACAATGGCGATGTTGGACATGCCGCCGCCACGGATCCCGCTCCTCTCCCCCGACCCTGACGGACCAGATCGGACTGAAGTCTGCCGCCACCAAGGTTCGCCCCCTCCTCCAAAGAGGATTCATCTCAGCCCCCCACCATCGAGGTCTACCTCCTCCTCCACCAGCGTCATCTCAGTCCACCGCCGAGGTCCTCCCTGTGCTCCTCCGCCAACCTCTCATGCCCGACCACGCCACATCGCGGCACTCCTCCGACCCAACTCCATGACGTCCAGCACCTCGCAACACTGACCGTCCGCTCCCCCGTCCACCCCTACCGATGTCCAACGTGTGTAGCCCTCTGGGTCCCTCCTGAAGGCCACCAACCAGGTTGCATAAGTATTTTTTTCGTACTTCTTTATTAAAGTCAGATCTCATCAGTGGATACTGTAAGTAGTTTGATTGCATAATACATGTTTGTAGTGTGTAAGAGGTATGCATTAGATATGTTGTGTACATATCAAATAACACGATTGTGTTATACTCCCTCCGTTCCTAAATATAAGTCTTTGTAGAGATTTCACTATGAACCACATAAGGATGTATATAGATGCATTTTAGAGTGTAGATTAACTCATTTTGCTCCGTAAGATACATTATAACCGAGCACTTGTCCAGCCCTCTCAGGCCATCAGCATTTCTAACCCTTGGATCGTCACTATTAGCCTTTTATGGCCGTCCGATGTGCTCTTAATCCCACCTAAATCGCATGTGCAGGCTAGATCGCGCCTTTTTATGGCCGTCCGATGTGCTCTTAATCCCACCTAAATCGCATGTGCAGGCTAGATCGCGCCTACAGACTGCACTGGGCTTCTCGGGCCGCTCCTTTGGTGGCTTTTTTGGGCATCTGACATTCAATTGGGCCTATTGGCTTAATGGGCCTATGCTAGATTCATGTCGATCGCAAAAGTGGGAAGCGACCCTGGTCTGTTTCGCATTCTCTCGCTTGACAATGGTGATGTTGGACATGCCGCCGCCACGGATCCCGCTCCTCTCCCCCGACCCCGACGGACCAGATCGGACTGAAGTTTGTCGCCACCAAGGTTCGCCCCCTCCTCCAAAGAGGATTCATCTCAGTCCCCCACCATCGAGGTCTACCTCCTCCTCCAGCAGCGTCATCTCAGTCCACTGCCGAGGTCCTCCATGTGCTCCTCTGCCAACCTCTCATGCCCGACCACGCCACAGCGCGACACTCCTCCGACCCAACTCCATGACGTCCAGCACCTCGCAACACTGACCGACCGCTCCCCCGTCCGCCCCTACCGATGTCCAACGTGTGTAGCCCTCTGGGTCCCTCCTGAAGGCCATCAACCAGGTTGCATAAGTTTTTTTTTCGTTTTTTCGAGAAGGGGCTTGGACCCCGGCCTCTGCATCAAAATGATGCATACAGCCATCTTATTAAAAAATAGTCAAAATGATCCACCAAAATTCTTACAGAATCCGAACACAAAGGGAAACAGGACCGCCACAGCCGGCAGGCAAAAGACAGATAAGCTACTAAACACATATCCTATTACATGACCGCCATCCAAACCGGTTGTAGATATCCCGAGCTACCGTCTCCCAATGGATAGACGCAGTAACCAAATGCTCGCTGGCCTCCGTCTGAGTGAGTAGCGACCACATACGGATAAGAGTAGTGGCCCTGAAAATAACCTGCAAGAATTGAATAGTTGTTGTTCTGTTAAAAACCAAATCATTTCTGCAATTCCGAATAGCCCATAGTAAAGCACACACTCCCACTCGGATATGTCTTGCTGTTAGTACATCAATCCCATGCAGCCACGTCCCATAAAGCGCATGAATGGAAACCGGGGGGTTGATATTAAAGGCTATCTGTATCGACCTCCATAAGATCTTTGCCATAGGGCAATCACGGAAGATGTGTATAATGGATTCATCACGATCGCAAAAACTACATCTTTTAGACTCTGTCCAGATCCTTTTTGCCAAATTATCTTTAGTTAAAATGACTCGTTTATGTACAAACCACATAACACTTTGATTTTTAGAGGTACTTTTACTTTCCACACATGTTTCGAGCTAGGAACCACACTAGTGTTAATAACATCCAGATACATGGATTTCACAGAGAACACCCCATTCTTAGCTAGTTTCCAGCACAGTTGATCTGGACGTTCAGAAAGTTGGACATCCATCAGTCGTCTCACAAGATGTAACCAAGCTTTCCACCGATTTCCCACTAACGTCCTTCTAAACTGGATATTAAGCGGGGTTGAATGTAATACCGTTGCAACATAAGCGTCTCTTCGTTGAACACTATTATAAAGAGATGGATATTGAAGTGCCATAGGTGTCTCCCCTAGCCATGTATCCTCCCAGAATCTAGTGGAAGTACCATCTCCAAGTACGAATTTTGCCCTATTGAAAAAGGTTGATTTCACTCGCATAAGACCCTTCCAGAAGGGCGAATCAGTCGGTCTTACCGTCACCTGGGACAAAGTTTTGGTTTGATGGTACTTATTGCGAAGAATCTGTGCCCAGGCGGCAGTCGATTCACAAGATAACTTGTATAACCATTTACTGAGTAAGCATCGATTCTTCACCTCTAAGTTTTCAATACCTAGACCCCCTTGGTCTTTTGGTCTGCAAATGATGTCCCACTTAGCGAGTCTATATTTTCTTTTGGATTCATCACTCTACCAAAAGAACCGTGATCGATAAAAGTCTAGCCTCTTCCGTACTCCAACAGGAACTTCGAAAAAAGACAATAGAAACATAGGCATACTGGTAAGGACCGAATTAATGAGAATCAATCGACCTCCGTATGACATAAGCTTGCCCTTCCAACAACTTAGTTTTTTCTCGAATTGATCTTCAATGCTCTTCCACTCTTTGTTTGTGAGCTTACGATGATGAATCGGTATGCCTAAATACGTGAAGGGTAGAGACCCCAAATCGCAGCCAAACAATTCTTTGTGAGCTTGTTGTTCTTCTTTAGCTCTTCCAAAGCAGAACAATTCACTTTTGTGGAAGGTAATCTTTAACCCCGACAATTGTTCAAACAAGCATAACACTAGTTTCATGTTCCTAGCTTTAGCCAAATCATGCTCCATAAAGATGATAGTATCATCAGCGTACTACAGGATGTATACACCCCCGTCAACTAAATGCGGAACCAGGCCCCCTACTTGCCCAGCCTCCTTCACCCTCCCTATGAGAATTGTCAACATATCTATGACAATATTAAACAAGATTGGCGACATCAGATCTCCTTGTCGCAAACCTTTATGCGTTTGAAAGTAATGCCTATGTCGTCATTGACCCTTATTCCAACGCTCCCTTTCTATGTTAACGAGTCGACCTGGTCTCTCCAGGCTTGATCGAAACCTTTCATACGCAATGCCTGCTGCAGGAAAGGCCATTTCACCTTGTCATACGCTTTCTCAAAATCCACTTTAAAAACCACCCCATCAAGTTTTTTTGAATGGATTTCGTGCAGCATTTCATGCAGTACCACCACCCCTTCTAGGATGTTTCTGTCTGGCATGAACGCAGTTTGGGAAGGATGCACCACTGAATGTGCAATTTGTGTAAGCCTGTTAGTCCCAACTTTGGTGAAAATCTTAAAGCTCACATTAAGAAGACATATCGTCCTGAATTGCTCAATTCTAACAACCTCTGTTTTCTTTGGAAGCAACGTGATCGTACCAAAATTGAAGTGGAACACCTGCAATTATCCCAAGAAAAAGTCCTGGAACATCGGAAGCAAGTCTCCCTTAATGATATGCCAGCACTTTTTGTAAAACTCCACCGGAAAACCATCCGGGCCAGGAGCTTTATTATTTTTCATTTGGGAAATAGCGTCAAACACCTCTTTCTCCGAAAAAGGAGCTGTCAATATCTCGTTCTCCTCATTGACAAGCTGAGGCACATCATCTACCCTCGATTCGTCCAAGGAAACAAAATTATCCTCAGGAGGCCCGAATAACTGTTTATAGTAGTTAGTAATGTATATCTTTAGGCTTTCCTGACCCACAATCGTACCTTCATCCTACTCTAGTTGAAAGATTTTCTTCTTTCTATGTTTGCCATTCACAATCATGTGAAAGAATTGTGTGTTATCGGAAGCAAGTCTCCCTTAATGATATGCCAGCACTTTAGTATTTTTTTCATACTTCTTTATTAAAGTCAGATCTCATCAGTGGATACTGTGAGTAGTTTGATTGCATAATACATGTTTGTAGTGTGTAAGAGGTATGCATTAGATATGTTGTGTACATATCAAATAACACGATTGCGTTATACTCCCTCTGTTCCTAAATATAAGTCTTTGTAGAGATTTCACTATGAACCACATACGGATGTATATAGATGCATTTGAGAGTGTAGATTCACTCATTTTGCTCCGTATGTAGTCCATAGTAGAATCTCTAGAAAGACTTATATTTAGGAACGGAGGGAGTACATGCTTGTAGTGTGTTAGAGATATGTATTAGATATACTGTGTATCATTGATGGCACTAATTGGTAGTTGTTTCATTTTATTTCATGGGTAATTGGATCCATCGATGGGAGAGAGAGGGCGGGGATCCACTATGAAAGAGAGAATGGTCGGGTCGATCGGTCCCATAATTTAGGGCGAGAAGAGCCGAGTGAATGGAGAGGCCAGTCCTGACGAGGCGACGCATGCCTACTCCATGGCTGCTCAGCTAAGAGAAATTACTCCGCTGGTTTTGAAAGTAGCAGCAGGTGGATGACACCAACCACTGGAGGAGTCTTCACTTATAGTTTCATGAGACATGAATCTACCTGCATACAAACTTAGTTTGCCTTTTATTTTTCTTTGTACTTTGGCAACAAAAACTTTCAAGCAACAATTCAAGTGAAAATATGGTGTTTTCATTTTCTTCTTGTTTTTCTACCATGTTTCTTCTTTTTAGGTGTTTTAGTAGGTTATCGGATGCTGGGATAAATCCTTATGGTCGAGTATGTGTTAGCGAGAAAACTATCTTGGCTTCTGCCCTTACAGGTTCCTTTCGTTGCCTGATTTACTTGCTCACCCATTTCCCTAATTCTAATTCTTGATCTATATTTGGACAATTGTGCATTGTAGCACACACTGATACAACGCAACTGCTAATACACTAGATGCGGATGGAAACTTATGTTGAATCTTAACTATACTTTCTGGAAATTTGTTGAAAGCTAAACAGTCAAATAATCATTCTGTTAGAATTTCCCAAGGATGTCCCCATTACCGAATCATTTTGACTGCATGCATGTGAACCCGTGTTCTCACTGGAATGTCATATATCCCCATTGGAATATCTTTTTCCTTTCTTTTCTATGACCAATGAGTTAAGGTTATTCGATACTTCCAGGTAGATGCATTTTGGCAAATTTACTCTATGGGTATATGTAGTCCATTGGCCATAGATCACTTTGATTTCATGGTAATCATTCCTATGTATAGTTTGGGGCTTATCTACCATGGCAATAGGATTGACTTATCTCATGCATGTCCACTCTTTCATTTTGAAATCTAGCAAGTAGACTTTGCATAAATTCCCTTTTGTCCTCCTAGATTGACTTCCTGATTGAATGGAAAGATGACTTTCTGACCAAGTTTCTGCTAAATGCATGTTGATTTTTTATCAAAGAAACATAGTTCAAATATAGGCGAGGGAGAGAGGTGCCTGCTGGGATGGAACAAGCGAATTCAGTTCAAGAGATCATTCATGCGAGAATTTTTTTATTTATGTTGATGAAAGTGTATATTTCAAATCGTTAGGAGGATGCATTTTTATTGCACAAGCAATATTGTACGTGTAAAAATGTATATTTAGAGAGAGGGTGCTTAGTGACACCGTATAGAGGTAACTACAACTAATAATGAATATACTCAACAAGATTTAATTCATGGCTCTTTTTCTTCTTTTTCCGTAGTACGTAGTATAGAAAACAAACGAGAAGGGGGAAAAGCGAAGGATGCTACAAGATGAATGTGTTAGGAAAATAGGAACATTTTTGTCGGTACAACAAACCTTGGTGTATGTTGCCCGAACTGTACACAGGCACGGAGGCAAGGACAAGACAAGACCAAGCCGAAGATATAGCTCATTGAGAAATCTAAGGGCGGATCAAGAAGACCATGACAAGACAAAGGAGCAAGATATCACCAAGAAGCCTCCCTTACCGGGCAGGCGAACCCGGCCAGGATGAGGCCGCACCGAAGAAAAGTCTCAAGACTCCCCCGACAGGCTTGCCGGGGACGCCGAGGGCGGATCATCCCGCCAAGACACCACCGCTCCACCGCACAGTGACCCAGGTCACTTATCAGTGCAGTGTCGAGCCCTCAGATGATTAAGTGGCATCCATCTAGTACGTGCCGGCCACCCAGAAGGCGTTTTACCTCCAAATGACACCTGTCCAGTGGCGTGTCAGGCAGACAAGGCGAAAGACATTTAAAGTAGCGCAGCAAGGCTTGCCGGGCTACTCCATGACGTGACACTAAGTGGCGCATTTAATGCATCCTGTCCTTTCTGCAAAGTTAGGTATGATAGCACTGTTGGCTATCTAATCAATCAAAGTGATCATGTCGCCACTGTGGATACCCTTGAACTATAAAAGGAGGATTAAGGCGAGCTTAGAAAGGATTCAGACCCTTGCACGCTCATACGCGCGTAGCTGCTCCTCCCCCGAGGGCACCTTGACAGGATCGAGCGCTACATGCTCCTCGTGCTCACTCATCCAATTCACCAAAGCATGAGTAGGGTTTTACGCTTCGCAGCGTCCCGAACCTGGGTAAAAATCATCGTGTCACTATTGTTGTTCTGCCTCTACGGCCTCCGCTCTTTGTGCAACGTGCCCTTCCCGCTTGCCAAACCACAAAGGGGCCTATGGCCCCATAGGTGGCCGTGTTTTCCCACGACAATTTTTATGTTACAATCTTTTCTACATTTATATTAAGCTCCTAAAAGTAAACTGCACATAGTGGCTCCTATTCTTCATGTTCGTTTAGATCATTAGTGTTGATGTGCCAATGGCTAAGTAATACCTACACTAATTGGTCATTAGGCTTACATTAGTAAATCGCTGAATAGTCTCACCTCTACACTAGCTATAACAAGTAAACACATAGGCATGTATATAATTATACGAATGATTGGAGTACATTCAAAGACATGAATAGTTGTGTCATTATCGACTCAGCAAAGAGCCTCTAGAGATACACAGGAGGTGGACCAAAATGAATGGGATTTATTTACATACGATAAAATCAACTTGATTTATTTTGGCTGAGCCTACGAAGGTATACAAATACCGAAATTTCCACCTTATGCCTCAGAAAAAACTATATTTTAAAATGCCGCAAAAAACTATATTTTAAAAGCACTTTTTGTGCTCGAGCGCTACGTGTCGGGCTCGAGCGCTACGTGCTCCTCACGCTCACTCATCCAATCCACCAAAGCAGGAGTAGGGTTTTACGCTTCCCAGTGGCCCGAACCTGGGTAAAAACAACAATGTCACCATTGTCATGCTGCCTCTACGGCCTCCGCTCTTTGTGCAACGTGCCCTTCCCCCTTGCCGAACTACAAAGGGACCTATGGCCCCATATATGATCGTGTTTTCCCACGACATATTTGGCGCGCCAGGTAGGGGGAAGCGTTGGCAAATCCGAGGTTGTAAGCATCGCATCAATCTTCATCATCATCTTCTTGATCGACGACTTCATCATCCATGGCGCTCAAGAAGAAATCCGACGCGACATCACAACCCTCCATAGCGAAAGCCCCTTCACATGCAGCCGCTGATGCCGCGGCCACTGCAACGGCGTTGGGGAACACTGGTGCTGTGCGGGACGTGACCGGTGCAGGCGGCGCCGTCGTCTCTCTCCCACGGCCGGAGTGGAGGTGGAGGACGTCAGAAGAGGAAGACATCAACAACAACTTGATGGCCGTGCTCCACAAGGCGCAGGCGGAGAAGGGGTGCAGTGTCCGCATCCTCACCGAGCCGGAGGACACAGCCACAGCGACAACCCCACTATGGTGCGAGCCGCGACCTCCCTGCTACCCCCATCACAGGTGTAGCCGCGAGACCCGCGTCTCCCTGGAGCAGCGTGATCAAGCCACGCCACCGAATGGGATCATCAACCCCCAGGCGCATCCTCCTCATGACGCCATGACGACTGGCTCGCGGAGACGCCACCACAGCCGGTGCCGCCAGAAGTCGGGCGATGTCGCGTTCTGTGTCATCGTCCATGCCGAGCACTGCTTTGAAAGCCATAGCGCGAGCTTAGCTCCTGCTGAGATTCCCACCAGCGGCCAACCAAATGGATGAATGGAGATCCACCATTCAGAGTTTGATCGGTTTTGCTAAAGCGGGAGGACCGCAGCGGGCGGGGCCGCCGCGGCAACCACAAGCAACAACAACGGTCCAAGCTGCTACCCGCGCTGGAGGGGCCGCCCCGACGGTGCAGTCCCCTCCACGGCAGCCAGCGCAAGGGCCACAGCCAGGACCGCACAACCAAGAACCTGATGATGTATCAATGGCTTTCCTGATCCTCGAGCTTGTCAAGATCAGCGGCGGGTCCTGGAGGACAGGCAGAGGGAAGACACGCGCGTCACCATCGAACGATGCTGCGAAACCCACCGCTAGTTCGACAGGCGCAATGGCCATAACGTTGACGAGCCCATGTCCAATGGGAGCGGGTATCTGCCTTTCAAGGTCGGGTGCCCCGCCTTCACTCGTGAGCTACGGCAAGTCCGTTGGCCATCTACCTGCGCGTTCAAGCCAGAGGTATGATGGGAGATTTAACCCAGCAGAGTTCTTGAGCATCTACACCATCACTGTTCAAGCTGCCGGGGGAAGAGATGAGAAGGTGTTCGCCAACTAGTTCCCTTTGGCACTCATGCCAAATGTGAGTTCGTGGCTGATGCACCTGCGAGAGAACTCCATCTCGACCTGGGCTGACCTGTGCAACGAGTTTGTTCGCGCCTTCACGGGCGGCCACCAAGAGCAAGGAAGACCCAACGACTTGCAGCTCCTCCCACAGAAGGAAGGTGAGAGCTTGCGGAAGTATACACAGAGGTTTAGCCGGTTGCAAAGGAGCATTCCAGATATCCACCCAGCAGCTATGATTGCCGCGTTCCATTGCAACGTGCGCAACCGCAGGATATGTTCCAAGATGAACATGCGATTGCCCAAGACTGTGAACGAGGTTTACACCCTATCAGATAAATGTGCCCGTGCAGAAGAGGGGAGGAAACTCCCCGCAGAGGAAGATGACGTCGAAGTTGATTCAGAAGATGACGATGATGATGTCGACCAGAAGAAGAAGAACAAGAAACGCGACAAGAAGCGCAAGGAGAAAACAGTTCTGGCTGTTGAACGATCTAGCGTCCATAGTACTGGCAAGAAGGCCAAGACCAAAGCTCCCGGCAAGGAAGTTGCTGCATGCACTGACTGCTGGGAAGTTGCGGCGGCCGAGAAGGCTGGGAAGGCCGATGGGCCGTACGACAAAATCCATCATACCAAGGGCCATAATCTCCAAGAGTGTCACCAAGTTGAGAAACTCATGAAGAAGGAGAAGGCTGAGTACGAGAAGCGCGACAAGGAGAGAGACCAAGATGGCGCTAGCGAAAGGGCTGAGGTGGCAAAGGAGGCTGCCCTGGAAAGATCCCTCAGCATCAAGGGAAACCTGCTAGAGGCCTTGAAAAGAAGGGATGCGATGACGAGAGAGATGAAGGGGATGAAGAGGAAACCAGCGAGCAGGAGTTTCAGAAGTCCATTGACGCCATGTGCATTGACGGAGGTGCATCTTTGCACTCTTCTCGCCACCAGCTTAAACAGTGGGCGTGTGAGGTCAATGCTATGGAGCCAGCGGTAGAATATCGGAAACCACTCAAGTGGTCCCGCACACCCATCATCTTTGATGAATAGGATTACCCTGACCGCACCACCGCGGTAGGGTGCTTGGCGTTGTTGGTTTCACCAATGATCCTCAACCTCAAAGTCAGAAAGATGTTGGTTGACGACGGGGTCGGGTTGAATCTGATTCCTTCCAAGGTCATCAACAAGCTGCAGATAACAGAAGAAGAACTCAAGGTTACTGGTACCTTCAAGGGATCAACCCCAACAGGATTCGTCCGAAGTGGAAGATCACGCTGCCAGTGACATTTGGAGGGGAGCTGAACTACCAGACTGAGAAGATCATGTTTGGCGTGGTTGAGGTCCTGTTGCTGTACAATGGGATACTTGGACGACCTGCCCTGGCAAAATTCATGGCGCCATCCCACTATGCCTACAACACTTTGAAGATGCCAAGGCTAATGGTCGTCATTTCCAGCCCATAGGACAAGAAGGACGCCATCATATGTGTGGATAAGATGTACTAGGAGGCGGTCGCTGCCGAGGCCGTGGAATTAGCCGTTCCCGCCAAGAAAAACAAGCATAGAAGAGAAGCTAGAAAGGATACTGGCAAGGAATCCGGGAAGCGCGCCTCTCCGGGGTGCGCTATGCCTGTTGATGACTTGCTGGAAAGTTCCAATAGCAAGAGATCAAAGGTTGCTGCACCTGCTATGAAGAAGGTCCTGGCTGGGTTAGCTGGCGCTGATGGTACATTCACTATCAGCTCCACCCTTGACGAAAAATAGGAAAGCACGTTCGTTGCCTTCCCGCGGGCGAATGTCAATGTGTTGTCTTGGCAACCATCTGACATCCCCGGTGTTCCCAGGGAGGTAATCGAGCACCACCCTGATGTCTGTCCCCATGCCCAGCCCGTCAAGCAGAAGGTCCAGAAGCAAGCTTTGGAGCGGCAACAATTCATTGCCGAAGAGATCAAGAAACTTGAAGCTGGTGGTTTGGTCAGAGGAGTGTTACATCCAACATGGTTGGCAAATCCGGTGGTGGTACGCAAGGCGAATGGAAAATGGAGGCTTTGCATAGATTTCACAGATCTAAACAAAGCATGCTCGAAGGACCCATTCCCCTTGCCGCGCATCGATAAGATTGTGGATTCCACCTCCGCATATGACCTGCTTTCCTTCTTGGATGCATACTCTGGGTACCACCAGATATTCATGTCCAAGGAAGATGAAGAGAAGACTGCGTTTAGAACCACATATGGCACGTACTGCTTTGTACAAATGCCCTTTGGGTTAAAGAGCATCGGGTCCACCTTCACGAGAGCCGTCCAGATTGGTTTTGAGCCCCAACTACCCAGGAATATTGTGGCCTACATGGATGACATTGTGGTCAAGACCAATGACAGATCAACACTTATCCAATACCTGGAAGAGACCTTTGTGAATCTGTGCAAAATCAACCTGAAGCTTAATCCAGAGAAGTGCGTGTTTGGCATTCCCTCCGGCAAGCTTCTGGGCTTCTTTGTGTCTCACCGGGGGATAGAAGCCAACCTCGACAAGATCAGAGCAATTGAGCAGATTCAAGCACCCAGGCCAGTCAAGGATGTGAGGCGCTTAACTGGATGCGTTGCCGCGCTGAGCAGGTTCATCTCCAAGTCCGCCGAGCGTGCCCTGTTGTTCTTAATTTTTTTGAAGAAGGCAGGGCCCATGAAGTGGACCCCGGAGGCAGAAGCAGTGCTGCAAGACTTGGAAACTTAGCTTTCCTCTGTTCCCACCTTGGTTGCTCCTAAACCACAAGAGCCGTTGCTGCTGTATCTAGCAGCGAGCAATCAAGTGGTTAGTGCAGCCCTGGTGGCATAGTGGGAAGTCGAAGAAGGAGCGGCTGTAGCTATTGCCTTTCCCGGAGAAGGAAGAGAACCAGTCATGGCAGGATCGAGCGTAGATCAAGAGAAAGAAGGGCATGGTAGTGGAGACAGTTCCAATACCGTGGCAAGGAAGAAGGTGGAGCATCGACCAGTTTACTTTGTCAACTCCCTATTACATGGAGCAAGATCAAGGTATTCTGGAGTACAAAAACTAATCTTCGGCCTCATCATGGTGTCGAGGAAGCTTCACCACTACTTCCAGGCCACGATATCAGAGTTGTCACCCGCTTTCCTCTGCAATGCATATTGAGGAACCCTGAAGCCACTGACAAGATAGTTGAATGGGCTTTGGAATTATCAAGCTTTGGGCTGAAGTATGAAAGCACCTCAACTATCTAGAGCAGAGCACTGGCGAAGTTTATTGCGGAGTGGACACCAACTCCAGATGAAGAGACGCCAAAAACAGTCATCCCCGGCAAGGAAGCGCCCCAGGACTGGATCATGTACTTCGATGCTACATTCTCACTTGAGGGTAAGGGTGCTGGCATGCTCTTGATCGCACCCACCGGAGAGCTCCTGAAGTACGTGGTACGAACGCACTTTCCTCGAGAAAGAGCTACCAACAACACGATATAGTATGAAGGGCTCCTTGCCGGGCTCAGGATTTCAATAGAGTTGGGAATCGAGAAGCTGATCATTCACGGAGATTCACAGCTCGTTGTGAGGCAAGTCAACAAGGATTACCAGAGCCCGTTGATGGAGGCATACATTGAAGAAGTGAGGAAGTTGGAGGAACACTTTGACGGATTAGAAATAGAGCACTTACCACATGCGGAGAACAACACTGCTGATTATCTGTCAAAGTGTGCCGCGCAGAAGCTCCCAGTGCAACCAGGAACTTTTGTCCTCCATCTGACTCAACCATCCGTATCCCCATTGACAATGGCGAAGAAGAGGAGGAAGCTGGACTCCAGCAAGCCTTCACTGGTAGTACCTTCAGAGGTCCTCGATAAGGAGGCTATCGGGAACAACTCCACCACGCCTGGCGAGCTGCACTCTCCCGCAGGACCTCGGGTCTTTGCGGTTGAGGCAAGCTCTCCTGCGAGTGAGGAGGTGCCATTAGCCCTAGTTGTCAAACCACTGGCTCCAACTTGGGCGCAACACATCGTCCACTACCTCCAAACTGGAGAACTTCCCGAAGAGCAAGAAGAAGCTGAAAGATTAGCTCGGAGGGCCAGTATGTATCAGTTTGTTGACAACATGCTATACAAAAAGAGGCCCAACGGTGTGAAATTGAAGTGCATTTGCCGGGAAGAAGGAAAGGAACTGCTGGCGGGGATACATCAAGCCGTGTGTGGCCCTCATATTGGTTCAAGAGCCCTGGTTGGAAAATCTTTTTGGCAAGGTTTCTACTGGCCCACAACCCTCCAAGATGCAACTGAGCTAGTCACCGCATGTCAAGCCTACCAGTTCCACTCCAAGAATATTCATCAGCCTGCTCAAGCTCTCTAGACGACCCCTTTGTCATGGCCGTTGTCAGTCTGGGGTTCGATATATTGGGCCCCTTCTCCTGTGATTCTGGGGGCTTTCAGTACTTGTACATCGCCATTGACAAGTTTTCAAAGCGGCCGGAAGTATAGATCATGAGGAAGGTGTCACACCCCAAAATTTTAACCACTTTTTCAGTAAATGAAATTTGGCTAGAAATAAAATTTTGAATTCTTTAATAAAATTTTCAGAACCTTTTCTATTCCTGCCTTAGAAAATCTTCTCTTCTTATAATAAATCTTTTTGGAATTTATTTTGTGGGCTCTGGTTGTATCTTGGGTCTTTTCTTTATTTGTTTGATAACATTAGAAATTATTTTCATAATAAAATTCTGCCTTAGAATTTTCTTTTAATAGCTTTTGCAGTGTTTTAAATACTTCTGTTGCACTTCTTCTATTTTAAATAATTCTCTAAAAATTCCACCATAATTCTGGGAGGTCATGGGATGCCTATATGTCACATTGGTACAAAAACCCAACTTGGTGTTTTGCAAATTTTGAGTGAAACATCCTCTTTTTCATTTCTGTCCATCTTCTAGGTTTCTACTACAACCCCTCTATTTCTTGCTTCAAAAATTCTGTGCTTTGGCCATCTTCTAGTTCCTCCTATCAAACCTTTAACTCCAGAAGATCAGCTCCATTAGCATCTTTTAGACTCACCAAAGATCCCTCTGAATATTCAGTCCAGAACTGAATTCCAGTACAACTTGCACTAGAAAGTATCTCCTTTCTCCAAACCAACTTCACTATCATCTCTACCATCTGAAGAGACCTCATCCTGCCAAATCCCAGCCCCAACAAAGTTCCCTAGCAAGCTCTAACATTTTGTCGAACACCTTGAGGGCATGACAAAATTTTGGCAAGGTTTTTATCTTACACTACACACCTGCCCTCCTGGCCATTTTAACTTGTCCATCGTCATCACCATAAACCCTAGCACCATTCTGTTATTTGTCAACTTGTTTGAGTCTCTGTAGATGCCATTGGCATTCCGTCGAACACACCAGGGGCATGTCCAGAGCGTAGCCAGAGCGCCCGTACTGCAGCCGTGGCATCGAGCTGCTGTCGCCACTCCACCACCTCCCCTGCTCGCCCGAGTTTCCCTCTGGATCATCTCGACCACCATTAACTGCACCGACATCCTTCCTTGGCCGTTTGCGCCGGCCACCACCGTCCACGCCATCCGGAGGCGCCGCCCGACGAACCTCGCCTCGCCACGTCGCCCCGACGTCAACGCCCTGGACGCGTGGCTCACCCCGAGCAAAACCAGACACCCCGCCTTCACTGCGAGCAACCGCCGCCCTCACCGAACCCCGCCACCCTCACCAACCTCGCCACCGGCCTCGCCACCACCGCGTCTGCCATTTATGGACGCCGCGTCTGTCCGCCCGTGGACGGCGCCGTCCAAGGCTACCTGGCACCTCCCCGAGCCGCCAGCACCCTCCCCGAGTAACTGCGGCCAGGCCACGTCCTCGCCAACCCGCACCGGCCGCCCAACGACCACGCCTACCGGAGTAAATGCATCGCCGCCGTGTCCGTTCTCTGGAACCCGCCGGACCGCGTCGCCCCGCCTATTTAAGCCATCCCGAGCGCCCGGCTCCTCATCTCCACCACTCCCCTCCTCCTGAGAGCCTCCCCGAGCAAGCAAAACAACCGGAGAAGGTCGTCTTCTTCATCTCCGATGACCACTGCCGCCGCCATTTCCTCGATGGTTCCGACGCCACCAGAGCTTCCCCCTCCCCGTCTTCTTCACCATTCGACTCCTGGAGCATCAACGAACCCGTCCCCAACTTCAACTCCACTGGAGTCGCACCCTAGCCGGAGTTCCCCTCTCGTCCGACGCCGCCGTCCGCCGGGAGCAGCCTCACCGGCGACACCGTCCAACTGTCCGACCATGGCGGGTACCGGAAGGACCACCATGACTCCCTGGTCACACCGGTGGTCTCAGATCGCCGAACGGCGCCACCGTTCGCCGGCGAGCTCCGCCGGAGCGCCGCCCCCGCTCTGCCACGAGTAAACGCGCGCGTGGACCTGGTCGAACCTGACCAGTGGGCCAGGCGGGCCCACTGTCAGTGACCACAAGCCGCGGGCCCCCGCTGTGTGAGTGGAGGCGGTTTCCACTTGGAGCCGTTTCCGCGCGAAGGAGGCGTATTCCGCGGAATACGCCATCGTCGTCATCACCCCTTCCCGCAGCCAGACGACTGGGCTCGGCCCAGTGGTGCCGTGGAGCTAAACAGCGCTCAGGGCGCTCCTCTGACCTTTTCCTTTCCTTTTCCAGCAACTCTTCGAATAATTCCTCAGCCACCTTTTCAAATCCTATTTCGATCATTCAAATTTCTGTAGGCTTCTAAAATCATGCTCTATTCATTTAAAATTAAGTGAACATTTTTCTGGGCATAGTTTCTGTTTAAAGGATTTAAATATTGCTTTTAATCATGTTTTCCATCTTAGTAAATCCATAACTAATTCATATGAACTCTAAATGAATTAATTCTTTTTCTGTTATTTCTTAAATATCCTCTGGTTTATTTTAGTTTTGTCTCAAGAACTTTTGAAATACTTTTTAATGCTGTTTTTGAATTGTGTGGTAATTTAGATTTTTTTTAAATAGGAAGTGAAGGGGAGATGCTTCCTTGCAAGTAACCAGCACCTTTTCATATCTAAGGCAAGCATTTTGAACACTTGGTATGGTGAATGTTTGCATGCTAGAATATTTAGGGCATGTTTGTTACCTTTAATAGATTTGGCATATGAGTAGAAATGTTGCATGCATGCATGATCATAATTATATTTTCTCTTGCATGCATTCCCTTCAAAGTTGCAACATGCATAAGTTATGAGAATCCAGGAGTGTGCTCCTGCTTTGGACGTGCCGGTGGGCACGGGCCATTTTTGACACGGTGGTGTCAAGAGATATATGTGGAAGCAGGCAAGGGTTGTAGCCCTGTCCTGGTGATACTGTTGAGAGAATAAGTTTTGTTGTGCTGACCATTGCTAGAATCATTAGCCTCCTGAGTCGATCGTAGATCGAGTCTTGTTCCAGTAACCCCCATACTTGAATCGTGCTGCCACTTGTCTCTACCACGGGTAGGGTATGGTTTAGTAAGTTGTCAACCCCTTTCCGTGCACACACCGTACAGAGAGGCCATGGTGGAAGATACCGGGTGCATCCGGTAGGCATGCCACATGGTCCGGGGGCATGGGTGTTTCCGGTTGTAGCCGAGAGGGATTGTACCCTTGTAATCCGCGCGTTTGAATAGTGATCCCATGCTATTGGAGGTTGTAGCCTTCCCACTTAGAGTTATACTTAACTGTTGTTTTGGGTGATCCCTGGCAGCAGAAAAGTTAAGCTGGTGTGTGCTGGTTAGGTGTGTTGTCAACCTAAAGACCGTAATAGGAATTAGTCAGTGTCCCGATACTGATTAAAGAAATCCTATACTTGCGGGTAAAGAGTACACCCTCTGCAGAGATTGGAACCTATTCGAATAGCCGTGTCCGCGGTTAAGGATTACAGTCTGGGTTGGTCAAGTGTCGGTCTTATTGTCGGTCTCCGGAGGAAATATTTAAATTTTGAGCATGGTTAATTTTGCAGGATATTTATCGTTGCTACTGGTGTTACCATTAGCATATTTGATGATATGATTATATTTGTGAACTAACCCTTTGCTCTTATTTTACTTTCCAGAGTGTCTCAGGGGCTGGCTAGACTACCCCGGACACTCGCCTTTATTTTCAAGTCCTTTCTGTGGCGTCCCTCGAGTGTCAGGCGGTTTATCACGCCACTACTCTTGTGGACACCCGACTGGCATTTCTTTTCAAGTCCTTTCGTGGCGTCGCCTGAGTTCTCGGATGGTATCGTCCGATTTCTCTTTTAGACACCCGACTGGCATTTCTTTTCAAGACCGACCGTGGCGTCACTTGACACCCGATCGGCACTTCTTTCATATTTTATTGATGCTAATATTTATCTTCTGCACTAAATATTATTCATCATGCCATGTTTTAATTCCTGTCAACATGCATTTAATATAAGAATATCATGAGCATGTGCATATAGTTTAATTCGCCATGACCATAAAATTGTTTTGCTGCATTTGTTATATCTTTTGTCCATGAGGTTTGCGAGTACATTCAAACGTACTCACAGGCTTGTCCCTGGTTATTTACTTGGCCAGGTTATAATTTCTACGGGAAGAACCCAGCTACGTCCGTGCGAGCCTAGGAGTGCAGCCACGCAGGATAGGAGTTATCCGGGTCAGCTGTTCCTGTTGGAATGGAGTCCCATCGATGTTGAAGATCCTTAAGCCTTATTCCTTCATCCACCACCGGAGTCATTGTTGCATCAGTATACCTTTAAGGTCTTGTATCAAATTCTGGTAAATGCTTGGTAACCTGTAACAAGGATGTGTCCACCAGTAACAGCAATCCTGGGCTGGTGATGACACTAGGGGTTAATTTCTGGAATATTACGTTCCCGAAATCCGGCCCCGACAGCCTTGGTATCAGAGCCAGGCTGACCATTGGCTAATCCTATCCTAGCCTGGTCACCATCCCTAAGTTTCCACACCATCCACATCTTTTTCCTGTCCACGGTCAAGTCTATCCCATCCACAGTGGCAACCAACATCTCTCGATAGCCGGTGCCCAACCTATCAATCTATCCATAGACCGTGTGCCTGTGCCAACACCTGAGTTTTCCCATCCACAAGCGTGCGATGGAAGACTCTGCTGACTTATAAAGGAAGCCATACCCCAAACTCAGCACATCACAGCCTCATTCCCAGTTCAGTATCAAACCACCAAGATGACAGGCCCCCTCGTGCACAACGAGACCACCGCAGTCGAGCTTGAAGGCTTCGTAACCATCCTCGCCAATCTCACCCGTCGTGCTTTTAGCATCAACGAGCCACCGGAATATGTCGTGTACCAAGAGCACACGAGTAGTTCCATCCATCACTTCTGGGCCACGGTGCACATCTACGGGAGGGGCACCACATCGGAGCGTCCCTACCGATTCACCGGGAGGACGACCTCCGACGAGCCCCAATCCATCCAACTTGCAGCCCGAGAGGCTGTAGTTCAACTCCGGCACCTGTCGCCGAAGGTTAACTGCCGCCCTTTCTACTACTACCCTAGTCGTGAAGGCTATGGTAGCCAGACCCAGGTCGCCACCGGAGACCATGAGTCTGATCCTGCCCTAGTGCATCTGGTGCGCTACCTGAGAGCGCAAGAGGCACTGTTCGATCAGGTCACCCTTGACCTGATTGAGACCCGCAGGAAGCTCGCTCTCCTGACCCCAGCAAGGAGTGAAGTCGCACCCGCCACCGACACCCCGATAGTACTGCTTGGAAGGCCGGTTGAGCCCCCAAGCTCTGACCATGTCACCTACCCGGGCAATGCTTTCGCCTCACCCGAAAATCTCCGTCGTCTCTTGGAGGCCTACTCCAATGGGACGGTGACCTCGACACCCCGCGAAGGTCACCACCGCTACTCCAGCCCTGTAGCTCCCCATCCTACCCCGGCCAGCTCCGACGCGGAAGCGCACGGAGACGACTCGGCATCCGCAAGACGCGCCAAGATAGATATCAACCAGGTGGAATGAGTCCACCAGAATCGTTATCAACCCCTAGTGGCTCGGTTTTTCCTTTAATTCAGCAGTAGCTGTTGTGCGGAGTAGTGAGTTTGTAGACCCCCTGTGTGTCACCATCTATTAGTATGTGTGATCTATTGCTTGATGAGTGGTTGCAGAGTAAATTCTGGATGTGACCCTTAACCACACGCACAGTAACATGTCACTTTTCTTGTGGGGATTGAGGCCTGAGGCTTTGACTCAGACAGCCCCGCGCCGGAATCAGTGTCCCAGTCGTACAGGCACCATTTCATGTTTCATGACCCAGGCTCTCTATAAGAGGCCACTCTCATTTTTCCACACCAGAAACCATCAGCATCAAGTACTGCCCTTTCTCCATTCATCCACACATGTCTCACCCCGGAGCTTATCTGAGGAACCCCGAAGCAAGACCTGGTAGTTTTGTTATGTTATTGTGGGATTTTACCCGCAATACTCTTGGCTCCACCCATCCACCCCTTTATGAGCTGTTCAAATCGAGAATCACTCCTGATCTCTCGAAATACTGGGCAGCTGTACATATTCCACCAGCAGATTTAAACCAAGGCCCTCCCTATGTGATTTTCATCGGGAGATCCATGCCAATGCCAGGCATGGCCATTGAGTCTGCTGCGTATGAAGCAGTCACCCGTCTTCGATTTGCGGTGCCCTGTGCCAACGCAAGGGAATACTGCTATTTTCCAAGTCGCACTGCTTTTGGAGCAGAAGCTACGTTCCGCTGTGGACGTGCGGAGAGCGATCCAGCCCTGGTCTATCTCATTCAATATGTGATGGCCCAGGAGCGTTTCACCCAGCAAATACTGGAGTATCTCCACTACCTTGCTGTTCTAAATCCCCGGATCGCCATTGGCGGACCCCCACTGCCAACTCAGGAGGGACACGTTCTTCGTTTGCTCCCTCCACTTCCTCCGCTCCCTCCGGAAGAAGAAGAATGTGTTCCAGCGCCGGGAAGTTTTCCGCTTGACCCCGTAGATCCCGCTTTCGGACCGTAGACGGTCGTGAATGCGTTTGCGTAGCTTGTACTGTTTGTTTGCATAATGTGATCTTGTTTTGTTTGTATGTCATGAATGTATTGCCCTGTCTGCATTTTTGCATATGAGTGCCTTGTTTGGGTGGTATGCTTTTTGATTCTTCCGCCCTTAACAAATCTCGAGGACGAGATTTTCTTAAGGGGGTTAGAGTTTGTCACACCCCAAAATTTTAACCACTTTTTCAGTAAATGAAATTTGGCTAGAAATAAAATTTTGAATTCTTTAATAAAATTTTCAGAACCTTTTCTATTCCTGCCTTAGAAAATCTTCTCTTCTTATAATAAATCTTTTTGGAATTTATTTTGTGGGCTCTGGTTGTATCTTGGGTCTTTTCTTTATTTGTTTGATAACATTAGAAATTATTTTCATAATAAAATTCTGCCTTAGAATTTTCTTTTAATAGCTTTTGCAGTGTTTTAAATACTTCTGTTGCACTTCTTCTATTTTAAATAATTCTCTAAAAATTCCACCATAATTCTGGGAGGTCATGGGATGCCTATATGTCACATTGGTACAAAAACCCAACTTGGTGTTTTGCAAATTTTGAGTGAAACATCCTCTTTTTCATTTCTGTCCATCTTCTAGGTTTCTACTACAACCCCTCTATTTCTTGCTTCAAAAATTCTGTGCTTTGGCCATCTTCTAGTTCCTCCTATCAAACCTTTAACTCCAGAAGATCAGCTCCATTAGCATCTTTTAGACTCACCAAAGATCCCTCTGAATATTCAGTCCAGAACTGAATTCCAGTACAACTTGCACTAGAAAGTATCTCCTTTCTCCAAACCAACTTCACTATCATCTCTACCATCTGAAGAGACCTCATCCTGCCAAATCCCAGCCCCAACAAAGTTCCCTAGCAAGCTCTAACATTTTGTCGAACACCTTGAGGGCATGACAAAATTTTGGCAAGGTTTTTATCTTACACTACACACCTGCCCTCCTGGCCATTTTAACTTGTCCATCGTCATCACCATAAACCCTAGCACCATTCTGTTATTTGTCAACTTGTTTGAGTCTCTGTAGATGCCATTGGCATTCCGTCGAACACACCAGGGGCATGTCCAGAGCGTAGCCAGAGCGCCCGTACTGCAGCCGTGGCATCGAGCTGCTGTCGCCACTCCACCACCTCCCCTGCTCGCCCGAGTTTCCCTCTGGATCATCTCGACCACCATTAACTGCACCGACATCCTTCCTTGGCCGTTTGCGCCGGCCACCACCGTCCACGCCATCCGGAGGCGCCGCCCGACGAACCTCGCCTCGCCACGTCGCCCCGACGTCAACGCCCTGGACGCGTGGCTCACCCCGAGCAAAACCAGACACCCCGCCTTCACTGCGAGCAACCGCCGCCCTCACCGAACCCCGCCACCCTCACCAACCTCGCCACCGGCCTCGCCACCACCGCGTCTGCCATTTATGGACGCCGCGTCTGTCCGCCCGTGGACGGCGCCGTCCAAGGCTACCTGGCACCTCCCCGAGCCGCCAGCACCCTCCCCGAGTAACTGCGGCCAGGCCACGTCCTCGCCAACCC
>LR738715.1:418003215-418058015 GCA_902687465.1 Secale cereale
TCACTTGACACCCGATCGGCACTTCTTTCATATTTTATTGATGCTAATATTTATCTTCTGCACTAAATATTATTCATCATGCCATGTTTTAATTCCTGTCAACATGCATTTAATATAAGAATATCATGAGCATGTGCATATAGTTTAATTCGCCATGACCATAAAATTGTTTTGCTGCATTTGTTATATCTTTTGTCCATGAGGTTTGCGAGTACATTCAAACGTACTCACAGGCTTGTCCCTGGTTATTTACTTGGCCAGGTTATAATTTCTACGGGAAGAACCCAGCTACGTCCGTGCGAGCCTAGGAGTGCAGCCACGCAGGATAGGAGTTATCCGGGTCAGCTGTTCCTGTTGGAATGGAGTCCCATCGATGTTGAAGATCCTTAAGCCTTATTCCTTCATCCACCACCGGAGTCATTGTTGCATCAGTATACCTTTAAGGTCTTGTATCAAATTCTGGTAAATGCTTGGTAACCTGTAACAAGGATGTGTCCACCAGTAACAGCAATCCTGGGCTGGTGATGACACTAGGGGTTAATTTCTGGAATATTACGTTCCCGAAATCCGGCCCCGACAGCCTTGGTATCAGAGCCAGGCTGACCATTGGCTAATCCTATCTTAGCCTGGTCACCATCCCTAGGTTTCCACACCACCCACAACTTTTCCTGTCCACGGTCAAGTCTATCCCATCCACAGTGGCAACCGACATCTTTCGATAGCCGGTGCCCAACCTATCAGTCTATCCATAGGCCGTGTGCCTGTGCCAACACCTGAGTTTTCCCATCCACAAGCGTGCGATGGAAGACTCTGCTGACTTATAAAGGAAGCCATACCCCAAACTCAGCACATCACAGCCTCATTCCCAGTTCAGTATCAAGCCACCAAGATGACAGGCCCCCTTGTGCACAACGAGACCACCGCAGTCGAGCTTGAAGGCTTCGTAACCATCCTCGCCAATCTCACCCGTCGTGCTTTTAGCATCAACGAGCCACCGGAATATGTCGTGTACCAAGAGCACACGAGTAGTTCCATCCACCACTTCTGGGCCACGGTGCACATCTACGGGAGGGGCACCACATCGGAGCGTCCCTACCGATTCACCGGGAGGACGACCTCCGACGAGCCCCAATCCATCCAACTTGCAGCCCGAGAGGCTGTAGTTCAACTCCGGCACCTGTCGCCGAAGGTTAACTGCCGCCCTTTCTACTACTACCCTAGTCGTGAAGGCTATGGTAGCCAGACCCAGGTCGCCACCGGAGACCATGAGTCTGATCCTGCCCTAGTGCATCTGGTGCGCTACCTGAGAGCGCAAGAGGCACTGTTCGATCAGGTCACCCTTGACCTGATTGAGACCCGCAGGAAGCTCGCTCTCCTGACCCCAGCAAGGAGTGAAGTCGCACCCGCCACCGACACCCCGATAGTACTGCTTGGAAGGCCGGTTGAGCCCCCAAGCTCTGACCATGTCACCTACCCGGGCAATGCTTTCGCCTCACCCGAAAATCTCCGTCGTCTCTTGGAGGCCTACTCCAATGGGACGGTGACCTCGACACCCCGCGAAGGTCACCACCGCTACTCCAGCCCTGTAGCTCCCCATCCTACCCCGGCCAGCTCCGACGCGGAAGCGCACGGAGACGACTCGGCATCCGCAAGACGCGCCAAGATAGATATCAACCAGGTGGAATGAGTCCACCAGAATCGTTATCAACCCCTAGTGGCTCGGTTTTTCCTTTAATTCAGCAGTAGCTGTTGTGCGGAGTAGTGAGTTTGTAGACCCCCTGTGTGTCACCATCTATTAGTATGTGTGATCTATTGCTTGATGAGTGGTTGCAGAGTAAATTCTGGATGTGACCCTTAACCACACGCACAGTAACATGTCACTTTTCTTGTGGGGATTGAGGCCTGAGGCTTTGACTCAGACAGCCCCGCGCCGGAATCAGTGTCCCAGTCGTACAGGCACCATTTCATGTTTCATGACCCAGGCTCTCTATAAGAGGCCACTCTCATTTTTCCACACCAGAAACCATCAGCATCAAGTACTGCCCTTTCTCCATTCATCCACACATGTCTCACCCCGGAGCTTATCTGAGGAACCCCGAAGCAAGACCTGGTAGTTTTGTTATGTTATTGTGGGATTTTACCCGCAATACTCTTGGCTCCACCCATCCACCCCTGTATGAGCTGTTCAAATCGAGAATCACTCCTGATCTCTCGAAATACTGGGCAGCTGTACATATTCCACCAGCAGATTTAAACCAAGGCCCTCCCTATGTGATTTTCATCGGGAGATCCATGCCAATGCCAGGCATGGCCATTGAGTCTGCTGCGTATGAAGCAGTCACCCGTCTTCGATTTGCGGTGCCCTGTGCCAACGCAAGGGAATACTGCTATTTTCCAAGTCGCACTGCTTTTGGAGCAGAAGCTACGTTCCGCTGTGGACGTGCGGAGAGCGATCCAGCCCTGGTCTATCTCATTCAATATGTGATGGCCCAGGAGCGTTTCACCCAGCAAATACTGGAGTATCTCCACTACCTTGCTGTTCTAAATCCCCGGATCGCCATTGGCGGACCCCCACTGCCAACTCAGGAGGGACACGTTCTTCGTTTGCTCCCTCCACTTCCTCCGCTCCCTCCGGAAGAAGAAGAATGTGTTCCAGCGCCGGGAAGTTTTCCGCTTGACCCCGTAGATCCCGCTTTCGGACCGTAGACGGTCGTGAATGCGTTTGCGTAGCTTGTACTGTTTGTTTGCATAATGTGATCTTGTTTTGTTTGTATGTCATGAATGTATTGCCCTGTCTGCATTTTTGCATATGAGTGCCTTGTTTGGGTGGTATGCTTTTTGATTCTTCCGCCCTTAACAAATCTCGAGGACGAGATTTTCTTAAGGGGGTTAGAGTTTGTCACACCCCAAAATTTTAACCACTTTTTCAGTAAATGAAATTTGGCTAGAAATAAAATTTTGAATTCTTTAATAAAATTTTCAGAACCTTTTCTATTCCTGCCTTAGAAAATCTTCTCTTCTTATAATAAATCTTTTTGGAATTTATTTTGTGGGCTCTGGTTGTATCTTGGGTCTTTTCTTTATTTGTTTGATAACATTAGAAATTATTTTCATAATAAAATTCTGCCTTAGAATTTTCTTTTAATAGCTTTTGCAGTGTTTTAAATACTTCTGTTGCACTTCTTCTATTTTAAATAATTCTCTAAAAATTCCACCATAATTCTGGGAGGTCATGGGATGCCTATATGTCACATTGGTACAAAAACCCAACTTGGTGTTTTGCAAATTTTGAGTGAAACATCCTCTTTTTCATTTCTGTCCATCTTCTAGGTTTCTACTACAACCCCTCTATTTCTTGCTTCAAAAATTCTGTGCTTTGGCCATCTTCTAGTTCCTCCTATCAAACCTTTAACTCCAGAAGATCAGCTCCATTAGCATCTTTTAGACTCACCAAAGATCCCTCTGAATATTCAGTCCAGAACTGAATTCCAGTACAACTTGCACTAGAAAGTATCTCCTTTCTCCAAACCAACTTCACTATCATCTCTACCATCTGAAGAGACCTCATCCTGCCAAATCCCAGCCCCAACAAAGTTCCCTAGCAAGCTCTAACATTTTGTCGAACACCTTGAGGGCATGACAAAATTTTGGCAAGGTTTTTATCTTACACTACACACCTGCCCTCCTGGCCATTTTAACTTGTCCATCGTCATCACCATAAACCCTAGCACCATTCTGTTATTTGTCAACTTGTTTGAGTCTCTGTAGATGCCATTGGCATTCCGTCGAACACACCAGGGGCATGTCCAGAGCGTAGCCAGAGCGCCCGTACTGCAGCCGTGGCATCGAGCTGCTGTCGCCACTCCACCACCTCCCCTGCTCGCCCGAGTTTCCCTCTGGATCATCTCGACCACCATTAACTGCACCGACATCCTTCCTTGGCCGTTTGCGCCGGCCACCACCGTCCACGCCATCCGGAGGCGCCGCCCGACGAACCTCGCCTCGCCACGTCGCCCCGACGTCAACGC
Organism: Secale cereale; assembly: GCA_902687465.1. Lineage (NCBI taxonomy): Eukaryota > Viridiplantae > Streptophyta > Magnoliopsida > Poales > Poaceae > Secale > Secale cereale. Next base: position 418,007,244 of record LR738715.1, read on the forward strand.
CCTGGACGCGTGGCTCACCCCGAGCAAAACCAGACACCCCGCCTTCACTGCGAGCAACCGCCGCCCTCACCGAACCCCGCCACCCTCACCAACCTCGCCACCGGCCTCGCCACCACCGCGTCTGCCATTTATGGACGCCGCGTCTGTCCGCCCGTGGACGGCGCCGTCCAAGGCTACCTGGCACCTCCCCGAGCCGCCAGCACCCTCCCCGAGTAACTGCGGCCAGGCCACGTCCTCGCCAACCCGCACCGGCCGCCCAACGACCACGCCTACCGGAGTAAATGCATCGCCGCCGTGTCCGTTCTCTGGAACCCGCCGGACCGCGTCGCCCCGCCTATTTAAGCCATCCCGAGCGCCCGGCTCCTCATCTCCACCACTCCCCTCCTCCTGAGAGCCTCCCCGAGCAAGCAAAACAACCGGAGAAGGTCGTCTTCTTCATCTCCGATGACCACTGCCGCCGCCATTTCCTCGATGGTTCCGACGCCACCAGAGCTTCCCCCTCCCCGTCTTCTTCACCATTCGACTCCTGGAGCATCAACGAACCCGTCCCCAACTTCAACTCCACTGGAGTCGCACCCTAGCCGGAGTTCCCCTCTCGTCCGACGCCGCCGTCCGCCGGGAGCAGCCTCACCGGCGACACCGTCCAACTGTCCGACCATGGCGGGTACCGGAAGGACCACCATGACTCCCTGGTCACACCGGTGGTCTCAGATCGCCGAACGGCGCCACCGTTCGCCGGCGAGCTCCGCCGGAGCGCCGCCCCCGCTCTGCCACGAGTAAACGCGCGCGTGGACCTGGTCGAACCTGACCAGTGGGCCAGGCGGGCCCACTGTCAGTGACCACAAGCCGCGGGCCCCCGCTGTGTGAGTGGAGGCGGTTTCCACTTGGAGCCGTTTCCGCGCGAAGGAGGCGTATTCCGCGGAATACGCCATCGTCGTCATCACCCCTTCCCGCAGCCAGACGACTGGGCTCGGCCCAGTGGTGCCGTGGAGCTAAACAGCGCTCAGGGCGCTCCTCTGACCTTTTCCTTTCCTTTTCCAGCAACTCTTCGAATAATTCCTCAGCCACCTTTTCAAATCCTATTTCGATCATTCAAATTTCTGTAGGCTTCTAAAATCATGCTCTATTCATTTAAAATTAAGTGAACATTTTTCTGGGCATAGTTTCTGTTTAAAGGATTTAAATATTGCTTTTAATCATGTTTTCCATCTTAGTAAATCCATAACTAATTCATATGAACTCTAAATGAATTAATTCTTTTTCTGTTATTTCTTAAATATCCTCTGGTTTATTTTAGTTTTGTCTCAAGAACTTTTGAAATACTTTTTAATGCTGTTTTTGAATTGTGTGGTAATTTAGATTTTTTTTAAATAGGAAGTGAAGGGGAGATGCTTCCTTGCAAGTAACCAGCACCTTTTCATATCTAAGGCAAGCATTTTGAACACTTGGTATGGTGAATGTTTGCATGCTAGAATATTTAGGGCATGTTTGTTACCTTTAATAGATTTGGCATATGAGTAGAAATGTTGCATGCATGCATGATCATAATTATATTTTCTCTTGCATGCATTCCCTTCAAAGTTGCAACATGCATAAGTTATGAGAATCCAGGAGTGTGCTCCTGCTTTGGACGTGCCGGTGGGCACGGGCCATTTTTGACACGGTGGTGTCAAGAGATATATGTGGAAGCAGGCAAGGGTTGTAGCCCTGTCCTGGTGATACTGTTGAGAGAATAAGTTTTGTTGTGCTGACCATTGCTAGAATCATTAGCCTCCTGAGTCGATCGTAGATCGAGTCTTGTTCCAGTAACCCCCATACTTGAATCGTGCTGCCACTTGTCTCTACCACGGGTAGGGTATGGTTTAGTAAGTTGTCAACCCCTTTCCGTGCACACACCGTACAGAGAGGCCATGGTGGAAGATACCGGGTGCATCCGGTAGGCATGCCACATGGTCCGGGGGCATGGGTGTTTCCGGTTGTAGCCGAGAGGGATTGTACCCTTGTAATCCGCGCGTTTGAATAGTGATCCCATGCTATTGGAGGTTGTAGCCTTCCCACTTAGAGTTATACTTAACTGTTGTTTTGGGTGATCCCTAGCAGCAGAAAAGTTAAGCTGGTGTGTGCTGGTTAGGTGTGTTGTCAACCTAAAGACCGTAATAGGAATTAGTCAGTGTCCCGATACTGATTAAAGAAATCCTATACTTGCGGGTAAAGAGTACACCCTCTGCAGAGATTGGAACCTATTCGAATAGCCGTGTCCGCGGTTAAGGATTACAGTCTGGGTTGGTCAAGTGTCGGTCTTATTGTCGGTCTCCGGAGGAAATATTTAAATTTTGAGCATGGTTAATTTTGCAGGATATTTATCGTTGCTACTGGTGTTACCATTAGCATATTTGATGATATGATTATATTTGTGAACTAACCCTTTGCTCTTATTTTACTTTCCAGAGTGTCTCAGGGGCTGGCTAGACTACCCCGGACACTCGCCTTTATTTTCAAGTCCTTTCTGTGGCGTCCCTCGAGTGTCAGGCGGTTTATCACGCCACTACTCTTGTGGACACCCGACTGGCATTTCTTTTCAAGTCCTTTCGTGGCGTCGCCTGAGTTCTCGGATGGTATCGTCCGATTTCTCTTTTAGACACCCGACTGGCATTTCTTTTCAAGACCGACCGTGGCATCACTTGACACCCGATCGGCACTTCTTTCATATTTTATTGATGCTAATATTTATCTTCTGCACTAAATATTATTCATCATGCCATGTTTTAATTCCTGTCAACATGCATTTAATATAAGAATATCATGAGCATGTGCATATAGTTTAATTCGCCATGACCATAAAATTGTTTTGCTGCATTTGTTATATCTTTTGTCCATGAGGTTTGCGAGTACATTCAAACGTACTCACAGGCTTGTCCCTGGTTATTTACTTGGCCAGGTTATAATTTCTACGGGAAGAACCCAGCTACGTCCGTGCGAGCCTAGGAGTGCAGCCACGCAGGATAGGAGTTATCCGGGTCAGCTGTTCCTGTTGGAATGGAGTCCCATCGATGTTGAAGATCCTTAAGCCTTATTCCTTCATCCACCACCGGAGTCATTGTTGCATCAGTATACCTTTAAGGTCTTGTATCAAATTCTGGTAAATGCTTGGTAACCTGTAACAAGGATGTGTCCACCAGTAACAGCAATCCTGGGCTGGTGATGACACTAGGGGTTAATTTCTGGAATATTACGTTCCCGAAATCCGGCCCCGACAGAAGGTAACCATGCAGTGAGCTATCAAGTTCTTGAAAGGATTGGTGTGCCATTTCGGAGTACCCGCAAGAGTCATCACTAACAACGACACCTAGTTCACAAGCCGTTCCTTCATGCAATACGTTCATGCCCTCGGAAGATGGTCTCATTCGCCTCTGTTTCTCATCCCAGAAGCAATGGACAAGCTGAGAGGGCAAACGTTGAAGTGTTGCGGGGACTCAAGAAAAGAACATTTGATAAGCTGCAAAAGTGTGGCAGGCGATGGATCGACGAGCTGCAGGTGGTTCTTTGGTCCCTCCGTACGACACCAAATCGAGCTACCGGCAAGACTCCCTTCTCCCTAATCTATGGGGGCAGAAGCAGTGCTCCCCACGAAACTCATATATGGGTCACCTTGAGTACTTGCCTACGATGAAGTAGCACAAGAACATCATCGACGTGATGATGCTGTGCTACTTGAGGAGAACCATCTCTGGGCTGTTGTACGTTCTGCACGATACCAGCAGGCCCTACGTCGCTATCACAGCCGTAGAGTCCATGTGCGGAGTCTTGAGGAAGGCGATCTTGTCCTTAGGCGTGCTCAGTCCGCCAAGGGTGCAAACAAGTCGATGCCGAAGTGGGAAGGCCCTTACCGGGTAGTAGGAGTCACCAGACCTGGCGCAGTCCATCTGGAGACCAGAGATGGCATTCAATTGCAAAACTCATGGAACATTGAGCATCTCCGTAAGTTCTACCTGTAAGGTGTGGCTGTCGATACCTGCCCGGCAGCCACCCTTTTGTACAAGCTTTGCTGATGCCTCATGTAACCCTTTGTACAAAGCCAGGCGCAGACCATGAGCAGAAGAGAAATAAACAAAGCGCTAGGGGCCCCACAAAAACTGCATGCTTGCATAGCTTTGCACAAGCATCTCATGAGCATATAGACCAGGGCATATGCTGCTATGTTTCCTTCTACACTAACTGCAGGTTTGTTGCCGCGTACTCTGTCCCAAAAAGAAGTAACAGAAACAAGTCAACATATTGATCCCCGGCAAGCAACATAGATAAGTTCCATCTCTTTCTGTAAGAGGAACTTGTGCATTTTGAAAGACATCATCTCCTCCATAGCGTTGTAGTTACATTTACTAGAAGAGGTTCGACAGGGGGCTGGTCCCCTTCCACAGTGTTGTGCCCAGTAGGCCAAGCCCTGCGGCAACAAACAGAAGGCGCCGACAAGACAACTTACCGGAAAAAATCTTGTTTACTTGAAAGTAAAGAGGCATTTTCCCTCTGCATCAATAACATACATGCACAAGTGCCCGGCAAGTCTAATTTTCTTTTCATTAAACATGCTGATAAGCAAGTACATATCTTACATAACACAAACATGGATGGAAGAGATTACATATTTGAAACTAAAATTTGGTAGATGCCTACATATTTTAGATTAAAAAAAGATAAGTGCCATGGGATCCCTTTATTGTCCCTCTCCTCCTAGGAACTACAGTGGGAGGTGAAAGGGGGCCAAAGGAGTGCCCAAGCATAAGCCCAACCCGATCCCGTCAGGGGCTGCCATGAGTAGCCTGACAAGATCGGGAGTGGCGAGGCTGCGAAGGAGGGGGCGGAGAGAGCAGCTGGATGAACCCCCTAGGCACCACCGCCAGGACCAGCGGGACGCTCCAGCATGGGCACCGGAGGGGGGAGCCTGCCGGGGCCCAGCTGGAAGATTGCCGGAGGAGGCCAAGGCACCAAGAGAGCATCCCTCCCCGGCAACCACCTAGAGAGGCTGGTGATTGATGACCCACAAGTGTAGGGGATCTATCGTAGTCCTTTCGATAAGTAAGAGTGTCGAACCCAACGAGGAGCAGAAGGAAATGATAGGCAGTTTTCAGTAAGGTATTTTCTGCAAGCACTGAAATTATAGGTAACATATAGCTTTGTGATAAGGTAATTGGTAGCAGTGACAAAAGGTAAAAGTAAATAAGGTGCAGCTAGGTGGCCCAATCCTTTTTGTAGAAAAGGACAAGCCTGGACAAACTCTTATATAAAAGAAAGCGCTCCCGAGGACACATGGAATTATCGTCAAGCTAGTTTTCATCACGATCATCTGATTCGCGTTCGGTACTTTGATAATTCGGTATGTGGGTGGACCGGTGCTTGGGTGCTGCCCTTACTTGGACAAGCCTACCACTTATGATTAACCTCTAATGCAAGCATCCGCAACTACAAAAGAAGTATTAAGGTAAACCTAACCATAGCCCGAAACATTTGGATCCAAATCAACCCCTTACGAAGCAACGCATAAACTAGGGTTTAAGCTTCTGTCACTCTAGCAACCCATCATCTACTTATTACTTCCCAATGCCTTCCTCTAGGCCCAAATAATGGTGAAGTGTCATGGAGCCAACGTTCACATGACACCACTAGAGGAGAGACAACATACATCTCATCAAAATATCGAACGAAGACCAAATTCACATGACTACTGATAGCAAGACTTCTCCCATGTCCCCAAGAACAAAAGTAACAACTCACAAGACATAATATTGTTCATGATCAGAGGGGTATTAATATGCATAATGGATCTGAACATATGATCTTTTACCAAATAAACCAACTAGCATCATCTACAAGGAGTAACCAACACTACTAGCAACCCACATGTACCAATCTGAGGTTTGGGTACAAAGATTGGATACAAGAGATGAACTAGGGTTTGAGAGGAGATGGTGCTGGTGAAGATAGCCCTCCCCAAGATGGGAGAGTTGTTGGTGATGACGGCGGCGATGATTTCCCCCTCCCGGAGGGAAGTATCCCCGGCAGAACAGCTCTGCCGGAGCCCTAGATTGGTTTCCGCCTCGGTTCCGCCTCGAGACGGTGGCGTCTGGTCCCGAAAACCTCCTTATGATTTTTTCCAGGTCCAAACACCTCATATAGGAAAAGATGGGCTTAGGGGGCCTGCCGGCTGGCCCTCGAGGCAGGGGGGCGAGCCCTGGGAAGGGGGGCGCGCCCCCCACCCTCCAGGCCAGCCGGTCGCCCCTCTCGTGGGTTTCTTTTGCCAGATATTTTTTATATTTTCCTAAATGATGTTTTGTGGAGTTTCAAGGCTTCTGGAGTTGTGCATAATAGGTTTCTAGAGTTTGCTCCTTTTCCAGGCCAGAATTCCAGCTGCCGGCATTCTCCCTCTTCTTGTAAACCTTGCAAAATAAGAGAGAAAAGGCATAAGTATTGTGACAAAACATGTATGAACAGCCCATAATGCAATAAATATCAACTTATAAGCATGATGCAAAATGGACGTATCAACTCCCCCAAGCTTAGACCTCGCTTGTCCTCAAGCGAAAGCCGATATCGAAAAATATGTCCACATGTTTAAAGATAGAGGTGTCAATAAAAACAAAATATGGACATGGGGGCATCATGATCATTCTCATAATAGCAACTTAGATAAATATAGTCATATGATTCTTATGCTAAAGTAACAATTCATCCACAATATCAAGTATGAATCATAAACTTCATAGGAAACTAACAATCTTTGGTCTCGGTCATTGAAGCAATTGCAATTTATCGTAACATCGGAAAGAGTCAATATAAGAGCTTTTCAGCAAGCCTACATACTCAACTATCATATAGTCTTTCACAATTGCTCACACTCACGCAATACTTATGTTTATGCAGTTTTAATCGGACACAGAGAAAGATAGGGGCTTATGGTGTTGCCTCCCAACCTTTTACCTCAAGGGTAATGTCAACAGTAATAGATCATGAAAACTTACATCCAAGTGGGTATATATGTCAGGATCTTTCCAACACAATGTGCTTGCCAAAGGATAAAATGTAAAAAGGAAAGGTGGATTTCACCTTGACACTTATAAGACAAGAATAAAAGATAGGCCCTTCGCAGAGGGAAGCAGAGGTTGTCATGTGTTTTTATGGTTGGATGCACAAAGTCTTAGCATAGAAGAACTTCGCTTTATATTGCCGCTTGTGATATGGACCTTTATTATGCAGTCCGTCGCTTTTATTACTTCCATATCACAAGATCGTATAAAGCTAATTTCTCCCACACTAATAAATCATACATATTGTAGCGAGTTTGCAACATGACAACTTAGTTGGAAGGATCTTTCTCAATCCATAGGTAGGTATGGTGGACTCTCATGGAAAAACTGGGTTTAAGGATATATGGAAGCACAAGTAGTATCTCTACTTAAGTGCGAGGAGTTTTGGCTAGCATGAGGGGGAAAGGCAAGCTCAACATGTGGGATGATCCATGACAATATACTTTATTTCAGATATAAGAAGACATAACCCATTATGTTGTCTTCCTTGTCCAACATCAACTCTTTAGCATGTCATACTTTAATGAGTGCTCACAATCATAAAAGATGTCCAAGATAGTATATTTGTATGTGAAGCCTCTCTTCTTTTATTACGTCCTATTAATTGCAACGATGACCAAAACTATGTTTGTCACCTCCCAACAACTTTTATTTATCATACTCTTGTATGTGAAGTCATTACTTCCCATAAGATCGATATTATCTCTTTGACACTCTTTATGTTTTCTTTCTTTTTATCATGACCCAAGTGAGGAAATCAAGCCCTTGACTCAACACTAATCTTTATTATATAGCTCACGGACTCGATTACAAAGGATAAAACTCACAAAGCAAAAGCTCACAACTAGATCATGCTAACTTTGTTCTAATAGATCAAGATACTACCAAAAGGATCGAACTAAGTAAAACGATAAAGATAGGAGTGATGGTGATACGATACCGGGGTCACTCCCCCAAGCTTGGCAGTTGCCAAGGGGAGTGCCCATACCCATGTGATTATGTCTCCTTCTTCGGGATTGGTGATGATGGCTTCTTCTTTAACTTGCGCGTAAGGATAGCATTTTGCTCCTTTAGATCATTGGTCTCTTGCTCAAGATTTAATATCTTCTTGCATAGTGCCTGCTTGCTTTCCTGCAAGAGGTTAAAAGGGATAAATTTGATCTTAGGTTTCTTTACTCTGTCGGGGAGGTTTGACTTTTTGAACTCCACGTGCATGTCTCCAGGTTGAGGTAGTGGGACTTCGTCTTCATCTGAGCTTGTCCAATCCTTCCTCTTTGAATCATGGTCCTCTTCTTCTTTCGTGGTCCAACCATAATGCTCCCAGTCCCCATAGACCATAGGGTCAGCGAGGGAATCAGCCACATAGCTTTCTCCCTCCGAATCCTGAGAGGACATGCTGCTTTATCTGCGACAGAAACAACTCGAAACGAGAACAGAAGATTTTTGCGTGATACAGAGTTCAATACCTTCGGGAGTATATATAATGAATTTTTCCTGAACAAAGGGAGTAACCCACAAGAAAATGGAGTCCAGGGGACACACGGGGTGTCCTCGAGGCAGGGGCACGCCCTCCACCCTCGAGGACGCCTCGTGTCTCTTTCGAACTGCGGTTTATTTTTCTATTTTTCTAGATATTCCAAAACGGAGAAAAATTGCCTTTAGAACTGTTTTGGAGTTGGTTTACTTACCGTATCACATACCTCTTCCTTTTCGGAGGCTGAATCGTTCTCAAAAGTGTCCCTTATGTATTCCTCCGGGGTTATGGTTTCAATAATATTAGTTTCAACATTTATAGGATTACCTGAGATATAATGTTTGATCCTTTGACCATTCACCACCTCCGGATTTGTGCCTTCGAAGTTGTTGATTTTTATGGCACCGGAACGATAGACCTCCTCGATAACGTAAGGTCCTTCCCACTTGGAGAGAAGTTTTCCTGCAAAAAATCTTAAACGAGAGTTGAATAGCAAGACATAATCCCCTACGTTAAACTCACGCTTTTGTATCCTTTTGTCATACCATCTTTTAACCTTTTCTTTAACCAGTTTGGCATTCTCATAGGCCTGGTTTCTCCACTCATCGAGACAGCTAATGTCAAATAGCCTCTTCTCACCGGCAAGTTTGAAATCATAGTTGAGCTCTTTAATAGCCCAATATGCAATATGTTCTAGCTTAAGAGGTAAGTGACAAGCTTTTCCATATACCATCTTATATGGAGACATACCCATAGGATTTTTGTATGCAGTTCTATAGGCCCATAATGCATCATCTAGTTTCTTGGACCAATTCTTCCTAGACCTATTAACTGTCTATTGCAAGATTAGTTTCAACTCCCTATTACTTAGTTCTACTTGACAACTAGTCTGTGGGTGATAGGGTGATGCAATTCTATGGTTGACATCATATTTTGCAAGCATCTTACGGAAAGCACCATGAATAAAGTGTGAACCACCATCAGTCATTAGATATCTAGAGACTCCAAACCTTGGGAAAATAACTTCTTTAAGCATCTTAATAGAGGTGTTATGATCATCACTACTAGTTGGAATAGCTTCTACCCACTTAGTAACATAATCAACAGCAACTAAAATATGTGTGTACCCATTTGTAATGCCCCGGATGTAATACTTTCCCTTTTGGGCAATATATAATATCTTTGGCTCCATTTATTCCATTCCGGGCTCCTTGTCTTTTCGGATTTTCTTCGTTTTGTTGTGTGCGTGTGTGGCTTTCATTCATATCATGTAGTCGTGTGCATCGCATTGCATTTGTGTTGTCGTTTGCATCCGGTCCCACTCGTTTCTTTTCGTTATCCGTTTCGAGTTCCGGAGCTCTCTCACGTGTCTGTGGCGTCCCCGAGGCCTACTTTGGTGTTTGGCCGTGTAACGTTTCCGGTTTGGCATGAGACTTGTCGTGCGATGTTGTTTTGTTGTGTGTAACCCGCCTGTCGAATCTCGTCGCGTTTGGAGTTCGTTTGCTACCCCAACAGTTATTCTCATGGGCTGAAAGTACCCCCTCTTTGAGGCCCAAGACACCCCTCCAACAGCCCACCAAACCAACCCAAACCCCTCCCTTCATCTAGGCCATCTAATTGTGATCATGTGGCTGAAAACCTCACCTCATTTGGACAACCCTAGCTCCTTGTGCCTATATAAACGTCCATCTCCCCCAATTTTCGCGTTTGAAACCCTAATGCTTCCACAGTGCGCCTCCGGTGCTTCCACCGTTGTTCCGCGGTGCTTCCACCGTTGAAAATCCGTGCTTCCGACGTCCCAGGAAATCGTGCTTCCGAAGTCTCCACCGTGCTTCCGTAGTGTCGTCGCCGTGCTTCCGTCCGACGCGCGGGTCCCGCGCGTCATCTCCTTCCTCCGGCCGCTCCGGCCATCTTCCTCCACTCCGGCCGGAGCTCCTCACCGCCGCCACCACCGCGCCACCTCGCCGCCGCCGCGCCGGGCTCCCCTCGCCGCCGGGCCGCCTCCGCCGCCGCCTCACCGGCGCGCCCTCGCCTCCATGCCGGCGCCGCCGCCTCCCTTGCCGGCCGGCCGGCGCCACCGCCACCGCCTCCGGCCGCCCCTCCGGCAAGGGCGCCGCCGGCCCCCGTCGCCCGAGGCCTCAGGGCCGCTCGAACCGCCGCCGCCTGGATCGGATCGGGGAGGAGCCCCCGATCCCGATCCCCTTCGCCGAGCCGCCCCGCCTAGGCCTCCTCCGATCCGCCATCCTGGCCCAGCGCACCGCCGCTCTGCGGGCCGGCCCACCCCGCGCGCGAGGCCCAGCCTCCTCTTCTTTGGGCCTCAGCCCGTGGTGAGCAGCCCAGATCTCGCCCGTGTGTTTGTTTTTTCTTTCCTTAGTAGTTTTTTCTGCTAAGTCCCAGTTAACTCATAATCTGATGCATACTTTGACGGCTAATAACTTTTTGTGTGTTGGTCCGATTTGAGCAAATGATATGTCAAAATGATCGTGGAGACTTGTACTACATTTTGTTCCATTGTGCCATGCATGTTTGAGGTCATCTAGAAGTCTTAATCTTCATGAGAAGAGTGCTACGTGTTATAAACTGTTGTTAGTAGTTGTTTTCATGCCATCTTTGCAATGTGATAACTTGGTGCATGTTTATCCAAATGAAGCAAATGAGATGTCCACATGTTCATCATGAAATGCTCTACATGTTGGGTGCTTTAGCTTGCATGATAGATTTCATCTTGCCATGTTTATCTCCTTTGCAAAGTGCTATGTGGCTATTATGTCGTTAAAATTGTTACGATATGGCTCGTAGAGGAGCTCATTGCTATTGATGTGGATGTCCCCTTGATGCATGCTTAGATGTTTTGGATTCACCATCATGTGTACTTTGGTGTGGTGCTTACCACTTGCCATGCTTTGCTTTGAGGTGACTTAAACTTGCTCTCAAAGATGCCATGATGAAACTGCTGTTTTAACACTTAGTGAAATTTCACCAAGTCTGGAATCTGTAATTTCCAGATGCCATGTTTGCTTGTTGTTCTAGGCCAATCCATGATAGTTTTGGGGTGACTCTTGATGATTCCTTGTTGTATATATTGTTGGCTATCCATTCATGATCTCACATGCTTATTTGAGTGGCTGTAGCATATTTAACTTTTGCTCCCAAGTTGCAACAAATTACTGCTGTCAGGATTTTGTTGTCAAGTTCAATATGTCATAGCTTGTTGCTATTGATCCATGGCTCCTTTGAGGGTGCTCCAATGGATTTTTTTGCTGTAGGATATGTCTAGTTTATGTCCATGCTCCTTGCCATGATGTTTGAGTGCTGTAGGCCATTTATCTCTTTCTCCGAAGTTGCTATGTGGCTGTTATTTTCAGCTTGTGCATGTTTATTGATTCGGGTGTAACTTTTAGCCCGTTGCTCCGTTTTGAGCAAGTCCTATATGTAACTTGTGTGATTTTGCATGTAGATTCATATTATCCTATTGTTATCATGTTTTGAAGCATTTTGCTTGATGCATATTGTTGTGCTGTAACACTGTGCTTCCTATGTAGACTTTCTGTGCTTCCATAGTGCATCTGTTTTGCTTCCATAGTGCATCAGTCATGCATCCAGTAATTTTTCTGCGCATTGCATCTTGTTTGATTCGTTGCCTTGTGTTCTTGTGTTTGAGTAGAGCCGGAAGCTGAGACCGAGTACGAGTACGAGCACGAGGTTACTACCGAGGTTGAGAACGAGGACCCCTCTTACGATCCCATCGACAACTCTTCAGGCAAGATGACTGAACCCGGATACCATTACTATCTTTGTCTATTGCTAGAAGTCTCGATCTATAGTTTTGCCTCGATGCCCATGTTTTTCCTGTCAGCCTCCTATTGTAACCATGAACCTGTCTAACCACCCTACCTATGCAAACCATTGATTGGCTATACGTAGGCTTCGCCCAGCCCCTCTTATAGCATTGTTAGCTGCAGGTGAAGATTGAAGATTCTTGCTTCTTGTTGAAGCTTGTTGGGATATCACACTATATTAATTATTAAATGAAATCAGCTATATATTGGTAATGGGTGGAAGGCTAAGCCTTTTGCTTGGTGTTTTGTTCCACTCATGCCGCTAGAAACCGTATAAACCGGTGTTATGTTCCTTGATTATGCGTTCCTCACACGGTTGGGGTTATGGGACCCCCTCGATAAACCGCTAAGTGCTAAGTCTTTTCCAGCAAGTCCCAACATTGGTACTATTCGCCTAATAACTAAAAACTTGCATAGGGTCTTGCAAACCCGAGTTCTTAATCAACAACCCCGGGCCAGTGCTCCCCATGAGTGTTGGTCCGAACTGGGCAACCTGCGGGGCCACCACGAGGGAACTCGGGGATTGGTATAAACTCGTAGCCGGTCCCATCCGGTCGTGGCCTGAGACTAGATACGCGCGGCTACTGTCAGGGTGTCGGCACGCCGGGAGGATTTGCTGGATTAGCCTTACCTTAGTCGGAGTATCTTGAGCACGGGATTCCGAGAATACTCGGGTCTTCCCACCTTGGAGTTGCGACTCCGCGGATCGTGGGCTTGTCATGGGCCAAGTTGGAACACCCCTGCATGGTTTTGAACTTTCGAAAGCCATGCCCGCGGTTATGTGGCAGATGGGAGCTTGTTAATATCCGGTTGTAGAAAACTTGACACCATGTTCCAATACACTACTAGCGTGAGTACCGTGACGGTCATTTTCCGAAAGGGAATTCGGGAAGTGAACACGGTGGGGTTATGTTTGACTTGCTTTAGTTAGGATCACTTCGTGATCATCTCTCGACCGAGGCACCTTCTCTTCTCGCTCTCTTTTACGTAAGCTAGTGCTAGTGCTGCTGCAGACTCTTGTTCTTTCTTCAGCCTTGTTCCACACCCAAGGCTGGGATAGTCGTGTTACCCGGGAACGGGATTGCTGAGTCCTCTGTGGCTCACAGTTACTTCAACACACCAGATGCAGGTACGATGGTGAGCAACACAGGCGATGGCGCCGAGCTAGACTGGGAACTATCCGGTTGATCAGTAGAGCTTCTACTAGGGTTCGATCTAGACCTATGGTTTAATGTTATGTTTGGTATCTTGTCATTTGGATCTTTACCCTTAGATGGGCTGTGATGTTTATCTGAATGATGTTTGAACATGTAATGTATTCGTGTGACGTGGCGAGTGTAAGCCAACTATCTTTTCAGTTTTCCATCCCTATTTTTACATGAGTTGTGCAAAGGTACCAAACTTGCGATCATTCCAGAATGGGCTTATATCTTTAAGTCATGCCTCGACACGTAGGAGATATAGTCCCATCATGGGCATTACAAGTTGGTATTCAGAGCCTTCTCCGACCTAGAAGCCCCCACTGTTTGATCGAATCATTGACGGTCGAGTCTAGGCACACACTTAAAATGTTTTGAGTCCTATATTTATATCGGAGAGTAGGATTTCTTTGCTCCTCATCTCTTTTCACTCTGGTGAGGACTCCTGACGACTACTCTTGCCTCTTCTACTTTCAAAAATTGCACCAAATTTTTTTTAGAAATCTCGCGAGTATTGTGGGATTGTTTCGATGTCTTTGTGACTAGAATATTGTTCTCGACGCCTCCTGACATTAGGGGTTGTGGCAGTGTCCCGGGGAGTTGAGCTTCGGGGTATTGTCGTCACAAGCATATCGCGACAGTACTAGAATACTTAAGACGGCCGACATAAAAAACTCTCCTATACGGTTAGTGGCAAGATAACCCCGACATCACCCAGTACTGGGGAGGTAGTTCGGGAGTATTGCCATAGCTTTGTATAGTGGATGCTTTTCGAAGGTCCGAGGTAGACGGTTTCCGAGAACAACTGGTTATGTGTTGAAGGATGGATACAGCTGGATGTAGGATTAGAGTTGATTGCGCGGTGCTTCCCCTGTATCCCCAACACCTGATTGCATAACTGGAAACTTTCAGAAATTAACAGGTGGGTTCATCCAGTAGATCGTAGGCATTCTTCCAACGAATGCAGGTTACGGAGTTTGGGGTTCTACATTGAGTGAAGTGGTTTTATGGCCGATGTTCCGATTGGGATTTGCATCTTAAAGGGTCATTGGCTATGCTGATCCGGGGATTGCAAAACCCTTTCGTAACGCGTTCATAAGCTTTCAGCACAAAGATGTCGAACGAAGCTCCTATCTTGTGTTTGTTCTATCTGTACCTTGTGTTTTTCTTATTTACCTTTTGTCTCCCAGTGGCTTCTCATGAAGATTGTTGTTATCATTAAACTGAGAATTTCATTCGTTCCTCTTGTTCGAATGATTCTTGTGAAGACTATGTTGCATTTCAATCCGTTGTTTCAGCTTATACCTTCTTTCAATCAAATTGCTGATTGGTGGTCATCTCTTTCAGGATGGCTCCGGAACGGGTCCCCAACGCTAACCCAGAGGGCGAAGAGGTTCCAGATCATCCTCCTTCCCCTCCTCCTCCGTCTGAGGCCTGGAGAGCAATTATGCAAACTACAAATCAGAACACCCAGATGTTGATGCAGATGATGCAGCAAATGCAAGCAAATCAGGGTGCTCCAGGGAACCAAGGCAATTTCTTCAACCAACAGCACCATGCTACGCTCAACCAGTTTTTGGCCAATCAACCAAAGGCTTTCAGTTACTGTGTCGACCCTCTCGATGCTGAAGATTGGATCACTGATATCAAGAAGCATTTTGAGTGCAGCAACGTAAGGCCCGAGGACTATGTGAAATTTGCAGCCTTCCAACTCAAGGACCAAGCAGCTGACTGGTGGCAGCTGTACAAAGACTCTAGAGAAGGGCGTGTGATCTCTTGGGATGATTTCTGCAAGGACTTCTGCTCTCACCACATTCCAACAAGTGTCATCGAGGGTATGCGTGAGCAATTCCGCAACATGAAGCAAGGCTCATGACTGTCTACCAGTATAATGTCAAGTTCCAAAACCTCACCCGCTATGCTAAGCAAGACATACCAGATGCCAAGAGCAAGATCTATCAGTTCCGTGGAGGTCTCAAGGATGAACTTCAACTTGCTCTCACCTTGTTCGAGCCTGAGGAGTTCGACAAATTCTATAACATGGCGCTTAAGCAAGAGGCAGCCCAGCTCAAGATGGAGGCTTCTAAAAAGAGGATTCGAGATGCCGTTCACTCCTCCTCATCTTCTCAAGTGGTCGCGAAGCAACATAAATTTTGGCTTCCTCCTCCTCCAGTGATTCGAGCTCCCTACAACAACAACAACAACAACAACAACAACAACAAGAACTCCGGTGGTCGTGGTTTTCCCACCCACCCAACCCAAGCAAGCAGTCCAAGTCGCAGTTCCAACCTCCAAGACCAAGTGTTCCTCCTGCTCGTCCACTTTCTGAGGTGACTTGTTACAAGTGTGGCCAGAAGGGTCATTATTCCAACAAGTGCAACAACCCAAGGCGCCTTCCGCCTCCTCCACCTGTCAGTTCGGCTATTGTCAAGCATGATCCAAAGGCAGCAAGGGTGAATCTGATCAATGCAGCGCAAGCGGAGAATTCTTCTGATGTCATATTGGGTAACCTTCCAGTGAACTCTATCCCTGCAAAAGTTTTGTTTGATTCGGGTGCTTCATGTTCCTTCATGTCATATCCATTTGCATCCAAGAATAATGTTCACTCTGAAGCTTTACCAAGAACTTTGAGTGTTATATCACCTGGCAAGAGATTGGATTCTATTATGGTGGCTCCGAATGTATCTATTCGCATGGGTGATTATTGCTTTCTGGCTAATCTGGTTATTCTCGGCAATTCCGACATCGACTGGCTTTCTCAGCATGATGCTCAAATTGACTGTGCACAGAAGGAAGTCAAGATTACTCATTCCGATGAAGATGTGATTATCTTTGCCTCCAGGGATAACACAATCAGGCTTTTCTCTCTCAATGACAAGGGCGAGATGAATGCCATATCTCAAATTCCGGTGGTTAACGAATACGAAGACGTCTTTCCTGAAGAACTTCCAGGCATGCCTCCACACCGTCAAGTGGAATTCGTCATTGAACTCGAGCCTGGCACTGAGCTAGCATGCCGGCGTCCGTACAAGCTCTCTCCTAAAGAGCTGAAGGAGTTGAAGAAGCAGCTTGATGAACAGGAGCGTATGGGTCTGATCAGGCCTAGTACGTCTCCTTGGGGCTGTGGTGTCTTATTTGTCAAGAAGAAGGATGGCACGGAGCGCCTCTGCGTTGATTACCGGCCATTGAACAAGAAGACAATAAAGAACAAGTATCCGCTCCCCAACATCAACGAACTGTTCGAGCAGCTCAAAGGAGCTAAAGTGTTCTCTAAGCTCGATCTCCGAATGGGCTATCACCAGATTCGCATTCGAGAAGAAGATATCCCCAAGACTGCCTTCAGAACGAGCTATGGCTCATATGAGTATACAGTCATGTCCTTTGGTCTCGCCAATGCTCCACCTACCTTCTCGAGAATGATGCACTACATTTTCAACCCCTACACCGGCGAGTTTGTGCTTGTGTATCTGGATGACATTTTGGTATTTTCCAAGAATGAAGAGGATCACGAAAAGCACCTCCGTCTGGTTCTCGACAGACTCCGTGAACATAAGTTCTATGCCAAGTTCTCCAAGTGCGAATTTTGGCTCGATAAGGTCTTGTACCTGGGCCATATCATCTCTGCTGACGGTATTGCGGTAAACCCCGAGAAAGTTGAAGCAATTGTCAACTGGGAAGCTCCTCAGAACGTCAAGCAACTCCGAAGCTTCCTTGGTCTTGCCAGCTATTGCAGAAGGTTCGTTGAGAACTTCTCCAAGATTGCCAAGCCTCTTTCCAACTTGCTGCAGAAGAATGTCAAGTACTACTGGTCTCCAGATTGTGAAGTGGCATTCAAAACTCTCAAAGAAAAGCTCGTCTCTGCTCCAGTTCTCACTCCTCCAGATGAGTCCAAGCCCTACGAAGTATTCTGTGATGCTTCTCTTCAAGGACTTGGTGGTGTGCTTATGCAGGACAAGAGAATTGTGGCTTACACTTCTCGTCAGCTGAAGCCAAGAGAGAAGAACTACCCCACACATGATCTTGAACTAGCAGCTCTGGTACATGCTTTGATTACGTGGAGACATCTTCTGTTGGGCAGAAAAGTCGACATCTTCACCGATCACAAGAGCTTGAAGTACATCTTCACACAGCCGAATCTGAACCTCCGCCAGACTCGTTGGGTCGAAATGATCCAAGAGTATGATCCCAGCATCGAATACACACCTGGCAAGGCGAATGTGATTGCAGATGCTTTGAGCAAAAAGGCATATTGCAACAGCCTCCTTATCAAGCCGTTCCAGCCTGAGCTTTGTGAAGCATTCAGGAAGCTCAACCTCCAAGTTGTTCCGCGAGGTTTTCATGCAAATCTTCAAGTTGTTCCTACCTTGGAAGATCAGATCTGTGAGGCCCAACTCAGTGATGCTATGGTGCAGAAAGTGAAACATGGTATTGCAAAGGGTACTCCTAAATACAAGTGCTATCGCGTTGATGAGAGAGATACCTTGTTCTTTGAGGACAGACTTGTGGTTCCCAAAGGTGATCTCAGGAAGCTCATAATGAAAGAAGCACATGATTCCCTCCTTTCCATTCATCCTAGCAGTTCCAAGATGTGCCAAGACCTCAAGCAGTCTTACTGGTGGACACGCATGAAAAGGGAGATTGCCCAATTCGTGAATGAATGTGATGTCTGCAGAAGAGTGAAGGCAGAGCATCAACGTCCAGCCGGTCTTCTCCAACCTCTTCCTATTCCCGAGTGGAAATTCGACCACATTAAAATGGATTTCGTCACTGGCTTTCCTAAGTCCAAGAGAGGGAATGATTCTATCTTTGTGGTGATTGACAAGCTTACCAAAGTCGCTCACTTCCTTCCAGTCAAAGAATCAATCAATGCAGCTCAACTGGCAGAATTGTATACTTCCAGAATTGTGTCCTTACATGGCATTCCTCAAGTTATCTCCTCAGACCGTGGAAGTTTGTTCACTTCTAAGTTCTGGGACTCCTTTCAGTCTGCCATGGGCACTAAGATCAGGTTCAGCACTGCTTTTCACCCTCAGACTAGTGGTCAAGTCGAGAGAATGAATCAGATTCTAGAATACATGCTCAGAGCCTGTGTCATATCTTTTGGCATGAAATGGGAAGACTGCCTTCCATTTGCCGAGTTCTCTTACAACAACAGCTTCCAAGCAAGTGCCGGCAAAGCTCCGTTTGAAATCCTCTATGGCAGAAAGTGCCGTACCCCTCTCAACTGGTCCGAGACTGGTGAACGTCAACTTCTTGGCAATGACTTGATCTCAGAAGCCGAAGAAATGTGCAAAGTCATACGTGAGAATCTCAAGGCCGCTCAGTCGCGTCAAAAGAGCTACTATGACGGCAAGCATCGTGATTTGGCCTTCAACGTTGGGGATCATGTCTATCTTCGTGTTTCTCCGATGAAAGGCACCCAAAGATTCGGTATCAAAGGAAAGCTTGCTCCTAGATACGTCGGGCCTTTCAAGATCCTTGGCAAAAGAGGCGATCTAGCCTATCAACTTGAGCTCCCTTCCAACTTCGCCAATGTTCATGATGTGTTTCATGTGTCTCAACTACGCAAGTGCTTCAAGACTCCTGAACGCATGATTCCGTTTGAAGAGATTGATCTTCAACAAGACTTGTCTTACCGAGAGCATCCCGTTGCTATTCTCGAAGAAACCGAGCGCAAGACCCGCAACAAGTCCATCAAATTCTTGAAAGTCAAGTGGTCACACCATACCGACCGAGAAGCTACATGGGAACGAGAAGATCATCTTCGTTCCGAGTACCTTTCCTTTTTCCATTCCTAGATCTCGGGACGAGATCTTTTTGTAGTAGAGGAGAGTTTGTAATGCCCCGGATGTAATACTTTCCCTTTTGGGCAATATATAATATCTTTGGCTCCATTTATTCCATTCCGGGCTCCTTGTCTTTTCGGGTTTTCGTCGTTTTATTGTGTGCGTGTGTGGGTTTCATTCATATCATGTAGTCATGTGCATCGCATTGCATTTGTGTTGTCGTTTGCATCCGGTCCCACTCGTTTCTTTCCGTTGTCCGTTTCGAGTTCCGGAGCTCTCTCACATGTCTGTGGCGTCCCCGAGGCCTACTTTGGTGTTTGGCCGTGTAACGTTTCCGGTTTGGCGTGAGACTTGTCGTGCGATGTTGTTTTGTTGTGTGTAACCCGCCTGTCGAATCTCGTCGCGTTTGAAGTTCGTTTGCTACCCCAACAGTTATTCTCGTGGGCTGAAAGTACCCCCTCTTTGAGGCCCAAGACACCCCTCCAACAGCCCACCAAACCAACCCAAACCCCTCCCTTCATCTAGGCCATCTAATTATGATCATGTGGCTAAAAACCTCACCTCATTTGGACAACCCTAGCTCCTTGTGCCTATATAAACGTCCATCTCCCCCAATTTTCGCGTTTGAAACCCTAATGCTTCCACGGTGCGCCTCCGGTGCTTCCACCGTTGTTCCGCGGTGCTTCCACCGTTGAAAATCCGTGCTTCTGACGTCCCAGGAAATCGTGCTTCTGAAGTCTCCACCGTGCTTCCGTAGTGTCGTCGCCGTGCTTCCGTCCGACGCGCGGGTCCCGCGCGTCATCTCCTTCCTCCGGCCGCTCCGGCCAACTTCCTCCACTCCGGCCGGAGCTCCTCACCGCCGCCACCACTGCGCCACCTCGCCGCCGCCGCGCCGGGCTCCCCTCGCCGCCGGGCCGCCTCCGCCGCCACCTCACCGGCGCGCCCTCGCCTCCACGCCGGCGCCGCTGCCTCCCTCGCCGGCCGACCGGCGCCACCGCCACCGCCTCCGGCCGCCCCTCCGGCAAGGGCGCCGCCGGCCCCCGTCGCCCGAGGCCTCAGGGCCGCTCAAACCGCCGCCGCCCGGATCGGGTCTGGGAGGATCCCCCGATCCCGATCCCCTTCACCGAGCCGCCCCGCCTAGGCCTCCTCCGATCCGCCAGCCTGGCCCAGCGCCCCGCCGCTCTGCGGGCCGGCCCACCCCGCGCGCGAGGCCCATCCTCCTCTTCTTTGGGCCTCAGCCCGTGGTGAGCAGCCCAGATCTCGCCCGTGTGTTTGTTTTTTCTTTCCTTAGTAGTTTTTTCTGCTAAGTCCCAGTTAACTCATAATCTGATGCATACTTTGACTGCTAATAACTTTTTGTTTGTTGGTCCGATTTGAGCAAATGATATGTCAAAATGATCATGGAGACTTGTACTACATTTTGTTCCATTGTGCCATGCATGTTTGAGGTCATCTAGATGTCTTAATCTTCATGAGAAGAGTGCTACGTGTTATAAACTGCTGTTTGTAGTTGTTTTCATGCCATCTTTGCAATGTGATAACTTGGTGCATGTTTATCCAAATGAAGCAAATGAGATGTCCACATGTTCATCATGAAATGCTCTACATGTTGGGTGCTTTAGCTTGCATGATAGATTTCATCTTGCCATGTTTATCTCCTTTGCAAAGTGCTATGTGGCTGTTATGTCGTTAAAATTGTTATGATATGGCTCGTAGAGGAGCTCATTGCTATTGATGTGGATGTCCCCTTGATGCATGCTTAGATGTTTTGGATTCACCATCATGTGTACTTTGATGTGGTGCTTACCACTTGCCATGCTTTGCTTTGAGGTGACTTAAACTTGCTCTCAAAGATGCCATGATGAAACTGCTGTTTTAACACTTAGTGAAATTTCACCAAGTCTGGAATCTGTAATTTCCAGATGCCATGTTTGCTTGTTGTTCTAGGCCAATCCATGATAGTTTTGGGGTGACTCTTGATGATTCCTTGTTGTATATATTGTTGGCTATCCATTCATGCTCTCACATGCTTATTTGAGTGGCTGTAGCATATTTAACTTTTGCTCCCAAGTTGCAACAAATTACTGCTGTCAGGATTTTGTTGTCAAGTTCAATATGTCATAGCTTGTTGCTATTGATCCATGGCTCCTTTGAGGGTGCTCCAATGGATTTGTTTGCTGTAGGATATGTATAGTTTATGTCCATGCTCCTTGCCATGATGTTTGAGTGCTGTAGGCCATTTATCTCTTTCTCCGAAGTTGCTATGTGGCTGTTATTTTCAGCTTGTGCATGTTTATTGATTCGGGTGTAACTTTTAGCCCGTTGCTCCGTTTTGAGCAAGTCCTATATGTAACTTGTGTGATTTTGCATGTAGATTCATATTATCCTATTGTTATCATGTTTTGAAGCATTTTGCTTGATGCATATTGTTGTGCTGTAACACTGTGCTTCCTATGTAGACTTTCTGTGGTTCCATAGTGCATCTGTTTTGCTTCCATAGTGCATCAGTCATGCATCCAGTAATTTTTCTGCGCATTGCATCTTGTTTGATTCGTTGCCTTGTGTTCTTGTGTTTGAGTAGAGCCGGAAGCTGAGACCGAGTACGAGTACGAGCACGAGGTTACTACCGAGGTTGAGAACGAGGACCCCTCTTACGATCCCATCGACAACTCTTCAGGCAAGATGACTGAACCCGGATACCATTACTATCTTTGCCTATTGCTAGAAGTCTCGATCTATAGTTTTGCCTCGATGCCCATGTTTTTCCTGTCAGCCTCCTATTGTAACCATGAACCTGTCTAACCACCCTACCTATGCAAACCATTGATTGGATATACGTAGGCTTCGCCCAGCCCCTCTTAAAGCATTGTTAGCTGCAGGTGAAGATTGAAGATTCTTGCTTCTTGTTGAAGCTTGTTGGGATATCACACTATATTAATTATTAAATGAAATCAGCTATATATTGGTAATGGGTGGAAGGCTAAGCCTTTTGCTTGGTGTTTTGTTCCACTCATGCCGCTAGGAACCGTATAAACCGGTGTTATGTTCCTTGATTATGCGTTCCTCACACGGTTGGGGTTATGGGACCCCCTCGATAAACCGCTAAGTGCTAAGTCTTTTCCAGCAAGTCCCAACATTGGTACTATTCGCCTAATAACTAAAAACTTGCATAGGGTCTTGCAAACCCGAGTTCTTAATCAACAACCCCGGGCCAGTGCTCCACATGAGTGTTGGTCCGAACTGGGCAACCTGCGGGGCCACCACGAGGGAACTCGAGGATTGGTATAAACTCGTAGCTTGTCCCATCCGGTCGTGGCCTGAGACTAGATACGCGCGGCTACTGTCAGGGTGTCGGCACGCCGGGAGGATTTGCTGGATTAGCCTTACCTTAGTCGGAGTATCTTGAGCACGGGATTCCGAGAATACTCGGGTCTTCCCACCTTGGAGTTGCGACTCCGCGGATCGTGGGCTTGTCATGGTCCAAGTTGGAACACCCCTGCAGGGTTTTGAACTTTCGAAAGCCGTGCCCGCGGTTATGTGGCAGATGGGAGCTTGTTAATATCCGGTTGTAGAAAACTTGACACCATGTTCCAATACACTACCAGCGTGAGTACCGTGACGGTCATTTTCCGAAAGGGAATTCTGGAAGTGAACACGGTGGGGTTATGTTTGACTTGCTTTAGTTAGGATCACTTCGTGATCATCTCTCGACCGAGGCACCTTCTCTTCTCGCTCTCTTTTACGTAAGCTAGTGCTGCTGCAGACTCTTGTTCTTTCTTCAGCCTTGTTCGACACCCAAGGCTGGGATAGTCGTGTTACCCGGGAACGGGATTGCTGAGTCCTCTGTGGCTCACAGTTACTTCAACACACCAGATGCAGGTACGATGGTGAGTAACACAGGCGATGGCGCTGAGCTAGACTGGGAGTACGACGAGGAGCGTAGCCGTTACTATGTGAACTGTCTGGTTGATCAGTAGAGCTTCTACTAGGGTTCGATCTAGACCTGTGGTTTAATGTTATGTTTGGTATCTTGTCATTTGGATCTTTACCCTTAGATGGGCTGTGATGTTTATCTGAATGATGTTTGAACATGTAATATATTTGTGTGACGTGGCAAGTGTAAGCCAACTATCTTTTCAGTTTTCCATCCCTATTTTTACATGAGTTGTGCAAAGGTACCAAACTAGCGATCATTCCAGAATGGGCTTATATCTTTAAGTCGTGCCTCGACACGTAGGAGATATAGTCCCATCATGGGCATTACACCATTAGAGGCAGGAAAAGGTCCCATATAAACAAAGCCCTAAACATCAAATGGTTCAATAACAAGTGAATAATTCATAGGCATTTCTTGACGTCTACTAATATTACCAATTCTTTGACATTCATCACAAGATAAGACAAACTTACGGGCATCCTTGAAGAGAGTAGGCCAATAAAAACCGGATTGCAATACCTTGTGTGCAGTTCTGTCTCCCGCATGGTGTCCTCCATAGGCTTCGGAGTGGCACTTGCGTAGGATTTGTTCTTGTTCATACTCAGGTACACAATGTCTAATAATACCATCTACTCCTTCGTTATAGAGATGTGGGTCATCCAAGAAGTAATGTCTCAAATCATAGAAGAACTTTTTCTTTTGATGGAATGTGAAGCTAGGAGGTATAAAC
Organism: Secale cereale; assembly: GCA_902687465.1. Classification (NCBI taxonomy): domain Eukaryota; kingdom Viridiplantae; phylum Streptophyta; class Magnoliopsida; order Poales; family Poaceae; genus Secale; species Secale cereale. Next base: position 418,031,288 of record LR738715.1, read on the forward strand.
TTAGCAACAATATAATTGGCATAATCAACATACCATGGAGCAGTACGAGAAGTACTTATGACAGCTAGTTGTTCATTAGAAAAGCTATCATCAATAGGTTGCGGGTCATCAAGTATATTCTCTAACCTAGACAAGTTATCTGCTACGGGGTTCTCAGCTCCCTTTCTATCAATAATATGCAAGTCAAATTCTTGTAGCAAGAGAACCCATCTAATAAGTCTAGGTTTAGCATCTTTCTTTTCCATAAGGTATTTGATAGCGGCATGATCAGTGTGAATAGTTGCTTTAGAATCAACGATATAGGGTCTAAACTTATCACAACCAAACACAACTGCTAAAAATTCTTTCTCAATGGTAGCATAATTTCTTTGGGCACTATCTAGAGTTTTACTAGCATACTGGATAACATTCAATTTCTTATCAACTCTTTGCCCTAAAACATCACCTACAGCATAATCACTAGCATCGCACATAATCTCAAAGGGTAAATTCCAGTCAAGAGGGTGGACAATAGGTGCAGAGATCAATGCTTTTTTAAGTATTTCAAATGCTTCTAGACAATCATCATCAAAGACAAAAGGAATATCTTTTTGTAAGAGATTAGTCAGAGGACTGGAGATTTAGGAGAAGTCCTTAATGAACCTCCTATAAAACCCGGCATGACCAAGCAACTTCCTATACCTTTGATATCCTTAGGGCATGGCATTTTTTCAATAGTATCAACTTTAGCTTTGTCAACTTCAATACCTCTTTCAGAAATTTTATGTCCCAAGACAATGCCTTCATTAACCATAAAGTGGCACTTCTCCCAATTCAAGACAAGGTTAGTGTCTTCACATCTCTGCAAAACTCGATCAAGGTTGCTTAAGCAATCATCAAAAGAAGTTCCGTAAACGGAGAAATCATCCATGAAAACCTCAACAATCTTTTCACGAAAATCAGAGAATATAGCCATCATGCATCTTTGAAAGGTAGCAGGGGCATTACATAAACCAAAAGGCATACGTCTATAAGCAAAGGTACTGAAAGGGCAAGTAAAGGTGGTCTTTTCTTGATCCCCTTTTGACACAGGTATTTGAGAGAAACCAGAATAACCATCTAGAAAGCAGAAATGAGTATGTTTGGATAACCTTTCTAGCATTTGATCAATAAATGATAAGGGGTAATGATCTTTCTTAGTAGCTTTATTTAACTTACGAAAATCAATTACCATCCTATAACTTGTAACTATCCTTTGCGGAATCAATTCATCTTTACCATTAGGGACAACAGTCATACCTCCTTTCTTAGGGACACAATGGACAAGACTTACCCATTGGCTATCAACAACTGGATAGATAATACCTGCCTCTAGAAGCTTTAGTATTTCCTTTCTTACCACTTCTTTCATCTTCGGATTTAACCGTCGCTGATGATCAATAACTGGTTTAGCATTTTCTTCCAATTTTATCTTGTGTTGGCATATAGTGGGACTAATGCCCTTAAGATCATCCAGAGTATATCCAATAGCAGCTCAGTGCTTCTTCAGAGTTTTCAATAATTTTTCTTCTTCCTGCTCTGAAAGGTTAGCACTAATAATAACAGGATATATCTTCTTTTCATCAAGATAAACATACTTAAGATTATCAGGAAAATGTTTAAGTTCAAACACAGGATCACCCTTGGGTGGAGGCGGATCCCCTAGGATTTCAACAGGCAAGTTGTTTTTCAATACGGGTCCCTGTTTAAAGAATATTTCATCTATTTCCCTTCTCTCATTCATATGCATGTCATTTTCATGGTCTAGCAGGTATTGTTCTAAAGGATCATTAGGTGGCACGGCAATAGAAACAAGACCAATAATTTCATCTTTACTGGGTGGTGCCTTTTCACGGGGTTGCCTATGGAATTTAGCAAAGTTAAAATCAGGAGACATATCCCCTAATCCAACAGTAACAATATCTTTCACGCAATCTATTTTGGCATTAACAGTATTCAACAAGGGTCTACCAAATATAATGGGGCAGAATGCATCTTGTGGGGAACTAAGAACAAGAAAATCAGCAGGGTATTTAACCTTCCCACACAAGACTTCAATATCTCTAACAATCCCAACTGGTGAAATAGTATCTCTATTAGCGAGCTTAATAGTAACATCAATCCCTTCTAACTCAACAGGTGCAATATCATGCATAAATTCGTTATATAAATCAAGAGGGATAATACTCGCACTAGCACCTACGTTGCATAAACCATGATAGCAATGAGCTCCTATCTTGACAGAGATAACAGGCAAGCCTACAACAGGTTTATGTCTATTCCTAGCATTGGGTTTGGCTATTCTAGTAGACTCTTCTTGGAGAAAAATAGCATGTCCATCTAAATCTTCTACCAAGAGATTTTTAACCATAGCAACTCTAGGTTCAACTTTAATTTGTTCAGAGGGTGTAGGTGTTCTAGTGTTACTCTTAAGAACTACAGTTGAAGCTTGAGCATGATCCTTTATCCTAACAGGGAAAGGTGGTTTCTCAATATAAGCGGTAGGTATAACAGGATCAACATTATAAGTGATAGTATTTTCTTCAACTTTAATAGGTTCAACTACTTTTACTTCAATAGGGGGATGGTATTTAAACCACTTCTCCTTGGGGATATCAACATGAGTAGCAAAGGATTCACAGAAAGAAGCTACTATCTCAGAGTCAAGTCCATATTTAGTGCTAAACTCACGGAAAACATCTGTATCCATAAAAGCTTTAACACAATCAAACTTAGGGGTCATACCTGACTCCTTACCTTCGTTGGGATCCCAGTCTTCGGAGTTGCGTTTAATTCTTTTCAATAAATCCCATTTGAATTCAACATTCTTCATCATAAAAGAGCCAAAACAAGAATTATCGAGCATGGTGCGATTATTGAGAGAAAGCCGGGCATAAATTTTTCGGATGATCATCTTTCTTGAAAGCTCATGATTGGAGCATGAATATAACATTGACTTAAGCCTCCCGCAACCTTGAGCGATGCTTTCTCCTTCACGAGGCCAGAAATTATAAATATAATTATGATCACGATGAACATGGTGCATAGGGTAAAACTTCTGATGAAATTCCAACTTCAGACAATTATAGTTCCATGATCCCATATCATCGCATAGCATAAACCATGTCAATGCATCTCCCTTCAAAGATAAAGGGAAGACCTTCTTCTTGATAACATCCTCGGGCATACCTGCAAGCTTAAACAATCCACAAACTTCATCCACATAGATTAGTTGTAAATCGGGATGCAGTGTTCCGTCACCTGTAAAGGGATTTTCAAGCAATTTCTCTATCATACCCGAAGGAATCTCAAAGCAAACTTTTTCAATAGGTGCAGTAGGTTGAGGAGCAACTCTTTGCTCTTCTGCTCGGGGTGAAGATACCCCGAACAAGCCCCTCAAAGGATTTTGAGCCATAGTAACAAGTGACAATAAATTTCAGCACACTATATAAATTTTTCCTTACCAAAGGCGCTTCACTCCCGGGAAAAGGCGCCAGAAAAGAGTCTTGATGACCCACAAGTTTAGGGGATCTATCGTAGTCATTTCGATAAGTAAGAGTGTCGAACCCAATGAGGAGCAGAAGGAAATGATAGGCAGTTTTCAGTAAGGTATTTTCTGCAAGCACTGACATTATAGGTAACATATAGCTTTGTGATAAGGTAATTGGTAGCAAGTGACAAAAGGTAAAAGTAAATAAGGTGCAGCAAGGTGGCCCAATCCTTTTTGTAGCAAAGTACAAGCCTGGACAAACTCTTATATAAAAGAAAGCGCTCCCGAGGACACATGGGAATTATCGTCAAGCTAGTTTTCATCACGATCATCTGATTCGCGTTCGGTACTTTGATAATTTGGTATGTGGGTGGACTGCTGCTTGGGTGCTGCCCTTAGTTGGACAAGCCTCCCACTTATGATTAACCTCTAATGAAAGCATCCGCAACTACAAAAGAAGTATTAAGGTAAACCTAACCATAGCCTGAAACATATGGATCCAAATCAGCCCCTTACGAAGCAACGCATAAACTAGGGTTTAAGCTTCTGTCACTCTAGCAACCCATCATCTACTTATTACTTCCCAATGCCTTCCTCTAGGCCCAAATAATGGTGAAGTGTCATGTAGTCGACGTTCACATGACACCACTAGAGGAGAGACAACATACATCTCATCAAAATATCGAACGAAGACCAAATTCACATGACTACTAATAGCAAGACTTCTCCCATGTCCTCAGGAACAAAAGTAACTAGTCACAAGACATAATATTGTTCATGATCAGAGGGGTATTAATATGCATAATGGATTTGAACATATGATCTTCCACCAAATAAACCAACTAGCATCAACTACAAGGAGTAATCAACACTACTAGCAACCCACAGGTACCAATCTGAGGTTTGGGTACAAAGATTGGATACAAGAGATGAACTAGGGTTTGAGAGGAGATGGTGCTGGTGAGGATGTTGATGAAGATAGCCCTCCCCAAGATGGGAGAGTTGTTGGTGATGACGGCGGTGATGATTTCCCCCTCCCGGAGGGAAGTATCCCCGGCATAACAGCTCTGCCGGAGGCCTAGATTGGTTTCCGCCTCGGTTCTGCCTCAAGACGGCGGCGGCTGGTCCCGAGAACCTCCTTATGATTTTTTCCAGGTCAATACACCTCATATAGGAGAAGATGGGCTTAGGGGGCCTGCCGGCTGGCCCTCGAGGCAGGGGAGCGTGCCCTGGGAAGGGGGGCATGCCCCCACCCTCGAGACCAGCCGGTGGCCCCTCTCGTGGGTTTCTTTTGCTAGATATTTTTAATATTTTCCAAAACGATGTTATGTGGAGTTTCAGGGCTTTTGGAGTTGTGCAGAATAGGTTTCTAGAGTTTGCTCCTTTTCCAGCCTAGAATTCCAGCTGCCGGCATTCTCCCTCTTCTTGTAAACCTTGCAAAATAAGAGAGAAAAGGCATAAGTCTTGTGACAAAACATGTATGAACAGCCCATAATGCAATAAATATCAACTTATAAGCATGATGCAAAATGGATGTATCAGTGATGATGGTGCCGGGGAGGGGTAGCGAAGAACCGGAAGATAGGGTAGCCACCAGGTAGTACGAGACGAAGGCATCGGTGCCATCGTACTCCGACCCGATGGGCTGCCCTCCGCCTTCGTTGTCTCTACCGGTTTCTTCTTCATCACCGTCGCTGCAGGAGAACAGCGGGCCTGGGCCTGCCACTCCCCTCAGAAAGACGACCAGCGGCGGCGACACTGACCAGGGCATGCAGTGAGCACCGTGCCCACCTCGGAGGGCAGGATGGCACCCCCATCATCAGCACGGTCCCCGACCTCATCAAAGAAGGCAGTGCTGGGATTACCAAAAATCCCGGGCACGGTCTCGTGAGCGAGCACCAGAAGCCACAAAGACTTCACCGGTGGATCAGCGAGCTCCAGCAGCTTGTGGCAGAGACGACGCTCCTCACCAAGTAGCGAACCCACGGGGGAGAGGCAAGCATTCTACCACCACGAAGGAGCGCGACACCCTCCACACCAGGGTCAACGCGGCGTTTGCGGAATCGTCGCCGCAAACTATGACTGCCCCAACTGCTGTCACCGCGTCTCCCGCGGCCTTGGACCAGACTCACTCCCCATGAGGTTACACCAACTTTCAGGCTCACCATCCCCAAGCTAAGGCTCGGGGCCAGCCCCTGGCCTCCTCCCCTCAATATGACGAGAATATAGCTAGGGAGAGATGCTGAGGTGGATGCCTCAAACCCCCATATCGCTCTCCTTTTATAAGCAAGCCTGGACCGGGGGCTGAGGCTCCTCCCATCTCCAAAGGCTCCCTCGGACCCAATCCGTCGAAACCGCGGGCGGTGGTCGGGCTCGTCGACCGCCCTCATACACCCATCCGTGTGTCCATTACCTACCCCGCACGACGCATGCGGCGTACGTGATAGAAGGAATAAGTGCAGTGGGATAAGTGAAATGGCGGTTACCGACCCGTGAAATAAAGTCATGCACAACCCATAACAAGGTGGCTCCCACCACGTTCGGCATTGCACGACGAGGCGGGAAAAGCAAAAAAATTTCTCATTCAAGCACAGGTTAATGAAGAAGCAAGGAATATATCATAAATGAGCTACCACGAGACCTCTGCCTGTGTACCTGATAGGGCCTACCCCGACGACGCTCGATAGCGCGTTCGGACCAGGCATAGGGGCTTCTGTCGATACAACAAACCTTGGTGTATGTTGCCCGGACTATACACGGGCACAAATGCAAGGTTGCAATGTCAAGACAAGACCAAGCCGAAGATATAGCTCTTTGAGAAATAAAAGTGAGCAAGATATCACCAAGGAAAAGCCTCCCTTGCCGGGAAGGCGAGCCCGACCAGGTCGAGACCGCACCGAAGATAAGTCTCAAGACTACCCCGGCAAGCCTGTCGAGGACACCGAGGGAAGATCATCCCGCCAAGACACCACCGCTCCATCGCACATCAACTCAAGTCACTTATCAATGCGGTGTCGATCCCTCAGATGATTAAGTGGCATCCACCTAGCACATTGCGGCCACCCAGAAGGCGTTTTACCTCCAAATGACAACTGTCCAGCAGCGTGTCATGCAGACAGGCGAAAGACATATAAAGTAGCGTGACAAGGCTTGCCGGGCTACACCACAACTTGACACTAAGCGGTGCATTTAATGCACCCTCTCATGTTTGCAGAGTTAGGTACGATAGCACTGTTGGCTATCTAATCAACCAACAGTGATCATGTCGCCACTGTGGATACCCCTTAAATTATAAAAGGAGGACCGAGGCGAGCTTAAAAAGGATTCAGACCCTTGTACACTTATACGCGCGTAGCTGCTCCTCCCGAGAGGCCACCTTGCCGGGCTTGAGCGCTACGTGCTCGTCAGGTTCACTCATCCAATCCACCAAAGAAGGAGTAGGGTTTTGCACTTCGCAGTTGCCCAAACCTGGCTAAAAAACACCGTGTCACCATTGCCGTGCTGCCTCTACGACCTCCACTCTTTGTGCAACGTGCCCTTACCCCTTGCCGAACCACAAAGGGGCATGTGGCCCCACAGGTGATCGTGTTTTCCCACGACAATTTTTATGTTACTATCTTTTCTACATTTTGTATTAAGCTCCTAAAAGTAAACTGCATAAAGTTACTCCTATTCTTCATGTTCGTTTAAATCATTAATGGTTGATGTGCCAATGGCTAAGTCATACCTACACTGATTTGTCATTAAGCTTACATTAGTAAATCACTGAGTTGTCTCACCTCTACACTAGCTATAACATGTAAAACACATGTATGTATATAATTATTCGAATGATTAGAGTATATTCAAAGACATGAATAGTTGTGTAATTATCGACTCAGCAAAGAGCCTATAGAGATTCCACGGGAGGAGGACCACACTGTATGGGATTTCTTTACATATGATAAAATCCACTTGATTTATTCTGGCCAAGCCTATGAAGTTATACAAATACTGAAATTTCCACCTTATGCCTCACAAAGAACTATATTTTAAAATACCACAAAAACTATATTTTAAAAGCACTTTTTGGACCCGTGTGTAATCTGATACATCTTAGTGAAGGATCCTTATGAGCAATTGAGTTTGAAAAACTATTGTAGGATTATACAAGATATTGTCTGTTCTCTTCAGATTCTACATAATGAAAGGAGCAAGAGAATGATGTTTGAATAGACTTAGACTTTATATTTATAGTTAGTTGCATATATTCCCCCCGTTCCTAAATATAAGTCTTTTTAGAGATTCCACTATAAACTACATACGGATATATATAGACATACTTTAGAGTGTATATTCACTCATTTTGCTCCGCATGTAGTCCATAGTGTAATCTCTTAAAATACTTATATATAGGAACGGAGGGAGTAGAACGTAATTATAATAGGGGGACAATTGATATCAATATAATGGTAATACATATAATATAATATACATTTTACCTATAAAAAGCTTATGAAACTATCTTATATATTCCACGAATGGAAAGCCAAGTAAAAATGATTTCTATGTAAAGAAGACAACCATTTGTTGCGTATAATCCTTTGCTTACAACAAACACAATTAAAAAATGAATTCATTTTATTGTAATTTGCCATCCACAAGGATTTTAGAGAATACAAATATATGGGAGACATAGATTTATCTACATTGGGAAATGATGCAACCTTTAAAGATTTCTATTTGAGCAAAGTACTATGGACGATGCTTCTTGAAATATGAGCGAAAATTTGACCAGCTTAGTGCATGTGTCTTAACTTAACTAAATCAAATGATCATGGAAAGAAATACCTACTAGGACAGAATTAATTGATATGTGCATTATATAAATACACTCTACTTTATGTACGAAAGTTTAAAAACAATAGAAAATATAAATCGTGCACATCATTAGCAAATTTACCAATGCGTACACGAAAATAATGATACTAATAAATCTATGTTTAATGAATAAATTATTAAAAAGCAATAAATGCAAGAAAAATGAGATACTAATACAATGTACACGATGTGATTAAGCATGCAAAATATGTACTGCGGCATACACAACAAGCAGGTAAAATGATATATGGATAACACATATTCATGTATCAAAACAAGACATACCTAATAAAATTATATATTAAAAAAACTTTTAAATTTAAATAACATAACATTTATTTCTAATTTTTTTCTTAGACAAATAAAATAATATGTTCTCAACATTAAACATCATAAAATTCTAGCCGGCGCATCGAGCGGACCACTTTGCTAGTTAATAATTGGTATAAACAATACCGTAGTAATCATTAAATGACCACAAGGAGCTTGATCTTACCCATGATTCTCGCACAACATTACGAATATCCAACAACTCGTATCCTCGATACCACGGTGATCATTCATGGATCACAAATGGAACCACTCTTGGCTCAACCGGTTATCTCATCATCGGGGTTGTTATTAAGTACATTATTATTATTACTGTTGACCCATAGTGTGACCAACTACGAACTGGGCCCTTATCTGCGGGCACAGCTATCAATAGATTTAGTATACACTCTGTAGAGGTAGCGCACTGTACCCACACCACGGAACCCATGGCCTCGCACTCCCATTCGGGTGGACCAACGGCGTTCCAAAAAAACCGTCCTACTGCCATTACACCCTCCCGGCCACTCCAACAAACTCCCCTCTGGGACAAGTCCTGGGTGGCCCCGTGCCTACCAAAGGCACCAACGGCCACCGTCGTGGCAAAACAAAACCGGTCCCAGATGGGGACAAGACGGCTACAACAACTACGGGCACACACGGCTTATCCCGTCCTACCTGGCCAAGGTAGCACCCGCGCATAACCTTTCCTCATGGGAGGCACCGGCGAGAGGCATGACAATAGACCCATCCAGGACCTCCCCATAAAAGGTAAATCTGGTTGCACTGGTCAGCTCGATATGGTGGCACCATGACTCAGCCAACAGTTATTCAAGTTCAATTTAAGTCGGTTAAACTTGAATGCAAATATGCTGAGCCATGATAAAATAACATGATGCAATTACAATGCATGAGCATGATATCAACATAAGCATGAGGGTGCAACATAACTATCAACCATATCAAGAATGAATCATATCCAACTGAGCATGGCATAAATAACGAGCATGAATATTACAAGTTCAACACTACTCATAGCATAACATGACCATTAGTATCAACAATAAGTACCATGCAAGAACACATCAATAACATAACCAAGTAAACACTTAACCAGCTAACAGCAAAGAAACAATGAATATCAACAGTACTCGGTAACCGACTATAGTCATGCACCGAAGAACATGACCAACCCAACATGTGCTACTATCAAGCATGAACAATATGAAAGTAATACTAGCAGGTAGAACATGATAACAGAGTGCAAGAAAACCTAGCATGACGGTAATCACCGATCCACAAGCATAACCGAAATAACGACAACAGTAGCAAAACAAACATACATTTATTAAAGATTCAAGTTGAAAACCAATGCTACTGCATGACTATCATGCAAATGGTGGTTGTGGCTTGCCTGGGGTGGAAGAAATCACCGAGAAGAAGTGCGAGAAACTTGCAGAAAGAATCGCCGGAAAACGTTCTCTCTCGGAGGGGGCTGATTAAGCGCAAGGGCAAAATGGTCATTTTCAGAATGTGACAACATCATGAAAATGTTGACAACATAATGGGCTCGATGAACAAAGAAGTGGGCTTTGGAATCACCTCATTTGGAGTTAGGATCAAGAAGTTATGATAGTTTTTCTGCCAGGGGCCTATTTGTAACAAAATCATCGCAAACAGACCCTCAGCTGGAAAAACAGAACGCGCACTCGAGGTAATACGCTTTCGGTGAAGTGAAAGTGTATTCTTGCCCACAACTGTAGCTGCTTACGCTTTCGATTAGTGAAAACATATTCCGGGAATATGTTTCCACTAATCCACGTTAGCGAGGGCGGGTCAACGGGCTGTGCGGCTGACGAGGGGGGCCGCGTTCGGGTGGGGCCCGCCTTGCTAGGGGAGACAAGTCAGCACCGTCGTCTTATTCTCCCTTGCTCGCTCACCCGCGCAGGACAGAGGCCAGGGCCGGCGCCGGCGATGGCTCGGGCAGCTCCGGCAGTTCCCGGATGCGCCAAGGACACCGAAGAGACCGACGAGGAGCGTCGTGTCCTTCTGGGCAGACTGTGGGCGTTGTGGAGGATAGAGTGGCGGCGCTTCGCGGAGGCAGAGAGCATGCATCGGCGGCCGAATCTTGGGGTCGCGGCCTGAGGTACTCGGGCGAGAGGGTGGGGTGGTGGAGAGGTTCGTCGGAGCACGAGGAAGACTCTGGTGAGGTTAGTGGGTAAAGGAGAGGACCGGATGGCTCGGATTTAAGCCGATCTTCGCGACGGCCATGGTGGATGGAGGATGAGCAGAGGGGCTCCGATGCTTGGGGAAGAGGTTGGGCGGGGTCAGAGGAGGATGTGGAGGGCAGTGGTGAGGTCAAACGGGCTCGGGAGCCACTTATATAGGTCCAGGCGGGAGTGTCGCGCTAGCGTCGCCGTGGACGCGTGTGCACGCTCGAGCTCGGGGCTAGGCGACGAGAGGGAACAAGAGGGAGAGCTCACGGGGAAGAGGCAGCCAAGGGAGCACAGGGAGGAAGAAGACGGTGAGCTTCGAGCCAAACAGCCACTGTTCGCCCGTGGGCGCGCGGCGGCTTGCGTCGGTGAGGAAGCGGATGGAGGGGGGGGGGGAGGAATCCAGGGGAAAGGCGGCGACGAGAGGAAGACAAGGGACATGGTCACGCGTGTCACGCCCAAGATGCTATTCTATCCCAATCACGTGACGACTCATTATTGGGGCACAACCGCATTTCAGGCGTTTAGCCAGATGGATATCATTACATCGTACCATTACATAAATAGATGGGGATACATACAAGTCACACAATTTCCACATGAATACAACACGTTATACACAAGACATCCGACTACAGATGAAAACATGAAAAGCACAACGACATCCATCCTGCTATCCCAGGCTGCCAACGAGGAACCTATCCCAAGACTGATGAAGAAGAAGAAAGAACTCCTCACAAGTAAACATCGCTCTCACGTCAATTCATCGGAAACCTGCACCTGCAACTGTTGTTGTGGTAACTATGAGCCACGAGGACTCAGCAATCCCATAACCATATGTATCAAGACTAGCAAAGCTTAACGGGTATGTAGAGGTTAGGTGGTGAGGTTGCAGCAGCGGCTAAGCATTGTATGGTGGCTAACATACGAGTATAAGAATAAGATGAGAATCTACGCAAACGGTTGCAAACTAGTAATGGTCGCTAAGAGATCCTGAACTACCTACGAGTCAAACATAACCCCACCGTGTTCTCTTCTCAAAGTGAAAAGAGACAGTCATGGTTACTCACGCAGTTGGTGTATTTTATTTCGGATCCTCTGTCAAGTTTTCTACAACCGGACATTAACAAATTCCAATCTGCCACATAACCGTGGGCACGGATTTCGAAAGATCATAACCCTACAGGGGTGTCCCAACTTAGCCCATCACAAGCTCTCACAATCAGCAGAGGTAAAACCTCTTATCTTAGGGAAGACCCGATCAGGCTCGGAATCCCGGTGCACAAGACATTTCGACAATGGTAAAACAAGTCCAGCAAGACCTCCCCGCATGCCGACACCCTGATAATAGGCGCGTGTATCTCGTCTCAGGCCATGTCCGGATGAGCAACGCGTACAGTACTGAAGTCATTGGGTTGCACGAGGTAGCCCGCACTTTGCTCTAGTTTGGACCAACACTCATGAGGAGCACTGGCCCGGGTTGTAAATTAAGTCCTCGGGGTCCATGAAAGCCCTATGCAAGTTTTAGTTGTTAGGCAAATGGTAAAACCAAAGTTGGGCCTTGCTAGAGGAGTTTTATTCAAAGAGAACTATCAAGGGGGTCCCATAACCCCCAGCCGTGTTAGGAATGCAAACTCAATGAACATAACACCGGTTTATCGATTCTTAAGGCGGCATGAGTGGAACAAAACACAGAGCAAAAGGCCAAGCCTTCCACCCATTGCCAAGTATATAGGTGCATTAATTATAGTAATAGATATTGTGATATTCCCAACATATCCAAGTTCCGACATGGAGCAATCTTCATTTTCACCTGCAACTAACAACGCTATAAGAGGGGTTGAGCAAGCGATAACATAGCCATACAATGGTTTACTGGGACAGTGTCAAAGGTTAGAGGTTGAATGGAAACAATGAGAGGCTGACAACAATAGAATGGCAGCGCGACATATAGCGATAGCATCGAGACAACTAGCATAGCAATGATAGCAATGAGATCCAAGGTGACGTTTATCTTTCCTGGAATCCCGCAAGGAAGAAGAACGAGTCCGTTAAGAAGACGAAGCCACGAAGATGAACCAAGTGTAGTCAAATGAATCCTCACGATCGCAACAAAACAGGAACTAACGAGAAGAAGCAAACAACATGGTAAACACACAACGCATAAACAGGACATGATGCTCAACTAAGTATGATGCATGACAAGGCTACATGATGCAACACATGGCAATAGATGATGTACGCAAGAACAACACACAAGGCAAGTTTAAATGAGGTCGGAAACAACATATAACATTCCAATAAGCCCTCATATACAAATTTCGAAGTTGGTCCATATCTGAACAAACCTTATGTAAAAGTTGTTAAACAGCAAGTTAACATGCACCATGATGATCTACATGAATTTCTAGTCAAGTTACATATAAAGTTCATTTAATTCGGAGCTACGGCCTAGAAGATATGAGCAAACAAGTTAAGCATGGTATTGGTGCAAAATGCATTCAAACATCAAGCACAACACTCAAAACATGGATGCAACCTGACATGATGCATTTATATGCAAAACCAAGCAAGTTTCATATGGAGCATGCCGCAAACGGAGCCAGGGTTCAACGCATACACACGAAACAAGATTAAAGGACAAGCTGTCCACAACAGTAACTAGGCATGTTACAAGCATCAAAACAACATGCGACAAGTACAAGCTAGGCACAAGCATGGAATGAGCTCAAAGTACAGATTACAAGCTTCAAGAATCATCAAGTATCAGGTCCATGGGCATCAAGAATAAACTAACATGATCAAGGCAACAAGCAAACTTTATATCACAGATTATGACTTAAAACAGAGCATATACATGAGCAGAGTTAATATGTTGACATGTTGGAGGCAAGAAATAATTAAGCTACAGCACAAGAACATGGCAAGCAAGAGCATGGGATGCTAGTACATAACCTGGAGCTCACATAACACAACATGGAATATACATATCATCAACATGTTCATGGCATTCATCAAAACAAGATGCAAACATAATATAGCAGATTCTCAGACTTCGTGAAAATCTGGAATGCAAAACCAACAATGTGATGCTGACTTTAGAGGCACATAACAACAAGCATAGAAGGTCTAATAAGCAAGAAAAGGCTAAGAACATGTAGTAGGATGGCATACTACAAATAACTCCATTGGCACAATTCCATAGGAGGCATAGACTAATAACAACAAGCTTTACCAAATTGAACATGATGTTGACAGGCTGACAGAAACATTATCAAGCAACGTGAGAGTAAGAAAGAGACAAGCTACATCAACTTATAATTGCAAGCAAGTGCATGGATGGATAGAGCATAACATGGACTTCAAGACATGGTCACTAGACATTCCAAAACATGCATGGATTTGACTGTAGCATCAAGAAAACATGGCATCATAATATAACAGCTCTAGACTTAGCAGTTTTTAACAAGTCTCAGGAAATAGCAAACAGCAAGTAGGTCACTTTGCAAGCTTGTTCCACTCAACACAAGGCATATCATGAAAGGTGGATTGCACCACAGCAAAGATGACATGATTGTGCTTCTAAGACATGTTGACATGATGCTCAAACAAAATTCACACAAAAAGATATGAAAAAGACAAATCAGCAAGTTATATTAGTTTTCAGCATTTAACAGCAACATGCACTCTTGCAATGTGGATTAAGGCATCAAGAAGAACCGTAACATGCATGCAAATGCAACCAACATGTAGAGCATTCAGAGACGATCAATTTGACATATCATACACCATCATAGGTGATAGAGGCAAAGGTGTCCCGTCTTTCGATGAGATGGTGGCTATCGTTTTGGAGGAAGTCGACTTTGACGATCCGACTACGAACGTGCGAGGACGTCGCGCCTTAGCAATCGCTAAACCAACTCCGAGAGGTTATTGACCACGCCGGAGCACGATCAACCTGACCACGAAGGTCTGTTTCCTGCAGGCAAACGAAGAACAAGCAAGAAACTGAGATTGCAATCTGGATATTGCGATTTCAAGAGGAAAGCTTTATTGATCAAGTGGGGTTCTGTGACGTCTTGGTCTGGTCGTTGAACACAAACGAAGTACGCGAAGTTGCAGCTATGGCGAACTTTAATCTAAACAAAACCCAAAGTCTAAACGACGCCCTAAGGGCTGTATATATGGGGGAAAGAGGGGGGAATTTCGCGGCCCTTGGTGGAGGGGTCCGAAACCAACCCTAACTCTTGTTTCCCCACACATACGGACTCTAAAAACATCCTATACTCAAGTATTTCGAAATTACATGGGCCTGGCCCAATAATAAGGTGATGCAGCACCTATAATAGCCTCTGGACGAAATTTATGAAGTGGCATCTTGTATATTTCGTCCAAGGCTTCTCGCACTCATTATGGTGGCTTCAAAGTCCTGAAATCATCAATTGAAACTCCATTCTTGTTCCCCTTGCGCATGCCATCATCTCCATGCTTGATCTTGCTCCAATGTTCATCTTTCTTGTCCAAGCTAGGCCCTTCATTTGTAAGCAAGACAAATGTATCCAATTTAGGTAGCATCATATTCTCATGAAAATTAGATTCATTACCAAGAAACGAAAGTACGTGGTAATTTAATTGGCGTGCGCGAGCTCTAGTAATTGGTCATGTATATGTGTCAGTTGGAGCTATGGGTGTAACCTTGTTAGTGATGTCCTCATCATCCTCCCCTTCTTGAATTGAAGTCGTCCTCGACGGAAGCTCATCTTCCTCACCCAAGTAAGGCTTCAAATCTGCAATGTTAAATGTGGGACTAACCCCAAAATCTGCAGGCAGCTCAAGTTTATATGCATTATCATTTATTTTCTCTAACACCTTGAAAGGACCATCAGCACGTGGCATTAGCTTTGACTTGCGCAAATTAGGAAACCTATCCTTATGCAAATGTAACCAAACAAGATCTCCAGGTGCAAAGACAACACGTTTTCTACCCTTATCTCCAACAAGTTTATATTTAGCATTCATGCGCTCAATATTTTCCTTAGTTAACTCATGCATTTTTAAGATCAATTCAGCACGTTGTTTAGCATCAAAATTAGCCTTCTCCGAAGATGGAAGAGGCAACAAATCAATAGATGCACGAGGTAGGAAACCATAGACAATTTCAAAAGGGCACATCTTAGTAGTAGAATGCAACGAACGATTATAAGCAAATTCAATATGAGGCAAGCATTCTTCCCACATTTTCTTGTTATTCTTCAAAACAGCCCTAAGCATAGTAGACAAAGTTCTGTTGACTACTTCAGTTTGTCCATCAGTTTGGGGGTGACAAGTAGTACTAAAAAGCAGTTTAGTCCCCAACTTAGCCCATAAACATCTCCAAAAGTGGCTAAGAAATTTAGTATCACGATCTGAAACAATAGTATTTGGCACACCATGCAAGCGAATAATTTCACGAGAGAACAAATCAGCAACATTAGCAGCATCATCGCTTTTATGACATGGTATAAAATGTGCCATCTTCGAGAACCTATCCACGAAAACAAATATGCTATCCCTCCCCTTCTTTGTTCGAGGTAAACCCAAAACAAAGTCCATAGATATATCTTCCCAAGGAACACTAGGGACAGGCAAAGGCATATATAAACCATGAGGATTGAGTCGTGACTTAGCTTTTTGACATGTAGTGCAGCGACCAACAAGACGCTCAACATCCCGTCGCATCTTTGGCCAAAAGAAATGTGTAGCAAGTACGTCCTCCGTCTTCTTCACGCCAAAGTGTCCCATTAATCCTCCTCCATGCGCCTCCTGCAACAACAAAAGACGAACAGAGCTAGCTGGAATGCATAGCTTGTTAGCACGAAACACAAATCCATCATTGACGACGAACTTGTTCCATGTTCTCCCTTCTTTGCAATTCTGCAATACATCTTTAAATTCAGCATCATGCACATATTGATCTTTGATGGTCTCCAAACCAAATATTTTAAAGTCCAGTTGTGAAAGCATAGTATAACGACGAGACAATGCATCAGCAATAACATTTTCTTTTCCCTTCTTGTGTTTAATAACATAAGGGAAAGTCTCTATGAATTCAACCCATTTAGCATGTCTACGGTGCAGTTTTGCTTGACTTTTAATGTGCTTCAAAGATTCATGATCAGAATGTATAACAAATTCTTTGGGCCATAAATAATGTTGCCATGTTTCCAAAGTCCGAACAAGAGCATATAATTCCTTATCATAAGTAGAATAATTCAGACTAGGCCCACTCAATTTTTCAGAAAAGTATGCAACAGGTTTACCATCTTGTAATAACACACCTCCTAACCCAATTCCACTAGCATCACATTCAAGCTCAAAAGTCTTATTAAAATCAGGAAGTTGGAGTAAAGGAGCATGTGTCAACTTATCTTTCAATACCGTGAATGCTTCTTCCTGTGCAGTACCCCAAACAAAAGGCACATCCTTCTTTGTAAGCTCATTGAGAGGTGCAGCAATGGTGCTGAAATCTCTCACAAAACGCCGATATAATCCAGCGAGGCCAAGGAAACTCCTCACGTGTGTGACCGTTTTGGGCTGCGGCCAACTCTCAATAGCTTTAATTTTGGCTTTATCAACCTCAATTCCCTGTGGAGTAACAACATAGCCAAGAAAAGAGACTCGGTCGATGCAAAAGGTGCACTTTCCAAGGTTACCAAACAAACGTGCATCACGTAGAGCAATAAAAACAACACGTAAATGTTCCAAATGTTCATCCAAAGATCTGCTAAAAATCAATATATCATCAAAGTATACTACCACAAATCGTCCAATGAAATCACGTAAAACTTCATTCATTAATCTCATGAAAGTACTAGGTGCATTAGTTAACCCAAAAGGCATGACTAACCACTCATATAATCCAAACTTAGTTTTAAATGTTGTTTTCCATTCATCTCCCAATTTCATACGAATTTGATGGTATCCACTACGCAAATCAACTTTGGAGAAAATTGTAGAGCCACTCAATTCATCAAGCATATCATCTAGCCTAGGAATAGGATGACGATAACGAATAGTAATATTATTAATGCCTCTACAATCAACACACATATGCAATGTACCATCCTTTTTCGGCACTAGAATAATAGGAACAGCACAAGGACTAAGGGATTCGCGTATATAACCTTTGTCGAGTAGCTCCTGTACTTGACGCATAATCTCCTTCGTCTCTTCTGGATTGGTACGGTATGGTGCGCGGTTGGGTAGCGATGCACCGGGAATTAAGTCAATCTGATGCTCAATCCCTCGAATATTTGGTAATCCCGGTTGCACGTCTTGTGGAAAGACGTCGGCAAACTCCTGCAAAATGTTAGTGACAGCAGGAGGCAAAGAGGAAGGCACGTCCTCGAATGAAAATAATGCCTCTTTGCACACAAAAGCATAGCAAACAGATTTGCTAAAATCTAGCTCATCAATATCAGATTTGGTGGCCAATAAACATGCACTTTTCAATTTAATTTCAGAAGCAACATTAGATGGTTTATTATTAGGCTTCATTTGTTGCTCAAATTCTTTTGCCACAATCTGATTTTCACTCTTATTTTTCTCCTGTTTTGCTTTATTAGCTCTATTAATATCATCTTTCAAAATGGAATCAGGAGTCATAGGAAGCAAAGTAATATTTTTATCCTTATGAACAAGAGTATACTGATTGTTTCTACCATGGTGTACAGAATTTTTATCAAATTGCCATGGTCTACCAAGTAATAAGGAACATGCTTGCATAGGTACCACATCATAATCAACATAATCAGCATATGTTGAGATACTAAAATGCACACGAATAGTACGTGTTACCTTAACCTTGCCGCTGTTGTTGAACCATTGGATGTAGTAAGGATGTGGATGTGGTCTCGTGGTGAGAGATAGCTTCTCCACCATCTCCATGCTAGCCAAGTTGTTGCAACTCCCTCCTTCTATGATCACGCGAACAGAACGTTCCTTCACAACTCCCTTTGTATGGAACAAATTATGCCTCTGATTTTGCTCAGCTTGTGTAACCTGCACACTCAAAACACGTTGAGCAACTAAACATTCATACCTGTCAGCATCTTCAGGAGCCATGTATTGCGTCTCATGATCAGAATCTTCTCCACCGTGTTCTTCACGTGTAATAAGAGCCAAAGTCTCCTCATCATAGTCACTAGCGGATTCATATCAACCATCCTCAGTAGCAATCATCACACGCTGAGATTTGAAATCTCTCGCAAAATGTCCTCTTCCCTTACAACGACGACAAATAATATCACTGGTGTGCCCTGTTGATGCCATGGAAAAAGAAGAACTCTGTGCAGACCCAATAGGTGTGCTCTTGGCAGATAATGGTGGTTGTGCCTGCTTCCTTGTATCACGGCTGGAGGTAACAGCCGATGGAGGTGTCAGTGCAGTAGAATGTGTGGAAGTAGAGGATGCACGCGGTGTCCATGATGAAGGTCGATCTACAGAAAAGTTAGTCCGCGCCAATGCCTGTCGATCCTGCACTTCACGTTCAGCTTTACAAGCAAGATGGAATAAACGAGTGATATTAGTATAATCCTTATACTCTAGAATGGTCTGAATCTCTCTATTTAATCCACCCATAAAACGTGCAAGCATAGCTTCATTCTCCTCAACAATACCACATCTAATCAGGCCAGTTTGTAATTGCTGATAATATTCTTCTACACAATTTTTTCCTTGTCTTAAGCGCTGCAGTTTTTGAAGTAATTCACGTTGATAATATGGTGGAACCCAACGAGTACGCATAGCAGTTTTCAAAGTAGCCCAAGTAGCTGGAATAGGATATAATCTACAATGTTCAGACCACCAAACACATGCAAAACTAGTGAAAGCACGAACAGCAGCGGGAACACGTCTCTCCTCGGGATAATGTAAACATGTAAAACATTGTTCAGTTTCTAACTCCCAAGTAAGATATATATTAGGAACATATCTACCCTCAAATGGTGGAATATTCAATTTCAGCTTAGGAAGATGGTCATGTACCTCAGGTGGTGGTGCAGCCCTACCGTTGCGATGATATGCATGAGGACGACCTGGTGGTGGTGGTGCTGGTTGTTGCACGTAGTTCTGATTTTGGTCAACCTCATCCTCGTAATGGTTCTCCACCTCTGTAGTAGCAGCAAGAGCTACAGAAACATCAACAGCAGCACCAGAAGCTTGACCAGTCTCAAGGGGAACGCGTTGTGCTCGTCCCACTTGATTCGGAAGGCGGCGTTGTTGTTGTTGTTGTTGTTGTAGAGGTGGGACAGCTGCAGCAGCCGGTGGTGGTGGAAAACGTGAAAGCAATTCAGCAAACTTGTTATCGAGCTTTGTGTCAAACGTCTTCTCCATGCCAACTATCTTCTCCATGGCCTCGTCCAATGTGTTTAGCACATCTTGCACCTGTACACTCATCATTTGCTGAAACTTATCATGAAGCTCCTTGTTCGTCAAGTTCTCCCAGTCAGTCTCGTCGACTTGTGATCCTGGCATGGTTAGCAGCAATAGAAACACACAAGAATATGATCCTACAGACTACTAATAAGTGGTGGTGGTGGCGGGTGTCACAAATCCGACAAGCAAATCTCAAATTCTTACCAGTTCTTACCCAGCAGCAGGTGGTGATCGGCACTGCGGATCCGGCGAGATCGACGGCGGCACGCCGCCTGGGGTGAAAACCGGTGGGGAACGACGGGGATGTCCGGGATCTGCCAGATCCCGACGAGGAGGAGGTCCGGGGCAGCACCGGTGGTCGGATCCGACGAGAAGCGCAGCGGCGGAGGAGCTCGGCGGCCGACGGGTGCAGGGCGGCGGCGTCGCGAGGTCCTGCGGGGAGCCGGGCGGCGCGGAGGCGAGCGCAGTCGGCGAAGCCGGCGACGGCGATAGAGGAGGCGAGGAGCTGTAGGCGGGGCGCTACGGCGGCACGTTCCGGCGGCCTTGGTCACCGGCCACGGTGAGGCGGCGGGGTGCTGCGAGGAAGGAGCGGGGCGGCATGGGTGCTGGGGCGCACGGCTCGGGCGCTCGGGCCTACGCGGCAGCGGTGGCCGGGCAGGCGGGCCAGCCCCGTTCCCGGGTGGGCCTGGTGCGGGGAGGACAGAGGAGGCGCGGGGAGGTGGGACGTGGTGGAGGCGATGTGGCAGCGTGCCACTGGCTGCGGGAGGTGGGGCTGGCGACGTGGCGGCTGTCGGTTGGCCGGGGCGCGGTGGCGGCGGTGACAAGTGGCGGAACGGAGGTAGACGCGCACAAAATTCGAGGATGTGATGGAAGAAGGCCAAAAATGGCAGGGAAGGAGGCTTATTGTCGGGGAAACTGATCCACCCACGAACACCTATGGGGACGGAGCCCCTTTTCGGTACGGCAGGGGGCGGAGATCGCGCGAAGAGAAGATCAAGGCGAGGCACACGAGCAGTTTACCCAGGTTCGGGCCGCACGGATGCGTAAAACCCTACTCCTGCTTTGTGGTTTGTATTGAGTTCTTGGCTCGGGAGCGCTAGAAGCTACAGTATTCCTCAGCGGCTAATGAGACCGAACGTGAGAGTGTTCGAATGTCTAACCCCCCTCTACGTTGCGCATGGGCCTCCTTTTATAGGCTCTAGGGGTCACCGACAGGTGGCAACGTAGTTGAGGGTAAAAAGGGAAAAGTGATGCGGTTGGTACAGCTACCTGTACAGTGTTCCATACCTAACCCTGACGGCAGGGGACAAGGGCATTAAATGCCCATCGACGTCGCTCAAACAGTGCAAAAAGGGCCGTCAGGGGCGCCACCGTTCGCCACGATGGCAACCTTGTCATCGCCGCTTGCCACCGCGTACCCCTGGCTGCACAGCCTTCCGCCACGTACGCCTGGGAGGATCCCAGAGCGACACGTGGGTGGATGTGCTGGAGCGCGGGTACTGAGTGGAAGCTTGCCGCTGCAAGCGCCTTGCCGCGGTCGCTATCTTGTCGCTTCCGGGAGCTTGTCGCTCGCCGGGCCTTGCCGGGACGCGCGGTGCGTCGCGGCAAGTTTCTTGAGATGCCTTGGTTGGCCTTCCCGGCAAGCTCCTCTTGCAAGGGTCTTGCACCTTGAGTGGTCTTGTGCCTTGAGTGGCCTTCCCGGCAAGCTCCTCTTGCTGGGGCCTTGTCTCCTTAGCTTGGATACTTTGTTCTTGAATGGCTCCAAAAGGAACCACGGAGGACCTTGGCGATCACCCGGCAAGCCTTGCCGCGGGACGCTGCGACTGCCCGTGCACAAGTTCGGGATACTAAGGGTACCCCCACTTTAGTACACCGACAGGAGGCCCCTGGCCTGGGCCATACACGGTGCCGAGCGCTGTTGGGCTAGGCCAAAAACAGTGCACGGGCACGCGCGGACTGGTTCTCGCCGTATCTTACTCCGTATCCACCGTGCCCTCCCCTAACGGCACGCGTCGATTGCGGCGTCGTGGGAGATATCGTGGGTGGTTTCTTTAATCAGAAATGCGGAACGTCCGCCCCTCCCTCCTTATAAGCAGGGGAAACAGGGGCAGTTCGTCCATCTGCCCGTTGCTGCTTCAATCCTCAAAAACCTCTGCCGCTCCCCTTCTTCCCAAAGCTTGAAAGAGAGCAGCGCTCTGCCCCCCATCGCCACCGGCACCACCAGCGACGTCAACCTCCCTCACCGCTTCCGCCATGGCTCCGAAAGGCGATAAGGGGAAGGCCGCGAAGTCGGCCGAGGCGCAGCGGCTCGCGAAGCTGCGAACGGAGCGGGCTGTCTTCCCCCCCAAGCTTGTCGCGAGGAAGCTGGGGGAAAACTACTACCTCTTCTGGTCGGGGGAGACGCGGGCGCATCTGCGCACCAAGGTACTCCCAGCCGTTGCTTGTAAAATGGCTCCGAACGGATATGCGTTCTTCGCCTTGTTCTTCTACTACGGGCTCTGCCCGCCTTTCTCCAAATTCTTCTGTAACCTCATAAACACCTACGGGTTCCACCTCCTTGACTTCACCCCCAACGCCGTTCTGACAATGGCAGTTTTTCGCACATCTCTGCGAAAACTTTGTCGGAATCTTCCCCAATGTAGCCCTTTTCCGCCACTTCTTTACGCCCCGAGTAGAGAGAGGAGAGCCCTTATCTGGCGGAGTCTCCTGGATCTCGAGAACGCACAAGAAGGAAGCTTATCTGGAGGGAGAGCTCCACAGCAAATGGGAGGAATCGAGAGCCAATTGGTGTTGGATCGTAGAGGAGAACCCGCAGCCATTTACCGCCCGGCGCCAAGCCCCAGTAGTACGCGGCAACGACTGGAGTGACTTGGCCCCGGAAGACAGTAGACTGACGATTGCCACTGCCCGGATCCTTCGCCTCAGGCTTGCCGGGCTCACTGTAGGCGCAGTTGGCGCAGATTTCCTTCGCCGCCGCATCGCTCCCTTGCAGGAGAGGAAGAGGCCCGCCTGGGAGTTCGAGAATGCGGCGGATATCATGAGGTTGTGCCCGGGCCTCAATTTCAATTTCACTGTCCTGGAGCTCAACGCGATGCTCCAGGAGCTGTTCAAGTACGACCCCGATCATCCCGAAGTGTTTAGGTTGCCGAGGGAGGTCGTCCCACTGTGCAACAACTCCGCGCTCAGCCGCATCCGCGCAATGATGCCGCTGTGCGACACTTATGGGATTGACCCAACTTGGCAAGAGCCTGCCGAAGACGCCGTGCAACAGTTCTTCGACAACTTAGAAGAAACGCCGATCTGCTCTGACGAGAAGAAGGGCCTCACCCACGACACCACCGGTAAGGAGATGGCGTACATCGCCACCAGGCTGGAAGAGGCGGCGGCAGCCGTAGCCGCGGGCGAGTTCGGTTTCACCCCGGAGGAGGCAGATGCAGCAAAGGCGGCAAGCCTTGCCGAGCGAGGGGAGTTTGTCGGCGAGGGAGAGCCAGCCGGGCAAGACGCCGAATCGAGCGAGCCCGCCGAGCAGGGCGACAAGTCGAGCGAGTCCGCCGAGGATACGAGCGGCTCACTGGAGATCGGCTCCTCTTCCTCCTTGTCTTCAGGCAGCTCGCCACCAGCAGAGCCTCCAGCTCCACCAAGAAGGCGTCTCCGCAAGGCCGGGGACGTAATAGAGCGGCAGACATGTCAACAGCCGCCGCGCCGCGCGACACGCTCCACCGCGGCAAGGAAGGCTGTCGCGGGAGCACCTCGCGCTTCGGCGGCAACTGGAGCGGGATCTTCTCGAACCACTGCTTCTGCCCCTGCCGCTCCCCACGCCTCGGCGGCAGCCGGAGCGGGGTCGTCTCAGACCACTGCCCCTGCTCCCGCCAAGCGGCCAAGGGAGCCTACTCCTCCGCCTCCTCGCGCCGGGATGCGTGTGCCAGACTTTGACTTCTCTGCGCTCAGCTCCGACGAGGAAGAAGAAGAATAAGATTTTGTTGTTCTTGTATTTCTTCGATTTTCTGCTGTTTTGTCTTGTATCTCTTTTGCCTCACTCTGAACCTGTTCCTTTTTAGAACTCTGGCCCAGAGGGTGGCAAAGATAGCCAAGGTCCCGGTGATTGTCATCGAGGACGAGCCCGCCGCGACAGCAGGGCGTGCGCCTGAGACAAACTTGCTGGACCCGGCGACTGATCTTCAGAGCAGCCCCCAGCGCAACCCACAGCGTAAGTGTGTGGTTCACTTTCTGCTGTTAGGTGCGCGTGGGCGTTCTTTCTTTGCTGACGTCTTGTTTGTTGATTTGTGTAGGAGCAGAGCAGCCAGACCAGGGGCGTCCGAAGACCGCCCCCAACGTGCCATCTGCATCAGCTACGCCGCCAAGGGGAGGTTCTCTAGCAAGGGGGAGCCGATGGAGATGGAGGCCGCTGTCGAGGAGAATGCGCGCGGCAACACCGGCGACGCCACTGCTACCGAAGAGGCGGCCGGTGCCGACGAGCCCGCCGGCAACGAGGCCGCCAAGGCTGCCGCCGCAGTAGCTGGCGAGGGGCCCGGCAATCATACTGACGACACTGAGGCTGCAGGAGCGCCAGACGCTACACCGACCGCCGATCCCTCCGCCGCTGCCGTAGCCCCAGGCTCCGAAGAGCCCGAGCCAGGCGCCTACTTGAAGGCCGGCGATGGCGTCTTCATCAAGCTCCCCTGGGCGTCAAGTTCTAGGGCGCCGGTCGAGGGAGAAGTCTTTGACGGGGAAGTGCTCGCCTCCGCCGGGCGGACGCTTGTCGACGCGACGAGTAGCAGCAGCGGCGAGCCTGAGGAGGAGCGGCTGCTGTGGAAGCTGCTGTCGCTCTACCACGCTCGGCAAGCCAAGCTGGAGTCCCGCGAATCACTGGCCGCCAAGGCGGGAGCCGACATCGAGAAGCGCGCGGAGGAGCTCCGGGCCCTCAACCAGGCACCTCTCCGGTCCTTGGCAGAGGAGCGGGAGCAGCTTGCCGAAGAGCAGACGGCCTTCTTCCTCGAGAAGGCCGAAGTCGAAGAGCAGCAACGGCTTGCCGCCGAGAAGCTATCCACGCGAGAAGGCGATCTGGCGCAGCGGAAGGTCAAGGTCGACAGTCATGAGGAAGAGCTTGCCGCGCGCGAGCAGTCACTTGGCGGGGCCCTCCAGGAAGCAAAGGACGCTGCCGCAACTGCCGAGGCCGCCAAGAAGGAACTGGAGGCGAAGGTGGTGCAGCTGGAGGCCGATCTCCAGGCGAGAGGCGAAGAGATCGCCGCGCTCAAGCTTGAGCGGGAGAAGGACACCCACAGCCACTCAGAGCTGCAGGTGCGTCTCGCCGAGAAGGGCAAGGAGCTTGCCACCGCCAAGGACTCCAATGCTGATCTCGAGTTGAAGCTAGCCACCTTGACCAAGACGCTGGACGGCGCCAAGGAGCGGGAGGCGGCCTTGAAGGAGGAAATCAGGGCCGAGAAGGCGTTTCTGGAGAGTGCTGTCGTCACCCAGAACATCTTCAGGGTCTTGTCAACGCTGCCGCAGACATCGACAGGGAGCTGGCGCAGCTGGGGGCGGAGTATCTCGGGTACTCCTCCGATGAGAATCTCCACCCCAGCGCCAAGCTCACCCTATTCTTCAAAGGCGTGGCGACGGCCCTCTAGCAACTCCGGGAGAGGATCCCAAAGCAACTGGCGGACGAGTCGCGCAAGCTCTGCGCGGGAGCCCTTCAAAAGGTGCTGATGAAGGTGGTCTTCCGCAACCCTGGCCTCAACCTCACCAACGTCCTCAGGTCCCTGCCGTCGGACGCTGATCTGGACGCGCTCAAGGCCCTAGTCGCACCCATTGTGGACAAGGTGAGCGGTATCAAGAGGGTCGAGGGCGATCGCGCGGACTAGGCTCGCCCATTTTCATCTTTCCTTGTCGCTGCTGATTATGTTATGAACAATCCGTTAGAGCTGCGACAAGCTACTTTGTAATATAACTCTATTTTGGGTAATGGTTGCACTGTTATTTCCTTTACTTGATTCCTTGCTTTGTATGTTTCTGCCCTACGCTTTTTAGGGAACTTCCCGGCGCAGGCACCTTAGCTGCGAGCGCTGAGTGCGGAACGTCAGCAGCCTGCTGGCGATGCTGTTACCGACAAGAAACCTTGTCGCAACTAGTCGCAGCTCACTTAAGTTGTTGAGCAAACTCGAAACAAAGTAAGGGCGCGACACTAGTCGCAGCACACTTAAGCTGTTGAGCGGACTCAAAACAAAGTAAGGGTGCAACTAGCTACGAGTTGGTTCCTCCACGCACAGGTTTCCCATACAAAGCACGGTCGTTCAAGGAAGATAACTTAAAAATTTAAAAATCTGATTGCTCAAATTTTGGCGACT
Source organism: Secale cereale (assembly GCA_902687465.1). Classification (NCBI taxonomy): domain Eukaryota; kingdom Viridiplantae; phylum Streptophyta; class Magnoliopsida; order Poales; family Poaceae; genus Secale; species Secale cereale. The sequence goes on from LR738715.1 coordinate 418,057,936, forward strand.
TAGCTTTTGGGTTGTTTGCTTCCCGGCAAGGCGAAACTTTCTTGAACGGCGCTTGGTCCATACCACTATCTTCTCCTCCC
>LR738715.1:418058599-418080365 GCA_902687465.1 Secale cereale
CCCCCCCCCCCCCCCCCGGCAAACTTGTGCGCGAGGGGACCTTCCTTTCCTTGAGAAAAAGAAAGTAGAGAAAATAACAATATGGAGCCTTAAGGATCATTATTGCTTACCGGGGGTAGGTGCTGCACAAAGTGTCAGATAACGCATGCAAAATATAGAAAGCATGAAATTGATAAGATGTGCGGAGCACATGAGCTTTACTAATGCACGGGGTCTGTGCCCGGCTTTGTACAAAGGATTACATGCAACAGCGGCAAGACTTGTACAAAAGGTGGTTGCCGGAGCGGGTCACGACAACCGCACCTTACGGGTAAAACTTACGAAGATGCTCGATGTTCCAGGAGTTGCTCACCGGAAAGCCATCTTCGGTCTCAAGGCGGACAGCGCCAGGCCTAGTGACTCGTTTCACCCGATAAGGGCCTTCCCACTTCGGCGTCAACTTGTTGGAATTCTTGGCGGACTGAACGCGCCGAAGAACAAGGTCACCTTCCTCGAGACTTCTGGCATTAACTTTGCGGCTATGGTAGCGGCGCAAAGCTTGCTGGTATCGAGCAGCTCGTACAGCAGCCTGAAGACAGTCTTCCTCAAGGAGCAGCGCGTCATCTTGTCGCAGCTGCTCTTGCTCGAGCTCGTCATAAGCGAGCACTCGAGGTGCCCCTTATACGAGTTCCGTGCGGAGAACTGCCTCTGCTCCATAGACTAGAGCGAAAGGTGTCTGTCCAGTGGCTCGATTTGGCGTCGTCCTGATCGACCAAAGAACCACCGGCAGCTCCTTGATCCAGTTTCTTCCGCACTTGTGCAGCCTGTCGAAAGTTCTGGTCTCGAGGCCTCGCAGCACTTCAACATTTGCCCTCTCCGCTTGACCGTTGCTTCTCGGGTGAGCAACAGAAGCGAAGCAGACCTTGGCGCCAAGATCTTGAACGTACTGCATGAAGGTGCGGCTCGTGAATTGTGAACCGTTGTCGGTGATGATCCTGTTAGGGATCCCGAAGTGGCAAACAATCGACCTGAAGAACTTGACTGCTGACTGCGCGGTCACCTTCCTCACTGGTTCCACTTCTGGCCACTTTGTAAACTTGTCGATTGCAACGTACAAGAACTCAAAGCCCCCGGCTGCGCGGGGAAAGGGGCCGAGTATGTCGATCCCCCAGACCGAAAATGGCCAGAATAAAGGGATCGTCTGGAGAGCTTGAGCTGGCTGGTGTATCTGCTTGGAATGGAACTGGCACGCTTCACACTTGGTTACTTGTGCAGTTGCATCCTGGAGGGCTTCCGGCCAAAAGAAACCTTGCCGGAAGGCTTTGCCGGCAAGTGCTCTTGCGCCAATGTGGTGACCACATATGCCTCCATGTATCTCTGCCAACAGCTTTTGTCCGTCTTCCCGGGGAATACACTTCAATTTCACACCATTGAGTCTTCTTCTGTAAAGTTTGTTGTCGACAAACTGGTACATACTTGACCACCGGGCTACTCTTTCGGCTTCTTCTTGCTCTTCGGGAAGTTCTCCTGTCTGAAGGAAACGGACAATCTGCTGTGCCCATGCTGGAGCCTGTGGCTCGACAACAAGGACTAAAGGCACATCTGCTGCTGCGGGAACATCTGCTTCTACAGCGAGAACCTGCGGCTCGGCCGGAGCTTGATGTTCCCCAGCAAGCTTGCCGGAGCAAAACTTGTCGGGAGCGTTTGCTTCAACGGAACAAACCCTAGGGCTTGCCGGAGCAGACTGCTCCTCAGCACTCTTGGTGTTGATCTTGGGGACCTTCTTGGCGGCGGCTTCGGGAAGCTCTGCCGGAAGATAGTCATCAGAAATCAACTTCCTCTTCTTGCTCTGTCCAGTTGATGGCGTCACGGATGGTTGAGTCATCTTGAGCACAAAGATCCCTGGTTCCACAGGTAACTTGAGTGCGGCGCACTTTGACAGGCCATCTGCGATGTCGTTCTGAGCTCTTGGAACATGCTCCATCTGTAGGCCGTCAAAGTGCTCTTCTAGCTTTCTCACTTCATCGACATATGCTTCCATCAACGGACTCTGATAATTCTTATTCACTTGGCGGACGACAAGCTGCGAGTCACCACTGACAATAAGCTTAGGTGCGACAAGTATTGGAGTGGAGGACAGGTACCTCTTCAAGTCATGCATCGCAGCCTCCGCTTCCGGAGTCCATTTCACTGGACCTGCCTTTTTCAAAATTTTGAAAAACGATAGGGCGCGCTCAGCACACTTAGAGATAAACATGCTTAGAGCAGGCACGCAACCGGCAAGTCTTCGCACATCCTTGACGCGCTTTGGTGCTTCAATCTGCTCGATGGCCTTGATCTTGTCGGGATTGGCTTCAATTCCCCTCTCAGACACGAAGAACCCGAGAAGCTTGCCGGAAGGGACTCCAAACACACACTTCTCGGGGTTGAGCTTGAGTTGGATCTTGCGCAGATTTGCAAAGGTCTCGTCTAAATCTTGAATCAGGGTCGCCCTGTCCTTGCTCTTGACCACTATGTCATCCATGTAGGCTTCCACATTTATGTGTATCTGTGGCTCAAAAGCAGTATGGACTACCCTTGCAAATGTCGAACCAGCATTCTTCAAACCGGAAGGCATCCGTATGAAACAGTATGTGCCACACGGAGTGATGAATGCGGTCTTCTCCTCATCCTCTTCTGCCATGAAGATTTGATGGTACCCTGAGTATGCGTCAAGAAATGAAAGCAAGTCACATCCGGCCGTGGAGTCAACAATCTGGTCGATGCGCGGCAAGGGAAATGGGTCTTTGGGACAAGCTTTATTCACATCGCTGAAGTCAATACAAAGCCTCCATTTCCCGTTTGCCTTGCGCACGACTACAGGATTGGCCAACCACGTAGGATGGAGCACTCCTCTGACAAGGCATGCAGCTTCCAACTTCTTGATCTCTTCTGCTATGAATTCTTGGCGCTCCATTGCTTGTTTCCTGACTTTCTGCTTGACGGGCCGCGCGTGAGGACAGACGGCAAGCTTGTGCTCAATTACTTTCCTGGGAACACCGGGGATGTCAGACGGTAGCCATGCAAACACGTCGACGTTCGCCCGCAGGAAAGCAACGAGCGCGTTTTCCTATTTAGGGTCAAGTGTGGCACTGATGGTGAAGGTACCACCAGTGCCGTCCTCCTTGGAGGACACCTTGTTGGTTTCTGGCGGAGCTGCCATCGCCTTCTTACACTTGCTGGTGGAGCTCGATGGTGCGTCCTCAATGGTAGCGCAACACTCCGAAGAGGTGCGCTTGCCGGAGTGGGCATCAGAGCTCTTGCCGGACTTGGTCTTCTTCTTCCCCCCGGGAGCTTCAGCGGCAATTGTCTTGCTATCTGTTGCGGCTGCTGCTTCCCGGTAGATCTTGTCGGCGCAGATAAGGGCATCTTTCTTGTCGCCAGGGATAGAGATGACGCTTATCGGGCCGGGCATCTTCAACATATTGTATGCATAGTGAGAGGCTACCATGAACTTGGCGAGTGCTGGACGGCCAAGTATTCCATGGTAAGGCAATGGAAAATCAGCGACGTCAAAAGTGACCCTCTCGGTCCTGAAGTTCAGTTCCCCGCCAAATGTTACTGGCAGCGTGATCTTCCCCTTCGGCTTGCTCCTTCCCGGGTTTATTCCTTGGAATGTGCCGGTCTCTTCGAGCTCGCTGTCAGGGAGCTGGAGTTTCTGGAGTACCATGGAGGAGATCAAATTCAAGCCGGCCCCGCCGTCAACTAACATCTTAGTGACCTTGAGGTTGCGGATGGTTGACGAAACCAACATCGGCAAGCACCCGACCGCAGTTGTGCGATCAGGGTGGTCCTCAATATCAAAGATGATAGGCGTGCTGGACCATTTCAGAAGCTTGCACGATTTGACAGGTGGTTCTGCTGCATTAACTTCCCGCACCCACTGTTTGAGTTGGCGGTGTGAAGTATGCAGAGAAGCACCGCCGTCAACGCACAAGACTTATGTGGCTTTCTGGAACTCCTGCTCACTGGTCTCAACATCGTCCATGTCTTCGTCGTCGTCGTCATCTTCATCCTTGTCGCGGCCGCGGGGAGGTCTGTCTCCTTGCCGCTGCTTGGCTTTGCCGCGGCGTCCTCCCCGGCCGTTGAATGTCCGCTTCTTGCCGGATCCTCCATCACCTCCTTGGGCCTTCTCCTTGTCACGTCGCTCGTACTCAGCCTTCTGCTGCTCGACGAGCTGTTCGACCCTCTTGCAGTTCTGGAGGTCATGACCCTTGGTGCGGTGGATCTTGCAATACTGCTTGTCGGTGCCGTCCTGCTTGTCGGCGGCCACCACAGCCTGGCAGTTGGTGCATGCGGCAGTCTCCTTGCCAGAGCTACCAACTTTGGCCTTGTCGGCGCCTCCTCCGTTGCCGGACTGCTCAACGACTAGCACCTCTTTGCTTTTCTTCTTCCTGTTGTTCCGCCGCCGGTTTTTCTTTGCCGGGGCAGCATCCTCACTGTTAGATCCTCCTGCTCCTGTATCCTCCCCGGGGAGTTTCCTCCCCTCCTCAGCACGTGCGCACTTGTCGGCCAGGGCATAAAGCTCACTGACGTCCCTGATCTTGCACATCGCCATCTCCTCCCTCATCCTGCGGTTGCGCACGTTCTGATGGAACGCGCTGATGACCGCGACAGGGTGGATGTCTGGGATGTTGTGTTGTACACGGCTGAATCTCTGGATATACTTGCGCAGGGGTTCTCCTTCCTTCTGGGCGAGTAGGTGGAGGTCACTCTCTTGGCCATGAGGTTTGTGGCCGCCTGTAAAGGCACCGACAAACTGATGGCATAGGTCCGCCCAAGAAGATATGGAGTTGTTCGGCAAGTGCATGAGCCAGGATCTGACTTTGGGCTTGAGTACCAGCGGGAAGTAGTTGGCAAGGATCTTGTCGTCTCGCCCCCCGGCAGCTTGCACCGCAATGATGTAGATGCTGGAGTTGTCCGGCAAGTGCATGAGCCAGGATCTGACGTTGGGCTTGAGTACCAGCGGGAAGTAGTTGGCAAGGATCTTGTCGTCTCGCCCCCCGGCAGCTTGCACCGCAATGGTGTAGATGCTGAGGAACTCCGACGGGTGCGTCTTGCCGTCGTACTTCTCTGGTACGTCTGGCTTGAAATTCTTCATGCTGGGCCACTGGACTTGCCGCAGCTCGCGAGTAAACGCAGGACAACCTACCGCGTACGGCAAGTCGCCTGGTCCCTCTAGCGCATGCATGTCAACAGCGGCCCCAGCGCGCTGGTCTGATTGACGCTGTGCTTCTCTTTGGCGCTCGATGCGAGTACGAGCGTCCTCTTGCTGTCGTTCGTGGAGAACTTGGCGCTGATCGCGACGAGCTCGTGGATCTGATGACGCAGTGGAGTCGTCGTCGATGTTGATCCGGCGAGTCGGCGATTTTGGCCTCCGGGGCGGAGAGTGCATGGTGGTTGCAACCCCACCGGTCTTGTCGCCCTTGGCCCGCGCCTGGCTGACTTGCCGCGGCTGCGATGTGCTCGGTTGCCGCGGAGTGTCGCTGTTGGCGAAGGCGATGAGACTCTGAATGATGGCCCTCTAGTCGTCGGCCTTGTCTGCCGCTGGAGGGAAGTCTAGAAGCAGTTGAGCTCGTGCCAGAGCTTCTGCTGGAGTGGCGGGTAGCGGTGGCGAACGGTGCGAGGAGCGGGATATGCTCGGACTTCTAACTACGTTAGAAGGAGCAGTATCCCGTCCAGGCGACCGTGCCTTGCTCGTGCCAGCATGTTGGTGTGCATGTTGGTCTTGAGCGTTCCGGGACCCACTAGCTTGACCTTGGCCCAGCAAGCCTATGGTACCGTGAGTACCATGACGCTGCCGGTCCCGCGCCTCCTGAGATGGGCGTGGTGCATGCACGGACGTTGAGGTCTTGGAGTGCGTCCGGTCGTCGTGGGAGCCGGCTACGCCGCCGATGGGCAGCGCAGCCTTGTCCTTGGACCTGGCAGCATCGTGAGCTCCCTCGTCGACGTCCGTTCTTCCGTCGGCGTCTACCCCACCAGCCGTTGGCTCCGGCGGTGGTGGGATCGACGCGGACGGATCAGCTGCCTCCGAAGCCTTCTTCTTCGGCGGCATGTCGATGAAGATGATGAAGATCTAGCTCGTGTGGACGCCGGATCAGGTTCACACAACCTCGACGCACCCCCTACCTGGCGCGCCAAAGATGTCGGGGAAACTGATCCACCCACGAACACCTATGGGGACGGAGCCCCTTTTCGGTACGGCAGTGGGCGGAGATCGCACGAAGAGCAGATCGAGGCGAGGCACACGAGCAGTTTACCCAGGTTCGGGCCGCACGGATGCGTAAAACCCTACTCCTGCTTTGTGGTTTGTATTGAGTTCTTGGCTCGGGAGCGCTGGAAGCTACAGTATTCCTCAGCGGCTAATGAGATCGAGCGTGAGAGTGTTCGAATGTCTAACCCCCCTCTACGTTGCGCATGGGCCTCCTTTTATAGGCTCAAGGGGTCACCGACAGGTGGCAACGTAGTTGAGGGTAAAAAGGGAAAAGTGTTGCGGTTGGTACAGCTACCTGTACAGTGTTCCATACCTAACCCTGACGGCAGGGGACAAGGGCATTAAATGCCAATCGACGTCGCTCAAACAGTGCAAAAAGGGCCGTCAGGGGCGCCACCGTTCGCCACAATGGCAACCTTGTCATCGCCGCTTGCCACCGCGTACCCCTGGCTGCACAGCCTTCCGCCACGTACGCCTGGGAGGATCCCAGAGCGACACGTGGGTGGTTGTGCTGGAGCGCGGGTACTGAGTGGAAGCTTGCCGCGGCAAGCGCCTTGCCGCGGTCGCTATCTTGTCGCTTCCGGGAGCTTGTCGCTCGCCGGGCCTTGCCGGGACGCGCAGTGTGTCGCGGCAAGTTTCTTGAGATGCCTTGGTTGGCCTTCCCGGCAAGATCCTCTTGCCAGGGTCTTGTGCCTTGAGTGGTGTTGTGCCTTGAGTGGCCTTCGCGGCAAGCTCCTCTTGCCGGGGCCTTGTCACCTTAGCTTGGATACTTTCTTCTTGAATGGCTCCAAAAGGAACCACACAGGACCTTGGCGATCACCCGGCAAGCCTTGCCGCGGAACGCTGCGACTGCCTGTGCACAAGTTCGGGATGCTAAGGGTACCCCCACTTTAGTACACCGACACTTATATAGGCAGGGGGTCCAGGGATTCGGGTTTGGGGGTGTTTAGGAGCGTTTCGTAGCCTCAGATCTCGATCGGACGGCTCCGGTCGGAGGAAAGGGTAGGTTGGGCCTAGGTGGGATTAGTGGGCTATGTTGGAGGGGGTTTGTGCTCAGAGGAGAGAAGAGATGGCAGCCCGGCAACAGTTTTCGGAGGCCGAAAATGTCCGACGAATATATCGGCAACGGTGCTGCTATACTTAACGGTTGGGCTATCAAACGAACTCCGAATGCGATGAAATTTGGCAGGCGGTTTGTCTACACTATCATAAGGCCACACGCCAAGTTTCAACCCATTTCGAGAACATTTTTCGGCCACTTATAAAATAAATATTCGAAGGTTCCGCGGGCGCGTGCGTGTGTGTCTGGGCTCCGAACGGACAACGGAAAGGACTGGCAGACTCGGACGGATGCAAGTTTTGAAAACTATGTAGATGCAATGCACATGATGACATGGCAAAGTGCAACACGCAAGCAGATGACATGGTAACATCAGTGAATAACTGGAAGACACATGGCGCATCAGTCTCGGGGTGTCAAGACACTCCCCTATTAACAAGAGATCTCGTCCCGAGATCTTAGGAACGAGACGGAAGGGGAAAAGGTAGAAGGTGAAACCAAAGAACCTTAGAGAGGTTGAATGCCTTGAAAGAAAGAACACAGCAAAGATGGACGAGATTGAGAAGCTCCGGTAAATTGAGGAAACAAGGCATACAATGAGAATCAAGAGCTTAGTGACAAGAGAGACATTGAAAACACTCCGGTTAAGCGGGATAAACAAGGAATAAGAACAAGAAAATTTAGATAAGACTCCCGATGAATATGAATGGAATAGAACAAGAATTTGACAAGATGTAACGATACATGACGAGATGAACAAGACATTGCCTCCGAAAGAATTGAAAAAATGGAATGAAAAGAACGGAGAAGAAGATGACAACTTCCACCACAAATGAATTTGAAAGCATCCTTAGAAGGAAGGATTGAATGGAGTAGTTGAGAAAATCAACAACAAAAGAATAAACTTGTTGTGGGCTTATGGAAATCATCCCAAAACTTGAGGTGAATTATGCCACTACCCGAATGATTGAATAGCTGAGAATGAAGAAATGCAAAACTCCTCTTCAAAAGAACACGGAGAATTAATTGCACCTTGAGACCCGAGAAGAAGAATACTTGAGCTGCTCCACAAGGATGCTGAATATTTGAAGAATAAATTGAATCATGAAGAGACACCATGAAGAACTCCGGTAACAAAAGGATGATGCAATACAAATGAAGGATGAATTCAATAAGATTACAGCCTTGCGATGATTTAGATGGAGGTTCCAATGAGATAGCCGAGAAAACTTTGAACTCCAGAAAAGAAAGATGAAAACACTTGGGATTAGAATTTATTCATCAAGAACAAACTCTGAAGGAAGGGATTACTCAACTTGATGAAAGAAGAATAAGATTTATGTTATGTTTATCCTCCATTAATTAAATTGATGAGAAGCAATGGATTTGCAAACTACTTATTCTCGTTGAAATTGATTAAAGAGGGACATAGCTCAAACTTGCGAATGTCTTCATGACCCTCCAGTAGGATTGGAAATAACGAATGAATTGATAACAAATGCAAAGGAATGTTGAACGGACCACCGTAAAAATTGAAACTGAGCGATGAAAAAGAACAAGCCACGGGAAAGAATTGAAATTGAATGAAGAAAAGGGAATGAATCGCTGAGAAGAATTTTGAACTTGGGGGAATTTAGATACAAGAGAACGAAGAGATCGCAAACTGATTAAAGAATACTTGGACAAAGCACCGGAAGAATACGGAGACGAACGAAGAGGCATCAATGAAGAATAGTTGGAGGACGAAGTTGAAAACTGAGAACGAAGAAATCTTCTGAAATGATGACCTTCGGAGGATCACAATGGAAATAATTCATGAAATGATTTGGATTGGTAAGGAAAATAATTTATGACAAGCGGAATTATTCGCGAGGATAATATGAAGCTAGAACCATGAATCTTCAAGAGAACGGACAAGGGTTGGAGATAACTCTTCTTCGGTCTTCAAATGTTGAGAATGACGACGAGAAACATTACCAAAATTGTTGAGATACTCTGAAAGAATGAAAGAGGGAAGGTTGAACCAAACATGAAAAGAATTATAAAACAATCTCGGAGAAGGCCTATGACTGATGGAATCCATACTTACATCATACTTGAAAAGATTTGAGAATCACTCCGGAAAATTCTAAGAGTCATGTAAGATCCTGGGAATAAACCTGTGGGTTATGAGCCCACTGAAGCGAAAACACTGTTAAAAAGGATTGAAAAGGAGATGATACACCGAAACGATTAAAAGACTCGAATGAGGTGACAACCTCGAATTAATTGGAACACAAACGAATCTCCTGAGATGTCATTAGAACTCCGGAGCAATTAAATGGCGAGAGGCGAACGAGCAAGGGGAAATATTTGATCAATGGAAACGAATATGATGAACACCGAATACTTGAATTGAATCCACCGGAAAAGAAAAAGAGATGAAGAATGACGAACTTAGACGAGAATGCACCAGTTGAAGTAATTGAGGAAAGAAAGCAAAGGCTTCACACGAGTAGGATGGATACTCGATTAAGGACTTTGGCTCCGAGAATTAAAAAAAGGTGGGCGAGTGGGAAAAGAAAGACCACTTCGGACGGTGAAAACAACACCGTTGAGAAAGAACTGAAGTTTGATCTCGCAAAAGATGAAGAGGATCGAATCATCAAAGAGAATTGCACCGGATGAAAAGAGTTGTCACCACAACGAACTAAAACTAACTGCGTGATCCTAAAAATAAAAAAAAATTGTAGGGGAAGAGGAGTAATTCCAAACACCTATATCAAGATTCCTCACTAGAGCAACGAACGGGCTGAGGAGTAAAAATAATTCCTACTCTCCGATATAACTAGACTCCAAAAAAGTTTTCTTCTAGACTCAACAACGGCCAAACTACGATCAATCAAGGGGGCTCCTATGGTCAGTCAAGGCTCTGATACCAACTTGTCACGCCCAAGATGCGATTTTATCCCGATCACGTGATGACTCGTGATTGCGGCACAACCGCATTTCGGGTGCTTAGGCAGATGGATATCATTTCATCGTACCATTACATAAATAGATGGGGATACATACAACTCATACAATTTCCACATGAATGCAACACGTTATACACAAGACATCCGACTACGGATGAAAACATGAAAAGCACAACGACATCCATCGTGCTATCCCAGGCTGCCAACCAGGAACCTATCATAAGACTGATGAAGAAGAAGAAGAAAGAACTCCACACAAGTAAACATCGCTCTCACGTCAAGTCATCGGAAACCTGCAACTGTTATTGTGGTAACTGTGAGCCACGAGGACTCAGCAATCCCATAACCATGGGTATCAAGACTAGCAAAGCTTAACGGGTATGGAGAGGTTAGGTGGTGAGGTTGCAGCAGCGGCTAAGCATTGTATGGTGGCTAACTTCCGAGTACAAGAATAAGATGAGAATCTACGCAAACGGTCGCAAACTAGTAATGATCGCTAAGAGATCCTGAACTACCTACGAGTCAAACATAACCCCATTGTTTTCTCTTCTCAAAGTGAAAAGAGACGGTCACGGTTACTCACACGGTTGGTGTATTTTATTTCTGATCCTCTGTCAAGTTTTCTACAACCGGACATTAACAAATTCCAATCTGCCACATAACCGCGGGCACGGCTTTCGAAAGATCATAACCTTGCAGGGGTGTCCCAACTTAGCCAATCACAAGCTCTCATGATCAGTAGAGGTAAAACCTCTTATCTTATGGAAGACCTTATCAGACTCGGAATCCCGGTGCACAAGACATTTCGACAATGGTGAAACAAGTCCAGCAAGACCTCCCGGTGTGTCAACACCCTGATAATAGCCGCGCGTATCTCGTCTCAGGCCACGTCCGGATGAGCGACGCGTACAGTACTGAAGTTCTTGGGTTGCCCCAGGTAGCCCGCACAGTGCTCTAGTTTGGACCAACACTCATGAGGAGCACTAGCTCGGGTTGTAAATTAAGTCCTCGGGGTCCGGAAAATCCCTATGCAAGTTTTAGTTGTTAGGCAAATGGTAAAACCAAAGTTGGGCCTTGCTGGAGGAGTTTTATTCAAAGCGAACTGTCAAGGGGGTACCATAACCCCCAACCGTGTTAGGAACGCAAACTCAAGGAAGATAACATCGGTTATCGGCTTTTAAGGCGGCATGAGTGGAACAAAACACCGAGCAAAAGGCCAAGCCTTCCACCCATTGCCAAGTATACAAGTGCATTAATTATAGTAATAGATATTGTGATATTCTCAACATATCCAAGTTCTGACATGGAGCAATCTTCATCTTCACCTACAACTAACAATGCTATAAGAGGGGTTGAGCAAGCGGTAACATAGCCATACAACGGTTTGCTGGGATGGTGTCAAAGGTTAGAGTTTTCATGGCAACAATGAGAGGCTGACAACAATAGATAGGCAGCGTGACATATAGCGATAGCATCGAGACAACTAGCATAGCAATGATAGTAATGAGATCCAAGGTGACGGTCATCTTTCCTGGAATCCAGGAAGGAAGAAGAACGAGTCCATGAAGAATACGAAGCCACGAAGACGAACCAAGTGTAGTCGAACGAATCCTCATGATCGCAACGAAACAGGAAGTAACAAGAAGAAGCAAACAACATGGTAAACACACGACGGACAAGCATGACATGATGCTCAACTAAGTATGATGCATGACAAGGCTACATGATGCAACACATGGCAAGAGATGATGTACACAAGAACAACACACAAGGCAAGTTTAAATGAGGCCAGAAACAACATATAACTATTCCCGTAAGCCCTCATATGCAAATTTGAAATTGGTCCAGATATGAAAAAACCTTATGTTAAAGTTGTTAAATTGCAAGTTAACATGCACCATGATGATCTACACAAATTTCTAGTCAAGTTACATATAAAGTTCATTTAATTCGGAGCTACGCTCTAGAAGATATGAGCAAACAAGTTAAGCATGGCATTGATGCAAAATGCATTCAAACATCAAGCACAACACTCAAAATATGGATGCAAGCTGACATGGTGCATCTATATGCAAAACCAAGCAAGTTTCGTATGGAGCATGCCCCAAATGGAGCCACGGTTCAACGCATACACACGAAACAAGATTAAAGGACAAGCTGTCTACAACAGCAACTATAGGCATCTTACTAGCATCAAAACAACATGCTACAAGTACAAGCTAGGCACAAGCATGGCATGAGCTCAAAGTACGGATTACAAGCTTCAAGAATCATCAAGTATCAGGTCCCTAGGCATCAAGAATAAACTAACATGATCAAGGTAACAAGCAAACTTTATATCACAAATAATGACTTAGTGGAAAACAGAGCATATACATGAGCAGAGTTAATATGTTGACATGTTGGAGGCAAGAAATAATTAAGCTATAGCACAAGAACATGGCAAGCAAGATCATGGCATGCTAGTACATAACTTGGAGCTCACATAACACAACATGGCATATACATAGCATCAACATGTTCATGGCATTCATCAAAACAAGATGCAAACATAATATAGCAGATTATCAGACTTTGTGAAAATATGGGAATGCAAAACCAACATTATGATGCTCACTTTAGAGGCACATAACAGCAAGCATAGTAGGTCTAATAAGCAAGAAAAGGCAAAGAACATGTAGTAGGCATGGCATACTACAAATAACTCCATTGGCACAACTCCATAGGAGGCATAGATTAATAACAACAAGCTTTGACAAATTGAACATGCTGTTGACAGGGTGACAGAAACATTATCAAGCAACTTGAGATCAAGAAAGAGACAAGCTATATCAACTTATAATTGCAAGCAAGTGCATTTATGGATAGAGCATAACATGGACTTCAAGACATGGTCACTGGACATTCAAAAACACGCATGGATTTGACTGTAGCATCAAGCAAACATGGCATAATAATATAACAACTACAGACTTAGCAGTTTTTAACAAGTCTCAGGAAACAACAGACAACAAGTAGGTCACTTTGCAAGCTTGTTTTACTCAACACAAGGCATATCATGAAAAGTGGATTGCACCACAGCAAAGATGACATGATTGTGCTCCTAAAATATGTTGACATGACGCTCAAACAAAATTCACACAAAAAGATATGAAAAAGACAAAGCAGCAAGTTATATTAGTTTTCAGGACTTAACGGCAACATGCACTCTTGCAACGAGGATTAAGGCATCAAGACAAACAGTAATGTGACGCCCCAAGACCGACGCTCCAGTAGACTTCCAACTATTTTTGTTGTCGTTGTGTGATTTATTTTAAGTGTTGCATTTCATCATGGCATCATGTGCATTGCATCTGCATGTTTTCATAAAACTTGTAGTCGTTCGTAGTTGTCGCTTCCCTCCTTGTCTTTGTGGCTTGTTGTCACTCCGCTTGTCGTCGTTGACCATTGTTCATCCAACCACAAACTTGACAGTGTCCTCTTAACGCCTCTTTGCGCAGTGCATCGACCCCTCGTGCGCGTCCGAAACTTACCCCGAACCTAAACCGGGTTGTCGTTATTGATGGGTCCAGATCATCCCCAAACATCCCTAATACATCTTCGGTTTCTTATTTGGACTCCCTAGCTTATTTTATCGCGACCGTGTGATTTCGATCGGAGGGTCCAAATCTACCCTAAACTTCCTCTTTCCCTATTTATAGACCACAACATTCCAAATCTAGACAAACCCTAGAAATTAGGAGCCTTGTCCCATCCTCCTCATTCCGCCACCGCCGCCCAGTCAGAAATTCCTCGGGATCGTTCCCCCACCAGCCTCCACCTTCCTCGGGATCCCTCGATCCATCGATCCACCCAACCAGCAAGCTTCCCCGAGCACCCGATCCACCTCTCGCCGAGCCTCCCCTGCAATCGCCTCCTCACCCGCGCCCTCCTCCGCGCTCATGCCCGAGCCGGAGCACCCCAAGCTGCAGCTCGTTCGTGAGCAGCCTTGCCACCATCAGGCCAGGACCTCCCCATCGCTCCTCCTCTCTCTTCTGTATCTTCTCGTGGCCTTCTGCCTCTCCCCGTAACTCTCTCTCTCCTTGGACAGGGAACCAAAGGAATCCGCTGTCAGGACCCCGATCCTAAGTCACACCGATCTAGCTTGTAACACGTCATATCACTTTGCGGCCTCACGCACGGTATCCCCACGGGTGCCACCTTACCTGGCCCGGGACCGTTTGCGTATTTTGGCACACGTATATGACAGTGTCGCTAGCATCCACATGACAGAGAACCCGGGCCGACATGGCTAGTTATAAACCAAAAGTGGCACTAAATTACAGAGACAGGCATCCATGACCCAGCAACGAACGTGTCGGTCATCAACGTATGAACCCAAGTCGTAGCAAGCTACATGGACTTAAAGGAACAACGCGTGACATTTCCCCTAAGGGACAGACACAGGAACGAAGAAGGACACATGCCAGCCAGCCTACGTGTTCCGAGCAGTAGCAAGCTACCAAGGCTCATTGGAAGCACTATGAGGCATTTCTCTATAAGATAGTCTACCAAAGGAAAACAACTAGGTGTCGGATCCCACACATACCAAGCATTTCAATCATACACACAGTATGCTCAATATGTGCAAATAGAACATTGCATCACAATAGAACTCTATGACTCACAGTACTTTATTTAAGAGGCTCCGAAGAGCCATACATAACATATCCATATAGGTAGGGGTCACATGACCCAACACTCAAGTCATACAATCATACAATCACAAGCGGAAGCTAACATGTCTGGGTACAGACAACTTGGAAAATAAAACAGGCTTAGTGTAGCCTGACTATCTACAAGGCCCTTCACAAGCTCAGGATCTCCGTCTGGGTAGCAAGCTACTCGTCGACGTCAACGTCTATATAGAACCCGTCAGAAGGGGCAGGGTTCTCCTCTGCAACAGTTATTAAGCAAACATGAGTACAAAGGTACTCAGCAAGTCTTACAACAGAACCTATCATACATGCAACATTATCAACAAGGGTAGTGGAGTTCATAGCAGAAAGCCAGCTTTGACTCTTGGCTAACCTATACTACGACTCTCAACAGATTGCAAGATAATACTACGTACACGAGTCCTCTACTCACCACAACAATTCACCACCGTGGATCCTCTTCCGTCATCCTACGGAAGGGCCATCCACGGCACTCACACTTGTCTTGAGGCTTTTAGTAGTATCCATCAACGTGTCTATGAACCGTAAGAGTAACCAAGTAGTCCGTACCGCGAACAACGGCTATTCGAATAGATTGGTAACCCTACAGGGGTGTACTTCTTCACACACGCTTCCACCACTTATCGTTGTTTACTCGACATGTACTCGGCAACCTTCAAGCGAAAGCGCAGCGAGGGTGTCGGCCACGACCTGACTAACTACACAAGTCTCTCGTCCAGGTTTATCGCCTATTTGGGTTCCATCCATGGGGAGATCCGGCCGGGGTGTCGCTCACGGCCCCAAACGATGTGTACAGGGTTCCCGAGTCACCAAACGGGCGCTCGGTACACCCGGCCACGTACCTCTCGCATCACAGCCCACCCCGAGGGTCAGCGCTGTGCACGACCACCAGTAAACTACAAACACCAGAAACTAGTTGCAACTCCTGGACAGAGAAAAAGGGCAGTTAATAAGACGAGAGGGCTTGGAGCACCCGGAGCCCAATGCGTGGTAGTAGCTGTAACTTGAATCACACATACAGATCTCAGGTCCTATAGATGGTTCCAATGAAACAACCCACCACGTACTCCTACGTGGCCTTTCATCGATACCTTTACCAAACATGTTCCACACTTCCCTCTCTTTACCGAGTATGATCATTTCACTCTGATCCATCACCCAGATGAACCAGACCTGACACAACTCTAAGCATAGCAGGCAACATAAACAAATAGCATGGTGGATCACACATCACATGGCTCAATCAACTCCTACACATGCTAGTGGGTTTCAACTATTTAATGTGGCAATGACAGGTCATGCAGGGGAATAGGGTTCAACTACCGTAGCAAGTAGCAGTTCACACGCGGTTGCCTTAATGCAGTAAAAGAGAGCAGGAGGGAGAAGATGGGTTTGTATCGGAATGATCAATGGTTGCTTGCCTGACAGAGTGGTTGTCGGGTACTGCTCTTCAGTTGGATATGCAAAACTATCCACGGGAGCAGGACCTAACACGGAGAACGTCGGCGATACAATCAATAAGCAAAATGATGCAACAATATGATGCATGCTCATGATATGGCAAGATGCATGTGTTTTGGGCTAATGCATCTATAAACAGAAGGGTTTGAGCCCATTTGAATCAAAGATTCAAATTGAAACCCAAACTATTATTTATTTAAGTGCATTATCATGTTTTAATGTAAACAGCAAGGTTAACTTGCTAAAACATGCATGAAACTAGTGCCATTGGAAAGATTGGATTTTTCTAATCAATTTTCATATATAATTTTTTTCCATCTGAGCTACTGTTGAATTTATATGACTTTTTGAAGATTTAAGCATTTTCTAGAATTTCCTGAATTGTTTTAAATCAAATAATCCCAGAAAAGCATTTACTGTGTCAGCATGACATCATGCTGACGTCAGCAAGTCAACAGGGCGGCCCAGGTCAAACCTGAGCAGTGGGACCCACTGGTTAGTGTCACAGTTAGTTAACTAACTAATTAAGATTAGTTTAGAGACTAACCTAGGTTTGACTAACAGGCAGGGCCCACATGTCAGTGACCCAAGGGGGTCAAACCCTTGGTCAAACGGGGCTAACTCGCCGGCGTTTAGCCGCCGGCGAGGCCAAACGGGGCGGTGGGGTGCGGGATTTGTGCTCCGGCGACCAAAACGACGGCGGAGCACACCTACGAGCAGCTGGAAGTAAGCCGCGTCGAGTGGTGGTGGTGGCTGGCCTCGGGGTCACCGGAAACGATGCCGGCAACGAGTCCAGCGGCTGCCGGAGTTCGGGCAAGGACGAACTCGTCGGTGCGGTGCTCGTGGAGGCGCGTGGAGTGATCCTACAGCACCTACGCGGGACGGTGAAGCTGGTGGGCACGATGACCGGGCCGGTAAATGGCCGGAGCCTCGTCGGCGACGAGCTCCGCGGCGGCGCGTGCAGGTCAGCCTCGTGCGGTGCATACAGTGCAGGAGAGAGCTAACAGAGAGGGGGAGCACGGAGCTGAGCTCACGGCGGTTGCAGCAAACGTCGAAGCAGGCTCGGGGAAGGTCGGAGCTGAGCAGGGCGGCGATGGCGATCTCTGCGGCCGGAGTTGGGGAAGACGGGGTCGGGGCGACTCCAGAGCGGGCGAGCGCTCGGGGCTCAGCCTGCTCGACGTAGTCGATGACGATGGAGCGGACGGACACGGTGACGGAGCACGGGGACGGCGGTGGTCGCGGCTATCATGACGGCGCGAGCGCGGCGGCGTCGGCCATGGTGCGGGGAAGGCGAGGGAGAGGAGCTGGGGAGGGTTGAGCGTGTCTGCGAGCTCGCGGGAGAAGTGGGTGGTCGATCCCGACCACCAGACCGGCGAGGGGAGGAAGCAGGGCGGCAGGCAGCTGCGTGGCGCGCGCTGCTGCCGCCGTCGAGCACCTGCCTGCGTGCCTGGCCGAGCCAAGCAGCTCGCTGGAGCGGTGGCTGGGCTGGGCCGGCATGTGGGCCTGTTAGTGGGCGCCAGGTAAGTTCTCTCTCCTCTCTTTTCTATTTTAATTCTGTTTTGTTTCTTTTTCAACTTGTTGAATTAGTAAAAATGCTAGAGCATTTTTATAAATCACAAAACTAGTCATGTCCACTGTATATAATATGAACAGCAAGGAACATTTTAGTTTATGATTATTTGGGCACATAAAATATTTTATAGCATTTAAATGCCCAAATGCAATTACAATATGAATTAATCCAGAGACCTTTGGATGTCCTAGAAAATTGTGCACCATTTTTGGCAGAGGTTTAAGACCAAGGCAAAGATGATGAACATTTTTCAAGGGAATTTTGGGTACATTGGAAAAGTTTTTATTAATCCCTGGTTGTTAGAAGAGGGGTGCCGGGGTTTCTGTCATTCCCATTTCAAGTTTTTGTGGAAAGTAAACATGATGCACACTCTAGCTAGTCCTAATGCAAGCACTGACTAGGGATGTGACAACTCACCCCCACTCAAAAGAATCGCGTCCCGAGATTCGGGTTCCTCCGGAAAGAGGGTGGGGTACTCAAGTCGAAGATGATCCTCCCTTTCCCAAGTAGCTTCACTCTCGGAATGATGTGACCATTGAACCTTGAGAAACTTGATGTTGCGACGTTGAGTGGTACGCTCGGTTTGATCAAGAATACGAACGGGGTATTCTCGATATGTGAGATTGTCCTGGAGATCAAGTGTTTCGTGGTCCACTCCGCGGATAGGATCCGAGAAGCAACGCTTGAGTTGAGATACGTGGAAGACATCATGAACTCTAGAAAGGTGCTCAGGTAGTTCCAATTGGTAGGCAACTTCTCCCCATTTGGCAAGAATGCGAAAAGGACCGATGTAACGAGGAGCCAATTTGCCTTTGATATCGTAGCGATGGGTTCCCTTAAGAGGAGTAACCCGAAGGTAAGCCTTATCGCCAACTTCAAAAGTCACAGCCTTATGATGACTATCATATTGGCTCTTCTGGCGAGACTGGGCTGTTTTCAATTTCTCACGAATGATGCGAACTTGCTCCTCAGCTTCCTGGATCATATCCGGACCAAAGAATTGTCTTTCCCCGGTTTCTGACCAGTTAAGAGGTGTTCGACACCTTCGTCCATATAGAACTTCGAAGGGAGCCTTGCCCAAGCTGGCTTGATAACTATTGTTATAAGCGAATTCGGCAAATGGAAGACACTTCTCCCAATCCATACCGAAAGAGATGACAGAGGCTCGAAGCATATCTTCCAGAATTTGATTGACTCGTTCCACTTGACCACTTGACTGAGGATGGAAGGCGGTGCTGAAAGAGATATGAGTCCCCATAGCATTCTGGAAACTTTCCCAAAATCGTGAAGTGAAAAGACTTCCACGGTCTGAGTTAATCTCCAACGGCAGACCATGAAGTGATACTATCCGAGAGACATACAAGTCTGCTAGCTGACTAGCGGTTATACTCTCTCGAACAGGTAGGAAATGGGCTACTTTGGAGAGGCGATCGATAACGACGAAGATAGCATTATTCCCTTTCCTGGTCCTGGGAAACCCGGTAATGAATTCCATACCGATCTTGTCCCATTTCCATTCAGGAATAGCTAAAGGTTGGAGGGTGCCAGCAGGCTGTTGATGCTCTGCTTTAACTCGACAACAAACATCCCAGTTAGCAATGAATTGAGCAATTTCTCTCTTCATCCTAGTCCACCAGAACCTCTGGCGTAGGTCCTGATACATTTTGGTACTACTAGGATGAATCGTGAGAGGAGATTCATGAGCCTCCTTAAGGATCAACTGTCGTAGATGTTGGTTCTTGGGAACCACTAAACGGTTCTCGAAGGAAACAACACCTTTGTTATCAATGGAGAAACAACCTGCAACTCCTTTGTGAATGTTTCTCTTATTTCGGGAAATCCGTGTATCTTGCTTCTGGGCAGCTATGATTTGATCCGTAAGGGTAGGTTTCGCCACCAAGGTGGAAAGGAATCCTCGAGGAACAATGTGAAGGTTAAGCTTACGAAATTCCTCTTGGAGAAGTGGTTGCCCTTGTTGTAACATCAGGTTGTTACAATAAGACTTACGACTTAGTGCGTCAGCCATGACATTGGCCTTCCTAGGGGTGTAAGTGATTCCTAAGTTGTAATCTGTGAGCAACTCAAACCAACGTCTTTGCCTGAGATTCAAATCCGGTTGGGTGAAGATGTATTTCAGACTTTGGTGATCAGTGAAGATTTCTTAGCGATTACCAAGAAGGTAATGTCGCCACGTTTTGAGTGCGTGGACTACAGCTGCAAGCTCTAGATCATGTGTAGGATAGTTATCCTCATGTGGATGCAACTACCGAGATGCGTATGCGATCACTTGACAATCTTGCATGAGTATGCAACCCAGTCCTTGTCACGAGGCGTCGCAGTAGATAATAAAGTCCTTGGAAAAGTCTGGTGGTACCAGTACGGGTGCAGATGTCAGGCGTCTTTTCAGTTCCTGAAAGCTGGACTCGCACTGTGGGGTCCACTCAAACTTTTTATCTTTCTTGAGGAGTTCAGTTAGAGGTTTAGCAACCTTGGAGAAATTCTCGACGAAGCGTCGGCAATAGCTCGCTAAGCCAAGGGAACTCCTAACTTGCTTGACCGATTCAGGGGGAGTCCAATCAAGGACGGCTTGAACTCGCTCGGGATTGACGGCAATACCCTTACCAGAGATCACATGACCTAGATAGGTCACTTCCGGCAACCAGAATTCACATTAAGAGAATTCGGCATAAAGGCGGTGCTCTCGAAGTTTCGTCAATACCAGCCTTAGATGCTCGGCATGATCTTTCTTGTTCTTGGAGTAGATGAGTATATCATCGAGGTATACCACGACGAATTTATCCAAATACTCCATGAATATAGAATTCATTAGCCGGGAGAAGGTGGCTGGGGCATTGGTTAACCCGAAAGACATGACGGTGTACTCGTATTGGCCATAACGAGTAACAAAAGCCGTCTTGGGAATGTCCCCGTTCTTGATTTTGATTTGATGGTAGCCCAACCTCAAATCCATTTTGGAAAAGACTGAGGATCCAACGAGCTGATCATACAGGTCGTTGCTCCTGGGGAGCGGATACTTGTTCTTTATGGTGACCAGATTCACAGGTCGGTAATCTACAACCATCCGTTCCGTTCCATCCTTCTTCTTGACGAAGAGGACGGGACAATCCCAAGGGGAAGAACTAGGACGGATGAAACCCTTTTTCAAGGACTCATCGAGTTGTTTCTTAAGCTTAGCTAATTCTAGGGGTGCCATCTTATAAGGTCTCCTAGAGATAGGGACAGTTCCTGGAATAAGATCTATCACGAACTCGACATCTCTGTCAGGTGGAACACCTGGCAGTTCTTCCCGAAAAACATTCGAAAAGTCACAGACTACCAGAATATCTTCGAGTTCTGGTAGAGGGCTGGCATTAAGAAAGTAGAGCTGACACTCAGCCATTCGGGTCAAGACATTGACTGTCTTGCCGGATGGGTGTGCAAGTTGAACGGTCCTAGTGTAGCAATCAATCTTGGTGTAATGAGCTGTCATCCAGTCCATACCCAAAATGATGTTTATGTCCGAGGACTTGAGAGCGATTAGTGATGCAAGGAAAACAAGTCTATCAACAAGAATTTCATTTCCATGGCTTACTCTAGAGGTTTGCCATCTAGAGCCGGGAGTTTGAATTTCCATGGTGGTGGGCATGTCACAAAAAGTCATGTTGTGCATTCGAGCATAGCTCTCAGATATGAACGAATGAGATGCTCCAGTATCGAAAAGAACAGATGCCGGATGGCAGTTAACGAGAAGCATACCAAGGACGA
>LR738715.1:418080375-418174727 GCA_902687465.1 Secale cereale
CTAGGACGGATGAAACCCTTTTTCAAGGACTCATCGAGTTGTTTCTTAAGCTTAGCTAATTCTAGGGGTGCCATCTTATAAGGTCTCCTAGAGATAGGGACAGTTCCTGGAATAAGATCTATCACGAACTCGACATCTCTGTCAGGTGGAACACCTGGCAGTTCTTCCCGAAAAACATTCGAAAAGTCACATACTACCAGAATATCTTCGAGTTCTGGTAGAGGGCTGGCATTAAGAAAGTAGAGCTGACACTCAGCCATTCGGGTCAAGACATTGACTGTCTTGCCGGATGGGTGTGCAAGTTGAACGGTCCTAGTGTAGCAATCAATCTTGGTGTAATGAGCTGTCATCCAGTCCATACCCAAAATGATGTTTATGTCCGAGGACTTGAGAGCGATTAGTGATGCAAGGAAAACAAGTCTATCAACAAGAATTTCATTTCCATGGCTTACTCTAGAGGTTTGCCATCTAGAGCCGGGAGTTTGAATTTCCATGGTGGTGGGCATGTCACAAAAAGTCATGTTGTGCATTCGAGCATAGCTCTCAGATATGAACGAATGAGATGCTCCAGTATCGAAAAGAACAGATGCCGGATGGCAGTTAACGAGAAGCATACCAAGGACGATGTTAGGATCCTCATAAGTTTCCTCGGCAGAGACATAGTTGACATGACCACGTGCGGTAGGGATTGGCTTGACAAAGTTCACCTTGCCGGTAGGCTTACCACGGCCAACGGGCTTTCCTGGCTGGTTCTGAGGACACTCACGCATGTAGTGCCCCGGTTCTCCACACTTGAAGCATGTCACAGTGCCAGTGCGTGAAGCAAAGTTGGTAGGTAGTCCTCCATAAGTCTTGGCAGGTGCATACTGTTGAGTTGGGCGAGGCGCCTCATAGGATGGCCTCGGTGTGTACTTGGGTGGCAGGGCAGTGTTAGGAACCCACACACGGCGCTTGTGAGAGCCAGAGCAGGATGAGGAACCAAAATCACGACGATGCTTGCGTGTGGCTTCGAAATCAGTCTGGCCCGTCTTAGCACTGATAGCTTTGTTCACCAACTTCTGGAAGGAGGTGCACTCGTGCAGACGTAGATCTCGGTGAAGTTCGGGGTTGAGTCCCTTACGGAACCTCGCCTGCTTCTTGGCATCGGTGGATACTTCCTCAGGTGCATAGCGTGCCAAGTTGCCAAACTCGCGACTATAGCCATCCACTATTAACCGGCCCTGGGTGAAATTGCAGAATTCCTCCCGCTTGCGATCCATGAGACCTTCCGGAATGTGATGTTCACGTAATGCCTCACTGAACTCAGCCCAAGTAGTGATTTGGCCAGCAGGACGCATAGCCTCAAAGTTTTCCCACCATAGACTGGCAGGGCCCTCAAGATGGTAGGCGGCGTAGATAACCTTGTCAGCTTCGGCCACACGGGCAGAGTGTAGCTTGTGGGTGATACTACGAAGCCAGTCATCCGCATCCAGAGGTTCAGTGGAGTGATGGAACTTCGGTGGGCACATCTTGATAAAGTCATTGATTGACACCACGTCATTCCTCTGATGGAACCCAGTGTTCTGCTCTATGCGTTCCAGCAGACGGTTGGTCTCTCTCTTGTTCCGTTCTGCCTCGAGCATAACTTCAGCCAAGGAGAGTGGCTGGGGCAGATTCTCATCTCTAGCCCCACTAGCCTCACCCTGCTCCTGAGCAGCAGGAGTGCTGCGAGTGTTGACCATCCTAGGAAAACAAAACAACGGTTTAGACAAGGATGGCAAAAACTTGACATAGGAGTGCAGAATGTAATGGATGACACGGAATGCAGAGATGTTCATCCGTACGACATGGTAATATAGAAACTGCCATATATACACCAGTGGTCATACACACCATACATAGTTTAGTACAAGCCAAGGCTAAAGTACAACTGCGGTGAAAGACGATACATCTCATCAGAGGCATTCCAAGCTCCTATACATTATTTAACTACACCTCCGGGACTCAGTACTAGCTAAGTCATATTCCACAAGACACGCAGGACTGTGGAAATACAACTACTACGATACTACTACTGCCACGGCCTAGCTCAGACATTCCCGTAGTAATCTTCGTAAGGATTACCACCATAGCCTGGAAGTGGAACAGATGGATCTTGAAACTCTCGAGCACTCGAAGGCTGTGGACCATAAGGACATGGATGTGGCCTCGGGCCTGATGCTGGTGGTAACCGACGCCCACATGGAGGTGTAATACCCCCAACGTCACGCCAATCCATACGATCAGGCAGACGAGTCCACACGAGATACAAATCCCGCATATCCAGATATCCGGCGTGCACAGCAGGTGCAAGCCGTGTCAAAGTAGTCCAGTGGGTGGGTCGAGTGTTATACAGCTCCATCCGGAGGGCACGGACCTCACGGTCCCTATCCTCCAGCATCTGGACACTAGTCTGAAGCAGTGGCTCCTCATGAGCAGTGTCAGTATACATACCAGTGTAGTAGCCTTCCTCTCTAGGAAGTGAGGCTCGCAGGTAACAGAACTCAGTGTTCAGCAGCAGGGCATGCCTAGCCCGGATGATGGTCATCATCGAATAAGCGGCATCCTGCACTGCCATCTCGATAGTAACCCCGAGTCCATGAGACCAATGGATGGGGTCGTTAGCTCCAGGATATGAAGGGTATATCCGGACTGTGCAGAAATACTAACTCTGATTGAAATCCTGGTACTGTTCCTCCACGGTGTACTCAGGATACCAGCGGTAGCCCGTCTCAGTCAACACACGGACTAGCATGGCCGTGTGACCGAGCACATTAATGCACCGAGTCAAACGAACCACTTGGTGAGGTGTGCGACCAGACATCTGAAACACGAAGTAATGCAAAGGCATTAGAATTTCCGAAAGAAATCGGGCAGCATAACAACTGTAAATGCTCAAAAAAGATTTTGAGACATCATACAAATGATAGCATAGCCACTCAACAACATCATATCAAGGTTCCAGGTCCAACTAATCATCATACTAAAAGGGTAGAAACTGAACTGAGTCTTAGAACCAACAATCCTAAGAGTCTACGGATTAGTAACACGTGAACCTAGTAAGGATGAGAGGCCTAGTCCTAAACCCCCGTAGAAAGAATAGACTGACTCAGATCAGAAGGGCATAAGGTAAAGAAGTAAAAAGAGCCTTACGTTCCCTTCCACAATCAATTCCCCTACATATAACTAAGAATTTTTCTAGACTCAACATCGACCAGTTTGGCTTGAGAAACCTACAGGCAGTCCGGCTCTGATGCCATGGCTGTCAGGACCCCGATCCTAAGTCACACCGATCTAGCTTGTAACACGTCATATCACTTTGCGGCCTCACACACGGTATCCCCATGGGTGCCACCTTACCTGGCCCGGGACCGTTTGCGCATTTTGGCACACGTATATGACAGTGTCGCTAGCATCCACTTGACAGAGAACCCGGGCCGACATGGCTAGTTATAAACCAAAAGTGGCACTAAATTACAGAGACGGGTATCCATGACCCAGCAACGAACGTGTCGGTCATCAACGTATGAACCCAAGTCGTAGCACGCTACATGGACTTAAAGGAACAACGCGTGACATTTCCCCTAAGGGACAGACACAGGAACGAAGAAGGACACACGCCGGCCAGCCTACGTGTTCCGAGCAGTAGCAAGCTACCAAGGCTCATTGGAAGCACTAGGAGGCATTTCTCTGTAAGATAGGCTACCAAAGGAAAACAACTAGGTGTCGGATCCCATACATACCAAGCATTTCAATCATACACACAATATGCTCAATATGTGCAAATATAACATTGCATCAGAACAGAACTCTATGACTCAAAGTACTTTATTTAAGAGGCTCTGAAGAGCCATACATAACATATCCATACAGGTAGGGGTCACATGACCCAACACTCAAGTCATACAATCTTAAAAGCACAAGCGGAAGCTAACATGTCTGGGTACAGACAACTTGGAAAATAAAACAGGCTTGGTGTAGCCTGACTATCTACAAGGCCCTTCACAAGCTCAGGATCTCCGTCTGGGTAGCAAGCTACTCGTCGACGTCAACGTCTATATAGAACCCATCAGAAGGGGCAGGGTTCTCCTCTGCAACAGTTATTAAGCAAACATGAGTACAAAGGTACTCAGCAAGTCTTACAATAGAACCTATCATACATGCAACATTATCAACAAGGGTAGTGGAGTTCATAGCAGAAAGCCAGCTTTGACTCTTGTCTAACGTATACTACGACTCTCAACAGATTGCAAGGTAAGACTACGTACACGAGTCCTCTACTCACCACAACAATTCACCACCGTGGATCCTCTTCCGTCATCCTACGGAAGGGCCATCCACGGCACTCACACTTGTCTTGAGGCTTTTAGTAGTATCCATCAACTTGTCTATGAACTGTAAGAGTCACCAAGTAGTCCGTACCGCGAACAACGGCTATTCGAATAGATTGGTAACCCTGCAGGGGTGTACTTCTTCACACACGCTTCCACCACTTATCGCCGTTTATTCGACATGTACTCGACAACCTTCAAGCGGAAGCCCAGCGATTGTGTCGGCCACGGCCTGACTAACTACACAAGTCTCTCATCCAGGTTTATCGCCTATTTGGGTTCCATCCATGGGGAGATCCGGCCGGGGTGTCGCTCACGGCCCCAAACGATGTGTACAGGGTTCCCGAGTCACCAAACGGGCGCTCGGTACACCCGGCCACGTACCTGTCGCATCACAGCCCACCCCGAGGGTCAGCGCTGTGCACGACCACCAGTAAACTACAAACACCAGAAACTAGTTGCAACTCCTGGACAGAGAACAAGGGCAGTTAATAAGACGAGAGGGCTTGGAGCGCCCGGATCCCAATGCGTGGTAGTAGCTGTAACTTGAATCACACATACAGATCTCAGGTCCTATAGAGGGTTCCAATGAAACAACCCACCACGTACTCCTACGTGGCCTTTCATCGATACCTTTACCAAACATGTTCCACACTTCCCTCTCTTTACCGAGTATGATCATTTCACTCTGATCCATCACCCAGATGAACCAGACCTGACACAACTCTAAGCATAGCAGGCAACATAAACAAATAGCATGGTGGATCACACATCACACGGCTCAATCAACTCCTACACATGCTAGTGGGTTTCAACTATTTACTGTGGCAATGACAGGTCATGCAAGGGAATAGGGTTCAACTACCGCAGCAAGTAGCAGTTCACACACTTTTGCCTTAATGCAGTAAAAGAGAGCAGGAGCAAGAAGATGGGTTTGTATCGGAATGATCAATGGTTGCTTGCCTGACAGAGTGGTTGTCGGGTACTGCTCTTCAGTTGGATATGCAAAAGTATCCTCGACAGCAGGACCTAACACGGAGAACGCCGGCGATACAATCAATAAGCAAACAGATGATACAATATGATGCATGCTCATGATATGGCAAGATGCATGTGTTTTGGGCTAATGCATCTATAAATAGAAGGGTTTGAGCCCATTTGAATCAAAGATTCAAGTTGAAACCCAAACTATTATTTATTTAAGTGCATTATCATGTTTTAATGTAAACATCAAGGTTAACTTGCTCAAACATGCATGAAACCAGTGCCATTGGAAAGATTGGATTTTTCTAATAAATTTTCATATATAAATCTTTTCCATCTGAGCTACTGTTGAATTTATATGATTTTTCGAAGATTTAAGCATTTTCTCGAATTTCCTGAATTGTTTTAAATCAAATAATCCCAGAAAAGCATTTACTGCGTCTGCATGACATCATGCTGACGTCAGCAAGTCAATAGGGCGGCCCAGGTTAAACCTGACCAGTGGGACCCACTGGTCAGTGTCACAATTAGTTAACTAACTAATTAAGATTAGTTTAGACACTAACCTAGGTTTGACTAATAGGCAAGGCCCACATGTGAGTGACCCAAGGGGGTCAAACCCTTGGTCAAACGGGGCTAACTCGCCGGCGTTTAGCCACCGGCGAGGCCAAACGCGGCGGTGGGGTGTGGGATTTGTGCTCCGGCGACCAAAACGACGGCGGAGCACAACTACGAGCAGCTGGAAGTAAGCCGCGTCGAGTGGTGGTGGTGGCTGGCCTCGGGGTCGCCGGAAACGACGCCGGCGACGAGTCCAGCGGCTGCCGGAGTTCGGGCGAGGATGAACTCGTCGGTGCGGTGCTCGTGGAGGCGCGTGGAGTGATCCTAAAGCACCTACGCGGGACGATGAAGCTGGTGGGCACGATGGCCGGGCCGGTAAGTGGCCGGAGCCTCGTCGGCGATGAGCTCCGCGGCGGCGCGTGCAGGTGAGCCTCGTGCGGTGCATACAGTGCAGGAGAGAGCTAACGGAGAGGGGGAAGACGGAGCTGAGCTCACAGCGGTTGCAGCAAACGTCGAAGCGGGCTCGGGGAAGGTCGGAGCTGAGCGGGGCGGCGATGGCGATCTCTACGGCCGGAGTTGGGGAAGACGGGGTCGGGGGCGACTCCAGAGCGGGCGAGCGCTCGGGGCTCAGCCTGCTCGACGTAGTCAATGACGACGGAGCGGACGGACACGGTGACGGAGCACGGGGACGGCGGTGGTCGCGGCTATCATGACGGCGCGAGCGCGGCGGCGTCGGCCATGGTGCGGGGAAGGCGAGGGAGAGGAGCTGAGGAGGGTTGAGCGTGTCTGCGAGCTCGGGGGAGGAGTGGGTGGTCGATCCCGACCACCAGAACGGCGAGGGGAGGAAGCAGGGCGGCGATCAGCTGTGTGGCGCGCGCTGCTGCCGCCGTCAAGCACGTGCCTGCCTGCCTGGCCGAGCCAAGCAGCTCGCTGGAGCGGTGGCTGGGCTGGGCCGGCAGGTGGGCCTGTTAGTGGGCGCCAAGTAAGTTCTCTCTCCTCTCTTTTCTATTTTAATTCTGTTTTGTTTCTTTTTCAACTTTGTTGAATTAGTAAAATGCTAGAGCATTTTTATAAATCACAAAACTAGTCATGTCCACTGTATATAATATGAACAACAAGGAACATTTTAGTTTATGATTATTTGGGCACATAAAATATTTTATAGCATTTAAATGCCCAAATGCAATTACAATATGAATTAATCTAGAGACCTTTGGATGTCCTAGAAAATTGTGCACCATTTTTGGCAGAGGTTTAAGACCAAGGCAAAGATGATGAACATTTTTGAAGGGCATTTTGGGTACATTGGAAAAGTTTTTAATAAACCCTAGTTGTTAGAAGAGGGGTGCTGGGGTTTCTGTCATTCCCATTTCAAGTTTCTGTGGAAAGTAAACATGATGCACACTCTAGCTAGTCCTAATGCAAGCACTGACTAGGGATGTGACAGCCGCCACTGCCTGGAGTTCCAAGTCCGCCGGCCCGCCTCTGCTTCGATCCGGTAGGGAACGGGACCCCGGCGACCTCCCGCGACCGGATCCGGCCACCCCCACGCCCTGCGCTCTCGGCCCTGTCAGACCCCCTTCCTCCGCGCCAATTCCCCCCGACGCTATGCCCCACCATCGCCTCTGACCTCGTCCCCTCGCGCCACCAGAGCACCTCCTCCTCCTTCTGCCGCCTCGCCGCTCCGGCGACCAGGTCACGCTACCGCTCCCCGTGCTTCCCTCTTTTTCCCTGCGACTGCTCTCTGATGTTTCCCCGCCGTGTCCGCCTATTTGTAGGTCGCCGATGCACCCGACGGGCTCGAGCCACCGGAGCTCCTGCACCAGCCATTCGTCGCCTTACCCCTCGCAGTTCTCGACCCCACCTTCCCGGCGCCCATGATCTCCCCTGCTTCCCCTTCGTCCTTCGCCGCATGTCCAACGCTGGCATGTCCTGTTCCCATTCGGGCTGAGGAGGATGAACGAACGCCAACGCCTGCTCAAATCGAGTGTTGACCGAGAGATGCCCAGATCCGCACCTGGGCCTTTCCAGCCGCAACGCCCCAAGGCCGAAGCCGCTCCCCTCGCCCGGCCTGCTTGCATCTCCACCAAACCGGGCCTTAGCCATTGGTGAGCAGCCTCCAGCCCCCTGCTCTATTTCGGGCCAGATCTAGTTTCGGCCCGTGTCGTTTTTCCCGGTTCCAGCGATTTTAGCTACTTTCCAGAGCTTCCAGTTTTACATAAAAACCCTCAAACATCATGCATATAATAACTCAACAACCGTGCATCGGATTAGAATGGTTTAAACTTGTAAAATGCTTAGAATTCCATCTAGTTCCATAATAACCAACTTTCTTCCTTGTTTAAAACGTTTAAACTTGTTGTTTGTTTAAATTTGTTTAAATAACTTGTTAAAATGGTTTAATTCATACCTAAATAACCGTAGCTCCAAATTTAACAAACTTTATATGTAAATGGGGTGGGAAAATGTGTAGAATAACTTGGTGCACTTTATTTCCTTGTTTAACAACAATAAAATATGTTTTAGGCAGAACAGTTCCAAATTCAAAATATGCACATGGGGATTTTCCAGAATTGATGTTGTTATTTCCGGCCTCATTTAAAAATGCCTAGATAGTGTAGTTTGCTCATGCTTCACCTCTTGCCATGTTAATTAACATTTAATATGGTTGGGTACCTAACCAAGATCAAACTAAATATGTGAATATGGTGTTTTGTTAATATGCAACTCGTTGCATATTGAGCTCCACTTAACTTGTAGTTTTGTGTGTGCACTTTGCCTTGCATATTTAAACCACACATGCATCATACTTGTTTATGCATCATGCCATGGTTATGATATGTGTGTTTACCATGTTGTTTGCTTCTTTCCGGTTTGCTTCTCTTGTTAGCTTCGGTTTCGTTCCGTAGTTGTGAGGATTCGTTCGACTTCGTCCGTTTGTCTTCTTCATGGACTCATTCTTCTTCCTTCGGGATTCCAGGCAAGATGACTGTTCCCCGATATCACCTCTATCTTTGCTTTGGTAGTTTTCTCGCTCTATAGTTATGCCTCAATGCCCATTCTTGTCTTGCCAGCCTCCTATGTTGCCATGAAACACTCTAACCACCTTCCTAGCAAACCGTTGATTGGCTAAGTACGCTTTTGCTCGGCCCCTCTTATAGCGTTGTTAGTTGCAGGTGAAGTTGGAAGATTATTGCATGTTTGGACTTGCTTATTGGGATAACACAATAAATATCTTATTTAATTAATGCACATATATATTGGTAATGGGTGGAAGGCTTGGCCTTCTTCTTGGTGTTTTGTTCCACTCATACCGCCTTAGGACCCTATAAACCGGTGTTATGTTCCTTGATTTTTGTGTTCCTTACACGGTTGGGGTTATGGGACCCCCTTGTTTCTTCGCTTAAAGTAAAGCTTTCCCGAGGAGATCCAACTTTGGTTTTACCATTTGCCTAACAACTAAAACTTGCATAGGGAGTAATTAACCTAAGTACTTAATCCACCCCCGGGCCAGTGTTTCTCATGAGTGTTGGTCCACCTACCTAGCAATCGGCGGTGCCACCTCGGGGCAACTCGAGGCATTTTTGGCTATCGTCCACTTTGCATAGACGGATGAGTCCGTAGATGGAGAGCGCGCGGCTCTGGACACAGATCTGACTCACCGGGACCTTGGGCTAGTTTTTCTTTCTTCGAAGAACTTGAGTACGGGATTCTGAGGATACTCGGGGCTTCCCAACATGGAGTTGTTACTCCGCGGATCGTGAGCTTGTGATGGGCTAAGTTGGGACACCCCTGCAGGGTTATGATCTTTCGAAAGCCATGCCTGCGGTTATGTGGCAGATTGGAGTTGTTAATACCCGGTTGTAGATAACTTGACACCATATCCTTAAGAAATCACTACCTGTGTGAGTAACCGTGATGGTCTCTTTTCGAAGGGTTTCTGAAAGTGAACACGGTGGGGTTATGCTTGATCGTGAGTAGCTAGGATCACTAATTGATCATCTTTGGCGACCGTTGGCATAGATCCTCATCTCGCTCTGACTTCGTAAGCTAGTTGCTTAGTGCTTGCTGCAGTCACTTTATTACCTATCCACACCTAAAAGGCTTTGATAGTTTTGATACCCGGGAATGGGATTGCTGAGTCCTTGTGACTCACAAGTTACAACACACACCAGATGCATGTACAACTGAGTACGACACAGGAGATGGACAAGAACTTCACTCGGAGTTCGATGAGGAGCGTGGCCGTATGTATGTGACGTATCCCGATGATCAGTAGTGGTTCCTACTAGGAGCGATCAGGACTTGTGGTTGTGGTATCTTTTCTCGTTTGTTTTCATCCGTAGCCGGACCCTGTGTTATTTGGATGAATGTATGAATGTTGAATTAATTGTGTGACGTGGCGAGTGTAAGCCAACTATTTATCTCTTTTATCCCTGTTCATTACATGAGTTGTGCAAAGATACCACGCTTGCGATCATTCTAGAATGCGATTATGTCTCTAACTCGTGCCTCGACACGTAGGAGATATAGTCGCATCCTGGGCATTACAAGTAACATGCGTGCAAATGCAACCAACATGTAGAGCATTCAGAGACGGTCAATTTGACATATCATACACCATCATAGGAGAAATATGCACAAAGTTACAGCCCCTCTAACATGCACACATAATTACATTTTTCAGGGACATAAGTCAATTTTTTGAATAACAACAGAGTGAGCGCTATGAAACTAAAAACTGCTCAGGGCGATAGTTAGTCGGGCTCACCAGAGGGCCTGATGGGCCGGCTTGAGGCTGGGGCTGGTGAACCGGGCGGCTGGTTCAGGTGGTTCGATGTGAACCGGGGCGGTTCGGTTGAACCGTCCGGTTCCACTGGTTCACTCAGAACCGAGGCGGGGCGGAGACGATGCCGGCCAGCGGTGGATCGGCGGCGGCTCTGTGGATCCGGCGAGAACGACGGTGGCAAGCCGCCCAGGGCAAAAATCAGCGGGGAACGACGGAGATGTCCGGGATCTACCAGTTCCCGACGAGGAGGAGGTCGGGGTCGGCACCGATGGTCGGATCTGAGCTGCGCAGCGGCGGAGGAGCTCGGCGGCCGGCGGGTTCAGGGCGGCGGCGTCGCGCAGTCGGCGAAGCCGGCGACAGCGGCGGAGGAGGCGAGGAGCTGTAGGCGGGGTGCTACGGCGGCGCGTTCCGATGGCCTTGGTCACCGACGACGGTGAGGCGGCGGGGTACTGCGAGGGAGGAGCAGGGCGGCGTGGGCGCTGGGGTGCGCGGCTCGGGCGCTCGGGCCTGCGCGGTGGCGGTGGCTGGGCCTGGTGCGCGGAGGAGAGAGAAGGCGCGGGGAGGTGGGCCGTGGTGAAGGCGACATGGCAGTGTGCCATTGGCTGCGGGAGGCAGGGCTGGCGACATGGCGGCTGCCGGTTGGCGTGGGCGCGGTGGCGGCGGTGACAAGCGGCGGGACGGAGGTGGACGCACACGGAATTCAAGGAGGAGATGGAAGAAGGCCAAAAATGGCAGGGAAGGGGGTTATATAGGCCGGGGGTCTAGGGATTAGGGTTTGGGGCGTGTTTAGGAGCGTTTCGGAGCCTCAGATGTCGATCGGACGGCTCCGGTCGGAGGAAAGGGTAGGTTGGGACTAGGTGGGATTAGTGGGCTGTGTTAGAGGGGGTTTGGGCAGAGAGGAGAGAAGAGAACGCAGCCCGGCAACAGTTTTCGGAGACCGAAAATGTCCGACGAATATACCGGCAACGGTGCCGCTATACTTAATGGTTGGGCTATCAAACGAACTCCGAATGCGACAAAATTTTGTAGGAGGTTAGTCTACACTATAATAAGGCCGCACGCCAAGTTTCAACCCATCCCGAGAACATTTTTCAGCCACTTATAAAATAAATATTTGGAGGTGCCGCGGGCGGGTGCGAGTGTGTCTGGGCTCCGAATGGACAACGGAAAGGACTAGCATACTCGGACCGATGCAACTTTTGAAAACTATGCAGATGCAATGCACAAGATGACATGGCAAAGTGCAACACGCAATCAAATGACATGGAAACATCAGCGAATAACTGGAAGACACATGGTGCATCGGTCTCGGGGTGTCACAACGCGCGCGAAGACGATGAGAGGGGAGCGGACGAAGCAGAAACAACGCTCTGGACGCGGCCACGACGCACAGAGCGCGTGCACAGGCACGCCATCGTCATAGTCACCATGTGAACCGGGGCATCAAATGCTCTATAGTATCCAAAACATTGTCTAGCTGATAGTCCTTCCAATGTAGATCATAAATGCGGCTATGGCTTGATCTGGGGTGCTATGGTTAAATGGTAATCATCGTGTGAAGTTTACTGCAGTAAACTTGGCCGTGCACTGGTGATCAATAGGAACTTGATTGGATCCAAAGAGTTTGTCTGGGGTGATCCGCTTAGGAAGGACTATAATCCTGGAGAGTTTGAGGATAATTGGACCACAAAACCATAGGGTTACTTTGCAACTTCAAAATTGGTCCAGAAACTTGACCAGGAAGGTGCACTCACATGGAGAAGCCACTTGAGCTGAAATTTCGCAAGGCCGGGTTATCTGGCCATATGAAGATGCTGTAAAAATTTCATACCAAATGGACAAGCCAAAGTGGTACTTGTTTCACAAACATTCTCACTGACCAGAAACTTGGAATAATTTTAGTGATCAAATGGCTCAATGAAATGATCCCAAATTGGGTGGATAGATGTTATATAGGTAGGAGAACAATCTAGTAAATTCTCGGAATCAATGAAGCAATATAAAATACACGTGCTTCACAACCTAAAAATATTGCCAGAATCAAAGATTTGGTCCTGTGCTCACATAGATGATTGGATGGGGCTGCAAATGGGTGGAGGGTAATTATATGAGCACATGAAGAGGCATACAAAATTTCAACATACACCTAGCTGGTACTTCCATCACAAAGCTTCTATTTGGACATAAACTTTTAAAAATCACTGAGGAAGATTCACTAGGCAAATGAAGTTGAATTTTGGCATGAGACAATTATTTGGGCATAAAAGAATGCCCAAAAAGTTTGGGAGCAACTAGGAAAATATAATTGCCACTTCCTTCACAAAGTGCCATTCAGGGCAGAATAGAAGAATAATTATTGGGGCATTATTTTTGGGCTAGGACATGAAGGTTTGTGCATATTAGAGCAATATATGACCCTAGGGAATTGTGAGAATTATTTGGGGATATTTGGGTGGACACAAATATAGGTTGCTTCACAACCTAGGGCAGATAGGGTTATTCCTTTAATAGAAAAAAGGAATATTCCCTAAAAAAGATTTTAGGGTTTGGTCAAGGAGTGAAGTGACATGATCTTGGCAAGGTTTTGAGAATGATGAGCCACTTGGGAGGGGGAATGAGGATGATTTCCCAGGTGGCCAGGCCACAGAACCACTCCAAAAAGAAAAACAGAGCAAAAACCAAATAAAACATAAGAAAAAGGAAAGGGCCAAAAGCCAGGCTGTTACAACTCTTACCCCCTTAAAGAAATCTCGTCCTCGAGATTTGGTTGCTCACAGAAGAAGTATGACTTGAGGACACCGTTTCCAGCTCGGGTATCCTTTTTCCTTTAGTTATTGTTCCCCCAAGAATGTCAGATGATCAACTTACCTTGCCATGGGGTGGCTTGCTTCACCTTTCCCCAAATTCTGACGGGTCTTTGCTCATATTCCTTTTTACTGACGTCGATTCTCCATACCTGTGGTGATATCCAATGGATCTGAGCATAAGTTTTCTTTTGGTCATGAAAACCTTTTTACTTCTGTCATGGGGTTCCTTCAAATAAATGGCGGCCTTCTGGCTTCAATAAATGCTGAGAATTAATCATGGCCATCTCTCACGGGATCTGACTGCTCATAAGTGGTACTGGTTTATTTTGATTTATTCCTTTGGCTCGGGCATGAGATATGTACCAAAGATTTGACAGTCGTTTGTCTGGAGCAATAGAACGGTGTATGGAGTTATAGCTGTGTCATACCTCAAATATTTACATCTTGAAACTGGCCCGGCAGGGGGGCTGACAAACAAATGCTTTTCCGGATAGACTGGACGTGTATTTGATTCCGTCGGTGAGTATACCGGGTCTGAGTTGATTGTTCGGCTTTTAATTTTCTCATTTTGTCGGTATACCCATTTGGATTCTTCCACAATAACCATTCCAAGCGGGTCAGCGGGATATGAAATTCTTGTAAAACAAAGTAGGCCTCTGAGAGTATGCCTTTGTAGATCCATATGGAATTATGTCCACCAACTGATTTGCGTATCAGGACCCTGATGGTCGTGCAAAAATCATCATACTGATATGTCTCCAACGTATCTACTTTTCCAAAAACTTTTGCCCTTGTTTTGGACTCTAACTTGCATGATTTGAATGGAACTAACCCGGACTGACGCTGTTTTCAGCAGAATTGCCATGGTGTTGTTTTTGGGCAGAAATAGAAAGTTCTCGGAATGACCTGAAAATCCACAGAGAATTATTTTGGAAAATATAAAAAATACCTGCAAGAAGATCCAGACCAGGGGCCCACACCCTGTCCACGGTGTGGGGGCGCCCCCCCCCCCTAGGGCATGCCCCCTGCCTCGTGGGCCCCCTGGTGCTCCACTGACGTATCCCTAGATCCTATATATTCACTTTCGGGGAGAAAAAAATGAGGAAGAATTACCGCGTTTTACGATACGGAGCCGCCGCCAAGCCCTAATCTCGCTCGGGAGGGCTGATCTGGAGTCCGTTAGGGGCTCCGGAGAGTGGAGATCGTCGCCATCATCATCATCAACCTTCCTCCATCACCAATTCCATGATGCTCACCACCGTTCGTGAGTAATTCCATCGTAGGCTTGCTGGACGGTGATGGGTTGGATGGGATCTATCATGTAATCGAGTTAGTTTTGTTAGGGTTTGATCCCTAGTATCCACTATGTTCTCAGATTGATGTTGCTATGACTTTGCTATGCTTAATTCTTGTCACTAGGGCCTGAGTGCCATGATTTCAAATCTGAACCTATTATGTTTTCATGAATATATGTGTGTTCTTGACCCTATCTTGAAAGTCTATAGTCACCTACTATGTGTCATGATCCGGCAACCCCGAAGTGACAATAATCGGGACCACTCCCGGTGATGACCTTAGTTTGAGGAGTTCATGTATTCACTATGTGTTAATGCTTTGGTCCGGTACTCTATTAAAAGGAGGCCTTAATATCCCTTAGTTTCCAATAGGACCCCGCTGCCACGGGAGGGTAGGACAAAAGATGTCATGCAAGTTCTTTTCCATAAGCACATATGACTATATTCGGAATACATGCCTACATTTCATTGATGAACTGGAGCTAGTTCTGTGTCACCCTAGGTTATAACTTCTACATGAGGAATCACATCCGACATAATTTCACATCACCGATCCAATGCCTACGAGCTTTTCCCATATTGCTTGTTGCTTATTTACTTTTCCATCGCTACTATTACAAAAACTACAAAAACACTATCGTTACCTTTGTTACCGTTACCGCCACTATCATATTACCTTGCTACTAAACTATCTTGCTGCAGATACTAATTTTCCAGGTGTGGTTGAGTTGACAACTCAGCTACTAATACTTAAGAGTATTCTTTGGCTCCCCTTGTGTTGAATCAATAAATTTGGGTTGAATACTTTACCCCCGAAAACTGTTGTGATCCCCTACACTTGTGGGTTATCAAGACTATTTTCTGGCGCCGTTGCCGGGGAGCATAGCTATATTCTTTAAGTCACTTGGGATTTATATCTGTTGATCACTATGAAGAACTTGAAGGACTCAAAAACCAAGATCTTACCCTCAACTACGAGGGGAGGTAAGGAACTGCCATCTAGCTCTGCACTTGATTCACCATATGTTATGGGTAAATTTGCGACACCTACTCATGCTATTGAATCTGATATGTCGTATGTTCTTGATGATGCCACTTCTGCTATGTATGATGAAACTACTTCTATGCGTGATAATACTGTGCCACTAGGTGAATTTCTATATGAACAAATTGCTAAGGTTAGGGAGAATGCAAATATTGAAACTGATGATATTTATGAAAGTGATGATGAAGCTTCTCCCAATAGATATGAATTGTCTATTGTTCCTCAGGGTTATGTTATGGATGAAGAAAGTGCTAGAGACTTTCTTGCTTGCAATGATAGATATGATCTTAAAAATTATTAGCTAAGCTGAAAGAAAAGTCCTTGAATGCTAGAATGAAACATGACCCTGCTTTCGCTACTTCACTTATCTTTGTTACTGATAAGGATTATGAATTCTCTGTTGATCCTGAGTTAATTACCTTGGTTGAATCTGATCCTTTCCATGGCTATGAATCTGAAATTGTTGTGGCACATCTTACTAAGTTGAATGATATAGCCACCCTGTTTACCAACGATGAAAAGATTCATTACTACTATGTCCTTAAGTTATTTCCTTTCTCGTTAAAGGGTGATGCTAAGACTTGGTTTAATTCTCTTGATCCTAGTTGTGTGCTTAGTCCCCAGGATATGATGTATTACTTATGTGCTAAATATGTTCCCGCTCATAAGAAACAAGCTGCCTTACGGGAAATATATAACTTTGTGCAAATTGAAGAAGAGAGTCTCCCGCAAGCTTGGGGAGGCTTCTCCAATTACTTAATGCTTTTCCTGATCATCCTCTTGAGAGGAACGATATACTTGATGTCTTTTATAATGGACTAACCAACGCTTCCAGAGACCACCTGGATAGTTGTGTTGGTTGTGTTTTCACGCAAAGAACAGTTGATCAAGCTGAATTACTACTGAATAATATGATGGCCAATGAAAATAATTGGACACTTCCTGAATCAGCCCCTAAGCCAACTCCGAAGAAAAGAGGTGTTCTATTTCTCAGTCCTGAAGATATGCAAGAGGCGAAGAAATCTATGAAAGAAAAAGGTATTAAAGCTGAAGATGTTAAGAATTTACCACCTATTGAAGAAATACATGGTCTTGATAACCCGACACAGGTAGTAAAGGTAAATTCTCTTTATAGATTTGATGAAGGTGATATTCCTCGTTATAAGTCTGCTAGCCAATGCTTAGATGAGTTTGACAATTTTATTGTGAAACAAGAGAACTTCAATGCTTATGTTGGTAGACAATTGCAACACAATGCTTATATGATTGAACGCTTGAGTGATTATCTGTCTAGAGTTAAAGGTGAACTGAAACTTATTGGTATACATGCTTCCATGGTCACCACTCAAGTAGAACAAGTACTTAAGGCTCAGAATGATTTGCTCAATGAATTAAATGGTAAGAATAATGACTATGATGTTAGAGTTGCAACTAGAGGTGGTAAAATGACTCAGGAACCTCTGTATCCTGAAGGACACCCTAAGAGAATAGACCAAGATTCTCAGAGAGCTAATTTAGATTCACCTAGTTCTTCCAAGAAGAAGAAAAAGAAAAATGATAGAACTTTGCATGCTTCTAGTGAACTTGTAGGTGACACACGTGAGAATCCCAATGATATATCTGTTTCTGATGCTGAAACACAATCTGGTAATGAACATGAACCTAGTGATAATGTTAATGATGATGTTCATGATGATGCTCAACCTAGCAATGATAATGATGTAGAGGTTGAACCTGTTGTTGATCTTGATAACCCACAATCAAAGAATCAATGTTATGATAAAAGAGACTTTGTTGCTAGGAAGCACGGTAGGGAAAGAGAACCATGGGTTCAGAAACCCATGCCTTTTCCTCCGAAACCATCCAAGAAAAAGGATGATGAGGATTTTGAGCACTTTGCTGAAATGATTAGACCTATCTTTTTCCGAATGCGTTTGACTGATGTGCTTAAAACAAACCCTTATGCTAAGTATATGAAAGATATTATTACCAATAAAAGAAAGATACCTGAAGTAGAAATTTCCACCATGCTTGCCAATTACACTTTTAAGGGTGGAATACCTAAGAAACTAGGAGATCTAGGAGTACCTACTATACCTTGCTCCATTAAGAGAAACTATGTTAAAACTGCTTTATGTGATCTTGGAGCCGGTGTTAGTGTTATGCCTCTCTCTTTATATCGTAGACTTGA
This sequence comes from Secale cereale, assembly GCA_902687465.1. NCBI lineage: Eukaryota > Viridiplantae > Streptophyta > Magnoliopsida > Poales > Poaceae > Secale > Secale cereale. The sequence continues at coordinate 418,098,394 of LR738715.1, forward strand.
CTTGAGTAAGTTGACACCTACTGAAATATCTTTGCAAATGGCTGATAAATCAACTGCTATACATGTCGGTATTTGTGAGGATGTGCCTGTTGTGGTTGCACATGTTACTATTCTAACGGACTTTGTTATACTTGATATCCCCGAGGACGATAGTATGTCTATTATCCTTGGTAGACCATTTTTGAATATTGCAAGGGCTGTTATTGATTGCAACAAAGGCAATGTCACTTTTCATGTCAATGGTAATGAGCATACGGTACACTTTCCGAGGAAACAACCTCATGTCCATAGTATCAATTATATTGGAAAAACTTCAAATATTACTATTGGAGGTTTTGAATTTCCTCTTCCTACTAACAAGAAGACATATGACATTATTATTGTTGGGGACATACATATCCCCATTGAGGTAACCAAGTGTTATTCTAAAATTCTCTAGTTTCATGTTATTTGGAAAGAGTTTATTAACAAGACCTGATCAACCTTGTTAATGGATTCCTTTTGATGAGCATGGGATAGGTGAAACTAGATAGCACCACCTTTTGTACCCTCCTTTTACTTTCTGTTAGAATAAATAAAGCAAAAATAGTATTTTCTGACTGTTTCCAGACTTATCCGTGCAATAAAAAATACCCCGAAAATAAAAGTTCTCCAAATGCCCTGAAAATGAAATATGATTTTTTCTGGAATATTTGAGAATATAAGGCACAGAACACACAGTGAGGGGAGACAGCACCTGACCACGAGGGTCCAGGGCGCCCCCCCCCCTCACAAGGCACGCCCCCTGCCTCGTGGGCCCCACGTGGCCCCCCTCCACTTATTCCTGCACCCACACTCTTCTTCTTCCTCCCAAAAAAAATCACCAACCAGCTTAAACCCGAGTTCTAGCTCATCTTGCTGCCATTTTCGATCTCCTTGCTCAAAGCACCATTCACCAAACTGTTTGGGGAGATTGTTCCTTTGTATGTGACTCCTCCATTGGTCCAATTAGTTTTTGCTCTAGTGCTTTACTTATTGCAATTTTTTGCTGCTGTGGTGACCTTGTTCTTGAGCTTGCATGTTAAATTTTCTTGGTCCCAAGTAGTCTTAATGCATGATATAGTCTCTAGGCACTAGTAGGAGTTGTTGCTATCAATCTTGTTGAGTTTGGTTAACTTTTATTTTGAGTTACTAAAAATTTCAGAAAAATGCATAGGAAAAACTTCCAAGGTGGTTCTTCAAGGAAGCAAGAACCAAGGCTCGCGTTTCGTGAGCCGGGCGATGAACTACCGAGGGATGCTGACGTGTCGCCTTGTGAATGGCCGTCAGATGACTTTATGGATCAGGTTGGCATCAAGGATGAATTTCGCGCATATGTGCGCAATGCTGACCTCGAGGGCTTCATACAAGATAAGTGCCCTCAATACCGTGGCTTAACTGATACCTTTGTGAGAAGGTTTAAATTTTCATCTTCACGTAATTCTCACACTGTCCTGTTTGACCTTTATGATAAATATTACACCATGGACTTAGAGGATTTTAATGATGCTTGTAAGCTCCCACAGTGGGGCAGTATGGGTGATCCTCGCAAATCTGAATTTAGAGATTTCCTTGCTAGTATCACAGTGGGGGAATCTAGAGAAATCACACAGGCTACTATAGGGAGCATTCATTTTCCTACTAGTCATTACTTTGCTCTCTTTATTGGTAGATGCATAAATGGTAAAGATGAGGCTTGTCGCATGTGTGTCCCAGATCTTAGTGTTCTCAAGAGTGCTATACTAGGTGATAGACAATATAACTTGGGAGCCATTGTTGCACGTAGACTACACCATAATGGTTTGCATGGAGATTTATTTGGTGGGATCTATGCCACTCGCATAGCTCGCCGTCTTGGTGTGCCTGTGAACGAGAATGATGAACCTTTACCTCCTGCTCATTTGGATTGCCATGCTATGACTAGTCACCGTTTTATAGAGCTAGCTCGCCGTCTTGGTGTGCCTGTGCACGAGAATGGTGAACCTTTACCTCCTGCTCATTTGGATTGCCATGCTATGACTAGTCACCGGTTTATAGAGAGGGATGATCAATCCCTCAAATATCAACTAATCTTTAACAGGCGTCATGTCATCCCTATTGTTCTTCCTGTCCCTACTTTGTTTGACTTTCAGGCAAAAGGTAGATACACTATCACTATGGAGGAGGAAAATGTGTATCATAACATGACGGAAGCAGCCCGCCTTCGAGCTGCAGCTCAGCAGGCGGTAGCTGCTGCATCTCAGTACAACCCCAACTACGACTTTGGATATCTGTCAGGCCAATACTGGCCATAGACCAACTTAGGCCAAAAGCCTAAGCTTGGGGGGAGTACGTGTTTCTCATCGGCTTTACATTCATGTTCACACTTATTCTAGTTGTCGGTGCTCACACTCTTTCATTGTACCATCCATGCTTAGTTTCAATTACTTTTTCTTAGTCTTTTTCTCGTGTGCTAGAAAAACCTTAAGAAAACAAAAAATATATTAGTAGTAGCTTCTAGCTAGTTTACTTTCCTTGTAGTAGTAGTAATTAAAAGAAAACCCCAAAAGGATTTCCCGTTCTTCTTTTGCTTGTTGGGAGCTTTCCCGTGTAAATAGTTTCTTTTATTTTCTTTGGGGGTTAAGAGTAGAAGACCATGATTGAAATTGCTTAGTGGCTCTCGTATGCTTTATTGTTGATTTAAGCTTGAGCCATATTACCTTTTCTTCTCTCTTGTATTAAATGCTCACAGATTCCAGCTTAGTCTGATGCCCGTGCGCTATTATTATTATCCACATCGTTCGATCGTGCGAGTGAAAGGCAATAAGGATGATATATGATGAACTAATTGAGATGAGAAAAGCTGGTATGAACTCGACCTCTCTTGTTTTTTGTAAAAATGAAAGCTCATCGTTCATGATTCAGCTTGTTATGAATGAAACATGCTTGTAATGACAATTAGAGATCATAGCTGCTTATGCCATGCTTAATTAGCTGAGAGTTTATAATGGTCTATCTTGCATGCCAACATGATATTAAAATGGTTGTGATGTAGTATGATAGGGTGGTATCCTCCTTTGAACGATTCAAGTGGTCTGACTTGGCACATGTTCTCGCATGTAGTTGAAACAAAATCAACATAGCCTCCATGATATTTATGTTCATGGTGATTTATATCCTACTCATGGTTGCATTCATTGTTGATTAATTTTAATGCATGTTCATGACCGTTGTTGCTCTCTAGCTGGTTGCTTCCCAGTCTCTTTCTAGCCTTCACCTGTACTAAGCGAGAATACTGCTTGTGCATCCACTTCCATAAACCCCAAAGTTATTCCAATGAGTCCACCATACCTTCCTATGTGCGGTATTTACCTGTCGTTCCAAGTAAATTTGTATGTGCCAAACTCTAAACCTTCAAATGAAATTCTATTTTGTATGCTCGAGCAGCTCATGTATCAACTAGGGTTGTATGTATCTTCCATCCTAGGTGGGATATTCTCACGATGAGTGGACTCCGCTCATCATTCATGAGAAAATGACTGGTAACCGGGATGCCCAGTTCCATGCTCAAAATCATAATAATTAAACAAAACTCCCCCAGGGCTGTTGCTTGTTTGGACGGTACCCCATGGATTCGGATGGCCGTGGAGTGTGCTTGTTGGTGGTTGGGGGAGTATAAATTTTACCATTCTGTTTGGGAACCGCCTATAATGTGAGTAGCATGGGAGATATCGAGATTCTTGGTTGTTATGTTGAAAATGAAAGTATACCGCTCAAAATGTTATTCATCTCTATTTAAAAATTGAGCTATGGCACCTCTACAAATCCCTGCTTCCCTCTGCGAAGGGCCTATCTATTTAATTTTATGCAGAGTCATCATCCTCTTATAAAAGAGCACCAGTAGGAGAGCACCTCTGTCATTTGCATGTATTACTATTAATTTGCATTGAGTGTGATCATGACTGGATATCTTTTACCATGAATTAGAATGTCTAGTCAGTCCTTGATCTTTAAAGGTGCTCTGCATTTATGTTTTGCGGTCTCAGAAAGGGCTAGCGAGATACCATCTTGTTATATCATATCATGATTGTTTTGAGAAAGTGTTGTCATCCGAGGTTTATTATTATTGCTAGCTAGTTGATTATGTGATTGATGTGAGTAGACTTGAGACCTGAAAGTTATTATGAATGTGGTTAGTTCACGATCTTGTTGAAAACCTGAATGCTGGCTTGCATATTTACAATAACAAGAGCAAACAGAGTTTGTCAAAGTTTTTTCTTTATCACTTTCAGTTTATCAACTGAATTGCTTGATGACAAGCAAAGGTTTAAGCTTGGGGGAGTTGATACGTCTCCAACGTATCTACTTTTCCAAACACTTTTGCCCTTGTTTTGGACTCTAACTTGCATGATTTGAATGGAACTAACCCGGACTGACGCTGTTTTCAGCAGAATTGCCATGATGTTGTTTCTGTGCAGAAATAGAAAGTTCTCGGAATGACCTGAAAATCCATGGAGAATTATTTTGGAAAATATAAAAAATACCTGCAAGAACATCCAGACCAGGGGGCCCACACCCTGTCCACGGGGGTGGGGGCGCCTCCCCCCCCTAGGGCGTGCCCCCTGCCTCGTGGGCACCCTGGTGCTCCACCGACATATCCCTAGATCCTATATATTCACTTTCGGGGAGAAAAAAATGAGGGAGGAAGAATTACCACATTTTACGATACGGAGCCGCCGCTAAGCCCTAATCTCGCTCGAGAGGGATGATCTGGAGTCCGTTCGGGGCTCCGGAGAGTGGAGATCGTCGCCATCGTCATCATCAACCTTCCTCCATCCCCAATTCCATGATGCTCACCGCCATGCGTGAGTAATTCCATCGTAGGCTTGTTGGACGGTGATGGGTTGGATGGGATCTATCATCTAATCGAGTTAGTTTTGTTAGGGTTTGATCCCTAGTATCCACTATGTTCTGAGATTGATGTTGCTATGACTTTGCTATGCTTAATGCTTGTCACTAGGGCCCGAGTGCCATGATTTCAGATCTGGACATATTATGTTTCATGAATATATGTGTGTTCTTGATCCTATCTTGCAAGTCTATAGTCACCTACTCTATGTTATGATCCAGCAACCCCGAAGTGACAATAATCGGGACCACTCCCGGTGATGACCTTAGTTTGAGGAGTTCATGTATTCACTATGTGTTAATGCTTTGGTCCTGTACTCTATTAAAAGGAGGCCTTAATATCCCTTAGTTTCCAATAGGACCCCGCTGCCACGGGAGGGTAGGACAAAAGATGTCATGCAAGCTCTTTTCCATTAGCACGTATGACTATATTCGGAATACATGCCTACATTACATTGATGAACAGGAGCTAGTTCTGCGGGAATAATGACCTTGATGCACATTGTCAAGACTGTTGATTCTGTGTTGTTATCCCCAGATCTTGTCGAGTCTTGTAATTCATGAGATGTATCTCTGCTTATTCTCCTTTGCCTGACACGTGAGGTTGTGGGATCCTTACTTTCCTTAGGTATATCTGCTGGATCCTTGCCACGATCTCGTATGAGTGACTTATATGACTAGGGGTGCATGCTCACCATATATAAAAATCATATGCAACTAGACACTTGATTTCTGAAGAAGACACATGCCCTGACAGATTTGTGCTTCCGACAAAATGTTGCGAGTCTGATTCTTGAGAGGTACCGCCATACATTGGCAACTCATCATATAACCTCTGAGGATGGTGTATGAGTATGATACTGACGCGGACTGAATGGCTTACGAGAGAAGCCATCCGAGTAGCTTGTTGAGCAAGACTTGTTAACTTCTGCTCAAATCTTCTGTCTGGGTATCATGCAGAAGATGGCTCTACAGCTTACACACGAAGCTTGGTCTGATTATCGTGCTGGAGAAACCTGCGTTCCATACTTGAGAAGCTTCTCCTCGGGTTTGCTTGTTGAGAAAAATTCATTTTCGTCTGTCAGAAGCTTTTTCCGAGGTATCTTGTTGAAAAAGACCGAGTATCTTGGACTAGAAATTGTTCACATGTCATGCTGAGGAAAATTGAGGAGCCTTGCATCACAAATTTCTTCTGATAACGTGTGGAAGAAGACTGAGTTTCTTACATCCAAAGCTTCATACTAATATGCAGACCGAAATATACACACATGCCCATACTATTATGTGGCTGATTATTTGCATGAGAAAATGTGTATGACTGTCCTCCTTGAGCATATCACATTCTGACCTTATTTCGGATGATAACATATTTCAAGCATCATGCATTGTTAAGCCAAAATTTTGTATATGATCCATACCTTTGACTGAAACTATACCGTTGATCTTGTACCTGACTTGCCTTGCTGCTAACTTGATCATTACTGTTGTGAGGATTTTGTATTGATGTAGACTTGAGTTATCAGTACTGTTGTGAGGAGTGCACACTAATGCAAAATTTGATTATCAGCCTCAAGATCAGACATTCCCCATGTCACTGCAGTCGGCTGAGAATTCCATTCTGTTTAGCTGAGTTTACAAATATTTGAACTCCTTATTACTTCTTTGAATCCGGTGTAAGTTGATGAGCAACTATTTATAGGGGATAAATATGTAACACCGGGGCCCAAAAAAGAAAGAAGCAAAAGAAGACTCAACTAAACAAAAGCACATAACAACAATCACTACACACTCAAACAAAGTCACACAGTACTGCTAGTCACAACATATGCATGCCTACTTAAGCACACAAATCTCGCAGGATCTCCGGTTCTACGATCTAGCATGCTGTGAGGGTGTGCACGAGGATGAATAAATGTGTGGAAGAATTGGTGTAAACAACGCTACACCAAGTGCTAGCTTAGCCAGGTAGTAACCTGGACTAGCTCAGAGGCGAGGACGCACTCGGTAATCATGTAGTGGGACACGAAGGTCGCAACCACATTATTATCGAGTGGACGGAAAAATATCCGTACTCGCCCAAGAAATAGGATAGTCGGGTAAAACTGAGGCTGCTAACATTGCCCTTTCTTGATAACTAAGATCATTAAGGGTTGCCAACACGACAAAAATGAAAGAGCGATTCGGGATAGAAGCATGTCCATCACCGAAACGATAGGCGGGGCTGAAAGGGGGATACCGGTGAGATACCTGAGCACCACTTTTGCAAACAGTGTCGGGATCACTTGGAATCCCTCTGCTGGGACAGAAATGACACCAAACAGTGAAGAACGAGCAAGAAAAGAAAACTGGAGAAATGCAAAGGCTCAGCTGTAGTGGATCCGTACCGATACCAGCTACACCCACCAGATAAACCGTTAGCAACAAATACTAAGGTTATATGCATGCTATGCGACAAACAAATGCAGCAACCAAATGCAATAAACAAGCCAGACTTTAAACTACCGGTTTCTAACGCTCGTGCTGACTAGGGCGTCCTACAGCCAGACCTGCTCTGATACCAAGCCTGTGGCACCCCGGCTCAGAGAAACCGGAACGTCCCATATTCCAGTCTAGAGATCGAGGAGAAGTCTTCTAGAATATGGCACTGCTTAGCATAGAACAAATCAGCTCTTTATTACAATCTATTTGGGTACAAGGGTTACATTGGCACGGCGACACTATGCCTGCCGCTGTTGCTCTATGCAAGCAGCAGAACAACTCGAAGCGGGAAAAAAATTCTAGCAGTGGAACAACGACAACGGTGGTGAACTCCACTCCGCAGGGACTCTGGCTAGAATGCTTATCCTAGCTCGTAAACAAGCAATCCACGGCAAACAAGCAATCAAATCCGGCATGACCTACAAACTGGCATGACACGCCAGGTCAGTACATTGAATGTACTTGCAAGCTCACAATAACCAGAAGCATTCAAGACAAACAACAGCATGGCAATTACAGGTTAAGCAGGAATTATCATGAGATCATCAGGATAGCAATGGCATGAACAACATGAACATGATACAGCTAGAACAATATGAGCATGGCATGAACATATAAATCTAATGATACTAGCATGCAACATGATGACACTATATGCTCCACTTATTCTACTCGAGTTATCTGGTAACCATCACACGCATCACTTACCAACCTCACACATCACACGATCATCTCAGGATCAAATCAAGCTTGGTATAAACAATACCATAGTAATCATTAAATGACCACAAGGAGCTTGATCTTTACCCATGATTCTCGCACAAAATTACGAATATCCAACAACTTGGTATCCTTGATACCACGGTGATCATTCACGGATCACAAACGGAACCACTCTTGGCTCAACGGGTTACCTCGTAACCAAATGGTGATCATTCACGGATCACAAAACCAACTTATCTCATCATCGGGGTTGTTATTAAGCACATTATTATTATTACTCTTGACCCGTAGTGTGACCAACTACGAACTGGGCCCTTATCCGTAGGGCAGCTATCGATAGATTTAGTATACACTCTGCAGAGGTAGCGCACTATACCCACACCACGGAACCCATGGCCTCACACTCCCATTCGGGTGGGCGAACGACGTTCCGACAAAACCGTCCTACTGCCATGACACTCTACGGGCCACTCCGACAAACTCCCCTCTGGGATAAGTCCTGGGTGTCCCCGTGCCTACCCAAGGCACCAACGACCACCGTCGTGGCAAAAAAACGGTCCCAAACGGGGACAAGCCAGCTACAACAACTACGGGTACACAAGGCTTATGTCGTCCTACCTGGCCAAGGTAGCGCCCACGCATAATGTTCCCTCGTGGGAGGCACCGGCGAGAGGCATGACAATAGACCCAGTTAGGACCTCTCCATAAAAGGTAAATGTGGTTGCACTGGTCAGCTCAATATGGTGGCACCATGACTCAACCAACAGTTGTTCAAGTTCAATTTAACCCGATTAAACTTGAATGCAGATATGCTGAGCCATGATAAAATAACATGATGCAATTACAATGTATGAGCATGATATCAACATAAGCATGAGGGTGCAACATAACTATCAAACATATCAACAATGAATCATATCCAACTGAGAATGGCATAAATGACGAGCATGAATATTACAAGTTCGACACTACTCATAGCATAACATGACCATTAGTATCAACAATAAGTACCATGCAAGAACACATCAATAACATAACCGAGTAAACACTTAACCAGCTAACAACAAAGGAACAATGCATATCAATGGTACTCGGTAACCGACAACGGTCATGCACCGAAGAACATGACCAACCCAACATGTACTACTATCAAGCATGAACAATATGAAAGTAATACTAGCAGGTATGTAATGCCCAGTATGCGGCCATGTACCCCACGTGTCGAGGCACGACTTAAGAACATAAACGCATACTAGAATGATCTCAAGTATGGTATCTTTGCACAACTCATGTAAAATTCAGGGATGAAAGTGTAAAATGATAATTGGCTTACACTTGCCACGTCACACATTGGAATACAATAACATACATCATCCAAATAACATCAAGGTCCGACTACCGACGAAATCCAAACGAAAAGATACCATAAATAACACAAGCCTGGATCCTCCTAGTAAGAACCACTACTGATCGTCGAGATAAGACACATAGTAACGTCCATGCTCTTCATCGAACTCCCAGTACAGCTCTGAACCATCTCCTGCATAGTTCTCAACGGTACCTGCATCAGGTGTGTGTTGAATCAGTGAGCCACAGAGGACTCAGCAATCCCGTTCCCGGGTATCAAAACTACCAAAGCCTTAGGTGTGGAAAGGCTATAAACATGGGTTGCAGCAAGCACTAAGCACTAGCTTACGAGTTTTAGAGCGAGAAGAGAACAAGTGCCAATGATCGCGAAGTTGATCAAGAAGTGATCCTAACTACTCACGATCAAACATAACCCCACCGTGTTCACTTCCCGAAGCCCTTCGGAAAGAGACCATCACGGTTACTCACGCAGGTAGTGTATTCATGAATATGGTGTAAAGTTATCTACAACCTGATATTAACAAATTCCCATCTGCCACATAACCATGGGCACGGCTTTCGAAAGATCAAACCCTGCAGGGGTGTCCCAACTTAGCCCATCACAAGCTCATGATCTGTGGAGTCGCAACTCCAAAGTGGGAAGACCCGAGTATTCTCGGAATCCCGTGCTCAAGATATAATGACAAAGGTAAAACTAATCCAGCAAGACCTCCTGGCGTGCCGACACCCTGATAGTAGTCGCGCGTATCTCGTCTCAGGCCACGACCGGATGAGCACAGCGTATGGTGACCAAAACCCAAGTTGCCAAGGGGGGTACTGCACACGACTCTGGGTTGGACCAACACTCAAGAGGAGCACTGGCCCGGGGGTGGATTAAGAACTCGGGTTTGCAACGCCCTATGCAAGTTTTAGTTGTTTAGGCAAAAGTAAAACCAATGTTGGGCCTTGCTGGAAAAGCTTTAACATAGAGCGAATTATCAAGGGGGGCCCATAAACCCCAACCGTGTTAGGGACACAAAATCAAGGAACATAACACCGGTTTATCGGTTCCTAGGGTGGCATGAGTGGAACAAAACACCAAGCAAGAGGCTTAGCCTTCCACCCATTACCAATATATAAGTGAATTAGTTTAACATGTATTATATATTGTGATATCCCAACAATAACTTCATCACGGGGCCAAATCTTCAAAAACTTCACCTGCAACTAACAACGCTATAAGAGGGGCTGAGCGATGCGTACTTAGCCAAACAACAGTTTGCTAGGAAGGTGGTTAGAGAGTTTCATGGCAACAATAGGAGGGTTGACAAGCAGGAATAGGCATCGAGGCAATATCTAAAGAGCGAGACATCTAGCATAGGCAAAGATAGTAGTGATATATGGGAATGGTCATCTTGCATGTTGATTCCACGGAGGGATCGTAACCTTGCTCCTCAAACTCAGCCTCGGTAGGAACCTTGAACTCCGAATCATCATCGGGCTCTAACCAACACAACAATGCAACACCGAAACAACAATCAATCATCATGCAATGCTCAAACGCATGATGCATGGGTATGATGCATATGGACATGAATAGATATGATGCATCTCCTAGGGACACAAGAGTGCACAAGCATCATAGCAAAGAAGATCACAACACATGTATGAAAACAAGCAAAGAACAAAACTAACATGTTCACAAGGTTATGTAGTTTATTACAACAAGCACCCAACAAGTTTAAAAGAGTTGATTAACATGGCAAGGGTGCATCTAGGACTACAGTAATATGCTAGCATTTTCAAATGGGCCGGAAAGGACAAACAACAATTTCCGGAAACTCCCTTATTCATTTAAATGCATTTGGGACAGAACTGAGAAACTCATATTTTAAAGTTGTTAAACATGCAAAACAACAACACCACATTATTCTACACATGTTTCCACCCCAAATGCATATAAAGTTTGTTGAATTTGGAGTTGTAGATATTTAGTTATGATTTTTACCAGTTTTAAGCACATTTTAAACACAAAATAATTCAAACAGCATTTTAAATGTTTTAAACATGGCAACAAATAGCATATAAATATTCTACATGAAAAACTAAGCAGTTTTCATATATAAATCATTTCCATCAGATGCTTATTTAAACAGATATTAAATATGCAAAGTAAATGCAGAAAAGAAAAAGAAAAAGAAAAACAAACGGAAAAGGCCAGACTGACCCAGGCTGAGCTAGCCGCAGCCACTAAGCGGTGGGGTCAGGGGCGCTGAGGTGGCATGAGTGGGTGGAACAGCACAGTGAGAATGACAGGTGGGGCCTGCCTATCAGACTCACATGAGGCAAAAATTGGGGGGAATAATCCCACTGCCCCCGATAGGTTTCGAACCTAGGACCTCTCCGTTAACTAACGAAGAGCTGAGCCACTGGGCTAGGCAAGTGTTCTTGACAGAATACACACACAGCGCCTGAAGAGTAAACTGAAGATGCAGCAGCAGGGGAAAAACAAGGGCTCGTCGGAGCTGCTCCGGCGACCCAAAACGGACGGCGGAGGGGTGCGGGCTGTTCATGGGGGAACTCCGCATCCACGCCACGCACTTGCAGTTCCTAGCAACCACTACAACGCCGGCGGCGAGCTCAAAACAGAACGGCGGCGGCGAACATTGACGAAATGTTGCACAGGTCTACACGGAGCGGCGACTGCGCTAACAGCTCCTACGCGACAAGGCGAAACAGACAGGCAACAGAAGAAGGCCTACAGTGGTCGGAATACTCGCCGGCGACTAGTCTCGATGGCAAAAAGCTTGGGTGCACGACGAACTATGGTCTAGATGGCGCAAAGGAAGGGAAAACTACACGGGAAGGTGGAGATGCTCACTACGAACACGGCGAGGTGTTCGGCTGGCCCGGAGGTGGTCGGAGTCGGCGACGACGATGCTCGAACAGCTGCGGCCGCCGAAGTGGAAGAAGACGTCGCAGGCGAGGCGATCGGCTCTGCGGAGAGGACGTAGGCGACGTATTCGACGACGAGGAAGCAGTTCGGCAAGGTTGGCGAGGCCGAGGTCGACGGGAGGCACGCCAGCAATGAGCTCGCGCTCCCAGATGAGTTCGGGACAGCTACGGTGCGGCAGATCTGGTGGCCCATAGCTCACCAGGCGGCGGGAGGAGGAAGGAGGAACCCTAGGGAGAGGGTTGGACACACTGAGAGCTTAAAAGGGGGGCCAGAGGCACGACGGTGCGACGACGGCATCGGGCTCGCGGTCCCCATGGCGTCGCTGGAGGTGGAAGAAAAGGTGGGTAGATTAGCAGGCGCAGTCGCTGACGAGTGGGGCCAGGGAGTCCACGTGTGCGAGAGCTAGCGGGGGTAAGTGGGCGCGTGGGTGAAAAGAGGTGTGAGGGACGCGCGGGTTGACTGGCGCGGGTTGACTGGAGCTGGGCCGAGAGGAAGAGATGGGCGTGCTGGCTGGGCTGCACTGATGTGGTTGTTGTTGCTCTATTCCATTTCTTTTTCCTATTTTCCTCAGGCAGAAAATAAAAGAAAAAGTATAGGCTCAAAGAAAAAGAGTTAGGAGATAAATAAAATATCCCCATGCTCCTGGATTTATGCCCTATTTTATAAAATTGGTTTGGACATTTTTAGAGGTAGAAAAATAAAATGAGTTTGAATATGGTTCAAACTTCTGTCATTTTTGAACCTAACCAAATCACTTTAAAATGGGGCATGGCTTTGCATGGTGCCTCATGTCAGAGCAACAAAGAAAAGGGGAGGAGTTGAACATTATAGGAATAGGCTAAGTCACCTGCAAAATTACTTAAAGAAAGGAAGAAAAAGGAGGAGGGAGAAGAGGTGAAGAGAAGGAGGGTGTTTAGGGTTTAAGCAAGGCATGGCTAGGCACCCCCATCACACCACATGATCAAGTTGACTCACATCACAACCAAACACAAGTAAAATGAAGCTAAGATGAATATGATGCCATGATGATGATGAAGCAATGCATGGATGCATAAGAAAATAAAATGACAATGCAAAACAAAATAAAGCTTAAATGACAAGAACCCACAAGGAAAAAGGACAAGGATCAAAATGATAAATGCTTTATTGCCATAATTGCAAAGTATCACATATGGGGTGTTACAAACTCTCCTCCACTACAAAAAGATCTCGTCCCGAGATCTAGGACTGAAAGAAAGAGGGATACTCGGAACGAAGGTGATCTTCTCGTTCCCATGTAGCTTCTCGGTCGGTATGGTGTGACCACTTCACTTTCAAGAACTTGATGGACTTGTTGCGGGTCTTGCGCTCAGTTTCATCAGGAGTAGCAACGAGGTGCTCACAATAAGACAAGTCTTGTTGAAGATCAATCTCTTTGAACGAAATGGTGCGTTCAGGCGTCTTGAAGCACTTGCGGAGTTGAGACACGTGAAACACATCATGCACACTTGCAAAGTTGGAGGGAAGCTCGAGTTGGTAGGCTAGATCGCCTCTATTGCCAAGAATCTTGAAAGGGCTCACATATCTTGGAGCAAGCTTGCCCTTGATACCGAACCTCTGAGTGCCCTTCATGGGAGAAACACGGAGATAGACATGGTCTCCAATGTTGAAAGCCAGGTCACGATGCTTGCCGTCATAGTAGCTCTTTTGACGCGATTGCGCGGCTTTGAGATTCTCACGTATGACTTTGCACATTTCCTCGGCTTCTAAGATCAAATCATTTCCAAGAAGTTGACGTTCACCAGTCTCGGATCAGTTGAGAGGGGTACGGCACTTTCTGTCATAGAGGATTTCAAAAGGAGCTTTGCTCGCACTTGCTTGGAAGCTGTTATTGTAGGAGAATTCGGCAAACGGAAGGCAATCTTCCCATTTCATACCGAAGGAGTTGACACAAGCTCTTAGCATATCTTCGAGGATCTGGTTCACTCTTTCGACTTGACCACTAGTCTGAGGATGAAACGCGGTGCTGAAGCGAATCTTTGTGCCCATGGCTGACTGAAAGGAATCCCAAAACTTGGAAGTGAACAAGCTTCCACAGTTTGAGGATATCACTTGAGGAATGCCATGCAAAGAAACAATTCTGGAGGTGTACAGCTCTGCCAGCTGAGCTGCGTTGATGGATTCTTTGACGGGAAGAAAATGAGCTACTTTAGTTAGCTTGTCAATTACCACAAAGATAGCATCATTTCCCATATTGGACTTGGGAAACCCAGTGACGGAATCCATCTCAATGTAATTGAATTTCCACTCGGGAATAGGTAGAGGTTGAAGGAGTCCAGCTGGACGTTGATGCTCTGCCTTCACTCTTCTGCACACATCACATTCATTCACGAATTGGGCAATCTCCCTTTTCATGTGAGTCCACCAATATGATTGCTTGAGGTCTTGGTACATCTTGGAACTTCCGGGATGTATCGAGAGGAGGGAGTCATGTGCTTCGTTCATTATGAGCTTCCTGAGATCACCCTTGGGAACCACAATCCTGTCCTTAAAGAACAAGGTGTCTTTCTCATGAACGCGATAGCACTTGTACTTGGGAGTACCCTTAGCAATACCATGTTTCACTTTCTGCACCATAGCATCATTGAGTTGGGCCTCACGGATTTGATCTTCCAACGTAGGAGCAACTTCAAGGTTTGCAAGAAAGCCTTGCGGAACGACTTGGAGGTTGAGCTTCCTGAATGATTCACAAAGTTCAGGATGGCACGGTTTGAGAAGGAGACTGTTGTAATACGCCTTTCTGCTCAAGGCATCTGCAATGACATTGGCCTTGCCAGGAGTGTACTCAATGCTTGGATCGTACTCTTGAATCATCTCAACCCAACGAGTCTGGCGAAGGTTAAGGTTTGGCTGAGTGAAGATGTACTTCAAGCTCTTGTGATCGGTGAAGATGTCCACTTTTCTGCCCAACAGAAGGTGTCTCCACATGATCAAGGCATGAACAACTGCTGCTAGCTCAAGATCATGTGTGGGGTAATTCTTCTTATTTGGTTTCAGCTGACGTAAAGTGTATGCCACAATCTACTTGTCTTGCATGAGAACACCACCAAGACCTTGCAATGAAGCTTCGCAAAAGGCTTCATAAGGCTTGGACTCATCCGGAGGAGTAAGAACCGAAGCAAAAATGAGCTTCTCTTTGAGTGTTTTGAATGCCACATCACAATCAGGAGTCCATGAGTACTTGACATTCTTCTGTAACAGGTTGGAAAGAGGCTTGGCAATCTTGCAGAAGTTCTCAACGAACCTTCTGCAATAGCTAGCGAGACCAAGGAAGCTTCGGAGTTGCTTGACATTCTGCGGAGGTTCCCAGTTGACAATAGCTTCAACCTTCTCGGGGTTCATAGAAATGCCCTCGGCAGAGATAATATGGCCAGGATAGTGGACTTTATCCAGCCAGAATTCACATTTGGAGAACTTCGCATAGAACTTGTGTTCACGGAGCCTGTCAAGGACCAAACAGAGGTGCTTGGCATGGTCTTCTTCATTCTTGGAGAATACCAAGATATCATCTAGATAGGCGAGAACAAATTCATTGGTGTAGGGGTTGAATATGAAGTGCATCATCCGAGAGAAAGTGGGTGGAGCATTTGCAAGGCCGAAAGACATGACCGTGTATTCATAAGAGCCAAAACTCGTTCTGAATGCGGCCTTAGGAATATCCTCTTCACAGATACGAATATGATGGTAACCCATCCGGAGATCGAGCTTCGAGAATACCTTTGCTCCTTTGAGCTGCTTGAACAATTCATTGATATTGGGGAGCAGATACTTATTGTTTATTGTCTTCTTGTTCAATAGCCGGTAATCAACGCAAAGGCGTTCCATGCCATCCTTCTTGTTCACCAATAGAACACCACAGCCCCAAGGAGAAGTACTAGGCCTGATTAGGCCCATACGTTCTTGCTCATCAAGTTGTTTCTTCAGCTCCTTCAACTCATCAGGAGAAAGCTTGTACGGACGCCGACATGCTGGCTCGGTACCGGGCTCGAGTTCAATGACGAATTCAACTTGACAATGGGGAGGCATGCCTGGAAGCTCTTCAGGGAAAACATCCTCATATTCACGAACCACCGGAATCTGAGAAATGGCATTAATCTCGCCCTTGTCATTGAGAGAGAAAAGCCTGATTGTGTTATCTCGAGCTGCAATGATAATCATGTCTTCGTCATGATGGGTAAGTTTGACTTCCATATTTTCACAATCAATGTTTGCATCATGCTTGTAGAGCCAATCCATCCCAAGAATAAGATCAATGTCGGAGTTGCAGAGAACAACCGGAGAAACCAGAAAACTGTAATCACCCATATGAATAGATATATCCGGAACAAAGTTGTTGGAGTTCATTAGCAAACCAGGAGAAAGCACGGACATTGGACTAGACAAAGCTTGCAATGGAATATCATGTGACAATGCAAAAGGTCTTGATATGAAAGAATGTGATGCACCTGAATCAAACAAGACTTTTGCAGGAATAGAGTTATCTGGAAGATTACCAATTATCACATCAGAAGAATTCTCTGCTTGAGTTGCATTCATCAGATTCACTCTTGCTGACTTAGGATTGTGCTTGACAATAGCAGTGCTGACAGGTGGAGGAGGCGGAAGGCGCCTTGGGTTGGGACACTTGTTGGCATAGTGACCCTTCTGAGAACACTTGTTGCAAGTAACTTCTGAGAGAGGCCGATGATAAGGACCACTTGATATTGAAGCTTCGAACTGAGGCTTGGACTGATTGCTTGGGTTGGGTGTAATGCCCAGGATGGGACTATACCTCCTACGTGTCGAGGCACGACTTAAAGGTATAAGCCCATCCTAGAATGATCTCAAGTTTGGTATCTTTGCACGACTCATGTAAAAGAGGGATTAAATTGCAAAAGAAGATAGTTGGCTTACACTCGCCACTTCACACAATACATTACATAAACATACATCATTCAAAAACATCACAACCCGACTACGTGTAAGATCCAAAAGAAAGATACCAAAACAACATAAAGCCACAAGTCAGGATCGAATCCTAGTAGAAACCACTACTGATCGTCGAAACGTCACAAGCATACGGCCAAACCCTTCATCGAGCTCCCAGTGAAGAACTTGAACTAGCTCCAGCATCAAACTCGGCTGAACCTGCATCTGGTGTTGTAGTATCTGTGAGCCACGAGGACTCGGCAATCCCATAACCATGGGTATCAAGACTAGCAAAGCTTTGTGGGTAGGAAGAGGTAAAGTGGTGAGGGTGTAGCAGCGGCTAAGCATAATATGGTGGCTAGCTTACGAGTACAAGAGTAAGATGAGCATCTACGCAAACGGTCGCAAAAGTAGTGATCGCTACAGATCCTAACTACATACGAGTCAAACATAACCCCACCGTGTTCTCTTCTCAAAGTGAAAAGAGACAGTCACGGTTACTCACACAGTTGTGTGTTTTACTTCGGATCATCTGTCAAGTTTTCTACAACCAGACATTAACAAATTCCAATCTGCCACATAACCGCGGGCACGGCTTTCGAAAGATCATAACCCTGCAGGGGTGTCCCAACTTAGCCCATCACAAGCTCTCACGATTAGCTGAAGTGATAAATATAATATCATCACCCCTTATCTTAGGGAAATCTGATCAGGCTCGGCATCCCGGTAGCACAAGACATTTCGACAATGGTAAAACAAGTCCAGCAAGACCTCCCGGCGTGCCGACACCCTGATAGTAGCCGCGCGTATCTCGTCTCAGGCCACAACCGGATGGGTCATCCTACAGGACCCAAACCTCGAGTTTCCCCGTGGTGGTTCCCGCAGTCTGCCCGTTTGGGACCAACAGCATCAGCACTGGCCCCCCTGCTATGTAGAATTAAGAACCCGAGGGTGCGACCCCTTATGCAAATTTAATTATTTAATTAAGTTGTTATTATGAGGCAAATTAAAACCAATGTTGGGCCTTGCTGGAGGAGTTTTATTCAAAGTCGAACTGTCAAGGGGGTCCCCATCCACCCATCGTGTAAGGAACGCAAAATCAAGGAACATAATGCCGGTTTATCGGCGCCTAAGGTGGCATGAGTGGAACAAAACACCGAGCAAAAGGCCAAGCCTTCCACCCATGCCCAGTATATAGGTGTGTTAATAATAATAATAGATATTGTGATATATCAACAACAAGTTCCCTCCTGGAACGAACTTCATCTTCACCTGCAACTAACAACGCTATAAGAGGGGCTGAGCAAGCGGGTAACATAGCCAAACAATGGTTTTGCTAGGAAGGTGTCAAGGTTAGAGGTTTCATGGCAACAAGGAGAGGCTGACATAAAAGATGGGTAGCGCGACATGTAACGATAGCATCGAGACAACTAAGCATGGCAATGGTAGTAAAGGTATCCAAGGGTATGATCATCTTGCCTGGGATTCCACAAGGAAGAAGAACAAGTCCATGAAGTAGACGGAGCAACATAGACGAGCGAGTCCTCACAACTCCGGAACGAAACCGAAGCTAATCAAGAGAAGCAACTGGAAAGAAGCAAACAACACGGTAAACACACAAGCATAAACATGGCATACGATGCACATCCAAGTATGATGCATGTCCGGTTTAAATATGCATGGCATGGCAAAGTGCACAAACAAAACTACAAATTAATTGGAGATCAATATGCAACGAGTTGCATATTGACGAAACACCACAATATAATTATTTAATTGACTCTCGTTTATTTACAAGACAAGGTTAAATTGTTTGTTAACATGGCAAGAGGTGAAGCAAAAGTAAACTACACTATTTAGGCATTTTAAATGAGGCCGGAAATAACAACAACAAATTCCGGAAAAATCCCCATGAGCATGTTTAGTAATTATAAGCAAACAGCAATTAAACATTCTCATGTTGTTATCATGATGCGGATGACATGAGCAAGTTTATGCAATTTTATTAAAAGTTGACATGAAGAAGATAAGGAGTATTTGTCACCGTGGTGGAAGAAAGGGTGCCACGGCAACGATCCGAAAATGATGCAACGGCAACATCTCGGTTCCGGTAACTCGTTGAGGGACCGGTGCAAAAGAAAGGGTGGCGTGAGCGAGCGGAACAAGATGAAAGGTGGGGGTGATCCCGTCGCCGGGTTCCCACGGGTCGGCGACAAAAGAGGGCACAACGGACACGGTGCAAACAAGGGATGCATTCATACAACACGAGCATCACACGGGTCATCGTCTCGGGGTTATACCTTCGAAGCGTTCTTTTCGGGGCGGTTCGAGATCGTAGTGGAAGTAGTTGTTCTCGTGGTCGTCGTGGGAAGTAGTGGTTCAGGTTTCCGAAGAGGAAGTAGTTGTTCCGTAGAGGTACACGTGTAGTCGTTCACATCCCGTTCAGAGAGGTACTTGTCGTAGGGGTTCATGTCGCATCGTCGGACGTGGTGGTACTTGGCGCTTCCGGCGACGGTAGTACTTGGACTTAGACGTTCGGGTATCTGTAGATGAACTTGTATTATGTAGATGTTCGGGTCGTTGCGGTCTTGCCGTCTTGTCGTATAGGCGTACACGGGTCCCCTGACAAGTTCAACAGTACAAGGCAACACAACAAAAAAAACAACACAGGAGCAAAACAAAAGGGGCAGCACGAGGAGGCACTGTCGAGGCCATGGCAGCGGCATCAACTTGGCGAGGAGGCGAGGCGCAGAAAGTTGCAGCAGCTCCTCGGAGGGGCTGCGGTCGGAGGGGTGCAGGGCACCCCGCGCGGAGGAGGAGGCAGGCCTGCGCGGCGGCGGCCGGCAGTGGCCGGGCGACGGGAGGAGCGGTGTCGCCCTGATCCGACGCGGAGGCAGGAAGCAGCGAGGCGCTGGGCGGCTTGGGGACGGGCGCATGTCGAGGCTGCCGATGGAGCTCCGGCGCGGAGTGCCTGGCCGAGGAGGGAGCGGGCGCTCGGGCGTCAGGCGCTCGTCCTGGCGAGGGAGAGCGGCGAGGCTGAGAGATGGGAGGCCGCGGGAGGGAGGATGGCCGCGGCCGGCCTGGCTGCTCCCACGCTGGAGGGGCCACGGCGCGCGGGTACGCTGGAGAGGATGGCTCGGGGAGCGCCGGGCTTCGGCCTTGGCGACGAAGGAGACCGGAGGGGACGCGGGATCCGGCCGGGAGGCGAGGAAGGGGACCTGGCGGGGCGCTCTGGTTGAGGGAGGAAGACGAGAGGGGTCGCGGGCTTGGCGATGCGGCAGAACGAGAGGAGGGAGAAGGAGCGATGCGGGAGAGCGAGGGATCCAGAGGGAGAGAGATGGGATTTGGTGCGGGAGCGGGCGAGAGGTGAGTGCGGCGGCTGCGCTGAGGGAGAGAAGAGAGCGAGCGGGTGAGAGTCTCGGGCTAGGGTTAGGGGAGTTGGGCCAAATGGGCCAGGAGGCCTGCGGGGAGGAGGAGAAGCCCACTGCGGCTGGAGTGGGCCTAGAGGCTGAGGGCCTGGAGGGAAGGGAGGCTGGGCCTAAAAGGCTGGCTGGACTTCACTCCCTTATCTGGTTTTTCGCAGAGACCAAAATAAGAGAAGAGAATAAAAATGAGGAGGGGGGTTAGGGCAAAAGTTAGCACATGGGAGTATTTTTCTCGGGCATCATAAAATGAGCACGGTCCGAGAAAAAATAGAAAAGGCAAGATCGAGATATAATTCAAACATATTTGAATTTAATTCAAATGGGTTTGAACTAAGACTTGATTTTTGAAGTGTCCAAAAATGTTCGAATTTTCGGAGGAACCTCGAAACAACGGAAAAGAATTATTGTCAAGGTTTTTGAAGGAGAAACTCGAAGTAGGAAAAGCATGGGGAAAATTATGCACGTGTGTTGGTTAATTCCAAACAAATGGAATATTATTATATAGCTCCCTAAAATATTGAGAGGCTTTTATATGTTATAAAGAGAAGTCACCTTCCCTCGATTTAAATGGACCGAAGGTCCACACGATTTATTTAGGTTGAGATGCAAAATAAAAATGACATGATGCAATGCAAAATAAATAAAGCAAGCACAACTGAAACACACGGGAGACCCGGAACATCTGGAATCTTCTGGAATCTTCTGGGACGTCGGTCTTCGGGCGTCACATTGGGTGGGTGGGAGAATCCACGACCACCTGAGTGCTTGTTGTTGTTTGGAGGACGGAGCACTGGAGGAGGCGGTAGCCAGAACTTCTGCTGCTTGGCAACCACTTGAGAGGAAGATGAGGAGTGAACATCATCTGTGATCCTCTTTTTGGAAGCTTCACTCTTGAGCTGAGTTGCCTCTTGCTTGAGAGCAATATTGTAGAATTGATCAAATTCACCCGGCTCGAACAAGGTGAGAGCTAGTTGGAGTTCATCTTTTAGACCACCTCGAAACTGATAAATCTTGCTCTTGGCATCGGGGATGTCTTGCTTCGCATAACGGGCAAGATTCTGGAACTTCACATTGTATTGATAGACGGACATGGTACCTTGCTTCAGGTTGCAGAATTGCTCATGCATGCCTTCAATGACACTGGTTGGAATGTGGTGAGAGCGGAAATCTTTGCAGAAGTCAGTCCATGAGATCTCACGATCACCTCTGGAATCTTTGTACTGTTGCCACCAATCAGCAGCTTAATCTTTTAGTTGGAAAGTGGCAAACTTGACATAATCCTCAGGTCTTACGTTACTGCATTCAAAGTGATTTTTTATGTCTGTGATCCAGTCTTCAGCATCTAGCGGGTGCACACAGTAACTGAAAGACTTCGGTTGGTTTGCCAGGAATTGGTTCAGTGTCGCAAAGTGAGCTTGATTGAACAGATTGCCTTGGCCTTGGTTCCCATGATTGCCTTGATTTGCTTGGTTGGCTTGAAAGTTCTGCATCATTTGCATGAGCATCTGAGTGTTTTGGTTGGTCGCTTGCATAATTTCTCTCCATGCCTCAGACGGAGGAGGAGGGTAAGGAGGATGTTCAGGAGGACGCTCTTCTTCGCCCTCTTGGTTAGGATTGGGAACCTTCTTAGGAGCCATCTTGAATGTGATGACAACCGTTAGCCATTGATGCAAAATAGATAAGCTAAATCAACGGCTAGATATTTGCAACATAAGTCTTCACAATAAACATTCGAACAAAATGAACGAATGAATTCCACAGTTTAATGGTACAACAATCTTCTCGAGAAGCCACTTGGGAGAACAAAAGATAAAATAAAAACAACAAGGTGCAGATGGAACAAATACATGATAGAAGCTTCGTCCCACACGTTCGTGCGGAATGCCCCATGGAACGTGTTACAAAGGGTGTTGCAATCCCCGGATCAGCATAGCCAAGGACCCTTTAAGATGCAACTCCCAATTGGAACAACGCCCATGAAACCTCTTCACTCGATGTTGAACCCCAAACCTCAAACCATGCACTCGTTGGAAGAATGCCTACGAGCTACTTGAAGAACTCACCTATTAATTTCTGAAGGTTTCCGGTTAAGCAATATGGTGTTGGGGATATAGGGGAAGCACCGCGCACTCAACTCTAAACCTACATCCAGATGTATCCATGCGTCAACACATAACCAGTCATCCTCGGAAACTGTTTACCTCGGACCTTCGAAACGCATCCGCTATACTAGCTGTGGCAATACTCCCGAACTATCCCACCAGTACTGGGCGACGTCGGGGTTATCTCACCACTAACCGCATAGAAGAGTTTTCGATGTCGGTCGTCTTAAGTATTCTAGAACCACTGCGATACATTTGTGATGACAACACCTGAGAGCTCAACTCCCCGGGACACTGCCACAACCCCTAAATGACAGGAGGCATCGAGAACAATGTTCTCGTCACAAAGATATCGGAACAATCCAAACAATACTCGTGTGATCCTAAAAAAGAATTTAGTGAATTTTTGAGAGTAGAGGAGATAGAACAACGTCAGGAGTCCTCACCAGAGCGATGAAGGGATGAGGAGTAAAAAAAAATCCTACTCTCCGATATATATATAGGACTCAAAACATTTTGTGTGTGTGTGCCTAGACTCAACCCTCAACGATTCGATCAATCAGGGGGCTCCTAGGTCGGAGAAGGCTCTGAATACCAACTTGTAATGCCCAGTATGCGGCTATGTCCCCCACGTGTCGAGGCACGACTTAAGGACATAAACGCATACTAGAATGATCTCAAGTATGGTATCTTTGCACAACTCATGTAAAATTCAGGGATGAAAGTGTAAAATGATAGTTGGCTTAAACTTGCCACGTCACACAATGGAATACAATAACATACATCATCCAAATAACATCAGGGTCCGACTACGGACGAAATCCAAACGAAAAGATACCATAAATAACACAAGCCCGGATCCTCCTAGTAAGAACCACTACTGATCGTCGGGATAAGACACATAGTAACGTCCACGCTCTTCATCGAACTCCCAGTACAACTCTGAACCATCTCCTGTATAGTTCTCAACGATACCTGCATCAGGTGTGTGTTGAATCAGTGAGCCACAGAGGACTCAGTAATCCCGTTCCCGGGTATCAAAACTACCAAAGCCTTAGGTGTGGAAAGGCTATAAACATGGGTTGCAGCAAGCACTAAGCACTAGCTTACGAGTTTTAGAGCGAGAAGATAACACGTGCCAACGATCTCCAAGTTGATCAAGAAGTGATCCTAACTACTCACGATCAAACATAACCCCACCGTGTTCACTTCTCGAAGCCCTTCGAAAATAGACCATCACGGTTACTCACGCAGGTAGTGTATTCATGAATATGGTGTCAAGTTATCTACAGCCGGATATTAACAAATTCCCATCTGCCACATAACCGCGGGCACGGCTTTCGAAAGATCAAACCCTGCAGGGGTGTCCCAACTTAGCCCATCATAAGCTCACGATCTGCGGAGTCGCAACTCCAAAGTGGGAAGACCCGAGTATTCTCGGAATCCCATGCTCAAGATATTTCAACAAAGGTAAAACTAATCCAGTAAGACCTCCCGGCGTGCCGACACCCTGATAGTAGTCGTGCGTATCTCGTCTCAGGCCACGACCGGATGAGCACAGCGTAGTGTGACCAAAATCCATGTTGCCAAGGGGGGTACCGCACACGACTCTGGGTTGGACCAACACTCATGAGGAGCACTGGCCCGGGGGGTGGATTAAGAACTCGGGTTTGCAACGCCCTATGCAAGTTTTAGTTGTTTAGGCAAAAGTAAAACCAATGTTGGGCCTTGCTGGAAAAGCTTTAACACGGAGCAAATTATCAAGGGGGGCCCATAAACCCCAACCGTGTTAGGGACGCAAAATCAAGGAAAATAACACCGGTTTATCGGTTCCTAGGGTGGCATGAGTGGAACAAAACACCAAGCAAGAGGCTTAGCCTTCCACCCATTACCAATATATAGGTGAATTCGTTTAACAGGTATTATATATTGTGATATCCCAACAATAACTTCATCACGGTGCCAAATCTTCAAAAACTTCACTTGCAACTAACAACGCTATAAGAGGGGCTGAGCGATGCGTACTTAGCGTACTTAGCCAAACAACGGTTTGCTAGGAAGGTGGTTAGAGAGTTTCATGGCAACAATAGGAGGGCTGACAAGCAGGAATAGGCATCGAGGCAATATCTAAAGAGCGAGACATCTAGCATAGGCAAAGATAGTAGTGATATCTGGGAATGTTCATCTTGCATGTTGATTCCATGGAGGGATCGTAACCTTGCTCCTCAAACTTAGCCTCGGTAGGAACCTCGAACTCCGAGTCATCACCGGGCTCTAACCAACACGACAATGCAACACCGGAACAACAATCAATCATCATGCAATGCCCAAACACATGATGCATGGGTATGATGCATTTGGACATGAATACATATGATGCATCTCCTAGGGACACAAGAGTGCACAAGCATCATAGCAAAGAAGATCACAACACATGTATGAAAAGAAGCAAAGAACAAAACTAACATGTTCACAAGGTTATGTAGTTTATTACAACAAGCACCCAACAAGTTTAAAAGAGTTGATTAACATGGCAAGGGTTCATCTAGGACTACAGCAACATGCTAGCATTTTTAAATGGGCCGGAAAGGACAAACAAAAATTTCCGGTAACTCCCATATCCATTTAAATGCATTTGGGACAGAACTGAGAAACTCATATTTTAAAGTTGTTAAACATGCAAAACAACAGCACCACATTGTTCTACACATTTTTCCACCCCAAATGCATTTAAAGTTTGTTAAATTTGGAGTTGTAGATATTTAGTTATGATTTTCACAAGTTTTAAGCACATTTTAAACACAAAATAATTCAAACAACATTTTAAATGTTTTAAACATGGAAACAAACAGCATATAAATATTTTACATGAAAAACTAAGCAGTTTTCATATATAAATCATTTCCATCAGATGCTTATTTAAACAGATATTAAATATGCAAAGTAAATGCAGAAAATAGAAAAGAAAAAGAAAAATAGAAAAGAAAAACAAACGGAAAAGGCCAGACTGACCCAGGCTGAGCTAGCCGCAGCCACTGAGCTGTGGGGTCAGGGGCACTAAGGTGGCATGAGTGGGTGGAACAGCACAGTGAGAATGACACATGGGGCCTACCTGTCAGACTCATAGGAGGCAAAAATTAGGGGGGGGGGATAATCCCACTGCCCCAGATAGGTTTCGAACCCAAGACCTCTCCGTTAACTGACGAAGAGCTAAGCCACTGGGCTGGGCAAGTGTTCTTGACAGAATACAGACACAGCGCCTGAAGAGTAAACTGAAGATACAGCAGCAGGGGAAAAACAGGGGCTCGTTAGAGCTGCTCGGCGGAGCTGCTCCGGCAACCCAAACGGACGGCGGAGGTGTGCGGGCTGTTCCTGGGGGAACTCCGCATCCACGCCACGCACTTGTAGTTCCTAGCAACCACTACAACGCCGGCGGCGAGCTCAAAACAGAACGGCGGCGGCGAACGTCGACGAGACGCTGCAGAGGTGTACACGGAGCGCGACTGCACTAACAGCTCCTACGTGACAAGGCGAAGCAGATGGGCAACAAAAGAAGGCCTACGGTGGTCGGAATACTCACCGGCGACGAGTCCCGACGGCGACAAGCTCGGGTGCACGACGAACTATGGTCTAGACAGCGCAAAGGAAGGGGAAAACTACACGGGAAGGTGGAGATGCTCACCCCGAACACAGCGAGGTGTTCGGCTGGCCCGGAGGTGGTAGGAGTCGGCGACGACGATGCTCGAACGGTTGCGGCCGCCGGAGTGGAAGAAGAGGAAGAAGACATCGCAGGCGAGGCGATCGGCTCCGCGTAGAGGACGTAGGCGACATAGTCGACGACGAGGAAGCAGTTCGACAAGGTTGGCGAGGCCGAGGTCGCCGGGAGGCACGCCAGCGACGAGCTCGCGCTCCCAGATGCGTTCGGGACAGCTACGGTGCGGCAGATTTGGTGGCCCTTAGCTCACCAAGCGGCGGGAGGAGGAAGAAGGAACCCTAGGGAGAGGGTTGGACACACTGAGAGCTTAAAAGGGGGGCCAGAGGCACGACAGCGTGACGACGGCGTCAGGCTCGCGGTCCCCATGCTGTCGCTGGAGGTGGAAGAAAAGGTGGGTAGATTAGCGGGCACAGTCGCTGACGAGTGGGGCCAGGGAGTCCACGTGTGCGAGAGCTAGCGGGGGTAAGTGGGCGCGTGGGTGAAAAGAGGTGCGAGGGACGCGTGGGCTGCTGGCGTGGGCCGGCTGGAGGTGGGCCGAGAGGAAAAGATGGGCCTGCTGGCTGGGCTGAAGTGCTGCGGCTGCTGTTGCTCTATTCCTTTTCTTTTTCCTATTTTCCTCGAACAGAAAATAAAAGAAAAAGTACAGGCTCAAAGAAAAAGAGTTAGGAGATAAATAAAATATCCCCATGCTCCTAGATTTATGCCCTATTTTATAAAATTGGTTTGGACATTTTTAGAGGTAGAAAAATAAAATGAGTTTGAATATGGTTCAAACTTCTGTCATTTTTTAACCTAACCAAATCACTTTAAAATAGGGCATGGCTTTGCATGGTGACTCATGTCAGAGCAACAAAGAAAAGGGGAGGAGTTGAACATTATAGGAATAGGCTAAGTCACCTGCAAAATTACTTAAAGAAAGGAAGAAAAGGAGGAGGGAGAAGAGGTGAAGAGAAGGAGGGGGTTTAGGGTTTAAGCAAGGCATGGCTAGGCGCCCCCATCACACCACATGATCAAGGTGACTCACATCACAACCAAAAACAAGTAAAATGAAGCTAAGATGAATATGATGCCATGATGATGATGAAGCAATGCATGGATGCATAAGAAAATAAAATGACAATGCAAAACAAAATAAAGCTTAAATGACAAGAACCCACAAGGAAAAAGGACAAGGATCAAAATGATGAATGCTTTATTGCCATAATTGGAAAGTATCACATATGGTGTGTTACGAACTCTCCTCCACTACAAAAAGATCTCGTCCCGAGATCTAGGACTGAAAGAAGGAGGGATACTCGGAACGAAGGTGATCTTCTCGTTCCCATGTAGCTTCTCGGTCGGTATGGTGTGACCACTTCACTTTCAAGAACTTGATGGACTTGTTGTGGGTCTTGCGCTCAGTTTCTTCAAGAATAGCAATGGGGTGCTCACAATAAGACAAGTCTTGTTGAAGATCAATCTCTTTGAACGGAATGGTGCGTTCCCGCGTCTTGAAGCACTTGCGGAGTTGACGCACGTGAAACACATCATGCACATTTGCAAAGTTGGAGGGAAGCTCGAGTTGGTAGGCTAGATCGCCTCTCTTGCCAAGAATCTTGAAAGGGCCCACATATCTTGGAGCAAGCTTGCCCTTGATACCGAACCTATGAGTGCCCTTCACGGGAGAAACACGGAGATGGACATGGTCTCCAATGTCGACAGCCAAGTCACGATGCTTGCTGTCATAGTAGCTCTTTTGACGCGATTGCGCGGCTTTGAGATTCTCATGTATCACTTTGAACATTTCTTTAGCTTCTAAGATCAAATCATTTCCAAGAAGTTGACGTTCACCAGTCTTGGACCAGTTGAGAGGGGTACGACACTTTCTGCCATAGAGGATTTCAAAAGGAGCTTTGCCGACACTTGCTTGGAAGCTGTTATTGTAGGAGAATTCGGCAAACGGAAGGCAAGCTTCCCATTTCATACCGAAGGAGATGACACAAGCTCTTAGCATACCTTCGAGGATCTGGATCACTCTTTCGACATGACCACTAGTCTGAGGGTGAAACGCAGTGCTGAAGCGAATCTTTGTGCCCATGGCTGACTGAAAGGAATCCCAGAACTTGGAAGTGAACAAGCTTCCACGGTCTGAGGAGATCACTTGAGGAATGCCATGCAAAGAAACAATTTTGCAGGTGTACAGCTCTGCCAGCTGAGCTGCGTTGATGGATTCTTTGACGGGAAGAAAATGAGCTACTTTAGTTAGCTTGTCAATCACCACAAAGATAGCATCATTTCCCTTCTTGGACTTGGGAAACCCAGTGACGGAATCCATCTCAATGTGATCGAATTTACACTCGGGAATAGGTAGAGGTTGAAGGAGTCCGATTGGACGTTGATGCTCTGCCTTCACTCTTCTGCAGACATCACATTCATTCACGAATTGGGCAATCTCCCTTTTCATGCAAGTCCACTAATATGATTGCTTGAGGTCTTGGTACATCTTGGAACTTCCGGGATGTATCGAGAGGAGGGAGTCATGTGCTTCGTTCATTATGAGCTTCCTGAGATCACCCTTGGGAACCACAATCCTGTCCTCAAAGAACAAGGTGTCTTTCTCATCAATGCGATAGCACTTGTACTTGGGAGTACCCTTAGCAATACCATGTTTCACTTTCTGCACCATAGCATCACTGAGTTGGGCCTCACGGATTTGATCTTCCAAGGTAGGAGCAACTTGAAGGTTTGCAAGAAAGCCTTGCGGAACGACTTGGAGGTTGAGCTTCCTGAATGATTCACAAAGTTCAGGCTGGAACGGTTTGAGAAGGAGACTGTTGCAATACGCCTTTCTGCTCAAACATCTGCAATGACATTGGCCTTGCCAGGAGTGTACTCAATGTTTGGATCCTACTCTTGAATCATCTCAACCCAACGAGTCTGGCAAAGGTTAAGGTTTGGCTGAGTGAAGATGTACTTCAAGCTTTTGTGATCGGTGAAGATGTCCACTTTTCTGCCCAACAGAAGGTGTCTCCACGTGATCAAGGCATGAACAACTGCTTCTAGCTCAAGATCATGTGTGGGGTAATTCTTCTCATTTGGTTTCAGCTGACGTGAAGTGTATTCCACAATCTTCTTGCCTTGCATGAGAACACCACTAAGACCTTGCAATGAAGCATCACAAAAGACTTCATAAGGCTTGGACTCATCCAGAGGAGTAAGAACCGGAGCAGAAATGAGCTTCTCTTTGAGTGTTTTGAATGCCACATCACAATCAGGAGTCCATGAGTACTTGACATTCTTCTGTAACAGGTTGGAAAGAGGCTTGGCAATCTTGGAGAAGTTCTCAACAAACCTACTGCAATAGCTAGCAAGACCAATGAAGCTTCAGAGTTGCTTGACATTCTGCGGAGGTTCCTAGTTGACAATAGCTTCAACCTTCTCGGGGTTCACAGAAATGCCCTCGGCAGAGATAATATGGCCAGGATAGAGGACTTTATCCAGCCAGAATTCACATTTGGAGAACTTCGCATAGAACTTGTGTTCATGGAGCCTGTCAAGGACCAAACAGAGGTGCTTGGCATGGCTTTCTTCATTCTTGGAGAATACCAAGATATCATCCAGATAGACGAGAACAAATTGATTGGTGTAGGGGTTGAATATGAAGTGCATCATCCGAGAGAAAGTGGTGGAGCATTTGCAAGGCCGAAAGACATGACCGTGTATTCATAAGAGCCAAAACTTGTTCTGAATGCGGCCTTAGGAATATCCTCTTCACGGATACGAATCTGATGGTAACCCATCCGGAGATCGAGCTTTGAGAACACCTTTGCTCCTTTGAGCTGCTCGAACAATTCATTGATATTGGGGAGCAGATACTTATTGTTTATTGCCTTCTTGTTCAATGGCCGGTAATCAACGCAAAGGCGTTCCGTGCCATCCTTCTTCTTGACAAATAGAACACCACAGCCCCAAGGAGAAGTACTAGGCCTGATTAGGCCCATACGTTCTTGCTCATCGAGTTGTTTCTTCAGCTCCTTCAACTCATCAGGAGAAAGCTTGTACGGACGCCGACATGCTGGCTCGGTACCGGGCTCGAGTTCAATGACGAATTCAACTTGACGATGGGGAGGCATGCCTGGAAGCTCTTCAGGGAAAACATCCTCATATTCACAAACCACCGGAATCTGAGAAATGGCATTAATCTCGCCCTTGTCATTGAGAGAGAAAAGCCTGATTGTGTTATCTCGAGCTGCAACGATAATCACGTCTTCGTAAGGATGGGTAAGTTTGACTTCCATATTTGCACAATCAATGTTTGCATCATGCTTGGAGAGCCAATCCATCCCAAGAATAAGATCAATGTCGGAGTTGCTGAGAACAACCGGAGAAACCAGAAAACTGTAATCACCCATATGAATAGATATATCCGGAACAAAGTTGTTGGACTTCATTAGCAAACCCGGAGAAAGCACGGACATTGGACTAGACAAAGCTTGCAATGGCATATCATGTGACAATGCAAAAGGTCTTGACATAAAGAATGTGATGCACCTGAATCAAACAAGACTTTTGCTGGAATAGAGTTATCTGGAAGATTACCAACTATCACATCAGAAGAATTCTCTGCTTGAGCTGCATTCATCAGATTCACTCTTGCTGACTCAGGATTGTGCTTGACAATAGCAGTGCTGACAGGTGGAGGAGGCGGAAGGCGCCTTGGGTTGGGACACTTGTTGGCATAGTGACCCTTCTGAGAACACTTGTTGCAAGTAACTTATGAGAAAGGCCGATGATAAGGACCACTTGATCTTGAAGCTTGGAACTAAGGCTTGGACTTATTGCTTGGGTTGGGTGGGTGGGAGAATCCACGACCACCTGAGTGCTTGTTGTTGTTTGGAGGACGGAGCACTGGAGGAGGCGGTAGCCAGAACTTCTGCTGCTTGGCAACCACTTGAGAGGAAGAGGAGGAGTGAACATCATCTGTGATCCTGTTTTTGGAAGCTTCACTCTTGAGCTGAGTTGCCTCTTGCTTGAGAGACATATTGTAGAATTGATCAAATTCATCTGGCTCGAACAAGGTGAGAGCTAGTTGGAGTTCATCTTTCAGACCACCTCGGAACTGATAAATCTTGCTCTTGGCATCGGGGATGTCTTGCTTCGCATAACGGGCAAGATTCTGGAACTTGACTTTGTATTGATAGACGGACATGGTACCTTGCTTCAGGTTGCAGAATTGCTCACGCATGCCTTCAATGACACTGGTTGGACTGTGGTGAGAGCGGAAATCTTTGCAGAAGTCAGTCCACGAGATCTCACGATCACTTCTGGAATCTTTGTACTATTGCCACCAATCAGGAGCTTGATCTTTGAGTTGGAAAGTGGCAAACTTGACATAATCCTCAGGTCTTACGTTACTGCATTCAAAGTGATTTTTGATGTCCGTGATCCAGTCTTCAGCATCTAGCGGGTCCACATAGTAACTGAAAGACTTCGGTTGGTTTGCCAGGAATTGGTTCAGTGTCGCAAAGTGAGGTCGATTGAACAGATTGCCTTGGCCTTGGTTCACATGATTGCCTTGATTTGCTTGGTCGGCTTGAAAGTTCTACATCATTTGCATGAGCATCTGAGTGTTCTGGTTGGTCGCTTGCATAATTGCTCTCCATGCCTCAAACGGAGGAGGAGGGGAAGGAGGACGTTCAGGAGGACGCTCTTCTTCGCCCTCTTGGTTAGGGTTGGGAACCTTCTTAGGAGCCATCTTGAATGTGATGAAAACCGTTAGCCATTGACGCAAAATAGATAAGCTGAATCAATGGCTAGATATTTGCAACATAAGTCATCACAATAAACATTCGAACAAAATGAACGAATGAATTCCACAGTTTAATGGTACAACAATCTTCTAGAGAAGCCACTTGGGAGGACAAAAGATAAAATAAAAACAACAAGGTGCAGATGGAACAAATACATGATAGAAGCTTCATCCCACATGTTCGTGTTGAATGCCCCATGGAACGTGTTACAAAGGGTGTTGCAATCCCCGGATCAGCATAGCCAAGGACCCTTTAAGATGCAACTCCCAATTGGAACAACGCCCATAAAAACCTCTTCACTCGATGTTGAACCCCAAACCTCAAAAGATGCACTCGTTGGAAGAATGCCTACGAGCTACTTGAAGAACCCACTGTTGACACCAGATTTTGGCACGGCATAAAAAGCAAATAAGATGGCTTTAAATGGAAAAGTGCTCAAAGTGAAAAAGTTTCGTATTGTCGAGGTGAACATTTTTGATGTTTGGGCCATCGTCATCCGATCTCATCTCGAGTGCCAAAACTATGCTCAAAGCACTGAGATTTTATATCTAGATCAGTATTCGGCAGATTAGACCACCAAGACTGTCTCACATGGAAAAACTTTCTACACGAATTGTCTTCGTCTCGTCGAAACGGTCGATTTTGATATAAAAATCGTCCCAATCCGAGTTCGTATGCAAAAGTTACAGCCATCCGAACACAGCCCTGTCATAGAGCCATAAGTGGCGCGCCCCACCAGCCACGTGTCTGATGGGTAGCGCGAATAACAGCCTGCATCGCGTGACCGTTTTGGCCTAGAAGATGGCTTCTAATCGAAAAACGTTCAACACGAAAGTTGTTCGTCTCGTCGAAACGGTCAAGATTGCTTTTGGGCTCTTTTTCATCCAAGGTCGTTTACCACCTCAAATATTACCCGCAAGGTACAGTCAGTTTAAACCGAACAGTTTTGGAAAGTTCGGACAAAACCAATCCGAATTTGGCTAGGGTTTTGGATGTGAATCCAAGCCTTTTCCTTGCACGGGAAGTCCAGCCGCCTCTTATATACCTAAGGGGTGACGGCCGATTGAACAACAACACACAATCGATCAATTCATCTACCACTTTTTATCTTTTATCTTTTCTCCTTAACCCTAGTTCTCCTTCTTCCTCGTTCTTCGTCTGTTCTTCTTGTTGCAGGGCGGCGAACCTCGAGGCCCTAGGGGCGGTCAGGCCGACCTAGGGCAGCCCATAGCCGCCGCGCGTCCAGACGGGGTCCCTCCCGGGCGCGTGGGGTTTCGGGTCTGCAAAAGCGCCCGCCGGATTGTCTTGCGTACCGCGCTTCCGGCGGGTCTCTTTCGACGTGAGCTGCGGTGCATCACCCTCGGCGTCGAGGGTACACGGTGACGTGTTCGTGTGCGAACACACTTTTTGGCGACTCCGCTGGGGACGAAGCTTTGAACAGTCTCCAGCCTGTTCTTGCTACGAGGAGAGCGTCATCAAGCGGCTGCAATCTACAACGGTAACATGTATCATCAATCTCCTTATGTAGATGCAAATAGCCATTCTGTTGATGTTGCTAGATCTTTCAATGGACATGTCATGTCGGCTAGCCCTAACGAGCAAAGGCCGACTAGTTATTCCGTTGGAGAAACTTGGAATTTACAGAATCGCGACATGCAACTTATGAATTTGAACTTTCGTGCATCGGCAACACCTTTCAATATACCGATGAATAACATGATTTGTTCGAGTGATCAATATATGACACCTCATGTACATGAGGGCATCTCACAGTTTTGTCCATCGGCAGCCGACTCACGATTTGCGGGTTCATCCCCAAACATGCCGATGGACGGGGGAATAGGCCATGCTTCATGTAGTTATTTGGCTGGTTATCCTCAGTCATCAGATACTACACCTCATGAGATTAATTGTTCAGGGGCATATGTAACTAAAAATAATATTCATGACTCGGCTCGCCTTCGCGGTTATGGCCGAGTGAATGGAGATTCTATAGGAGCAAATATGCCTAATATTGCAGGAGATGAGGTGGCTCTGGCTGCATTAAAAAGTTTAGCCCAAAATAAGAAGATTAGTGCTATTTGCCTTGAGCAACACGAAAAGGGATTGGTTCCTGATTATGAGGCAATAAGAGCTAGGGTTTTAAAAGAAGACGAAGTGTTGCCGATTGATCAAATTAGCGTGAGAAAATATTCAACAACAGTGGACACATCTTCAATCATTGCAGCATGTTATACAGCCCCTATACAATCGCAAAGTTTCGGCAACATCAATTCATTGCCGAAAGTTCGTAAAAGTATTGGGGGGCAAGCCGATCCAAGCAGGGCTGAGTTTAAAGAAAAATATGTGGCCCAAGTGGACAAGATCAAGTCAAAGCTCACAGGGAATAGCGTCAACGAATTTACTACGCCAACTCTTGAGGAATTACCAGCAGAATATCGACATGCTTATGAAGCACTCAAGAAGAAGCGTGAAGTGGGATATTTGCAAGAATATGTCAAGTGCCTTCCTCCATGTAGCAACCATGTTGGCGCTTCTGCACTTTTGAAGCAAGATGAAAAAGAAGCTTTGCAAGAAAATCATCAAGAATGGGTTCACTCGTCTAATACGGTTGATTCGGTTGAAACCGAGTCAAATATGACTAAGTCGTCTTCAGCTGAGTTGAACAGTCCTTTAGTAACAAGACAATGGTGGATTCAATTGAAACCAAATTGACCATTGAGACGTTTAAGGCCGAGTGCATTGCATCGAGCCAGCCGAGTGCATCGTGCCACCCGAGTACATCTTGTCAGACGAGTACATCACCGGCTAAAGCCGCTAAAGCCGAGTGCATCAAGCCAGTTATTGCTGCGTGTACCAAAATAGAAGATGCAAGCTTCACCAAGCAAAAGAACGGACAAAGTAATATGGCCGAACAAAGTTCGGTTAACGATGAACATCAAGAACAAGAAAATACGGTCGAGCAAAGTTCAACTCACGAAGAGCATCCAAGTGAAATCTACTCAGGCAATCCGAGTGATGAGGCACGAGATCCAGAAAAAGAGGAAGATGCATTCGAGAATTATTCAGAAGTGGAGCAAGGTATTACTCCAGTGGTGCAACCATCTTCTCGTTCCAACGGCTTCACAAAGGTACACCTAGCCGAGAGTTTACTCAGTTTTCGATTCGGTCAAAATCATATTGTTGATGCACTCGTTAGTAAGATTCTAATTAATTTTGAAACACCGATCGAGATGAGTAATATGTTTGTTTCGAATTATCTTGTTACTAATCATGATGAGGACATCACTAACAAGGTTACACCCACAGCTCCAACTGACACATATACAGGACCAATTACTAGAGCTCGCGCACGCCAATTAAATTACCAGGTACTTTCGTTTCTTGGTAATGAATCTAATGTTCATGAGAATATGATGCTGCCTAAATTGGATACATTTGTCTTGCTTACAAATGAAGGGCCTAGCTTGGACAAGAAGGATGAACATTGGAGCAAGATCAAGCATGGAGATGATGGCATGCGCAAGGGGAACAAGAATGGAGTTTCAATTGATGATTTCAGGACTTTGAAGCCACCATAATGAGTGTGAGAAGCCTTGGACGAAATATACAAGATGCCACTTCATAAATTTCGTCCAGAGGCTATTATAGGTGTTGCGTCACCTTATTATTGGGCCAGGCCCATGTAATTTCGAAATACTTGAGTATAGGCTGTTTTTAGAGTCCGTATGTGTGGGGAAACAAGAGTTAGGGTTGGTTTCGGACCCCTCCACCAAGGGCCACGAAATTCCCCCCTCTTTCCCTCATATATACAGCCCTTAGGGCGTCGTTTAGACTTTGGGTTTTGTTTAGATTAAAGTTCGCCATAGCTGCAACTTCGCGTACTTCGTTTGTGTTCAACGACCAGACCAAGACGTCACAGAACCCCACTTGATCAATAAAGCTTTCCTCTTGAATTCGCAATATCCAGATTGGAATCTCAGTTTCTTGCTTGTTCTTCGTTTGCCTGCAGGAAACAGACCTTCGTGGTCAGGTTGATCGTGCTCCGGCGTGGTCAATAACCTCTCGGAGTTGGTTTAGCGATTGCTAAGGCGCGACGTCCATGCACGTTCGTAGTCGGATCGTCAAAGTCGACTTCATCCAAACGATAGCCACCATCTCATCGAAAGACGGGACACCTTTGCCTCTATCAAGTGGTATCAGATTTCCAGGTTGCTCGGTGAGATTTTACAGTTTTTCATAGTTTAGATCGAGTCTGTTCTTCATACCTATAGTCCACGAAAAAGCCAAAAAAAAATTAGGGTTAGTTCATCCCATCCGAACCAATCTGAGCCTTTGCATAATCTTTTCTGTATTTGCTTTGTTGAATTTACGGTTGCATCGTCGTGTCAAGTTGCTGGTCTTAGCGTCTAGTTCTTTAGAGTTTCGAGTTCTGTTCACAGTTTGTAACGTCGCCGCCGCACCATATTCATCGCCGCTGCCATACCACTACCGCTGCCATATCCCACCACCGCCACCACATACCACCACCGCTGCCATAACCTACCACCGCTGCCATAACCTACCACCGTTGCCATATCCTACCACCATATATCCACAACAAATCCGAGTTCTTTTCATATTAGGTTTGTTCTCGAGATCCATCTAGGTTTCGGTTTCGTGTTTCCTTGCCTGCGTAGGTCTCGAAAAAAAAAGTCTGGAGACCCCCGGGCAGTTTTTAGGCCAAAATTTCGACAGGTGAAAATATTTTTTCCCTATCCTATTTTTGGGCTTTTCCGAGTCTTTTGAGACACGTGCCACCATACTGATTTTTTACCGCACTTTTTCGTCGTCGCTGCCCTGATTCCGAAAAAAAAATTTCGTCAAAAAAATTTCGTGCCTATCATCTTAGTTTGACTTGGGAAGTGTTTTGAGACACTCGCCATTATAGTGATTTTCGGCAAAAAAAAAAGCAGCGCAAAAAAAAAGAGCACAAAAAAAAAGAGGCGAATTTTTTTTTCAGAGTGTGCTTTCCCCTTGATTACGTGCAGCGCCGTGATTTTGTTAGTGTTCTAGGCTCGCGTCTCTAGTACGGTCTAGCCTAGGACCAGCACAGTACCGTCGTTGAGCGTTTATTCACCTTTGCATCTCTGAATTGATTATTGCTGACCCTTTTTGCTACCATATTATAAGCCTTCCCAGCTCCACATACATCTACATCGTGCGTTTGACTCTCCCTGGTAATCGCTCTAACCAAGCTTTGAGAGTTTTGACTACATCGGTTGCCGATCACCACCTGCTGCTGGGTAAGAACTGGTAAGAATTTGAGATTTGCTTGACGGATTTGTGACACCCGCCACCACCACCACTTGTTAGTAGTCTGTAGGATCATATTCTTGTGTGTTTCTATTGCTGCTAACCATGCCAGGATCACAAGTCGACGAGACTGACTGGGAGAACTTGACGAACAAGGAGCTTCATGATAAGTTTCAGGAAATGATGAGTGTACAGGTGCAAGATGTGCTAAACACATTGGACGAGGCCATGGAGAAGATAGATGGCATGGAGAAGACGTTTGAAACAAAGCTGGATAACAAGTTTGCTGAATTGCTTGCGCGTTTTCCACCACCACCGGCTGCTGCAGCTGTCCCACCTCTTCAACAACAACAACAACAACAACAACAACAACAACAACAACAACAACAACGCCGACTTCTGAATCAAGTGGGACGAGCACAGCGCGTTCCCCTTGAGACTGGTCAAGCTTCTGTTGTTGTTGTTGATGTTTCTGTAGCTCCTGCTACTACTGCAGAGGTGGAGGACC
Source organism: Secale cereale (assembly GCA_902687465.1). NCBI lineage: Eukaryota > Viridiplantae > Streptophyta > Magnoliopsida > Poales > Poaceae > Secale > Secale cereale. The sequence goes on from LR738715.1 coordinate 418,136,584, forward strand.
ATTATGAGGATGAGGTTGACCAAAATCAGAACTACGTCCAACAACCAGCACCACCACCACCAGGTCGTCCTCATGCATATCATCGCAACGGTAGGGCTGCACCACCACCTGAGGTACATGACCATCTTCCTAAACTGAAATTGAATATTCCACCATTTGAGGGTAGATATGTCCTGATATATATCTTACTTGGGAGTTACAAACTGAACAACGTTTTACATGTTTAAACTATCCCGAGGAGAGACGTGTTCCTGCTGCTGTTTGTGCTTTCACTAGTTTTGCATGTGTTTGGTGGTCTGAACATTGTAGATTATATCCTACTCCAGCTACTTGGACTGCTTTGAAAACTGCTATGCGTACTCGTTGGGTTCCACCATATTATCAACGTGAATTACTTCAAAAACTGCAGCGCTTAAGACAAGGAAAAAATTCTGTAGAAGAATATTATCAGCAATTACAAACTGGCCTGATTAGATGTGGTATTGTTGAGGAGAATGAAGCTATGCTTGCACGTTTTATGGGTGGATTAAATAGAGAGATTCAGACCATTCTAGAGTATAAGGATTATACTAATATCACTCGTTTATTCCATCTTGCTTGTAAAGCTGAACGTGAAGTGCAGGATCGACAGGCATTGGCGCGGACTAACTTTTCTGCAGGTCGACCTTCATCATGGACACCGCATGCATCCTCTACTTCCACACATTCTACTGCACCAACACCTCCATCAGCTGTTACCTCCAGCCGTGATACAAGGAAGCAGGCACAACCACCATTATCTGACAAGAGCACACCTATTGGGCCTGCACAGAGTTCTTCTTCTTCCATGGCATCAACAGGGCACACCAGTGATATTATTTGTCGTCGTTGTAAGGGAAGAGGACATTTTGCGAGAGATTGCAAATCTCAGCGTGTGATGATTGCTACTGAGGATGGTGGATATGAATCCGCTAGTGACTATGATGAGGAGACTTTGGCTCTTATTACACGTGAAGAACACGGCGGAGACGATTCTGATCATGAGACGCAATACATGGCTCCTGAAGATGCTGACAGGTATGAATGTTTAGTTGCTCAACGTGTTTTGAGTGTGCAGGTTACACAAGCTGAGCAAAATCAGAGGCATAATTTGTTCCATACAAAGGGAGTTGTGAAGGAACGTTATGTTCGCGTGATCATAGATGGAGGGAGTTGCAACAACTTGGCTAGCATGGAGATGGTGGAGAAGCTATCTCTCACCACAAGACCACATCCACATCCTTACTACATCCAATGGTTCAACAACAGCGGCAAGGTTAAGGTAACACGTACTGTTCGTGTGCATTTTAGTATCTCTACATATGTTGATTATGTTGATTGTGATGTGGTACCTATGCAAGCATGTTCCTTATTACTTGGTAGACCATGGCAATTTGATAAAAATTCTGTACACCATGGTAGAAACAATCAATATACTCTTGTTCATAAGGATAAAAATATTACTTTGCTTCCTATGACTCCTGATTCCATTTTGAAAGATGATATTAATAGAGCTAATAAAGCAAAACAGGAGAAAAATAAGAGTGAAAATCAGATTGTGGCAAAAGAATTTGAGCAACAAATGAAGCCTAATAATAAACCATCTACTGTTGCTTCTGAAATTAAATTGAAAAGTGCATGTTTATTTGCGACCAAATCTGATATTGATGAGCTAGATTGTAGCAAATCTGTTTGCTATGCCGTTGTATGCAAAGAGGCATTATTTTCATTCGAGGACGTGCCTTCCTCTTTGCCTCCTGCTGTCACTAACATTTTACAGGAGTTCGCCGACGTCTTTCCACAAGACGTGCCACCGGGATTACCACCTATTCGAGGGATTGAGCATCAGATGGACTTAATTCCCGGTGCATCGCTACCCAACCGCGCACCATACCGTACCAATCCAGAAGAGACGAAGGAGATTATGCGTCAAGTACAGGAGCTACTCGACAAAGGTTATATACGCGAATCCCTTAGTCCTTGTGCTGTTCCTATTATTCTAGTGCCGAAAAAGGATGGTACATCGCGTATGTGTGTTGATTGTAGAGCCATTAATAATATTACTATTCGTTATCGTCATCCTATTCCTAGGCTAGATGATATGCTTGATGAATTGAGTGGCTCTACAATATTCTCCAAAGTTGATTTGCGTAGTGGATACCATCAAATTCGTATGAAATTGGGAGATGAATGGAAAACAGCATTTAAAACTAAGTTTGGATTATATGAGTGGTTAGTCATGCCTTTTGGGTTAACTAATGCACCTAGTACTTTCATGAGATTAATGAATGAGGTTTTACGTGCTTTCATTGGACGATTTGTGGTAGTATACTTTGATGATATATTGATTTTTAGCAGATCTTTGGAGGAACATTTGGAACATTTACGTGCTGTTTTTATTGCTCTACGTGATGCACGTTTATTTGGTAACCTTGGAAAGTGCACCTTTTTCACCGACCGAGTCTCTTTTCTTGGCTATGTTGTTATATCCTGTTCCAGCTACTTGGGCTGCTTTGAAAACTGCTATGCGTACTCGTTGGGTTCCACCATATTATCAACGTGAATTACTTCAAAAACTGCAGCGCTTAAGACAAGGAAAAAATTCTGTAGAAGAATATTATCAGCAATTACAAACTGGCCTTATTAGATGTGGTATTGTTGAGGAGAATGAAGCTATGCTTGCACGTTTTATGGGTGGATTAAATAGAGAGATTCAGACCATTCTAGAGTATAAGGATTATACTAATATCACTCGTTTATTCCATCTTGCTTGTAAAGCTGAACGTGAAGTGCAGGATCGACAGGCATTGGCGCGGACTAACTTTTCTGCAGGTCGACCTTCATCATGGACACCGCGTGCATCCTCTACTTCCACACATTCTACTGCACCGACACCTCCATCAGCTGTTACCTCCAGCCGTGATACAAGGAAGCAGGCACAACCTCCATTATCTGCCAAGAGCACACCTATTGGGCCTGCACAGAGTTCTTCTTCTTCCATGGCATCAACAGGGCACACTAGTGATATTATTTGTCGTCGTTGTAAGGGAAGAGGACATTTTGCGAGAGATTGCAAATCTCAGCGTGTGATGATTGCTACTGAGGATGGTGGATATGAATCCGCTAGTGACTATGATGAGGAGACTTTGGCTCTTATTACACGTGAAGAACACGCTGGAGACGATTCTGATCATGAGACGCAATACATGGCTCCTGAAGATGCTGACAGGTATGAATGTTTAGTTGCTCAACGTGTTTTGAGTGTGCAGGTTACACAAGCTGAGCAAAATCAGAGGCATAATTTGTTCCATACAAAGGGAGTTGTGAAGGAACTTTCTGTTCGCGTGATCATAGATGGAGGGAGTTGCAACAACTTGGCTAGCATGGAGATGGTGGAGAAGATATCTCTCACCACAAGACCACATCCACATCCTTACTACATCCAATGGTTCAACAACAGCGGCAAGGTTAAGGTAACACGTACTGTTCGTGTGCATTTTAGTATCTCTACATATGTTGATTATGTTGATTGTGATGTGGTACCTATGCAAGCATGTTCCTTATTACTTGGTAGACCATGGCAATTTGATAAAAATTCTGTACACTATGGTAGAAACAATCAGTATACTCTTGTTCATAAGGATAAAAATATTACTTTGCTTCCTATGACTCCTGATTCCATTTTGAAAGATGATATTAATAGAGCTAATAAAGCAAAACAGGAGAAAAATAAGAGTGAAAATCAGATTGTGGCAAAAGAATTTGAGCAACAAATGAAGCCTACTAATAAACCATCTACTGTTGCTTCTGAAATTAAATTGAAAAGTGCATGTTTATTTGCCACCAAATCTGATATTGATGAGCTAGATTTTAGCAAATCTGTTTGCTATGCTGTTGTATGCAAGGAGGCCTTGTTTTCATTCGAGGACGTGCCTTCCTCTTTGCCTCCTGCTGTCACTAACATTTTACAGGAGTTCGCCGACGTCTTTCCACAAGACGTGCCACCGGGATTACCACCTATTCGAGGGATTGAGCATCAGATTGACTTAATTCCCGGTGCATCGCTACCCAACCGCGCACCATACCGTACCAATCCAGAAGAGACGAAGGAGATTATGCGTCAAGTACAGGAGCTACTCGACAAAGGTTATATACGCGAATCCCTTAGTCCTTGTGCTGTTCCTATTATTCTAGTGCCGAAAAAGGATGGTACATCGCGTATGTGTGTTGATTGTAGAGCCATTAATAATATTACCATTCGTTATCGTCATCCTATTCCTAGGCTAGATGATATGCTTGATGAATTGAGTGGCTCTACAATATTCTCCAAAGTTGATTTGCGTAGTGGATACCATCAAATTCGTATGAAATTGGGAGATGAATGGAAAACAGCATTTAAAACTAAGTTTGGATTATATGAGTGGTTAGTCATGCCTTTTGGGTTAACTAATGCACCTAGTACTTTCATGAGATTAATGAATGAAGTTTTACGTGCTTTCATTGGACGATTTGTGGTAGTATACTTTGATGATATATTGATTTTTAGCAGATCTTTGGAGGAACATTTGGAACATTTACGTGCTGTTTTTATTGCTCTACGTGATGCACGTTTATTTGGTAACCTTGGAAAGTGCACCTTTTGCACCGACCGAGTCTCTTTTCTTGGCTATGTTGTTACTCCACAGGGAATTGAGGTTGATAAAGCCAAGATTGAAGCTATTGAGAGTTGGCCGCAGCCCAAAACGGTCACACACGTGAGGAGTTTCCTTGGCCTCGCTGGATTCTATCGGCGTTTTGTGAGAGATTTCAGCACCATTGCTGCACCCCTCAATGAGCTTACAAAGAAGGATGTGCCTTTTGTTTGGGGTACTGCACAGGAAGAAGCATTCATGATACGGTGTATCCTATGGACATCACCATGTCAAGAGTCTGCTTGGGAAGTGACACGTGTGACCTCTATTTCTCATACATAAAGGTGAATCATCTCCTTTACACGTGTTCACTTGACCCCTTCGAGGATGGTATACTACTTGACACTCCTCTCGTGTGCATGCATAGGTATTGTCGGAGCTTCACGGATGGCGAGGAGGAGTGCAAGCGCCAAGGATCACCTACACCATCTGCGAGGGAAGCTTGGAAGAGAAGACGGAAGAAGACGGAGCTGCTGATACTACAGCGGCCGGACATCCGGGCCAAAGGCCGGACATCCGGCGCTTCAGCAACGGCCGGACATCCGGCACCCCTCCCGGAAATCCGGGCCCTCCTTCACAGAAGCTGGACCGAGCCAGCCCGGACATCCGGCCGTAACCCCGGACATCCGGCTCGCCCCGAAGCCCCGGACATCCGGCTGCCAGCCCGGACATCCGGCCTTGCCTGCGTGCATGTATCCGGGCCGATGCCCATGTACCCGTTTCGCCCCTCCCTTACCCCTTCATGACCCTAGACTATATATACTCCTCCACCTCCACCATTTTAGGGTTAGCAATGGTTTAGCTCATATGAGAGATAGAGCTTTGCTCATCCATCCCGGATCTACTCCACGAGAGAGACCGCGGCCCCTCTACGGAGAAGATCCACCTTGGATTCAAGACCCCTAGCGGGAAGATCCTTCACGGATTCAAGACCTCCTCTTGGAGATGAACTTTACCTTGTATCTTTCCCTTTGTTGTTCATGTACCGTGTGATCTTGTGTGTTTGATTGTCTAGTGGATGTGTGATTGGACTTGTTCTTGTGTGTTTCCTCTCGTGTTTTCCCCCGTTTCCCTTTGTGTTCTTCGTGTTCATCGTGGGATCCCCTCCATTTCGTGAAAGATCTGCTGATTAGGGTTCCACCCTGTATCAATTTTTATCAAATTGCCATGGTCTACCAAGTAATAAGGAACATGCTTGTGGATGTGGTCTTGTGGATGTGGTACCTATGCAAGCATGTTCCTTATTACTTGGTAGACCATGGCAATTAGATAAAAATTCTGTACACAATGGTAGAAACAATCAGTATACTCTTGTTCATAAGGATAAAAATATTACTTTGCTTCCTATGACTCCTGATTCCATTTTAAAAGATGATATTAATAGAGCTAATAAAGCAAAACAGGAGAAAAATAAGAGTGAAAATCAGATTGTGGCAAAAGAATTTGAGCAACAAATGAAGCCTAATAATAAACCATCTACTGTTGCTTCCGAAATTAAATTGAAAAGTGCATGTTTATTTGCCACCAAATCTGATATTGATGAGCTAGATTTAAGCAAATCTGTTTGCTATGCTGTTGTATGCAAAGAGGCATTATTTTCATTCGAGGACGTGCCTTCCTCTTTGCCTCCTGCTGTCACTAACATTTTGCAGGAGTTCGCCGATGTCTTTCCACAAGACGTGCCACCGGGATTACCACCTATTCGAGGGATTGAGCATCAGATTGACTTAATTCCCGGTGCATCGCTACCCAACCGCGCACCATACCGTACCAATCCAGAAGAGACGAAGGAGATTATGCGTCAAGTACAGGAGCTACTCGACAAAGGTTATATACGCGAATCCCTTAGTCCTTGTGCTGTTCCTATTATTCTAGTGCCGAAAAGGATGGTACATCGCGTATGTGTGTTGATTGTAGAGCCATTAATAATATTACTATTCGTTATCGTCATCCTATTCCTAGGCTAGATGATATGCTTGATGAATTGAGTGGCTCTACAATATTCTCCAAAGTTGATTTGCGTAGTGGATACCATCAAATTCGTATGAAATTGGGAGATGAATGGAAAACAGCATTTAAAACTAAGTTTGGATTATATGAGTGGTTAGTCATGCCTTTTGGGTTAACTAATGCACCTAGTACTTTCATGAGATTAATGAATGAAGTTTTACGTGCTTTCATTGGACGATTTGTGGTAGTATACTTTGATGATATATTGATTTTTAGCAGATCTTTGGAGAAACATTTGGAACATTTACGTGCTGTTTTTATTGCTCTACGTGATGCACGTTTATTTGGTAACCTTGGAAAGTGCACCTTTTGCACCGACCGAGTATCTTTTCTTGGCTATGTTGTTACTCCACAGGGAATTGAGGTTGATAAAGCCAAGATTGAAGCTATTGAGAGTTGGCCGCAGCCCAAAACGGTCACACACGTGAGGAGTTTCCTTGGCCTCGCTGGATTCTATCGGCGTTTTTTGAGAGATTTCAGCACCATTGCTGCACCTCTCAATGAGCTTACAAAGAAGGATGTGCCTTTTGTTTGGGGTACTGCACAGGAAGAAGCATTCACGGTATTGAAAGATAAGTTGACACATGCTCCTTTACTCCAACTTCCTGATTTTAATAAGACTTTTGAGCTTGAATGTGATGCTAGTGGAATTGGGTTAGGAGGTGTGTTATTACAAGATGGTAAACCTGTTGCATATTTTTCTGAAAAATTGAGTGGGCCTAGTCTGAATTATTCTACTTATGATAAGGAATTATATGCTCTTGTTCGGACTTTGGAGACATGGCAACATTATTTATGGCCCAAAGAATTTGTTATACATTCTGATCATGAATCTTTCAAGCACATTAAAAGTCAAGCAAAACTGAACCGTAGACATGCTAAATGGGTTGAATTCATAGAGACTTTCCCTTATGTTATTAAACACAAGAAGGGAAAAGAAAATGTTATTGCTGATGCATTATCTCGTCGTTATACTATGCTTTCACAACTTGACTTTAAAATATTTGGTTTGGAGACCATCAAAGATCAATATGTGCATGATGCTGAATTTAAAGATGTATTGCAGAATTGCAAAGAAGGGAGAACATGGAACAAGTTCGTCGTTAATGATGGATTTGTGTTTCGTGCTAACAAGCTATGCATTCCAGCTAGCTCTGTTCGTCTTTTGTTGTTGCAGGAGGCGCATGGAGGAGGATTAATGGGACACTTTGGCGTGAAGAAGACGGAGGACGTACTTGCTACACATTTCTTTTGGCCAAAGATGCGACGGGATGTTGAGCGTTTTGTTGATCGCTGCACTACATGTCAAAAAGCTAAGTCACGACTCGATCCTCATGGTTTATATATGCCTTTGCCTGTCCCTAGTGTTCCTTGGGAAGATATATCTATGGACTTTGTTTTGGGTTTACCTCGAACAAAGAAGGGGAGGGATAGCATATTTGTTGTCGTGGATAGGTTCTCGAAGATGGCACACTTTATACCATGTCATAAAAGCGATGATGCTGCTAATGTTGCTGATTTGTTCTTTCGTGAAATTATTTGCTTGCATGGTGTGCCAAATACTATTGTTTCAGATCGTGATACTAAATTTCTTAGCCACTTTTGGAGATGCTTATGGGCTAAGTTGGGGACTAAACTGCTTTTTAGTACTACTTGTCACCCCCAAACTGATGGACAAACTGAAGTAGTCAACAGAACTTTGTCTACTATGCTTAGGGCTGTTTTGAAGAATAAAAAAAAATGTGGGAAGAATGCTTGCCTCATATTGAATTTGCTTATAATCGTTCATTGCATTCTACTACTAAGATGTGCCCTTTTGAAATTGTCTATGGTTTTCTACCTCGTGCACCTATTGATTTGTTGCCTCTTCCATCTTCGGAGAAGGTTAATTTTGATGCTAAACAACGTGCTGAATTGATCTTAAAAATGCATGAGTTAACTAAGGAAAATATTGAGCGCATGAATGCTAAATATAAACTTGTTGGAGATAAGGGTAGAAAACGTGTTGTCTTTGCACCTGGAGATCTTGTTTGGTTACATTTGCGTAAGGATAGGTTTCCTAATTTGCGCAAGTCAAAGCTAATGCCACGTGTTGATGGTCCTTTCAAGGTGTTAGAGAAAATAAATGATAATGCATATAAACTTGAGCTGCCTGCAGATTTTGGGGTTAGTCCCACATTTAACATTGCAGATTTGAAGCCTTACTTGGGTGAGGAAGATGAGCTTCCGTCGAGGACGACTTCAATTCAAGAAGGGGAGGATGATGAGGACATCACTAACAAGGTTACACCCACAGCTCCAACTGACACATATACAGGACCAATTACTCGAGCTCGCGCACGCCAATTAAATTACCAGGTACTTTCGTTTCTTGGTAATGAATCTAATGTTCATGAGAATATGATGCTGCCTAAATTGGATACATTTGTCTTGCTTACAAATGAAGGGCCTAGCTTGGACAAGAAGGATGAACATTGGAGCAAGATCAAGCATGGAGATGATGACATGCGCAAGGGGAACAAGAATGGAGTTTCAATTGATGATTTCAGGACTTTGAAGCCACCATAATGAGTGTGAGAAGCCTTGGACGAAATATAAAAGATGCCACTTCATAAATTTCGTCCAGAGACTATTATAGGTGCTGCGTCACCTTATTATTGGGCCAGGCCCATGTAATTTCGAAATACTTGAGTATAGGCTGTTTTTAGAGTCTGTATGTGTGGGGAAACAAGAGTTAGGGTTGGTTTCGGACCCCTCCACCAAGGGCCACGAAATTCCCCCCTCTTTCCCTCATATATACAGCCCTTAGGGCGTCGTTTAGACTTTGGGTTTTGTTTAGATTAAAGTTCGCCATAGCTGCAACTTCGCGTACTTCGTTTGTGTTCAACGACCAGACCAAGACGTCACAGAACCCCACTTGATCAATAAAGCTTTCCTCTTGAATTCGCAATATCCAGATTGGAATCTCAGTTTCTTGCTTGTTCTTCATTTGCCTGCAGGAAACAGACCTTCGTGGTCAGGTTGATCGTGCTCCGGCGTGGTCAATAACCTCTCGGAGTTGCTTTAGCGATTGCTAAGGCGCGACGTCCACGCACGTTCGTAGTCGGATCGTCAAAGTCGACTTCATCCAAACGATAGCCACCATCTCATCGAAAGACGGGACACCTTTGCCTCTATCAAATCATGCCGATCAACACATGGCGCCATTCATAGAGGCTAATAGTGACAACTTATCGCAACCAAAGTTTTTCCCGTCATGCCGACTGAACTTTATATTCATATGGACAACTTTGTTTGTTTCATGCCTGGCTAATATTTGGTCTCAGATGAGACGTATATTTCGTAATTATTTTGGTTGCAGGAATATAAAGCCAGGTTCAAAGTTCTCCAGGATAGCCGATTCAAGAGCATCGGGAAAGGAGGACGAAAATCAATGCATAGCCGAGTCGGATGATGTTAAACTCACACCGCTTGGTTGTTTTGTATCAAAGCCGGTATCACAATATCAGTTAATGGACCAGGAGTGTACGTCCAGTGCAGGCATAGTTGATCACATCATCGGTACATCGCTGACTAATCCTATTATTATAATTGATCAAGATGTCGAGCCGTCAAGACAAGAGCCAACGCAATATTCGTTCAAGCAAAATGTCAAAGATTGCAACATGATCCATCAAGTCAAGCAATCGGACAAGATAGGACGATTGGAGTTTGTTGAGGCACGATCATTTGGACAGTCGGATCATTTTGACGGCCATCAAATGTTGACTCGGCTATCTCCAGCCGATTTATCTAAAAGTGGATATGTACACGTAAATGATGATGGGGTCAAGTCTTCGAGCAAGGATATTGTTAAAAAGTGCATCAAGAACAATCTTGAAGACGGAAATTCCATCAAAGCTAAAATGGTAACATCTAGCACTGGGGGGCAACAAGAGAATTCAAAGACTGTTGCACGCACAACCAAAGAAAGCAAAGGCCATGGTAAGCACAAAAGCAAAAAGCTGAAAGTCACTTTTGCGCAGTTATTAGAAAAATACCGAAAGATAAGTGAGGGAAAGAGTGCTTATCGGCCGAGTGAAGCAAAAGCATCGAGGTCACCCCCAAGGCATAAATCTGAAGACCGGAATTGGCAAAGGAAGATGTTGAGCAAGCAGACTTCATATCCTCCTTTTGGGCCGCCAATGTCAATGTCGTGGATGCCTCCCTACGCTCATGTAAATCCATATCTATCATGGGGCAGGTATGATACAAGGGCACATTATCCATCTTATTTTAGATCATCTCGCCAACATTATGCAGCTTCAAAAAGATCAACATTTGATGAACAATCACACGTCAAAGACCGTTTCAATCATAAGGAATCGGTCCGGAGCTCAAGCAACAAGAAAGAGGTGGTCAAGCAAGTGTACCAGGTCAAGAAAGATGGTCGTAAGTGTGCTACTTCGGATTTGTTCTCAAATAACAAAGAGCCAGTTAAAGTATTGACATTGGCTACAAAAGGCAACGAGGCAAGTCAATCAAGTGCCAAATCTGAAGGGAAGAAGTTGAGAGTGCACAAGGCCAAAAAAGAGTTGGCATTGGTTGAAACAGAATCACAGCCGAGGTGCCCACTCGGCTTAGCGCATTGGCAAGAGAAGGAATTACAAAAACTTAGTGCACATGAGTTGAGAAAGAAGAATATGGCATGGGTTCCCAAGAGGAGCAGTCAAAATAGAAATGATGTCCGACCTTCTATTGCAACAAGTGTTAAAAAAGTGAAGAAAGAAAAGGATGGCCGCAAGAGTGCTATTTCAGATCCGACTCCAAATGACAAAAAGCCAGTCGAGTCTATGTTGGCTGCTAAGGACAAGAAACTGAAGCAAGTAAATATCAGGGATCCGATCACCGATTTTGGACATGCCAAGCCGGAGATTCCCAAAGCCAGGAAGAACTAGCCAGTGCATAAAACAAAATCCCAGCCGGAATGCCCTCTCAGCTTACCATATTCGCAACAGAAGAAGCTGAAGCAGCTTAGGGCCAAAGAGCTGGAGAAGAGGAACATGGCCTGGGTTCCTAAGGAAAATCCTCGAGACAAGTGCGGCATCACATCTCCTGTTGCGAAGCAGGCAGAAATAAGGGAGTACAAGTGTAAATCCCGTAGGCGAGGACGACAATTTTCATCTCACTATAGGAAACTCCAGGAGGCGTGTCATGCACATTCTTCAATCGTATCATCAAAATCAACACTATGTAATTTATCCTCGGCCGAAACATCTGACTTATTTCGGTTATTCACACTTTGGTGGACGGATTCCCGAGCACCTTTGAGATGAGAACGCATGGCCGATATTTGCATATCGCCCTCAGAATTCATTGTGTTGGCAAAGCCGGCATCTGGCTAACGATGTTCACCATGGTTGATCTCCTACTCCTATAGCCGATGCTCAGTGTTTGCCAATACTAGCAAGGCCAACTTAATTATTGAGTCGGCCACTGATCAAGGGTCTAGTACATAAAAAGCTCTGACTCCTGGTGTTAGTTATTTGCAGGACCCAAGTCAGGAGAGAGACATTGTTCGGCGGAGGCTTGATGGTTTACTTTGATCAATAATGAGTTGAGTCGCCGAACAGTTGACAGTATTCCTTTGTGGTGCATGGTCATAATCGTTCAGCAACCGGCTTACCGTCAAAGGGTTCTAATATTCCCAGGGAGTGCCTGGACAAAGCAAGGTCCGAATTGACATAAGAAACTTACGTGGAGGCCTTTGTGACGTCCAATTGTTGTTCTCAGACGACTATTATCCAAGAGGCTCTACCCAAGAAGCAACACGCTTAAGAATATGACCGATAACAATTATTGTTCTTAGCATGCACAGCCGATGTAGTGTTGACATCGTGCTTGGATGAAGTATTTTCTGGCACGCAAGCTCTGCCAGAAAGCAGGGGGGCATGTGTTGACACCAGATTTTGGCACGGCATAAAAAGCAAATAAGATGGCTTTAAATGGAAAAGTGCTCAAAGTGAAAAAGTTTCGTATTGTCGAGGTGAATATTTTTGATGTTTGGGCCATCGTCATCCGATCTCATCTCGAGTGCCAAAACTATGCTCAAAGCACTGAGATTTTATATCTAGATCAGTATTCGGCAGATTAGACCACCAAGACTGTCTCACATGGAAAAACTTTCTACACGAATTGTCTTCGTCTCGTCGAAACGGTTGATTTTGATATAAAAATCGTCCCAATTCGAGTTCGTATGCAAAAGTTACAGCCATCCGAACACAGCCCTGTCATAGAGCCATAAGTGGCGCGCCCCACCAGCCACGTGTCTGATGGGTAGCGCGAATAACAGCCTGCATCGCGTGACCGTTTTGGCCTAGAAGATGGCTTCAAATCGAAAAACGTTGAACACGAAAGTTGTTCGTCTCGTCGAAACGGTCAAGATTGCTTTTGGGCTCTTCTCCATCCGAGGTCGTTTACCACCTCAAATATTACCCGCAAGATATAGCCAGTTTAAACCGAACAGTTTTGGAAAGTTCGGACAAAACCAATCCGAATTTGGCTAGGGTTTTGGATGTGAATCCAAGCCTTTTCCTTGCACGGGAAGTCCAGACGCCTCTTATATACCTAAGGGGTGACGGCCGATTGAACAACAACACACAATCGATCAATTCATCTACCACTTTTTATCTTTTATCTTTTCTCCTTAACCCTAGTTCTCCTTCTTCCTCGTTCTTCGTCTGTTCTTCTTGTTGCAGGGCGGCGAACCTCGAGGCCCTAAGGGCGGTCAGGCCGACCTAGGGCAGCCCATAGCCGCCGCGCGTCCAGACGGGGTCCCTCCCGGGCGCGTGGGGTTTCGGGTCTGCAAAAGCGCCCGCCGGATTGTCTTGCGTACCGCGCTTTCGGCAGGTCTCCTTCGACGTGAGCTGCGGTGCATCACCCCCGGCGTTGAGGGTACACGGTGACGTGTTCGTGTGCGAACACCCACCTATTAATTTCCGAAGGTTTTCGGTTAAGCAATCTAGTGTTGGGGATATATGGGAAGCACCGCGCACTCAACTCTAAATCTACATCCAGTTGTATCCATCTGTCAACACATAACCAGTCATCCTCGGAAATTGTTTACCTCGGACCTTCAAAACGCATCCGCTATACTAGCTGTGGCAATAGTCCCGAACTATCCCACCAATACTAGGTGACGTCGAGGTTATCTCACCACTAACAGCATAGAAGAATTTTCGATGTCGGTCGTCTTAAGTATTCTAGAACCGTTGTGATACATTTTTGACGACAACACCTCAGAGCTCAACTCCCCGGGACACTGCCACAACCCCTAAATGATAGGAGGCATCGAGAACAATGTTCTCGTCACAAAGATATCGAAACAATCCAAACAATACTCACGTGATCCTAAAAAAGAATTTAGTGATTTTTTAGAGTAGAGGAGATAGAACAACGTCAGGAGTCCTCACCAGAGCGATGAAGGGATGAGGAGTAAAAAGAAATCCTACTCTTCGATATATATATATATATATATATATATAGGACTCAAAACATATTTTTGTGTGTGCCTAGACTCAACCCTCAACGATTCGATCAATCAGGGAGCTCCTAGGTCGGAGAAGGCTCTGAATACCAACTTGTAATGCCCATTATGCGGCTATGTCCCCCACGTGTCGAGGCACGACTTAAGGACATAAACGCATAGTAGAATGATCTCAAGTATGGTATCTTTGCACAACTCATGTAAAATTCAGGGATGAAAGTGTAAAATGATAGTTGGCTTACACTCGCCATGTCACACAATGGAATACAAAAACATACATCATCCAAATAACATGAGGGTCCGACTACGGACGAAATCCAAACGAAAAGATACCATAAATAACACAAGCCCGGATCCTCCTAGTAAGAACCACTACTGATCGTCGGGATACGACACATAGTAACGTCCACGCTCTTCATCGAACTCCCAGTACAGCTCTGAACCATCTCCTGTATAGTTCTCACCGGTACCTGCATCTGGTGTGTGTTGAATCTGTGAGCCACAGAGGACTTAGCAATCCCGTTCCCGGGTATCAAAACTACCAAAGCCTTACGTGTGGAAAGGCTATAAACATGGGTTGCGGCAAGCACTAAGCACTAGCTTACGAGTTTTAGAGCGAGAAGAGAACAAGTGCCAACGTTCGCCAAGTTGATCAAGAAGTGATCCTAACTAGTCACGATCAAACATAACCCCACCGTGTTAACTTCCCGAAGCCCTTCGGAAAGAGACCATCATGGTTAATCACGCAGGTAGTGTATTCATGAATATGGTGTCAAGTTATCTACAACCGGATATTAACAAATTCCCGTCTGCCACATAACCGCGGGCATGGCTTTCGAAAGATCGAACCCTGCAGGGGTGTCCCAACTTAGCGCATCACAAGCTCACGATCTGCGGAGTCGCAACTCCAAAGTGGGAAGACCCAAGTATTCTCGGAATCTCGTGCTCAAGATATTTCGACAAAGCTAAAACTAATCCAGCAAGACCTCCCGACGTGCCGACACCCTGATTGTAGCCGCGCGTATCTCGTCTCAGGCCATGACCGGATGAGCACAGCGTACGGTGACCAAAACCCAAGTTGCCAAGGGGGGTTCCGCACACGACTCTCGGTTGGACCAACACTCATGAGGAGCACTGGCCCGGGGGTGGATTAAGAACTCGGGTTTGCAACGCCCTATGCAAGTTTTAGTTGTTTAGGCAAAAGTAAAACCAAGAAAAGAACAAAACTAACATGTTCACAAGGTTATGTAGTTTATTACAACAAGCACCCAACAAGTTTAAAAGAGTTGATTAACATGGCAAGGGTGCATCTAGGACTACAACGACATGCTAGCAGTTTTAAATGGGCCGGAAAGGACAAACAACAATTTCTGGAAACTCCCATATCCATTTAAATGCATTTGGGACAGAACTGAGAAACTCATATTTTAAAGTTGTTAAACATGCAAAACAACAGCACCACATTATTCTACACATTTTGCCACCCCAAATGCATATAAAGTTTGTTAAATTTGGAGTTGTAGATACTTAGTTATGATTTTTACAAGTTTTAAGCACATTTTAAACACAAAATAATTTAAACATCATTTTAAATGTTTTAAACATGGCAACAAACAGCATATAAATATTCTACATGAAAAACTAAGCAGTTTTCATATATAAATCATTTCCATCAGATGCTTATTTAAACAGATATTAAATATGCAAAGTAAATGCAGAAAAGAAAAAGAAAAAGAAAAACAGAAAAGAAAAACAAACGGAAAAGGCCAGACTGACCCAAGCTGAGCTAGCCGCAGCCACTGAGCTGTGGGGTAAGGGGCGCTGAGGTGGCATGAGTGGGTGGAACAACAAAGTGAGAATGACAGGTGGGGCCTGCCTATCAGACTCACAGGAGGCAAAAATTGGGGGGAATAATCCCACTGCCCCCGATAGGTTTCGAACCCAGGACCTCTCTGTTAACTAACGAAGAGCTGAGCCACTGGGCTAGGCAAGTGTTCTTGACAGAATACATACACAGCGCCTGAAGAGTAAACTGAAGATGCAGCAGCAGGGGAAAAACAGGGGCTCGTCGGAGCTGCTTCGGCGACCCAAACGAACGGTGGAGGGGTGCGGGCTATTCCTGGGGGAACTCCGCATCCACGCCACACACTTGCAGTTCCTAGCAACCACTACAACGCCGGCGGTGAGCTCAAAACAGAACGGCGGCGGCGAACATCGACGAGACGCTGCAGAGGTCTACACGAAGCGGCGACTGCGCTAACTGCTCCTACGTGACAAGGCGAAGCAGACGGGCAAGAGAAGAAGGCCTATGGTGGTCGGAATACTCGCCGGCGACGAGTCCCGACGGCGACAAGCTCGGGGGCAGGACGGACTATGGTCTAGACGACGCAAAGGAAGGGGAAAACTACACGGGGAGGTGGAGATGCTCCCCACTAACACGGCGAGGTGTTCGGCTGGCCCGGAGGTGGTCGGAGTCGGCAACGACGACGCTCGAATGGCTGCGGCCGCCGGAGTGGAAGGAGAGGAAGACGACGTCGCAAGCGAGGCGATCGGCTCCGCGTAGAGGACGTAGGCGACGTAGTCGACGACGAGGAAGCAGTTCGACAAGGTTGGTGAGGCCGAGGTCGACAGGAGGCACGCCAGCGACGAGCTCACGCTCCCAGATGCGTTCGGGACAGCTACGGTGCGGCGGATGAGGTGGCCCTTAGCTCACCAGGCGGCGGGAGGAGGAAGGAGGAACCCTAGGGAGAGGGTTGGACACGCTGAGAGCTTAAAAGGGGGGGCAGAGGCACGACGGTGCGACGATGGCGTCGGGCTCGCGGTCCCCATGGCGTCGCTGGAGGTGGAAGAAAAGGTGGGTAGATTAGCGGGCACAGTCGCTGACGAGTGGGGCCAGGGAGTCCACGTGTGCGAGAGCTAGCGGGGGTAAGTGGGCACGTGGGTGAAAAGAGGTGCGAGGGACGCGCGGGCTGCTCGCGCGTGCCGTCTGGAGGTGGGCCGAGAGGAAGAGATGGGCCTGCTGGCTGGGCTGCACTGTTTTGGCTGTTGTTGCTCTATTCCTTTTCTTTTTCCTATTTTCCTCAGACAGAAAATAAAAGAAAAAGTATAGGCTCAAAGAAAAAGAGTTAGGAGATAAATAAAATATCCCCATGCTCCTAGATTTATGCCCTATTTTATATAATTGGTTTGGACATTTTTAGAGGTAGAAAAATAAAATGAGTTTGAATATGGTTCAAACTTCTATCATTTTTTAACCTAACCAAATCACTTTAAAATGGGGCATGGCTTTGCATGGTGACTCATGTTAGAGCAACAAGGAAAAGGGGAGGAGTTGAACATTATAGGTATAGGCTAAGTCACCTGTAAAATTACTTAAAGAAAGGAAGAAAAAGGAGGAGGGAGAAGAGGTGAAGAGAAGGAGGGGGTTTAGGGTTTAAGCAAGGCATGGCTAGGCACCCCCATCACACCACATGATCAAGGTGACTCACATCACAACCAAAGACAAGTAAAATGAAGCTAAGACGAATATGATGCCATGATGATGATGAAGCAATGCATGGATGCATAAGAAAATAAAATGACAATGCAAAACAAAATAAAGCTTAAATGACAAGAACCCCCAAGGAAAAAGGACAAGGATCAAAATGATAAATGCTTTATTGCCATAATTGGAAAGTATCACATATGGGGTGTTACAAGGTAGAACATGATAACAGAGTGCAAGAAAACCTAGCATGACGGTAATCACCGATCCACAAGCATAACCGAAATAACAACTGTAGTAGCAAAACAAACATACCGTTATTAAAGATTCAAGTTGAAAACCAATGCTACTGCATGACTATCATGCAAATGGTGGTTGTGGCTTGCCTGGGGTGGAAGAAATCACCGGGAACACGTGCGAGAAACTCGTGGAAAGAATCGCCATAAAACGTTCTCTCTCGGAGGGGGCTGATTAAGCGCAAGTGCAAAATGGTCATTTTTAGAATGTGACAACATCATGAAAATGTTACCAACAGAAAGGGATCTATGAAACAAAGAAGTGGGCTTTGGAATCATCTCATTTGGTGTTAGGATCAAGAAGTTATGATAGTTTTTCTACCAAGGGCCTATTTGTAACAAAATCATGACAAACAGACCCTCGGCTGGAAAAACAGAACGCGCACTCGAGGTAATACGCATTCAGTGAAGTGAAAGCGTATTGTGGCCCACAACCGCAGCTGATTACGCTTTTGATTAGCAAAAATGTATTCCGTGAATACGTTTCCACTAATCCACGTCAGCGAGGGCGGGTCAACGGGTTGTGCGGCTGATGAGTGGGGCCACGCTCGGGTGGGGCCCGTCTGGCCAGGGGAGACATGTCACAACCCTAGAATACCTAAGTGAAATAGTTGCATCTGCACTCATGCTTCATGTCTAAAATTTCTGAAACTTGAATTGAGGTTTGTCGAAATCCTCAGAAATCAGTTAAAAAATAATCAACATTTAATTCTCATCAAATGAGTCCAAGGAAATGTTCCTGTTACTCTGTGAAAATATTGGTAAGAGGTAAAATTCAAACCGGATCACAAAAATATTTATTTTGGGCCTTTGAATTAAATCAATGACATATTTGAGTTGGATTTTTTCTGTTATACAAGAAATAAATTTCAAATATTTTTGTAAGTTGCCTGTGACCTTGGACTAGTTCCTGAGCTCACATAACAATTTACAGAAATTTTGAAAAATGATTTGATGTTTTAAATTAAATCAAAACAACATACAGAGAAATAGAAAAGAGAAATAAAAGACAGAGAGAGAGAGAGAAAGAGAGAGAGAGAGAGAGAGAGAGAGAGAGAGAGAGAGAGAGAGAGAGTACCCAGTGCTTACCTGTGTGGCCCGGCACTACAGCTGGCCGGCCCAGCCCACCATCGAGGCGCCAGTCGTCTCCTACCTCTTACCAGAGGGACGTGAGCGTGTGTCCGCCGCGTGCGAGCTGAAGGAAATATACCCTAGAGGCAATAATAAAGTTGTTATTTTATATTTCCTTATATCATGATAAATGTTTATTATTCATGCTAGAATTGTATTAACCGGATACTTGGTACATGTGTGAATACATAGACAAAACAGAGTGTCCCTAGTATGCCTCTACTAGACTAGCTCATTGATCAAAGATGGTTATGTTTCCTAGCCATAGACATGAGTTGTCATTTGATCAACGGGATCACATCATTAGGAGAATGATGTGATGGACAAGATCCATCCGTTAGCTTAACACTATGATCGTTTAGTTTTATTGCTATTGCTTTCTTCATGACTTATACATGTTCCTATGACTATGAGATTATGCAACTCCCGAATACCGGAGGAACACCTTGTGTGCTATCAAACGTCACAACGTAACTGGGTGATTATAAAGATGCTCTACAGGTGTTTCCGAAAGTGTTTGTGGTGTTGGCATAAATCAAGATTAGGATTTGTCACCCCGAGTGTCGGAGAGGTATGTCTGGGCCCTCTCGGTAATACACATCACAATAAGCCTTGAAAGCAAATGAGTAATGAGTTAGTCACGAGATGATATATTACGGAACGAGTAAAGAGACTTGTCGGTGATGAGATTGAACTAGGTATGATGATAACGACGATCGAATCTCGGGCAAGTAACATACCGATGACAAAGGGAACGACGTATGTTGTTATGCGGTTCGACCGATAAAGATCTTTGTAGAATATGTAGGAGCCAATATGGGCATCCAGGTTCTGCTATTGGTTATTGACCGGAGAGATGTCTCGGTCATGTCTACATAGTTCTCGAAGCCGTAGGGTCCGCACACTTAACGTTTCGTTGACGATATAGTATTGAATGAGTTATGTATGTTGGTGACCGAATGTTGTTCGGAGTCCCGGATGAGATCACAGACATGACGAGGAGCTCCGGAGTGGTCCGGAGGTAAAGATTGATATATAGGATGATATGGTTAGGCCAAGGGGTCAAGCCCACGGGGCATTAAGTTGGTGCAAAAGGTGTTTTGCGGAGGCCAGGGGGCCAAACGCTGGAGACCCTGGCGTCTGGCCCTGGGTCATACGCCGAGGCCCATGGCGTCTGGGCCAGAAGCCAAGGATTGTGGCGTTTGATCCTGGAGCCCGAGTGGGACTCTTGCCTTTCGGGCAAAACCGACTTTGAGGAGGCTTTTGCTCCAAGTTACGACCCCAGGGCTCAACATATAAATAGAGGGGTGGGGCTAGCACCTGAGACACATCAAGATACACCAAGCCATGTGCCAGCAACCCCGACCCTCTAGTTTATCCTCCGTCTAGTTTCTGTAGTGCTTGGCGAAGCCCTGCAGAGATTGCTCTTCATCACCAACCGTCACCACGTCGTCGTGCTGCCGGAACTCATCTACTACTTCGCCCGTCTTGCTGGATCAAGAAGGCGAGGACGTCATCGACCTGAACGTGTGCTGAACGTGTGTTGAACGCGGCGGTCCGTACGTTCGGTACTAGATTGGGACGGATCTTGAAGGTGTACGACTACATCAACCGCGTTGATAAATGCTTCCGCATTTGGTCTACGAGGGTACGTAGACACACTCTCCCCTCTTGTTGCTATGCATCTAGTAGATAGATCTTGCATAATCATAGGAATTTTTGAGATACTACGTTCCCCAAGACGAGCACGCGCCCCGCCACCTCCTGCTTCCCGCCGCTGCCTCAACGCTCTGGACGTCGCCACGCAACCCCCTCGCCCCCCTCACTCTCATCCGTCCTCATCCCCTCCTCTGTCTCGCTCTCCTCCCCACCCCCCGAGTGCGCTCGTCACCGCCGATCGCCGTAACCGTGGCCACCTGCCACCCCTCGCCCTTCCGCTGAGCTCAGGAGCACCGCCGCGTCTTCCTCGTCCTCTCCACCGAGCTATGCGACACCGCAGGCCCTGCTTCGTCGCCACCATCACCTTCTTCACCGCCGGCCACAGAGGACCTCCATCGTCGATTCGCCACCATCGTCGCTTCACCAAGCTCTCCGACCATCTCCACGTGATCGTTGTGAGCTCCTCTTCTTTTCCCTCCTCTCACCTCGATCATTGGCTCGCTTGTAATCCCCACCGCGGCCTGATGACCCACAAGTGTAGGGGATCTATCGTAGTCCTTTCGATAAGTAAGAGTGTCGAACCCAACAAGGAGCAGAAGAAAATGATAGGTAGTTTTCAGTAAGGTATTTTCTGCAAGCACTGAAATTATAGGTAACACATAGTTTTGTGATAAGGTAATTGGTAGCAAGTAACAAAAGGTAAAAGTAAATAAGGTGCAACAAGATGGCCCAATCATTTTTATAGCAAAGTACAAGCCTGAACAAACTCTTATATGAAGGAAAGCGCTCCTGAGGACACATGGGAATTATCGTCAAGCTAGTTTTCATCACGATCATCTGATTCGCGTTCGGTATTTTGATAATTTGGTATGTGGGTGGACCGGTGCTTGGGTGCTATCCTTACTTGGACAAGCCTCCCACTTATGATTAACCTCTAATGCAACCATCCGCAACTACAAAAGAAGTATTAAGGTAAACCTAACCATAGCATGAAACAAATGGATCCAAATCAGCCCCTTACGAAGCAACGCATAAACTAGGGTTTAAGCTTCTGTCACACTAGCAACCCATCATCTACTTATTACTTCCCAATGCCTTCCTCTAGGCCCAAATAATGGTGAAGTGTCATGTAGTCGACATTCACATGACACCACTAGAGGAGAGACAACATACATCTCATCAAAATATCGAACGAATACCAAATTCACATGACTACTAATAGCAAGACTTCTCCCATGTCCTCAGGAACAAAAGTAACTACTCACAAGACATAATATTATTCATGATCAGAGGGGTATTAATATGCATAATGAATCTGAACATATGATCTTCCACCAAATAAACCAACTAGCATCAACTACAAGGAGTAATCAACACTACTAGCAACCCACAGGTACCAATTTGAGGTTTGGGGTACAAAGATTGGATACAAGAGATGAACTAGGGTTTGAGAGGAGATGGTGCTGGTGAAGATGTTGATGAAGATAGCCCTCCCCAAGATGGGAGAGTTGTTGGTGATGACGACGGTGACGATTTCCCCCTCCCAGAGGGAAGTATCCCCGGCAGAACAGCTCTGCCGGAGCCCTAGATTGGTTTCCGCCAAGGTTCCGCCTCGAGACGGCGGCGTCTGGTCCCGAAAGCCTCCTTATGATTTTTTCTAGGTCAAAACAGCTCATATAGGAGAAGATGGACATCAGGGGGGCCATCGGGGGGGCCACGAGGTAGGGTGCGCGCCCCCCACCCTCGTCGATAGCTGGTGCCCCCCTGGTGATCTTCTTTCGCCATATATTTTTTATATTTTCTGAAACAGAGTCTTGTGAAGTTTCGGGGCTTTTTGAGTTGTGCAGAATAGGTTTCTAGAGTTTGCTCCTTTTCCAGCCCAGGATTCCAGTTGCCGGCATTCTCCCTCTTCATGTAAACCTTGTAAAATAAGAGAGAAAAGGCATAAGTATTGTGACATAATGTGTAATAACAGACCATAATGCAATAAATATCAACATATAAGCATGATGCAAAATGGACGTATCAACTCCCCCAAGATTAGACCTCGCTTGTCCTCAAGCGAAAGCCGATATCGAAAAATATGTCCACATGTTTAGAGATAGAGGTGTCGATAAAAATAAAATACGAACATGAGGGCATCATGATCATTCTCATTACAACAACATATATATCTTGTCATATGATTCTTATGCTAAAGTAACAATTCATTCACAATATCGAGCATGAATCATAAACTTCATTGAAAACTAACAAACTTTGATCTCGGTCATTGAAGCCATTGCAATTTATCGTAACATCGGAAAGAGTCAAAATAAGAGCTTTTCAGCAAGCCTACATACTCAACTATCATATAGTCTTTCACAATTGCTCACCCTCACGCAATACTTATGGTTATGGAGTTTTAATCGGACACAGAGAAAGATAGGGGCTTATGGTGTTGCCTCCCAACCTTTTACCTCAAGGGTAATGTCAACAGTAATAGACCATGAAAACTTACATCCAAGTGGGTATATATGTCAGGATCTTTCCAACACAATGTGCTTGCCAAAGGATAAAATGTAAAAAGGAAAGGTGAATTTCACCTTGACTCTTATAAGGCAAGAATAATAGATAGGCCCTTCGCGGAGGGAAGCAGAGGTTGTCATGTGCTTTTATGGTTGGATGCACAAAGTCTTAGCACAGAAGAACGTCACTTTATATTGCCACTTGTGATAAGGACCTTTATTATGCAGTCCGTCGCTTTTATTACTTCCATATCACAAGATCGTATAAAGCTTATTTCCTCCACACTAATAAATCATACATATTTTAGCGAGTTTGCAACATGACAACTTACTTGGAAGGATCTTACTCAATCCATAGGTAGGTATGGGGGACTCTCATGGCAAAACTGGGTTTAAGGAAGTATGGAAGCACAAGTAGCATCTCTACTTGGTGCGAGGAGTTTTGGCTTGCATGAGGGGGAAAGGCAAGCTCAACATGTTCGATGATCCATGACAATATACTTTATTTTAGATATAAGAAAACATAACCCATTATATTGTCTTCCTTGTCCAACATCAACTCTTTAGCATGTCATATTTTAATGAGTGCTCACAATCATAAAAGATGTCCAAGATATTATATTTGTATGTGAAGCCTCTCTTACTTTATTACTTCCTATTAATTGCAACGATGACCAAAACTATGTTTGTCAACCCTCAACAACTTTTGTTCATCATACTCTTTATAGTGAAGTCATTACTTCCCATAATATCAATATTATCTCTTTGATACTTTTTATATCTTCTTTTATTCTATCATGACCAAAGTGAGGAAATCAAGCCCTTGACTCAACACTAATCTTTATTATATAGCTCACGGACTCGATTACAAAGGGTAAAGATCATAAAGCAAAAGCTCACAACTAGATCATGCTAACTTTATTCTACTAGATCAAGATACTACCAAAAGGATCGAACTAAGAAAAAGGTAAAGATAGGAGTGATGGTGATACGATACCGGGGTCACTCCCCCAAGCTTGGAAGTTGCCAAGGGGATTGCACATACCCATATGATTATGTCTCCTTCTTTGGAGGTGGTGATGTAGGAGTTGTTGATGATGTAGGCTTGTTGTCCACCTTCCAAGGCATGGGCTCACCATCGTAGAAGGATGATCGAGTCTTCGGGATACTCAAATCTGCAGCTAAACTCATCTTCTTGAATCTATATTCATACTCACAGTTTTGGTTTTGCAGGTCATAGATCTGGGCTTGGAGGTGTTCGATTTTCTCTTGAAGACTGGAGATAGCTTCCCCGAAGATCCTTGAGTCCAGCTTGAGGTTGTTGGCGAGCTCCGAGATCATCATGTGGTTGGCGTTGAGACCTCGTTCCACCGTACCTTGGCACTTGAAAACTTGCTGGTCCATTGCTTCGAGTCTTGTCTCCACGCTTTCGGTCCTCCTTGGCCCCTCAACATCACGGATGTGCAGCACCCCCTCATGCAACTCCATGGGTTGAGGGTGATGCAGCACCTCTACAAGGTAGGGGTTGATGACCTTCTCGAAGAACTTGTCCTTGGGGGTGTTGGAGGACGCCATGATGATCTAGATCTGTAAAACAGCAGCTTGAAACGAAAACAGAGGATTTTTGTGTGATACAAAGGTCAAAACCTTCGGGAGTATATATAATGAATTTTTACCGACCAAAAGGAGTAACATACCAGAAATCGGAGTCCGGGAGGCACACGAGGTGCCCACGAGGCAGGGGGCCGCCCAGAGGAAGGGAGCGCGCCCTCCACCCTAGTGGATGCCTCGTGTCTCTTCCGGACTGCCACTTATTTTTCTATTTTTCTAAATATTCCAAAACAGTGAAAAATTGTCTTTAGAACTGTTTTGGAGTCGGTTTACTTACCGTACCACATACCTTTTCCTTTTCGGAGGCTGATTCATTATGGAAAGTGTCCCTTATGTATTCCGCCGGAGTTACGGTTTCGATAACATTGGTTTCAACATTTATAGGATTACCTGAGATATAATGTTTGATTCTTTGGCCGTTCACCACCTTTGGATTTGTGCCTTCGAAGTTGTTGATTTTTATGGCACCGGAACGATAGACCTCCTCGATAACGTAAGGTCCTTCCCACTTAGAGAGAAGTTTTTCTGCAAAAAATCTTAAACGAAAGTTGTATAGCAAGACATAATCACCTACGTTAAAACTCATGCTTTTGTATCCTTTTGTCATGCCATCTTTTAACTTTTTCTTTAAACAACTTGGCATTCTCATAGGCCTGGGTTCTCCATTCATCAAGAGAACTAATGTCAAATAACCTCTTCTCACCGGCAAGTTTGAAATCATGATTGAGCTCTTTAATAGCCCAATATGCCTTATGTTCTAGCTCAAGAGGTAAGTGACAAGCTTTTCCATATACCATCTTATATGGAGACATACCCATAGGATTTTTGTATGCAGTTCTATAGGCCCATAATGCATCATCGAGTTTCTTGGACCAATTCTTTCTAGACCTATTAACTGTCTTTTGCAAAATTAATTTTAGCTCTCTATTACTTAGTTCTACTTGACCACTAGTCTGTAGGTGATAAGGGGATGCAATTCTATGATTCACATCATACTTAGCAAGCATTTTACGGAAAGCACCATGAATAAAGTGTGAACCACCATCAGTCATTAAGTATCTAGGGACTCCAAACCTCGGGAAAATAACTTCTTTAAGCATCCTAATAGAGGTGTTATGATCAGCACTACTAGTTGGAATAGCTTCTACCCACTTAGTAACCTAATCAACAGCAACTAAAATATGTGTGTACCCATTAGAGGCAGGAAATGGTCCCATATAATCAAAGCCCCAAACATCAAATGGTTCAATAACAAGTGAATAATTCATAGGAATTTCTTGACATCTACTAATATTACCAATCCTTTGACATTCATCACAAGATAAGACAAACTTACGGGCATCCTTGAAGAGAGTAGGCCAATAAAAACCGGATTGCAATACCTTATGTGCAGTTCTATCTCCAGCATGGTGTCCTCCATAAGCTTCGGAGTGGCACTTGCGTAGGATCTGTTCCTATTCATGCTCAGGTACACAACATGTGACACCCCGAGACTGGTGCGCCAGGTGTCCGCCAGTTATTCGTAGACGTTGCCCTGTCATCTGCTTGCGTGTTGTATCTTTGCCTTGTCATCTTGTGTGTTGCATCAACATGTTTTCGAAACTTGCATTCGTCGGAGTCTCCTCGTCCTTTCTGTTGTCCGTTCTGAGCCGAGACACACTCACACGCGCCCGCGGCGCCTCCGAATATTTATTTTGTGAGTGGCCAAAAACATTCTCGGAATGGGTTGAAACTTGGCGTGTGGTCTTATTATAGCATAGGTAGACCGCCTGTCAAGTTTCGTCGCGTTCGGAGTTCGTTTGATAGCCCAACGGTTAACCGTGTTAACCGCCGGAAGCCTTTTGCCTTTTGGCCCAGCACCCCTTTCACACAGCCCACCTAGCCCATTCTAACCCCTCCATGCTCTTGGCCGTTCGATCACGATCGCGTGGCCGCGAACGGCTCCTCATTTGGACACTCCTAGCTCCCTCTAGCTATAAATATGTGCCTCCCCTCCATTTTTCGCGCAGATCCAACCCTAATCCCGAGCTCCTCCGCGCAGCCGAACATGTCCGCCGGCGGCCGGACATGTCCAGCGCCCCTCGACATCATCACAGCCAATTAGAAGCCGCCACTTCAGCGCCACCGCCGCCCCGGACCAATGGCAGGCCGCCACCTGTCCCGGCGCCATCCCCCACCTCCGCGCGGCCCGCCTGGCCCGCATCTGGCCCGCCCGGGCCCGAAGCGCCGCCGCCGCCAGCCCGCAGGCGCACGAGCGCTGCGCCTCTTCCCCCGCGCCTCCAGGCCCCGCCGCCGTTCGCCTCCGTCGCCGATGCTCCGCCTCCCGCCGGCGAGATCCCCGCCGGAGCACCTGGCTGGAGCCCCCAAGGCCGCTCCGGTGAGCTCCGCTGCAGGCCCCATCGACCCTCGCGACCGGATCCGGGGGTCCCGTGTTCGGATCCACCGTCCCCTGCGCCACCGGCCTCCTCCCCGGCCGCTCCTCGCCGGAGATGAGGCGCGCCGCCGTCCTTCTGCCTCGGCCTCGTCCGGATCCCGCGAGGAGGACGACTACCCCGACCAGCCACGTGGGCCTCGTCTCGCGTGGGCCTAGTCCGGCCACATCTCCCTCGACCTCGCCAGCAGGCCGAGCCCAGCTTCCTCCGATCAGGCCTGCATCTTCTTCTTCCTGGGCCAGGCCCATGGTGAGAGCCCGGTACATCCCGCCCAGTGCACCGTTTAGTATATAGCGCTCGTTGTATTTTCTGTAAAATATGCTAAGTCATTTTTTCTATCAGTTTAATGTTGCATCTTTGACTGCTTGTAATTAATTGTGTGCTTGACCAAATTGAGTGAATGATATGTCAAAATGACCGTGGTGATGTGCTCTACACTTTGTTCCATTGTGCCATGCTCATTTGAGTTCATCTAGATGCTTTAATCTCTGTTGCAAGAGTGCTACTTGTTATAAACTACTGCTACTTGTTATTTTGTTGCCATGTTTGAGATATGATAACTTGGTGCATGTTTATCCAAATGATGCAAATGATATGTCAAAATGTTCATCATGAGATGCTCTACATGATGGTTGCTGTAGCATGCTTGTTTGAGTTCATATTGCCATGTTAATCTCTGTTGCAAAAGTGCATTTGGCTGTTAAGTTCTGAAACTTGTTACAAGATGCCTAGTTGAGGAGCTCGTTGCTATTGATGTGTTTGTCCCCGTGTCACATGCCTAGATGTTTTAGAATCTCCTTGATGTGTTCTTTGCTATGGTGCAAACCATTTGCTATGATATGCCTTGAGATGACTTAAACATGCTCGCAAACATGCCATGATAATGTTACTGTTTTAACACTTAGTGAAATTTCACTAAGTCTGGAATCTGTCTTATCTGCATGCTATGTTTGCTTGGTGCCCTAGGCAAATCCATGTTAGTTTTGGGGTGGCCATTGATCATTCCTTGTTGTATATGTTGTTGTCTACCCATTAATGCCTTCACTTTCTCATTTGGGTTGATGTAGCTTATTTAATTCTTGCTCCCAAGTTACTATAAAATATTGCTGTCAGGTTTTTAGTGTCATGATCAAAATGTTGTAGCTTGTTGCTATTGATCCATGCCTCCTATGGAGATGCTCCAATGGAGTTGTTTGCTGTAGGATATGTCTACTACATGTCCATTCTTCTTGTCACCATGTTTGAGTTTTGTAGAGTATATTTTTGTTGCTCCAAAGTTGCTATGTGGCTGTTAACTTCAGCTTGTTGTTATATCTTGTTTCATGTGTATCTTTTAGCCCGTTGCTCCGTTTTGGGTATGCCTTATATGAAACTTGTGTGATTTTGCATGTAGAATCATAATATCATATTGTTTTCATGTTTGGAGTATATTTGCTTGATGTTTGGGTGCATCTTGCACCGTTGCCATGCTTAACTCGTTTTGCTCATATCTTCTAGGCCGTAGCTCCGAATTAAACAAACTTTATATGAAACTTGACTAGAATTTCGTGTAGATCATCATGGTGCATGTTAACTTACTGTTTAACAAATTTAATATAAGGTTTGTTCAGCTCAGTACTAATTTCAAGTTATGCATATGAGGACTTACCGGATTTGTAATAGGTAGTTTCCGCCCTCATTTAAACTTGTTGACTTGTGTTGTTTTGAGTGCTTCCTGCCTTGCCATGTTTTGCATCATATATAGAATTGTCTTGCATCCTACTTGCTTGAGTATATTGTCATGTTTATTGTGTTGTTTCTCTGTGCTTCCTACCTTGCCATGTATTGCTTCCTGTATAGACTTGTCATGCATCATACCTTGCCATGTATTGCATCATATAGACTTGTGTTGTTTTTCTGTGCTTCCTACCTTGCCATGTGTTGCTTCCTGTATAGACTTGTGGTGCATCCTATATGGAACTGTCTTGCATCATACTTGGTTGAGCATATTGTCATGTCTCGTGTGGTGTGTTTACCGTATTGCTTGCTTCTTCTCGTTAGTGCTTGTTCCGTTGCGATCGTGAGGATTCGTTCGTCTACCCGTGGTTCTTCTTCAAGGCTTCTTCTTCGTCTTCTTCATGGATCCGTTCTTCTTCCTTGCGGGATCTCAGGCAAGATGACCATACCCTTGGATACCTTTACTATCATTGCCTTTGCTTAGTTGTCTCGATGCTATCGTTATATGTCGCGCTACCCATCTTATTATCAGCCCCTCTCCTTGTTGCCATGAAACCTCTAACCTTTGACACCTTCCTAGCAAAAACCATTGTTTGGCTATGTTACCCGCTTGCTCAGCCCCTCTTATAGCGTTGTTAGTTGCAGGTGAAGATGAAGATCGTTCCAGGAGGGAACTTGTTGTTGGAATATCACAATATCTTATATATATAATAACACACCTATATATTGGGCATGGGTGGAAGGCTTGGCCTTTGGCTCGGTGTTTTGTTCCACTCATGCCACCTTAGGCGCCGATAAACCGGCATTATGTTCCTTGATTTTGCGTTCCTTACACGGTTGGGTATATGGGGACCCCTTGACACTTCGCCTTTGAATAAAACTCCTCCAGCAAGGCCCAACATTGGTTTTAATTTGCTCATAATAACAACTTAATTAATTAATTAATTGCATAGGGGGTCATGTCCCCGGGGATTCTTTCTACATAGCAGGGGGCCAGTGCTGATGGTGTTGGTCCCAAACGGGCAGACTGCGGGACCGCCTCGGGGAAACTCGAGGTATCTGGCTCCTGTAGGATGTCCCATCCGGTCGTGGCCTGAGACGAGATACGCGCGGCTACTATCAGGGTGTCGGCACGCCGGGAGGTCTTGCTGGACTTGTTTTACCATTATCGAAATGTCTTGTGCACCGGGATACCGAGCCTGATCGGATTTCCCTAAGATAAGGGGTGATAATATTATATTTATCACTTCAGCTGATCGTGAGATCTTGTGATGGGCTAAGTTGGGACACCCCTGCAGGGTTATGATCTTTCGAAAGCCGTGCCCGCGGTTATGTGG
Source organism: Secale cereale (assembly GCA_902687465.1). Classification (NCBI taxonomy): domain Eukaryota; kingdom Viridiplantae; phylum Streptophyta; class Magnoliopsida; order Poales; family Poaceae; genus Secale; species Secale cereale. Next base: position 418,167,001 of record LR738715.1, read on the forward strand.
TAGATTGGAATTTGTTAATGTCCGGTTGTAGAAAACTTGACACATGATCCGAAGTAAAACACACAATTGTGTGAGTAACCGTGACTGTCTCTTTTCACTTTGAGAAGAGAACACGGTGGAGTTATGTTTGACTCGTAGGTAGTTCAGGATCTTTAACGATCACTTCTAGTTTGCGACCGTTTTGCGTAGATGCTCATCTTATTCTTGTACTCGTAAGTTAGCCACCATATATTGCTTAGTCGCTGCTGCAACCTCACCACTTTACCTCTTCCTACCCATTAAGCTTTGATAGTCTTGTTACCCATGGTTATGCGATTGTTGAGTCCTCGTGGCTCACAGATACTACAACAACAGTTGCAGGTGCAGGTTTCCGATGTCTTGACGTGAGAGCGTTGTTCGTTGTGTTGGAGTTCTTCTTCTTCTTCTTCTTCAGTCTTGGTTAGGTTCCGGGTCGGCAGCCTGGGATAGCAGATGGATGTCATTGTTTTTTTCTTGTTTGCATCTGTAGTCGGATGTCTTGTATTGATGTTGTTGTATTCATGTGACTTGTATGTATTGTTGTATCCCCCATGTATGTATGTAATGGTACGATGTAATGATATCCATCTTGCTAAGCGCCCGAAATGCGGTTGTGCCCCAATCATGTAAGTGTCACGTGATCGGGATATAATTGCATCTTGGGCCTGACACAACGTCTAATAATACCATCTACTCATTTATAAAGATGTGGGTCATCCCAGAAGTAATGTCTCAAATCATAGAAGAACTTTTTCTTTTGCTGGTATGTGAAGCTAGGAGGTATAAACTTAGCAACAATATAATTATCATAATCAACATACCATGGAGTAGTACGGGAAGTATTTATGATAGCTAATTGTTCATCAGGAAAGCTATCATCAATAGGTTGTGGGTCATCAAGTATATTCTCTAGCCTAGACAAGTTATCTGCAACGGGGTTCTCAGCTCCCTTTCTATCAATAATATGCAAGTCAAACTCTTGCAGCAAGAGAACCCATCTAATAAGTCTAGGTTTAGCATCTTTCTGTTCCATAAGGTATTTGATAGCAACATGATCAGTGTGAATAGTTACGTTAGAATCAACAATATAGGGTCTAAACTTATCACAAGCAAATACAACTGCTAAAAATTCTTTCTCGGTAGTAGCATAATTTTTCTAAGCACTATCTAGAGTTTTACTAGCATATTGGATAACATTATTCTTATCAACTCTTTGCTCTAAAACAGCACCTACAGCATAATCGCTAGCATCGCACATAATCTCAAAGGGTAAATTCCAGTCAGGAGTCTGGACAATAGGTGCAGAGATCAATGCTTTCTTAAGTATTTCAAATGCTTCTAGACAATCATCATCAAAGACAAAACGAATATATTTTTGTAAGAGATTAGTCAGAGGCCTGGAGATTTTGGATAAGTCCTTAATGAACCTCTTATAAAACCCGGCATGACCAAGGAAACTTTGTATACCTTTGATGTCCTTGGGGCACGGCATCTTTTCAATAGCATCAACTTTAGCCTTGTCAACTTCAATACCTCTTTCAGAAATTTTATGTCCCAAGACAATGCCTTCATTAACCATAAAGTGGAACTTCTCCCAATTCAAGACAAGATTAGTGTCTTCACATCTCTGCAAAACTTGATCAAGGTTGCTTAAGAAATCATCAGAAGAAGTTTTGTAAACAGAGAAATCATCCACGAAAACCTCAACAATCTTTTCACAAAAATCTGAGAATATAGCCATCATGCATCTTTGAAAGGTAGCAGGTGCATTACATAAACCAAAAGGCATACGTCTATAAGCAAAGGTACTGAAAGGGCAAGTAAAAGTGGTCTTTTCTTGATCCCCTTTTGACACAGGTATTTGAGAGAAACCAGAATAACCATCTAGAAAGCAAATTTGAGTATGTTTGGATAACCTTTCTAGCAGTTGATCAATAAAAGGCAAGGGGTAATGATTATTTAATTTACGGAAATCAATTACCATCCTATAACCCGTAACAATTCTTTGCGGGATCAATTCATATTTATCATTAGGAACTACAGTCATACCTCCTTTCTTAGGGACACAATGGACAGGACTTACCCACTGGCTATTAGCAACTGTCTAGATAATACCTGCCTCTAGAAGCTTTAGTATTTCCTTCCTTACCACTTCTTTCATCTTAGGATTTAACCGTCGTTGATGATCAATAACCGGTTTAGCGTTTTCTTCCAATTTTATCTTGTGTTGGCATAAAGTAGGACTAATGCCCTTAAGATCATCCAGAGTATATCCAATAGCATCATGGTGCTTCTTCAGAGTTTTCAATAGTTTTTCTTCTTCCTGCTCTGAAAGGTTAGCACTAATAATAACATGATATATCTTCTTTTTATCAAGATAAACATACTTAAGATTATCAGGTAAAGGTTTAAGTTCAAATACGGGATCACCCTTGGGTGGAGGAGGATCCCCTAGGATTTCAACAGGCAAGTTGTTTTCCAATATGGGTCCCTGATTAAAGAATATTTCATCTATTTCCTTTCTCTCATTCATATGCATATCATTTTCATGGTCTAGCAAGTATTGTTCTAAAGGATCATTAGGAGATACAGCAATAGAAGCAAGACCAATAATTTCATCTTTACTAGGTAGTTCTTTATCAAGGGGTTGTCTACGAAATTTAGCAAAGTTAAAATCATGAGACCTATCCCCTAAACCAACAGTAACAATATCTTTCACGTAGTCTATTTTAGCATTAACAGTATTCAAGAAGGGTCTACCAAATATAATGGGACAAAAGTCATCTTGTGGGGAACTAAGAATAAGAAAATTAGCAGGGTATTTAACCTTCCCACACAAGACTTCAACATCTCTAACAATCCAACTGGTGAAATAGTGTCTCTATTAGCTAGCTTAATAGTAACATCAATCCCTTCTAACTCAACAGGTGCAATATCATGCATAATTTGTTGATATAAGGTATGAGGGATAATACTCGCACTAGTATCCACATCACATAAACCATGATAGCAATGATCTCCTATTTTAACAGAGATAACAGGCAAGCCTACAATAGGTCTATGTTTATTCCTAGCATCGGGTTTGGCTATTCTAGCAGATTCCTCTTGGAGGTAAATAACATGTCCATCTAAATCTTCTACCAAGAGGTCTTTAACCATAGCAACACTAGGTTCAACTTTAATTTGCTCAGGGGGTGTAGGTGTTCTAGTATTACTCTTACGAACTACAGTTGAAGCTTTAGCATGATCCTTTATTCTAACAGGGAAAGGTGGTTTCTCAATATAAGCAGTAGGAACAATAGGGTCAACATTATAAGTGATAGTCTTTTCTTCAACTTTAACAGGTTCAACTACTTTTACTTCAATGGGAGGATGGTATTTAAACCACTTGTCCTTGGGAAGATCAACATGAGTAGCAAATGATTCACAGAATGAAGCTACTATCTCAGAGTCAAGTCCATACTTAGTGTTAAACTCACGGAAAACAACGGTATCCATAAAAGCTTTAACACAATCAAACTTAGGGGTCATACCTGACTCCTTACCTTCGTCAAGATCCCAATCTTCAGAGTTGCGTTTAATTCTTTCCAATAAATCCCATTTGAATTCAATAGTCTTCATCATAAAAGAGCCAGAACAAGAAGTATCGAGCATGGAGCGATTATTAAGAGAAAGTCGAGCATAATTTTTTTGAATAATCATTTCTCTTGAGAGATCATGACTGGGGCATGAATATAACATTGACTTAAGCCTCCCCCAAGCTTGAGAGATGTTTTCTTCTTCACGAGGCCAAAAATTATAGATATAATTACGATCACGATGAACCTGGTGCATAGGGTAGAACTTCTGATGAAATTCCAACTTCAGGCGATTATAGTTCCATGATCCAATATCATCACATAGCCTAAGCCATGTGAATGCATCTCCCTTAAAAGATAAAGGGAAGACCTTCTTCTTGATAACATCCCCGGGCATACCTGCAAGCTTAAATAATCCACAAACTTCATCCACATAGATTAGGTGTAAATCGGGATGCAGTGTTCCGTCTCCTGTGAAGGGATTACCAAGCAGTTTCTCTATCATACCCGAAGGAATTTCAAAGCAAACATTTTCAATAGGTGCAGTAGGTTGAGGAGCAACTCTTTGCTCTTCTGGTCGGGGTGAAGATACCCCGAACAAGCCCCTCAAAGGATTATGAGCCATAGTGACAAGTGACAATAAATTTCAGCACACTATATAATTTTTCCCTTACCAAATTCCACTTGCCAAAGGCGCTTCACTCCCCGGCAACGGCGCCATAAAAGAGTCTTGATGACCCACAACTATAGGGGATCTATCTTAGTCCTTTCAATAAGTAAGAGTGTCGAACCCAACGAGGAGCACAAGGAAATGATAGGTAGTTTTTAGTAAGGTATTTTCTGCAAGCACTGAAATTATAGGTAACACATAGTTTTGTGATAAGGTAATTGGTAGTAAGTAACAAAAGGTAAAAGTAAATAAGGTGCATCAAGATGGCCCAATCCTTTTTGTAGAAAAGGACAAGCCTGAACAAACTCTTATATGAAGGAAAGCGCTCCCAAGGACACATGGGAATTATCATCAAGCTAGTTTTCATCACGATCATCTGATTCACGTTCGGTATTTTGATAATTTGGTATGTGGGTGGACCGGTGCTTGGGTGCTATCCTTACTTGGACAAGCCTCCCACATATGATTAACCTCTAATGCAAGCATTCACAACTACAAAAGAAGTATTAAGTTAAACCTAACCATAGCATGAAACAAATGGATCCAAATCAGCCCCTTACGAAGCAACACATAAACTAGGGTTTAAGCTTCTGTCACTCTAGCAACCCATCATCTACTTATTACTTCCCAATGCCTTCCTCTAGGCCCAAATAATGGTGAAGTGTCATGTAGTTGACGTTCACATGACACCACTAGAGGAGACACAACATACATCTCATCAAAATATCGAACGAATACCAAATTCGCATGACTACTAATAGCAAGACTTCTCCCATGTCCTCAGGAACAAAAGTAACTACTCACAAGACATAATATTATTCATGATCAGAGGGGTATTAATATGCATAATGAATCTGAACATATGATCTTCCACCAAATAAACCAACTAGCATCAACTACAAGGAGTAATCAACACTACTAGCAACCCACAGGTACCAATCTGAGGTTTGGGTACAAAGATTGGATACAAGAGATGAACTAGGGTTTGAGAGGAGATGGTGCTGGTGAAGATGTTGATGAAGATAGCCCTCCCAAGATGGGAGAGTTGTTGGTGATGACGGCGGTGACGATTTCCCCCTCCCAAAGGGAAGTATCCCCGACAGAACAGCTCTGCCGGAGCCCTAGATTGGTTTCCGCCAAGGTTCCACCTCGAGACGGCGCCGTCTGGTCCCGAAAGCCTCCTTATGATTTTTTTTCCAGGTCAAAACACCTCATATAGGAGAATATGGGCATCAGGGGGCCATCGGGGGGCCCACGAGGCAGGGGGTGCGCCTAGAGAGGGGGGGCGCACCCCCAACCCTCGTGGACAGCTGGTGGCCCCCCTGGTGATCTTTTTTCACCAGATATTTTTTATATTTTCTGAAACGAAGTCCTGTGAAGTTTCGGGGCTTTTTGAGTTGTGCAGAATAGGTTTCCACAGTTTGCTCCTTTTCCAGCCCAGAATTCCAGTTGCCGGCATTCTCCCTCTTCATGTAAACCTTGTAAAATAAGAGAGAAAAGGCATAAGTATTGTGACATAACGTGTAATAATAGCCCATAATGCAATAAATATCAACATATAAGCATGATGCAAAATGGACGTATCACGGCCGAAGCTCACCGCCGCCCACCCATGGCGCCGCCGTGGCCACAGGTGCCATAACACGCGCCTGAGCACGTCAACATGTTCGATACCTCCCCAGGAGCACGAATCTCCCACCTGCTCCTCCTCCTAAGCATCCTAGCGTCGAGCCCAACTTAACTCGAACTCCGGCCGCCGCCTACGTCGTCGCCACCATCATTTTGGTCCTTCCCAACATGAGTTGAGGGCTCCGTTGGACGCGCACGAGCCCTAGCACCCCGTAGAGCCGCTCCGCCACTCGAATGGTCGTCGGAGGCGGTTTCCCGATGCCCTCCGCCGCGTTCGGCCTCGCCGGCGGCTAACCGCCGATCGTTTGACCGGGGGTTTGACCTCCCCCGAGTCGCTGACAAGTGGGCCCTGGCCTCTGCTAACTTTAGTTAACCTTTTAATTAAGCTTATTAGCCTACTGACACTGACATGTGGGCTCGTCCAGCTAATTAACTTAGTTTAGCTTTAAACTTAATTAGTTTAGCCCTGTTAGACTGACACGCGGGCCCCACTGGTCAGGTTTGACCTGGACCGGCCCTGTTGACTTGCTGACGTCACCCTGACATCATGTTGACGCAGTAAAGGAATTTCTGGATTAAAAATAAATCAGGAAATTCTAGAAAATGCTTAAAACTTCTAAAAATCATTGGAGAGCAGCTACATAACTGACCAACATCTAAAAACTGACAGTTGTTTGACGAAGCTACATAACTTTACATACATCTACGAACTTTAACACCCCGGTACCAATAATCAGTACAAATATCTAAAAGTTTCTGTGTTGAGCAGGAGCACAAAAAGCATGACAGAACATCACATAACTGAACCAAATCATATCTCACTGTACAAAATTGCCCCAAGCAGAGCAAAGAACATCATACACAGAAGCATGATATGATACAAATCTCCATCTAAACCGCTTCAAAATTTTCCCAGCTAAGCCCCTCACATACATTAGAAAAGATGCTAAGTGACGTGTTCACAAACTAAGAATTATTCAAATCAGGGGAAATATGAGTAGATCCATTGTAGCACCTTCAGATTTGGTATATCTTCCCTTATTATATTCATGTAGTGTTGTTGCCTTCGTCCAAAAAAAGTTTAATCACATCCGATGACATGATGGCATTAGCTGAAGGGTTGATGCCTCCGGGGTGTGTGGCGACGGATACCTAGTAGGAGAAGCAATAGCTTGAGGAATTGTCAGAAACGTGGGTGCAACGACGAATACCTCTGCCGTGAGTAGAAGGATGGGCAAGCCAAGAAACCAAGGAAGACAGCGGGTGGGATGCCAGAGTCATCTGCTGGCTACCGACAAAGAAATAGTAGGAGGAAGAACACCATAACCAGCACGTGCATGTCGAGGGCGCGGTGGCGTGCCTGTCCTGTTGGCACAGACAGGGGTGGATACGGCGGTCTCAGTGCGCGGCGCGGCATGTAGAACACCTTCTTCCGCCACCATGCCATCTCAACGCGCACAGACGTCAGTATCTTCTGCGGCGATGGCCAGCCTCGACGCCCCCCTCTTGCTATTCCTTCAGCCTTCATGGGAACTGTTGTCCAAGATACAACCATGGTGGTGGTGTTGTCCGTGGAGGGCGTGCATCGGGTGGCGGGGGTAGTAGCAGTGAGGCGGCGACGGTTGAGAACCCTAGTCGGGTTATGGAAGGAGGAGAACGGCTGGCGTCACACGGGTTTCAGGTCATATGGGGCAATGGAGGTGGCATCATGGGAACTCTAGGGCCGAGAGACATCGAGGGGTGAGATGATGGAGCCTGGTGGGATTGTTTCTGCTGGAGCGCTCGGTTCTGGTGAGAGAAAAAGTCATGGGAACTGATGTCCAAGATACAAC